>CM053030.1:221505837-222127137 GCA_028564925.1 Lithobates sylvaticus | reverse complement strand
GTTGGAACTCCGTCAGAAAGACCGTCAGAGTTTATTGTGATGGAAAAAACGGTCGTGTGTACGCGGCATTAGAATTAGAAAAGGTACAAATAAATAATGTTTGACAGTGCAATTATACTTTAAAAGACTATACACTCACATTCTTTTTTTTTTTGTTTGTTTCTTGCATTACTGGATGATGTGCATTATTATTGTGTTTACACAAATGGGTTTGATGAGGATTGTAAAAAGTGAAAAGTACACTAATCCATTATCAGCCAATCAGATTTTAATTTACTGCACTGCTCTGTACTTCTGTACTGAATAAGCCAAACATTGACTTTAGGTTCCAGTGTTCACATCCAGGGTCCCTGTTAGAAATCATGGGGCCCCATACAGCCTTTCTGATGGGTCCCCTCCCCCCCCCAACCCTGCCTACACGCCACCCACCACCCACCAGGATGCAGTCGAACAGCGACACTGACTTTATCCACCTACGCCTAAAAAATGAAAAAGAAATCCCTCCTCTGCTCCCACCTCCTTGGCCCCTCTGTTGACCTGATGGGGCCCAGGGAAATGTAAATTAAGCCCTGGTAAGCAAGTAGTGGGGGTGTCGTCTATTAAAAATTATTTATAAATTTAGGCAGAAATTAACAATAAAGCTGCCCTGGCCCCCCCTGTTTAGCTGATGGGGCATGGGCCCCCCGTTTAGTTGATGTTGCCTGGGCCCAGTACAACAGGACTGGTTGTACTGCCTTATTGTCAAGTACTCACCAGGGCCGAGTTGCTGAGAGCGGCTTCCCTTGCAACTGGGTGCGCAGTACCCCTGAGAGTGGAACAGCGGGCACTGGGCACGGAAGGGCATGGGTTGAAAGCAGGTGGAAGTAGGCTGAAGGTCTTCTGGAAGAAGAGGTACCCGTGCAGGATGAACTTGGCACTTGACTGAAGAAACGTCCGACTGAGGCTCAAACACCTGAAGCTTGGAACAGGAGGAGGCTGGGGGTCAGACACAAGGAAGTCCAGATAGATTCAGAGTCTTGAGAGCAAGCCGGGGTCATACACAGGAGGTCAAACAGCAGGTTTTGGGCATCAAACACAGGGAGCAGGCTAAGACAAGTCTCGGAGGAGGCCGAGGGTCAAACACAGGTATCAGCAGAGAGAGGTCCGAGAGGCAAGCCAAGGGTCAATTGCAGGAGAGGTCCAAGAGTAGGAGACAAACCAGCAATGACATAGAGCACAAGGCTGCCTTTTATAGGCCCGTCAGGGGAAATCCCGTTGTGCGCATAGCCGTGCGCATGCGCGCACGCCATTGCGCCGCATCGCGCATATGCTTGCACCGACAAGTCCCTCTAGTCTTCCTGCTGGAACACACGCTTCATGGAATCATGGACAGGGCACTTGGGGCAGAACAGTGGGAGGAAGAGGAGGACTTCCTTTTCTCTCAAGGCCCCCTTTATCCAGAAAGCATTCATGCGCGCCCGCCAAACACTCAGAAAGAAGAGGAGGAGGAGGATTGTGTCAGCATGGATGTAGAGGATAACACTCAGCAGCAGTCTTCAAGGGATGTTTTTCAGTCCCCAGAAAGCCAAGGAGTTGTACGTGGCTCAATATGCAATTGCGCTACTGGCCTGAATCCAGCATGCTTTCTGAACGCATATTCGGTGCTGCAGGAGGGTTTTAAATGGATCAAAGAGTGCGCCTGTCCACAGACTCTATTGATAGGCTCACATTCATAGAAATTAATCAGTCTTGGATCAGCAGCTATCAGGCACCTGATGCTGATGTAACTGATTGAATTTGCTATGGATCTGCGATCCCTTAAAGACTGCATATGCTGACTATCCTATTCATCCTAAATCTTGATGATGCTAGCTTCCAACAATATTTTTGGTTTAGGGCACCACCACACAAGGCCCAATTTTTCTGCCCCTGTTTAACAGGGGCATGTAATTATAATTTTTGATATAATATTTCACAGCAGGGCCCATTCCTGCACCCAACAAGAGTAACTGTGTGGGGTTACAGTGTTCTGGCACCACCAACACCTAAGGCCCAATTTTTCTGCAGAGTATATAGGGCAGGCCGTAAAGTATATATACTGCTGTTCAGAGTATATAGCGCCTAATGTTTTGTTGCAGGGTTCCCGTTAGACCTGAAGGGCCTGGTATGGATTTTGGGGGGGACATTCACGCTTTTTATTTTTTGTATTTTTTTTTTGACACCCCAACCTATTTGCTGAGAGGCATGTTGAGTATTTTGCAGATATTTTGCAGTATTTTTTGTCACAAAGTATTGAAAATTGAAAAAAGAAAAAAACTTTTTTTTCCTTTCCTTTCTTCATTTTCCAAAACAAATAAGAGCTGCAAAATACTTACCATGCCTCTTAGCAAATACATTGGGGTGTCTACTTTCCAAAATGGGGGGGGGGGGGGAGTGTTGTGCTATCTTGACATTTCAGGGCCTCCAAAACTGTGATTTTTTTGGTTTTGGAGGTAGTGAGGAGTGAAATCACCATTTTACACCCTGAGAAAGCCTAAAGGCGGTGCTTGGTATTTCGGGGGCCTGTACGTGGCTAGACTGCCAAAAAGTCCCACACATGTGGTATCCCCATAGAAGCAGCAGAATGTATTTTGTGGTGTAATTTCACATATGCCCATGACATGTTTGAGCAATATATAATTTAGTGACAACTTTGTGAAAAAAAAATATTGTAATTTTCCCGAAACTTGTGGCAAAATATAAAATATTCCATGGACTCAACATGCCTATCAGCAAATAGCTTGGGGTGTTTACTTTCCAAAAGGGGTCATTTAGGGGGTTTTGACCTGTCCTGGTATTTTATGCACAAGATTAGAAGCTTATGCCACACATCAACCACTCTTCTAACCACTTGAAGACAAAGCCCTTTCTGACACTTTTTGTTTACATTTTTTTGCTAAAAATTACTCTGAACCCCAAAACATTATATATTTTTTTTAAAGCAAAGGCCCTACAGATTAAAATGGTGGGAGTTGCAATTTTTTTAAAAAAAAAATTTCAATGCACTAAAACACACTATATTGCCCAAATGTTTGATAAAATATAAAAGATAATCTTATGCAGAGTACATAGATACCAAACGCGACAGGTTTTAAAATTGCACACAACCGTGCAGCGACGACAAACTACATACATTTTGAAAAGCCTTTAAAAGCCTTTACAGGTTGCCACTAGATCTACAAAATAGGTCTACTGCTAAAATTACTGCCCTCGATCTGACGTTCGTGGTGATACCTCAAATGCATGGTGCAATTGCTGTTTACATATGACACAAGACCGACGCTTGCGTATGCCTTTGCGCGCAAGCACAGGGTGCTTTTTTGTAATGATTTATTTTGCTTTTTTATTTAATTTTTACACTGTTCCCTTCATTTTTTTAATCATTTTTATTGTTATCACAAAGAATGTAAATATCCCCTATGACAGCAATAGGTAGATCGCATGGTGCCACATGTGCCAATTCCATGATCAATCAAGTGACTAAAAAATGGCACGCTCGTGTAATAATTGTCCACGTACAAGTGGTACCCCTTTCTGAATAAGGGTGACACCAAGTCCCACACAATCTTACCAGCGCTCCCTATGTAGTTTGGGCAGTTCTCCGGCTCCACGTGACTATCTTTTCCCTCATAAACCATAAAACTATATGTATAGCCTGTTGCCCTGTCACAGAGCATATACATCTTGACCCCATATCTGGCATGCTTCCTGGGAAGATACTGTTTGAATGACAAGCGGCCAGAAAACTTAATCAGGGACTCGTCAATGCAGACAACGTGATCAGCAGTAAACAAGGCTGCAAACTGTTGGTTGAAGTGCTTCACGAGGCTGAATTTTGTGGAGCCAATTGTATTCAGGGTCACCCCGAGGACATTAAAATCCATGAACCACAAGATCTGCTCGTATCTAGCCCTGGTCATGGAGGCAGAGAACACGGGCATATGGTGAATTGGGTTAGTGGACCAATATGACCACAACTCACTTTTTTTAGTTATGCCCATGAGGAGGGATAGGCTCAGAAAGGTCTTAAATTCAGAGACTGTAATAGGTCTCCAATCTCTGGCAAGGGTCAACTGGGGATTAGCAGCGATGAATTGACCAGCGTACAAATTGCTTTGGTCCACAATAAATCTATAGAGATCTTCTGTGTGAAAAACAGCGCATAAAAATCAAGCGACGTAAAATCAACTGTTTCCACCTGAATTCTGGGTTGGCCAGTGAATGGGGGAAGTACGGGTGCTGCAGAAGTGGTGGGCTCCCAATTAGGATTAGCAAATGCAGCAGGAAATGCACTTTGGTCTTGACGGGCCTGTGTTTGGCTTTTTGGTGGCTGCGGGATACTACTTGTGCTAGCCACCGCACCAGCTTGAACTGCACTTATGGGACTCGCCACGTCACCACGTGATACTGCAGTGCTGGATGTACGACCAGGGTGTACTAGGCCGCTATTGCTTGCCAGTTCACCAGAAGGAAGAGCGGCACTAGTACTGGCTCTCTGCTCCACACGTGTAAACCAGTTATTTATTAAATTTTCTTAAAATATAAATGAGATCCACTCACATGTTAAGGTGCCTGATTCCTGGAACCCGGTGTCATCAGCATGTGTATATGTGGGGTATTAGGCCGAAAATGTTGTGTAGACGCCACTATCGTGCTGTGGAGGTGTTCATTTTTCTTGTTTTCAATTAACAGTGACGCTAATCAGCCCACTTTTCCATCAGCTGCTGGCGTTCTTTGCTTTTGTTTCATTTTGTATTTCTTTGGCACAATTGTTTTTCTTTTTTTGTGTCCCGGATATCATTAGTGGATGTGAAGAGTTATTTCATTAATTATCTAACTAATTTAATGGACTGTTATCACCTATGGGATTAATATAATATTTAATTGGTGGCCGTTTACCCATTAATTCATCAATTAATTGGCTAATCCATCAGGTTTAGCCTGTATTGGCTTTTGGAATTTATATATCCCCATATGCATCACTGGCATAAACTGGATATTTCCTTTCTTTGACACATTATAACACATACTTGTTTTTATTCACATTTTGAAGCACTTTATTTATTTAAAACACATTGTATCTACTTTTAACACATTGTGTATTTATTTATTTATTAAATTGGTTACAACCTCATTGTAACTTGAAGTTTATATATACTTTTGTGCACTTGGGATTGCAAGCACTTATATATTTTACTACACCACGACATTTGTCTTTTAACCTCACCTGCTGATCTAAATAGACTAAAGCCCCATACACACGGTCGGATTTTCCGATGGATTCTGTCCTATCAGACAATGTTGTCGGAAATTCCGACCGTGTGTAGGCACCATCGGACAGTTTCCATCGGATTGTCCGACGGACAAAATCCTATCTCCTGCTGGATAGATTTTTTGACAACAAAGTCCGATCACACCAAATCCGATCGTGTGTAGCGAATTCCGACGGACAAAGTGCTACGCATGCTCAGATCACATTACAAGACCAAAGCTATTGGCTACTAGCCTCTACGTAGTCCCGTCGTAGGCAACAAACGTCACCACGTTCAGAATGATCGGATTTTCCGACAACTTTGTCCGACCGTGTGTACGCAAAACCAACATCGGACAAAGTATGACAGACATGATCCGACGGACCTGGTCCTCGGATAATCTGCGCGTGTGTATGGGGCTTTAGGTTGATATTGCGCACTATTTATACTCTAGTATTTATTTGTATATTCTTTTAAGTGTAGGACACACTTTAATGGTGCAGCATATCATTTGGTCATCTTATCTATTTTATTTGGTTTTCACAAAAAAAAATTTTATATTTTTAATTTTCCTATCAGCGCTTTAGTACTCACTTTGCACCCATGCTAATAGACAATGCCTAAAATCAAACTTATCTGAAATTGATTAAACAGTTTTGAATAGGCTGATTCCACTGCCAGTTTGTTTACGAAATAGGGTTTCCAATGGGAGGCAAGTTCACAGAAAAAGAAGTAGCAATAAACAGTCTACTTAGGTGTCCTTTTATGAAAGTGCGGTAAAATACCGCTATTCAGTTCTCAGGCATTCTCAGAGGAGATCGCTCTCCCCTGAGTGCCTGTTTATGATGGTCTGTAGATCGCGTCTCATGTTGAGTTGAGAAGCGATCTACAAACGCCGGGAACTCCTCAGAACTTCTCCTTACACTGTAATCTCGCGAGATGTAGAGAGATTACAGTGTGAGGAGATGTAAAATACAAAAGTTGAACACTAATCACCGCACATTATTCCCCAACATATTAATAAAATAATAAAGTTAAATTCCCCGTACACAATATACATTAACCTAATTATTAAAAAACATTGTTTTTATCAATATTTAAATATCATACATGTGTCTATTTAAATGTGAATGGTGTATAGTAAATTAATGTAATCCACATATGTAATGCAGCTATACACCATTCATATAAATGTAAAATACATTTATAATCAGTAAAAAATTATTTTAATAAAGTATACAAGTATAAATATTTATTAATAAATTAAAATAAAATATATTTCATAATTGATAAACCCCTGCTGTATAAGGCCCATTTCACACTGGGGCTGCAGCGGCGCTTTGCCGGCGGTATTGCCGCGCTGTCCCATTGATTTCAATTTGAATTTGAATTATGAATACACCGCTCCAAAGATGCTGCTAGCAGGACTTTTTTGACCGTCCTGCTAGTGCACCGCTCCAGTGTGAAGGGGCCGGATTTTTTCAGTCGCTATACAGACGCTATTTTTAGCGCTGTAGCGCCTGGAAAAGGCCCAGTGTGAAAGGGGCATTACTGTAAGGCCCATTTCACACTGAGGCGCTTTGCAGGCACTAAAGTTCTAAAAATAGCGCCTGCAAAGCGCCTTCAAACAGCCGCGGGCTTTCACACTGGAGCTGTGCGCTTGCAGGATGCTGAAAAATGTCCTGCGAGCCGCATCTTTGGAGCGCTGTAGGAGCTGTGTATTTACCGATCTTAAAGCGCCCCTTCCCATTGAAAACAATGGGGCAGTGCTGCAAACCCCCCTGCAAAGCGCCGCTGCTGTGGCGCTTTGAGGGCGGTTTTAACCCTTTTTCGGCCACTAGCGGGGGTAAAACTGCCCCGCTAGCGTCCGAAAAGCACCGATATAAGGACAGTAAAGTGCCGCTAAATATAGCGCCGCTTTACCGCCAGCGCACCCAGCGCCTCAGTGTGAAAGTAGCCTAATGGAACATGCCATGGGTAAAACCATATTTCAGGGTTTACAAAATTTTATTTACTAATAAATTAAAAATGATAAAAAAAATGACATTAATAATAGCATTTAAATGCAGGTAGAATAATATATATACATATATATATTTATATATTTATATCTATATATATATATATTATCTATCTATCTATCTATCTATCTATCTATCTATCTATCTATCTATCTATCTATCTATCTATATATATATATCATAGCATACAGCATATATATATGTGTGTGTGTGTGTTCATTCCAATGTGTATGTGTATATATATCTATCTATCTATTATATATATATATATATATATATATATATATATATATATATATATATATATATATATATATATATCTAGATATAGATATAGATATATATATAGATATCTATATCTATATATACATACACACACACTTTAGATTGCTAACCTGCTGGTAATGGTGGGGAAGATGTTCTCTCACTGTATGGCTGCTCGTGAGTGAAAGAAGGTAGTCAAAAGACTTCCTGCTTTCTCCAGAATACTGAGGCAGCTTCGCGCTTCTCTCTCTGATTCTCCACCTCTGAGATGGTGAATCAGAAAGTGAGAATCCTGTCACAGATCGCCAGTGAGGTGCTGAGATCGCACCTTCATACACTGGCCGTTTCTGTGACAGTCAGTTACAGATTCTCACTGTGCTGAGATAATCAGTGGAGAACATGTTCTCAGCTGATTACCTCAGTTTCATAAAATGGTAAAGACCTGAGATCAGCTGTGAGACTTACATATATATATGAGATCCAACATCTGAAACTAAATGATGAAAGAGAGAGCAAGCAGATGAAATCTATCTCAAGAGACAACAAACAGTCCAAATGGAAAGACGCTCAGGTAAACTCCTAAGCATTGTCTGGGTGTCTAGGGGATGAATATGGCACATTCAGTCAATAAAAACAATTAGAAAAGAAACAACTATATAAATATTTAAAAAGCTAAAAAAAAAAAAATCTATTGCATCGCATTTTCAATATCTTTGAAGGCACCTCAGTTGATACAGAATTCTTTTTTTGTCTCATGGTTTTTGCTAATAACTGAACTTTCAGAAGATGATTTTGTTCAATCCAATTGAAAACTGTTAGCTTGTATAGATAAAGGAGTTTAGTGCAAAACATTATTTTAAATACAATACAAATTTGCAAGAAAAACTGCATAGTGAATTATTCACCAAGGTGTACAGTCTCTATTCGTGGGACTTATCAGGTTCACAATCCAATGATAAAAATAATATTTGGTAAATAATGTAGTAATAACAAATGATATAATGTATTAATAAACTCACATAAAATATAGTACTGGCATTTAACTGTAAACAAAATACAGAAACAATATAAGCCAACACCATTAGGCTACTTTCACACTGAGGCGCTTTACAGGCATTTTAGTGCTAAAAATAGCGCCTGCAAAGCGCCTGTAAAGTACCTATCCTGTCACTCCAGTGTGAAAGTCTGAGTGCTTGCACACTGGTGCGTGCTTGCGTTAAAAAAAGTCCTGCAAGCAGCATCTTAGGGGCTCTTTGTATACAGCGCTCCCAAAGAAATCAATGGGCATCAATGGGCAGCGCCTGTAAAGTGCTTTGGCATCGGCACTACATGGGTGCTACCCCTTAATCAGCTGCTAGCGGGGGTTAAAAGCGCACAGCTTGCGGCTGAAAAGCGCTGCTAAAACTACGGTAAAGCACTGCTAAAAATAGCGTCACTTTACCGCCGACGCCCCCACCGCCTCAGCGTGAAAGTGCTTTTATGTCTAGGTTGCAAAATCGCACATGTTTCTGACCAGCAGGCAAAACACCCTGTTTTTTAGCAGATTTGTGGTGTGCCATTAACATTTATTGGCATCCCCACGCATAGGCAAATATGGCACGTTTTTGTGAGCGTCAAATTGCATGGAACTGCAGCACTATGTGACTCGGTGCAGTGCAATGTAAAAAAAAAAAAAAGAAGAGTCAGGGACTTATTTTCCTGCGTTTCTGTGGATAGGGCACCCATTTGAAATAAAAGGGCTGCCTACACGCAGAATGTAGGTTTCACAGGTGTAAACCTAGCCTTGATGTATGTATAAAAAGTACTGTAAATCATTGATAGTTTTGATATCATAAAAAATGCAATGTAAGTACAACTTCACCTTATTCACTAAGCAATGCAAACATTCACTCTGCAAGGTGAATAGACTCTATTCCTTTAGCAAGTTTTTTAGATTGTAAGCTCTAATGAGCATGGATTCCTCTTGTACCAAATTGTAATGTAACTGTAATGTCTGCCTTTATTTTGTTAAGCGCTGCGCAAACAGCTATATAAAACCTGTATAATAATAATAAATCAATGCCATTGTGTTATAAATTTGCCAAGCAACTTGCAGTATTGATGGAAGATAATCCTGGCCAGATAAACACTTATAGTAAATAAATAATAAAATAGTAAAAAAAAAATGTCAAGTCCTTGCATTTCATATCATATGAAAGCACCCGGAAAATAAAAAGAAGATGCTTTGTTACAATATGCCAAGCTTGCAAGATATGGAGAGATTAGTTTATTTTTGTGAAGAACACCATACCATGCCCTGATATTGTGTATATCCGTTATAGTGTGTGTATATCTGTTACAGTATATCTATGTTAAACATTTATTATCTTTATTTCCACATTGCATTTCAATTATTTCTAGCCTACTCCTACAACTCTGAATATTCTGGAGATTTGTAACTTACTTACTTACTGTCAAGATCCCCACACATTTACGTCTTTGAATTTGGTGATATTCACTATGCCCTGAGAGTAGGCACTGCTGTGTGACACATTTCAATGTGTCTGCATTCTGAACTACAGAGGTGCTAAGAGGAGATGTTTCAGGAGGCGGAAGCGGTAAAGGAATCACTGCTTGTAGGCGGGTACCATGGGACACGTAATCCTTAAAAATAAAAAGTAAACAGAAGAGGAGCAGAAGCAAACAATGCAAAAAATCCAGAACATTATTGTTATTATTATTATTATTGTTATTATAATACAGCATTTATATAGCACCAACAGTTTTCACAGTGCTTGTGGAAAGCAAGAGAATATTTTTCTTATATTGGATTGTCAAATATAGCTATTGTCTGTATTGCTATTACAATGATGATGTTATAAAATTAAAGTGTGTGCTATAGCCATATAGCATACATTTTTTGTGATATACAGTATATAGATAGAACTTTATGACCACCTACCTAATATTGAGTGGTTCCCTTTTGCCGCCAAAACAGCCCTGACCAATCAAGGCATTGACGCCACTAGACCTCTGAAGCTATGCTTTGGTATCTGGCACCAAGCCATCAGTAGCAGATCTTTAAAGTCATGCAATTTGCGAGGTGGGACCTCCATTGTTGGACTTATAGAGGAGCTGCACCGTAAAAAAAAAAAAAAAAAATTAAGTCAGCAGCTACAAATAGCTGCTGACTTTTAATAAATGGACACTTACCTGTTCCAGGGTCCAGCGATGTCGGCAGCAGATGACAAGCAATCGCTCGTCTCTTGGCTGCCCCTGCTGCCATCCTCTGTCAGGGAACCAGGAAGTGAATCGTTGCGGCTTCACTGCCCGGTTCCCTACTGCGCATGCGCGAGTCGCGCTGCGCGTCTTCACTGGTCCCCGTCGTGTCCTGGGAACTGTGTGTTTCCCAGGACACAACGGGGGGGCTGGCATCTGCGGCTAGCTGCGGCTAGCTGTTGCCGGAAGTGGGTTCAGATACCTGGATTATACAGGGTTCCGATGAGCAGAACTTCCACTTTAGGTTGGAGGTCCGCTTTAAGCATAACATAAGCTTTTAGCAAACATAAGCTTTTAGCAAGCATGATCTTTTAGCAAGCATGATATTTTAGCAAACATAAGCTTTTAGCAAGCATGAGCATTTAGCAAACATAAGCTTTTAGCAAACATAAGCTTTAGCAAGCATGAGCTTTAAGCAAGCATGAGCTTCTAGCAAACAAGCTTTTAGTAAGCATAAGCTTTTAGCAAACATAAGCTTTTAACAAGCATAAGGTATTACCAAACATAAGCTTTTAGCAAGCATGAGCTTTAAGCAAGCATGCACTTTTAGCAAACATAAGCTTTTAGCAAGCATGAGCTTTTAGCAAACATAAGCTTTTAGCAAACATAAGCTTTAACCACTTCAGCCCCGGAAGGATTTACCCCCTTCCTGACCAGAACATTTTTTGCGATTCGGCACTGTGTCACTTTAGCTGACAATTGCGCAGTCATGCGATGTTGTACCCAAACAAAATTAACGTCCTTTTTTCCCCACAAATAGGTATTTGATCACCTCTGCAGTTTTTATTTTTTGCACTATAAACAAAAAAAGGAGACCATTTTGAAAATAAAGCAATATTTTTTAACTTTTTGCTATAAAAATATCCCCAAAAAATATATAAAAAAAAAATTCTTCCAAAGTTTAGGCCGATATGTATTCTTCTACATATTTTTGGTAAAAAAATAAATCACAATAAGTGTATATTGATTGGTTCCTGTAAAAGTTATAGCGTCTACAAAATAGGGGATAGATTTATGGCATTTTTATTATTATTTAATTTGCTTACTAGTAATGGCAGAGATCTGCGATTTTTATCAGGACTGTGACATTATGGCTGACAGATCTGACACTTTTGACACTATTTTGGGAGCGTTGACATTTATACAGCGATCAAAGCTACAAATAGCCACAGATTACTTTATAAATGACACTGCAGGGGAGGACTTCCTGTTTGACTATCTGCCAGTCTCCATCCACCAGTAGGTGGCGTATAACCCATATAGTCATTATTATGGTTGCTCTGTGTCCCGTGATGTACAATAAAGAAATCAGAGTTTCGTTTCACTTTAAAGCAGTGCCTCTTAGCCTATTTTCAGTCAAGCCACTCCTTAAAATTACGGATAATCTCAAGGAATCCCATTCTAAAATATAAAACAGCTAAACTAATAGTTTTACATAATGAAGCAACATCCACACATGTAGGACACCCAACGTTAGAGGTAATTTTGTTTTCCTAAGCAAATACACCTTTGCACACTGGTACTAACAAGTATTACTTGTTTCTCTTTCCTCACTTTCTCTTCCTTACTCAGCCAATGTGACCCCAGTGCTGATGGAGAAGGGCTAGAAGGTTGTATTGCACAATGAAAACCTGTGGCTTTGTTCAGGCAGGCTTGATCCCCTCTGCTGGCTTGTATACAATTGTTGGGAAACTGAAGAAACTTGAAGGCACCCAGGTTGAAAAAAAGCTGCTTTAAAATTAAAGTACTGCATAGACAACAAACTTACTTCCTCAATGAAACAAATGCACTTCTTTGATATATGAAGCAAGGATTATTTTATTCAGTCCTGAAAATGCTGTGTCCTATTTTATTACGTGATTTCACTTTAAATAAAATGGCTAACTTATAAAACATTGCAAAACATTGGCTAGGCTTACTAGATTCGTGAGACAAAAACTTAATAAAAGTATATTACGTAATTGTAAACTAAATAAATAAAGACTTGTCCTACATATTGAGCAGTATTTGTATAATTCACAACATATGTCATTTGGGCAAGGAAATAAACAAGACAAGTACCATCATTTTCCAAGCATAAAGGAAATGTTAGTTGTTTTCAAGTGATGGGTCAATTTGTTCTACATTGAGGTGATGTATCCTTCTCAGTCTGAGTAAATATGTCAGGGCTGACATGTAAAAGTGATTGCTGGCTGAATGAACAGATGAGCTGGAGCAAAGGAAAAGATTTGTCTGCATAAAATGCAGCATGCCGAGAACTGTTTGTCCTGCATAAAATGTAAGAACAGGCAATGGAGGGAATATATTACAGGCCAGGACTTTTTAATATAGCGCTATCCCTTTCTGTACAGTTTCTAAGATGAAAGCTGTCACTAGAACTTTATATTTGCTTTAACTGATTGTTGTCAAGTTCAAGAGTGTATTTAAAGCAAGCTGTTCTTACCCACCTCAATACTGGGCACCCCCTTCCTGCCCAGGTAAATTTTCAGCTTTCAGCGCTGTCTCACTGAATGAAAATTGCATGGTCATGCAACACTGTACCCAAATTAACTTTTTTTGAGACGGATGGAGCTTTCTTTTGGTGGTATTTAATCACCACTGGGGTTTTTATTGTTTGCTAAATAAATGGAAAAAGACCAAAAATTAAAAAAATAAGTAATTTTTTCTTCTTTACTGATGTGTTCTAAAGAGGCTGCGCTGATGGGCACTGATGTTGCACTGATGGGCACTGATGAGGCTGCACTGAGGGCCACTGATGAGGCTGCACTGATGGGTACTTATGAGACTGCACTGATTAGGCTGCACTGACATGCACTGATAAAACTGCACTGATGTGCACTGGACACAAATGTGCTGCACTGATGAAGCGGCACTGATGAACACTGATGGGGACTGATGAGGCAGCACTGATAAGCTGCACTGATGGGCACTGATGAGGAGGAACTGACCAGGCTGCACTGATGGGCACTGATAAGCTTTACTGATGGGCACTGAGAGGTGGCACTGTTTGACATTGATAAGCTGCACTGATGGGGATGCACCGATGATCAGTGCCTGGATTATCAGTGTAAATGCTGTACTCATTAACCAACCAGTCTGTTTACATGTGACCAGCTGTGATTGGACACAGGTGATCACATAGTAAAGGGCTGCTGTGATTGGCCCTTTACCCTGATCTGTGATCCGCTGTGTCCAAGGCACACAATGATCTCAGATACTTCCCAATGTGCACCCCAGGGAGCTTGTGGGAAGTGAATTCTTGGGAGGACATCCAGGGATGCCCTCCCAGAACTGGATAGCCATGCTGTAGCCGTATATTGGCTACAGCCATGGCCAGATTAAGAACATCATGGGCCTGGTGCTGAGGATTTTGGTGGGACCTTTTATAAAAAATAAATAAAAATGCAAACAATTTTTTGTTATAACAAATTAAATTAAAGAAAGAGAGGGAGGATGAGAGAGAGAGAGAGAGAAAGGGGATGAAAGAGGTGTTAGGGGTAAGGGAAAGAAGATGAGAGAGAAAGGGGGGATGAGAGAAAGAGGATGCACATGAGCATGTGTGGGAATAACATCAACGCAGCCCGGCCAAGGCAAGTGACCGAAGGCACAGAACCCAGAAGGAAGACCAGGTAAAGATGGAAGCGCCCGGGCCCGACTGATCACAGCACAGCACTGGAGGGCTCAGTCTGACAATTTAAGTGTACCCTAATGTGCTAATATGCTGTGCATACTTGTACATTATGGCATAACCTACCTCAGGGCCTCTAAAAAATAGTAATGTTAAAAAAGTTTACTACCGCTTTAATATCATTGAAACCCAGGAGCCTCTCATGGGGCCCCCTACTGACCCGCATAGTTGCCAACATTTCAAAAATATTTTCAGGGACACTTTTTTACAAGTGCTATATTTAGAGTAGCTGACATCCCCTATGTTCATCTATACATCACAATAGTAATTACATAATTAAATATAAAATTAAATAAGTACTAATAATGGGGCAGAACAAATATGAGGACTGAGATTTCCTTTAGTTGAACTAACAAAAGTGTGCCTATTATAGAGCTGGTAACATTGAGGATATTTAGTATAATTTTAAAGAACAGTTTTTGTGGGTAAGAGGCATAGAGGAGGAGAATGGATGGTATAAAAGTGGGAAGTATGTGCAGGTGAGGGAGAGGAATGTGGAGGGACTAACAGTGGGCACTATGTACATGAGAGGAGTGCGGAGGGTATGACAGAAGGCACTATGTACAGGAGAGGAGTGTGAAGAGTATGACAGTGGGCAATATGCACAGCAGAGGAGTGTGGATGGTATGACAGTGAGCAGTATGTACAGGAGAGGAGTGTGAAGGGTACGACAGTGGGCACTATGTACAGGAGAGAAGTGTATGACAGAGGGCACTATGTACAGGAGAGGAGTGTGTAGGATATGACAGCGGGCACTATGTATAGGAGAGAAGTGTGGAGGGTATGGCAGTGAGCAGTATGTACAGGAGAGAAGTGTGGAGAGTATGACAGTGGGCACTATGTATAGGAGAGGAGGATGAAGGAATCAGGGAAGGAAACATTTAAAGGTTTGTGGAAGGATGTTTAGGGACTGTGTAGTGGTTAAGCGGGCCATACATTACACCAATTAAGCAAAGACCAGCCATAGTCGATCTATGTATGGGCTACCTGGTTTTACACAAGTCAACCTATTAACCGACTTGAGTACAACCAGCCTGTCAGGTTTTCCCCAAAACAATCAGTGCTGCCAGCTATAGTTAGCAACACTGATAATTGTATTCACTGGCAGAACACAATAACACTGCAGGAGTGATTCCCCCATCCACAGGTCAGCAGGTGAGAGGGTGTGTGGGGAGAGGCTGGGGAAAGATACTAGTCAGTGGCTAGGTAGGCACCGGCTAGTATCAGAGCCAGATACACACAGGTTACATATGCTGCGATCGTTAGAGTGAGAACAATAATTTAAAAAATTTAAAGCATAGCTTGGTACACAAAAAAATCGTGCTAACTTTAGTGTTTTTTTTTTTTATGAATGAAACAGTTTCTTTAAAAAAAAAATTTTGAAAAATTGCTGTGCAAATATCGTGTAACATAAAAAGTTGCCACCTGAAAAAGCTACTAAAACATCCCATACTCACCCAGAGCCCCCCTCCTCCCCTTCCCCCCCCCCCCCCCCCCCCCCCCCCCCCCCCCCCCCCCTCCCCCCCGCCTTCAATTTTTTTTTTTTTTTTTTCCTTCTCTCTCCCCCCCCCCTACCTCTACCCCCCCCCACTCCCCCCCCCCTCCCCCCATACACCATCCCAAACCCAACCCGCTCATCCCCACCTCCTTCCACACAGCAATTGATAACTGAATCCTTATGCATCACGTTAAATCTTGCAACGCTCAAATGTTTTGTTTTCTATTATTATGTTCTACTGTTGAGACGACACAGGTCTCTTTTCTTTGTTTATGACATGCACTACAAATTGTCAATCTGTTATTCTCAATGTATGCAACATTTTCTCAATAAAAACTTTGATTGTGAAAAAAAAAAAAAAAAAAAAAGTTGCAAAGACCACCATTTTATTCCATAAGGTGTCTGCTAAAACAACATATATAATGCTTGAGGCTTCTGAGTAATTTTCTATCAAAAAAATAAGATGATTTTTACATGTAGGAGAGAAGTGTCAGAAGTGGCCTGGGTGGCGAGGGGTTAATTATCATAAGTAATATGCAAATAATTATTATAAGCACTGTGAGCTCATCCTCTCAGTCTGCTGCAGAGTGTTCCAGCTTGTATTTATACTGGCGGCTCTGTATGTAGCTTCTGATCGACTGCGCAAGCAGCCCCGTATCTCCGGAACCATAGATTAACCAGTGCTGGAGATGGTCTTTAGCTACCTACACCCCAAATGTGGGGTCTCTGTGACTCCTGATCGCTGAGCTACAACCCTCGAAGTCGATCTTTTTTTTTTTTGACATTTTTTTTTTGGGGGGGCCTAATGGGCCTATCTTGAGAAAGGGGCCTGCAGCTGCAGCTCCAATAGCCCCTATGTTAATCTGGCCCTAGCTACAGCACGATATTAAAGTGGTTACATTAAGGGACATTAAACTCAGGTTTAAAAATAAATTATATTCATGTATGTATTCTTAGCTCAAAATTCTTTGGTTCTCGTCCTCCTCCAAATCTCCAAATTCCTTTTGCTGTTGGGATCCAATTACAGGGTGGTTACATTCATTCTCCACAATCCCAGAGTATGTAGCAAAATATCAACATAGCCACCCTCTCTTGCTCACTCCCAAAATGGACTACTAGGGACTATGAAATATATTTCAAAAACGTATACCGTACTGTTGCTCTAAATGGAGTATATAAAGCAGCCAGCACAGCCAAAGACAAATAGCAAAACAATAACCCAATAACTGTATATATACAGTTAAAAATTAATGATAATAACTGCGTGACCAATTATAACACAATATGAGTGTAAAAACACAAGTGAAATGTAAAAGAAAAAAATATATATATATAAATAATGTCCAATGTGAGAAAACAGGAAGGGAAAAGCTGAATCCAAAAAAGTCCTGGTATCAAATGAACTCTGTCATTATGCTGACATCACAGAGGCATCAATGGAACAGAAGGCATCAATGGAAGTATAACAAAAGGAAGAAATTGCAAGAGGAACTACCACCAATTGTGTGAAGGCTTACCGAAAACAATGGACTTAAAGGGGCATATGCCTCTTAAGTCATGCAAGCTTGTGGTGATATACACCGTTTACAGTGGAAACAATCTGAGTTCCAAGTTACCTCGATCACAATACTGGGTCTAGATGGTGCTGGTCATCAGCAAGTTCACAGTAAACATATGGATGAGGTTCACATGGAGGGAAGGAGGACCAAAGGATATCCACATGCTCACACGATGAAACGAAAAATTTAAGAAAGGTTCCACATAGTGTGTTTAAAAATGATTTAATTAAAAAGAAGGTAAAAAGGTACACTCACATTTCAGATCAGGGCCATCTTAAGAGCATTATAGGCCCCCGGGCAATACAGTGCACTGGGGCCCCTGTGTGCACTACACTACATACCGCACTGACCACTACATACCACACCACACTGAACACTACACTATATACCACACCACACTGACCACTACACTATATACCACACTGACCACTACACTACATACCAAACCACACTGACCACTGTAGTATATTATATCTAATATATATATATATGTATACATATATATATATATTATATATATACATATTTATTATATGTAGTGTTTTTATTTAGGCATTCTAAAGACAAGTTTATTCTAGGCAGGCCACTTTGGTAGCTGTTAATCTAATTGCGCATATTAAAAGAGGGTTTGTTGCCACATGTCAAAGGGGAACAGATAATGATTATCTTAATCTAATCAGTATTCACACATGTCAAAGGGGGAATATGCAAGAATGTAAATTGGGGCAGCTTTATAATTACAGCTACTCACAGCTTGGGGTTATCTCCTGTCACTCTGAAAGACCGGGGCAGATCAAAGCATTTAATGGAAACGCCCAATCAAATTGCTCAGACATTCAGTGTGTGTGGGGGATATAACAGGACGTTCAATCTGTTTAGAAGTGTGTGTTCTTACGAAGGCACCCAAGAGTCACATGTTTCCATGGGGCTCTAAATATTTACTAGCACTGTCGTGATATGAACTCTGTTGGATTTTTTTGTCATCTGTAAGAATGTTCTGTTTTGGAAGCCAATAAAATGTCTCTCTCTGGAGAACGGGTTTTTGCTGCGGGACAATACTTTTAATAACCATATACCATCAACGAGGAACGATTATATTAGATCACTACATTGGTGCCGTTCAAGCGACCAGAAGAGCATTTTCAGGACTTAGTAGCAGAAGTCGTAACAGAAGTCGGTGATAACAATCCTGTGAGTTGAACAGAAGTCTGATGGAGACCCAAGACCTGTGCTGTGACTCTAACGTCTGGTTGTGACATAAGAGAGTCTGATCTACAAAATCAAACAAGTTTGGAACCCCAGAATTATTCTCTGGAGACTGGAAACGAAGAAAGGGACTGTATCGTGTACCAGAAGACCTGAGCTGGAAGCTGAAGGAGTAATTAATGCGGTGAGTAAAATATTTCTCTCTTTTTAAATTAATAATATAGTAAAAATGCTTACTCAGTGTAAAGCTAGTGTCAGTTCTGATAAAGTTAACAGATGGTGTTAAAATGTATTAAGCGTCATGGCGGTCCTTATGAAGTGCCAGAAAAATATAAGCAGACATGGACTATGATGAATGAATTTTTAGAAAAAAATGTTTTTGAGAGCAAAATTTCAGAAAGTAAAAGAAAAGGTTGTATTGTACAGGGCTTGTTATCTTGCTGTTTAACAATGGAAAGTTCTTTGAAAGAAAAGGTTGAGGAAATTACCCAGTTACAGAGTGCAGTTGATAATAGCAACAAGGTTTGTCAGAGGTTACAAAACCAATCAGAATCTGAGACTGTAAATTTAAAATTGCATGCAGTCAACATTGGGGAAGCTCTGCTTGAGAAGTCTAAACGTTGTAATGAATTATCAGAGGAAAATGAAAGATTGAAACTAAGAATTATGGAATTAGAGAAGAGATCTCAGGAATGCAGATATGCATCGAATCTGCAGCAAAATGCAAATACAAACATTCTACCAAATGAAACAGAACCTCACATTAAATCTGATAATTTATTGCCAGCCGCACCCACTGTGACCACCACAGTTTATAACAATAATAATAATGCAGGTGAAGTTCAGCTTGTAATGAAGCCTTTGAAACCAAAAGAATTAGATGCAATTCTTAAAGAAATAGGAATGATTCCCTGCCATGATTTAAACAGATTTTTAAAATGGTTTTGTGACTTGCAGAATGTCAGAGATATGTACAATCTCAACCCATCTGATTTAGACAGAGTTATGCAACATTCTATAGGAAATAGTCTTTGGGTGAGAATTAAGCAGATCTGTACTCAGCCAATGAGAACAAGGGACATATTGATGGAATTATTATGTGTTTTGTATGGTGTACGTTCTGATGTTACTGTTCATGGGAAGATCAAACAAATGCAAAGTGAATCTCCCTACGAACTGTCAGAAAGGATAAAATCTATTATGGAAATATTGGTCAGTAATAATCTTGCATTTGAGCATGGTGGCTTGTTACATATGAGTATATTTCTACATGCTTTGAATGAAGAGATTAGACAAAATATTTTACTAGTTACCCCAAATCCTCATGATTTAAAAGACGTATTGTTGAAAGCAGACAATTTATGGAGAAAGTCAAATGAGCAAGCTGTCAAAATTAATTTAGCGACATTGTTTAGGACAAATACTGAACATAAAGATCAAAAGATAATGTCTTATGATAACAATCAAAGAGGAGACACCAGGTCAAATATAGGTGATATTGATATGAAAAACAGAGCTGACCAAAATCATAATAAAAAGGTATCTAAGGCTTGGATACCATTTTCTCAGTTAAAACAGAAATATGACCACCTAAAGATTGAGTACGATAAAATGAAAATACAACATTACACATTGCTGGGACAGCTAAACAGATTACATTATCCAGATCTGTTTTTGAATACAAGTGACATTTCTCTAACAGTGGGGGTGGTTTAGTTTCAACCTGGGGATGTGTAAATAGTCCTTTGTTTTAACTTCAAAGAATGTTTAAGGACCTTGCTAATTAGTTTTGTTGGAGAGTTTTTTTGTCTTTCAGATATATTGGAGATACTGCATGTGAACTGCAAGCTGAAATTTCTGGCTAGTGGGGGAGAAACGCTTAATAAACAATATCATGGACTCTCTCAATATTCATCAAGCAATTGACTTATTTTTTTGACTTTTTGGACTTGGACAATGGACTTTTCCCTATATTTTATTTTTTATTTTTTATTTTTCACCCTTTCCCATTTTTATTCATCAAGCCCTATTTTTTATTTTTTATTTTTCACCCTCTTCCATTTTCATTTTCATTAATTTTTTTATTTTATTATGTTTTAATTCTTGAACTTTATCTTAAAACCAGAGCGAAACATTTAAACCTAAAATAATTTTCGTGTTACATAACATCCGGGTCATGGCACCAATGTAGTGATCTAATATAATCGTTCCTCGTTGATGGTATATGGTTATTAAAAGTATTGTCCCGCAGCAAAACCCGTTCTCCAGAGAGAGACAATTTTATTGACTTCCAAAACAGAACATTATTACAGATGGCAAAATCCAACAGAGTACATGACAAGGAATATCTTCTCCTAGACCCGTGACTCCAGACCCTTATCTCATAGATATATCTTCTAGACTGCCTGACATCCTGACTGTCTTCTCATATACTGATCTGACACTGGGTGGGGGTCAACCAAATGTTTTCCATGAATACCCCCCCCCCCGGGTTAGGCCTCAAGGTCTAATTACCATCAATAAATACTAGGTTAAAAGGCTATTCCTCACACACACACAACTTGCATAAGATTTACACATCAAAGGGTAACAGATAACATTGTCAACTTATATCTGGCCTGTTCACTAATACTGTGTGTGGAATATATATATCCAATACATATATATAATACATAAAGTCCCACATAAATCGGCCAACACATTACAACAACCACTACACTACATACCACTACACTACATACCACACTGACCACTACACTACATACCACTACACTACATACCACACTGACTACTACACTACATACCACACTGACCACTACACTACATACCACACTGACCACTACACCACATACCACACTGACCACTACACTACATACCACTACACTACATACCACACTGGCCACTACACTACATACCACACTGACCACTACACTACATACCACACTGACCACTACACTACATACCGCACTGAACACTACACTACATATCACACTGAACACTACACTACATACCCCACTGACCACTACACTACATACCCCACTGACCACTACACTACATACCCCACTGACCACTACACTACATACCACACTGACCACTACACTACATACCCCACTGACCACTACACACCACACTGACCACTACACTACATACCCCACTGACCACTACACTACATACCACACTGACCACTACACCACATACCACACCACACTGACCACTACACTACATACCACACCACACTGACCACTACACCACATACCACACCACACTGACCACTACACTACATACCACACCACACTGACCACTACAATACATACCACACCACACTGACCACTACACTACATACCACACTGACCACTACACTACATACCACACTGACCACTACACTACATACCACACTGACCACTACACTACATACCACACTGACCACTACACACCACACTGACCACTACACACCACACTGACCACTACACTACATACCCCACTGCCCACTACACTACATACCACACTGACCACTACACTACATACCCCACTGACCACTACACCACATACCACACCACACTGACCACTACACTACATACCACACTGACCACTACACTACATACCACACTGACCACTACACACCACACTGACCACTACACTACATACCACACTGACCACTACACTACATACCACACCACACTGACCACTACACACCACACTGACCACTACACTACATACCACACTGACCACTTCACTACATACCACACTGACCACTACACACCACACTGACCACTACACTACATACCACACTGACCACTACACTATACACGTCTCACAGACCACTACACAATACACTACATACTGACCGCTACAGAATACTCTATCCACAGACCAATACACCACACACACACAATACACTATACACTACACACAATACATTACACTGACTTTATGGCTGCTCCCTCTCCCCAGACCATATCTACTCCCCCCCCCCCCCCGGCCAGCAAAAAAACTCACGAGTGAGTCTCTTACCTTTTTTTTTTTGTTCATGATCTGCTCTGCCTCTGCGCCGCCTGTCACACTCCCAGGCTGCCTGCCCCAGCGGGGACATGATCAGTGACCCGGAGAGGAGGATGAGAAGACATCGGGCACAGACTGCATGACTCGGCAAGCACATGATCGGTGACCCGGAGAGGAGGAGGCGAAGATAGCGGCCACAGCTCACAGTGAAGGCCAGCCCGCTCTCCCACGATTGAGGACAGGCCAGCCCCACCTGCTGCACATGACCCCTTTCGTCCAATCACAGGGCGCCTGGGGCCGGCCTGAGACTGGACATGGCGGCCGGAGCGCGGGGTCACAGGGAATAAAAACGAGGGTGACACATAGATGCTTGGCTCGCTGGGCAGGTGGGGCCCCCCAGGCAAGTGGGGCCCCCGGGCAACTGCCCAGCGTGCCCAATGGAAAAGACGGCCCTGTTTCAGATGCAAAAAAAGGCTCTTAAGAGACATGGAATAGCGCAATGATGTTGGCAGGACTCAACCAGCCTCTATACTGCTATAGCTACTGTCCTCCGAACCTGGCCTCTGATCGTGACACTTGACAAGTGCCTGTGACAGGTCCAGCACATGTATTAACCCCCCTCTCTCCAGAAACAGAAGTTTATGGCTATGTGGGGGTATGGGAGGCAGAGGACTTTGGAAATAAACTAGGACAGTCAACACACGAGACACTTCTAATTAAACGTAAGTATCATCCCTTGTCCTGATTTTATTAAATTTTTTTAACGTAAAGTTATGACCGGTTTTCCTGTCAGAATAAACTCTGAAGGATTTTCCAACGGAGTTCCGACCGAGCTCCACTGAAACTGTCTTGTCTACACATGATCACATCAAAGTCCAACCGTCTAGAACGTGGTGACGTACAACACGTACGATGTGGCTAGAAAAAGGAAGTTCACTAGCCAGTAGCCAATAGCTGCCGTCTCGTTCTTGCTTCAGAGCATGCGTCGTTTTTGGTCCGTCGGAACAGCATACAGACGAGTGGTTTTCCCGATATGAATTGGTTCAGTCGGAAATATTTAAAACATGTTCTATTTCTAGGTCTGTCAGAATTAAAAAAAAAAAAGTCCGATGAGGCACACACACACGATCAGAATATCCAATGAAAAGGTTCCGTCTGACTTTTTCTGCCGGAAAGTCCGACCGTGTGTACGCGGCATTAGGCTTTAAGGTTATAAATTGTTCTGTTCCTGCACTGTGACTCCCTTACTGTCTTATAGTACTCAATCTAATTTTTCCTTTATTATCTTTAAGATGATCTGTCTTGGGGTTGGGTCATTATATTGTATTATTTAAGAGACAGACATCCTTCACTGCTTAACCAGTAGATGGTCTGTTACTTGCAAATGTATTGGTGACCAGCTAATTTATCGGCCCAAGGAGAAATGTGCTTTGCCCTCATGTTTATTTGTCAGAGTTCCAGAAGGTGTAGTGGTCCTCCAGTTGGACCCCATAAAAAACAGGGTCTCTATATAGTTATTGTTTTCATTCCTTAAAGCGGAGCTGCACCCGCACCAAAAATATTAAAAGTCAGCAGCTACAAATACTGCAGCTGCTGACTTTTAATAAATGGACACTTACCTGTTCCAGGTTCCAGCGGTGTCGGCAGAATGTGACGAGCGAGCGCTCGTCTCTCGCTAGCCTGCCGCCATCCTCTGTCAGGGAATCAGGAAGTGAAGCCGCAACGTCTTCACTGCCCAGTTACCTACTGCGCATGCGCGAGTCACGCTGCGCTTCTCTATTGGTCCCCGCTGTGTCCTGGGAACTGTGTTTCCGAAGACACAACAGGGCATCCTCGGATATCCTTGGATATGGGCGGGGATGCTAGTCCCGGAAGTGGGTGCAGATACCTGTATTATACAGGTATCTGCACCCCCCTCCCCCTGAAAGGTGCCAATTGTGGCACCGGAGGGGGGGGGGGGGATCCGATAGGCGGAAGTTCCACTTTAGGGTGGAGCTCCGCTTTAAAAAGCTGTGAGCTTATATGAAATTCGTTAAGCAAAGAAGAACCTTTCCCTTCACGTTCCTACTTCTAGTCTGCTATCTGCTGTTTGAACCTCCAATAGTGTAAATCTGAACTACGATCAAGGGTCGGTCAAAACAAACTATGTGTTGAAGTAAACATAAGTAACCATTACAGTAGGGACTGCTCTTTTCAGGATATAGTATTGCAGCATGAATTGTTCCTATATTTCTTTTTCTAGAGATGATTACCAAACTTACCAAAACCACATTTGTGCTTGGAGCTGCTTTGTTAAACATTTGAAGAAGTTGTCGATGTTACAACAAGGAAGTATCAATGCTGATCACTGCTGTTTCATGTATTCTTGTGAAATCATTTTCTCGTGCTATTCACTTAACTCCTTTGATGTTGGAACATCTGGCGTGTTAAAAATAATATTTACAGTTAGGGAAAGAGGTGTATTGTGCCATGGAGTATATCAATGTGTTATATATCTGTGGGATTGTAAATAGCTATATTATTCAGCAGATCAGAGCAGAGTTTTTTCAGTTCTGTCACTAAGAGCCCTTTCACACTGTGGCCGCCGTGTGTTAGCGGTAAAGCGCTGCTCGTTTTAGCGGCTCTTTACCACTGTTTAAGCAGCACTTTTCACCCACTAACGGGGTGCTTTTAACCCAGGTAGCGGCCAAAGAAGGGGTTGTGGCGCTTCCGAAACGCTTCTTAGGCGCTTTGGAAGCGCTGGCCATTAGTTTCAATGGGCAGGTTCATTTTGGGAGCACTGTATACAGCGCTCCCAAAGCGCCCCAGAGATGCTGGTTGCAGGACTTTTCCTAATGTCCTGCCAGCGCTCCGCCCCAGTGTGAAAAGTCACACTGAAATGAATGAGAGGCAGTTTTCAGGCACTTTACATGCGCTATTTCTAGCGCTAAAATGCCGGGGTCTTAAAGCGTATTTTCACTCTTGCAGCCAAATTGGGATAACACCTTCTTCATATTTGTTAAATGTTCCTATTCACATGGCATAACTTAAAAAAAGTATTTAAAAATTGCTGCTCACATTTACTTGCTCTTTTCACTTTTTAAAAATTTTGTCAAACATTTGGCCAAAATGTATTGCTCAGCGTCATTTACTTGCCTATTTCATTTCTTGAGGTCTTTTCTGAAAGTAGACACCCCAAGCTATTTGCTGAGAAAAGCCCATTGAAAATTTTTTTTTTTAGTCCCAAGTGATTGAATAAAGACAAAAATAAAAAATAATTTTTTTTTTCTTCAAAAAGTTGTCACTAAATGATATATTGCTCACACATGCCATAGTTATATGTGGAATTGCACCCCAAAATACATTTTGCTGCTTCTCCAGTATGGGGATACCACATGTGTGGGACTTTTTGGGAGCCTAGCCGCGTACGGGGCCCCGAAACCCAAGCACCGCCTTCAGGATTTCTAAGGGTGCAAATTTTTGATTTCACTCCTCACTACCTATCACAGTTTCGAAGGCCATAAAATGCCAAAATAGCACAAAACCCCCCCAAATGACCCCATTTTGGAAAGTAGACACCCCAAGCTATTTGTTGAGAGGCATGGTGAGTATTTTACAGCTCTCATTTGTTTTTGAAAATGAAGAAAGTAAAGAAAAAAAATTTTTTTTTTTTTTTTTTTTTCAATTTTCAAAACTTTGTGACAAAAAGCGACATCTGCAAAATACTCACAATACCTCTCTCGAAACTGTGATTGGCAGTGAGAAGTGAAATAAAAAAATTACTCCCTTAGAAAGCCTGAAGGCGGTGCTTGGTTTTGGGGTTCCGTACGCAGCTAGGCTCCCAAAAAGTCCCACACATGTGGTATCCCCGTACTCAGGAGAAGCAACAGAATGTATTTTGGGGTGTATTTCCACATATGCCCATGACATGTTTGAGCAATATATCATTTAGTGACAACTTTTTGTAAAAAAAAAAATATATATATTTTTTTTTTTTCATTATTCAATCTCTTGGGACAAAAAAAAAAAAATATTTAATGGGCTCAACATTGCTCTCAGCAAATAGCTTGGGGTGTCTACTTTCCAAAATGGGGTTGCACAACATTTAGAAGCCTATGTCACACGTCACCCACTCTTCTAACCACTTGAAGACAAAACTATTTTTTTTTTGCAAGAAAATTACGTTGAACCCCCAAACACTATATATATTGTTAAAGCAAAGGCCCTACAGATTAAAATGGTGGGGGTGGCATTTTTTTTTTCCACACAGTATTTGCGCAGCGATTTTTCAAACGCATTTTTTGTGGAAAAAATACACTTTTTTTTATTTTATTAATGTGTAAACTGGATACCAAACACGACATTTTAACTGCTGTTTTTTTTTTTTTTTTTTTGAGATTCACAGGTAAAAAAGCTCCTGACTGTTAGCGACTGAATCAAAACGCTACCACAAAAAAAATGTTAGCGATCGCAGGGATCAGGCCTGACTCTGCGAACGCTGCAGTTATGTGTGCTTAGTGTTTTGTAAGTGACAGTGATCGATCGATACTGCACTTGGGTGGGCTGGGCTGGGCGGAGGGGGGGAAAACGCAGGTGCTAGCAGGTATCTGGGCTGATCCCGCTAACAATGCGTTTTTTTGGAACCCTAAACTGCTGGGACGCTAGTATAGATCTGATCAGATCAGATATTGATCTGTTCAGATACTATACCACTAAGGGAGGTGTATGCTTTGCGCGTGGGTGTTTGCGGTACTGGCACTAACCTGGGGCGACGCAGACCTTATTTGACCCTAAAACCTAATTGATATCACCCGCCGGGGCGATCAGGGGGTTAAACCGTTATTGGGTAATAAATGGCGGGTGCCCTGACAGTATAAAAAACAAGCTAACTAACCAGCGTCACCCGTAACAGTAATACAAAAAAAAAACTGGTTACCTAGCGACACTAATGCAGCGATCAGAAAAACGATCGCTTAGTGACACTGGCAAAAGGGGGTGAAAGGGTTAACTAGGGGCAATCAGGGGTTAAACCTTTATTAGGTAATATATGGGGGTACCGACGCTATATAAAAACCTGACGGGGAACCTAAATAACGAAATAACTAACTGGCTAACCAGCGTCACCAGTGACATTTTATACGGTGATCACTGGTGAAAGGGTTAACTCTAGGGGCATTCAGGGGGTTAAAACCTTTATTTAGGTTGTAATATGGGGGTACCTGACCTATAAACCTATTTATGAACCTATATAAAACATGGCGGTTAACCTAAAAAAAAACTGGTTACCTAGCGACACTAATGCAGCGATCAGAAAAACGATCGCTTAGTGACACTGGCAAAAGGGGTTGAAAGGGTTAACTAGGGGCAATCAGGGGGTTAAACCTTTATTAGGTAATATATGGGGGTACCTGACGCTATATAAAAACCTGACGGGGAACCTAAATAACGAAATAACTAACTGGCTAACCAGCGTCACCAGTGACAGTTTAACGGTGATTACTGGTGAAAGGGTTAACTCTAGGGGCAATCAGGGGGTTAAAACCTTTATTTAGGTTGTAATATGGGGGTACCTGACCTATAAAACTATTTATGAACCTATATAAAACATGGCGGTTAAATAAAAAAAAAAATGGTTACCTAGCGACACAATGCAGCGATCAGAAAAACGATCGCTTAGTGACACTGGCAAAAGGGGGTGAAGGGGTTAACTAGGGGCAATCAGGGGGTTAAACCTTTATTAGGGGGGGGTGGGGGGCTACCTAGGACCTAAAACTAACTGCCCTGACAGTTATTACAGTCACACTGACACTAAATGCAGGGCTTGGGTTTTGTATGGTATTTTACTGAGAGGAAACTCAACCTGTCCCAACTTTGTCCCTCCACTTTCACTTACAGATTGCTCGAAGTAGCTTGCAATCTGCCCAAAGGCCTGCTCCAAACTAGATTTTTTTTTATTATTATTTTAGGTATCCTGTGTGACAAACATATAGTGGGGTAAAATTTTACTGCAGAAGTGAATGAATGAATGATTTGTATAGCGCTGCAAATGCGAACTGAATCGCCTCAAGGCACTTGTCTGCTCTTGTTGTCCTGCGATATTAGAAGAGGTGGGTCTTGAGTTTTTTCCTGAAGGCCTGATGGTTTTCTTCCAAGCGGATGTTGTTTGGTAGAGTGTTCCATAGCCGAGGTCCCTGTACTGCGAATCTTCGTTCTCCCTTAGATTTGTAGCGGGCTTTGGGGATGAGAAGGCGGTTCTGTTTTGTCGATCGAAGGCTGCGATTTGGTATGTATTTTTCTATTTTCTCACAAAGGTATTGAGGAGCGTTTCCTTGTGTACATTTGTGGATGAGGCAGAGGGTCTTGAATGTGATTCTATCTTTTACCGTCAGCCAATGGAGGGTCCTTAGGGATGAGGAGATGGATTCCCAGGGTTTCTTTCCGGTGACTTTCCGGTTTGCTGCTGTGTTTTGGACGACTTGAAGGCGTGCAATCTGGTAATCCGGTAATCCTATGTAGAGTGAGTTTGAGACGCGAATTGATGATGGTTCCTACTACTACTGCTTTCTCCTTTTCCGGAATGAATCGGATGAGTCTGCGAAGCATGCGGAGGAGATGATGGGATCCGCTGATCACTGATCCTATTTGTGTCACCATGGTCATCTCTGAATCAAAGTTGACTCCGAGGCTTTTGGCTTTGGTGCTTGGGACGATGGTCTGACCAAGGATGGTTGGTGGTGTCCATGGGGTCTTAGTTTTTTATCTTCGGTTTGCGTCGAGGAGTAGTAGTTCTGTTTTCGATCCATTAAGTTTGAGGGAGCTAGTGGTCATTCAGTCATCTATCAATGTGAGACATTTCCTAGTTCCTGGTATTGGTCTTTTTGTCCGGTGATACGGAAGTACAGTTGAGTGTCGTCCGCAAGTGGAATTGCATTTTAAAAGCACATTGCTATTAGGCATGGTCCCGATGTTCAACATCGGGTGTTCGTTTGTTTGAAAACGAACCTAACATATGGGGCCTTTGCAGCTTATTTGAGCGCCGCGGAGTGCCCCATAATGCACTGAGAGATCGCAGTGCATTGATGGCTGCTGATTGGCCAAAGCATGCACCTGACCTGCATGCTTTGGCCAATTACAGAGCAATCTGCTGTGAGAGCCATGACTGGTCAAAGGCAGGGTGCCTTTGGCCCCCTCATGGCTCAGGGGGCTAAGTCCACCGCCCACACTATATAAGGCTGCTTACACGGCGGCCGTATGTAGTGTGATACGTGGAGGAGATTGAGAGAACCTAAGCTAGATTAGTTAGTAGCGTACAGGCAGTTTAGTATGTGTATATATATATATATATATATATATATATATATATGTATATATATATATATATGTATACAGTGCAGTCAGTGTACAGTATATAATACAGTGCATTGAAGTGGTTAAGGGAAACCCTATGACAGAATTAAGAACAAAAACAGCTTGGGGTCCCAAAATTCATACCAGGCCCTTATCCGAGCAGCCTGGCAGGCCAGGAAACAGGGGACGAGCAAGCAACCCCTCCTTAACCATACCAGGTCACTTGCCCTCATAATGGCGAGGGTGCTTTGGGGTCCCCCATGGGGATAAGAGCTTCTTCCCAACTACCCTGGCCATTGGTTGTCGGGGTTACCTTTTGGTGAATGGGTAGGGGTACAATGTATCCCTAGCCATTCACATGGGGGGAGGCTGGGATAAGGGAGATTCTGATAAGCCCCCCGCCCGCAGACCCTGACAACCAATGGCCAGGGTTGTCTGAAACAGGCCCTTGTCCCCATCAACACCCTCCCCATGTTGAGAGCATGTGGCCTGATATGGTTCAGGGGGAGCTCGCTCGCCCCCCCATCCTGTCCTTGAGGCTGCATGTTCAAATAAGGGTCTGGTGTGGATTTTGGGGGGGGGGGACACCATTTTTTTTTACATTTTGGCGAGTTCCCCTTAAAATCTATACTAGACCTGAAGGGCCTGGTACGGACTAGGAGGGGACCCCACGCCAATTTTTTCATTGACTTTTTATCTATATTGCTGGGAGTCGGCAATACATTACAGCCGCGAGCAAGTATAAATTAAGTTTTTCCCTTTAAAAATATTAGTGGCACATAGATGTGCCACTTTACATGCAGACTTATGGGATCCCACAGGCACGATATTTAAAGGAATATTTAATTTTCATTGTTTCACTTTAAGCATTATTAAAATCACTTCTCCTGAAAAAACGTTTGTTTTAAAAACTTTTTTTGCATTGATACATGTCCCCTGGCCCAGAACCCGGGTCCCCATACACTTTTTATTTTTCATGTTCGTGTCCCATAGACTTTGATAGGGTTCGCCTGTTTGCTCAAACATTTTGCCTGTTCGCATGTTCTGGTGCGAACCGAACCGGGGGGGGGGGGGGGGGGGCCCTTATGTTCAGCCCATCCCTAATTGCTATACAGAGATTGTGCTGCCTTTGCCCATGATAGTGTTGCTGCCTTTTGAAACTTGTTCCCCTTTGCTTTGTCTTTACTGATGAGGCTCTGGAGGCTAGAAGAAACATACTGTAGACTGTTTATTAGGTTGTACGTTTCTGTGAGTAGCCCCACCACTATCATCTTTCTGCACTGGTTAACAAATAATTTTTTACATATAACAAGTTTTACAGGCATTTGATATACAGTATTTGAAAGAATCCATAACACTTTTTTCTTCAGTGCTCTGCTACCTCTATCTTGATTCTCTTTTAAACGATAAAGCCGAACATGAATTTCACCAAAGCAGTAGCCTGTAAAATGAATTGCTCCTGAAAAACTGAAATTTACTTCCTGTGCCTAGGCAGCTCTGTGCTTTGATCGTCATGGCTATCTGCAGTGTGGGATCATCTAAGGCAGTGGTTCTCAAAACTTGTCCTCAAGTACCCCCAACAGGCCATGTTTTGGGAATTTCTCTAAGATAAAATAGCTGTCCAAAATACCAAGCCATTGACTCTGATATAAAGTACCTGTGCAAGATAAAGTAAAACCTGCAAACATGGCCTGTTGGGGGTACTTGAGGACAGGGTTGAAAACCACTGATCTAAGGCACTGTGCCTCTGAATGCTAATCTCACAATATTCAGAGTAAGATTTAATGATGTTGTTACTGTGCTAATGACTGTTCTCTTGCTGAAAAGAAAGCTTTCCCTGAGGACCTGCACTCCAATGAGCGCCCTGCTCCTACCTTATACTGTACCTGCTTCTTGTAGCTGTACCTGCTTCTTCTGCTGCTTCTTGTATATTTGACCACTACATATCAGGTCACAAGTTATCAGGAGGCAGCTCTGACATAAACATTTAACCTCTGTCCAGTGTTGTCAACCTACCAGATTAAAATTTACTGGCACTACACCCAAAATTTACTGGCACCACCACGTTTTTACTGGCATTTCACAAAAGTAACAAAATTAAATTTTTAGGTGCAAATTTCAGTATTTAGGCTACAATCAAGTACACTAGGCAAATAGCAATGTGATTTAAGGTAGATACTAAGGTAAAAAAAACATATTTTTGTATTTTCGATATAAGGGCGGATTATTTAGTCCAATCACCTCCTGCCTCCATCACCTGTCACAAAAAGGAAAATTAAAAATATATGCACACCCAGGGGTTACCTCCTCATATCTGATTTTTTTGAAAAAAAATGAACAGCACCACAATACACAGCTCTCCATCATTAACCTAACCTCCCCCACATATACCCACCACACCCCTTAAATTAACCATCCCTCCCTCCTACAATTTACAAAAAGCACAATCCCATAAAAATCCCCCTCCTTCCCCTCCACATGATGGGACCACTATAAAACCTCTCCCTTGGAGCAGAAACCAGAACACTGTATAGAACACCCCCAAGGTGGTACCCCTGATAATAACACCTGTATCCAAGACCCTACCCAAGGATTGATCTAGAACGGAATGCTCCTAGAAGCCTGAAAGGAAAACACTTTACCTTATAGCCACAATGGGCGAATACAGTGGCCTTATCCGTGACAGGAAATTCTGGGAGACAATCTGACTGGTATTGGCTACCTCTGTTTGAATGCCTCCTATACGTGTCACAGAACCTAATCCTAACTGTGCGGGTATGTGGAAGTCCCAGTGAGCCTGTCTGGATGACTGCTGCAGGGGATATCAAGAAAGACAAGTTGCTGGATGGTAAGGGAAGTCCCTTATTCAAATGAAAAGGCACTGCTGAACATGGCACTCCAGAACACCCAGGGGTTGATCAGAAGGAGACTGTTCCCACAATATGGATGCAACCAATGTCACATAAGAGCATGGACAATTACATCCGATCCAGCCAGTATAAAAGTGGGGTGTGGTGGGTATATGGGGGGGAGGTTAGGTTCACGATGGAGAGCTGTGTATTGTGGTGCTGTTCAATTTTTCAATAAATCAGATATGAGGAGATAATCCCTGGGTGTGTATATATTTTTCATTTTCTTTTTTGTGACAGTTTGGTTTTGTGAACACACCCTACCATTATTTATGGAGGTACCCTCATGTTCTTTACTATATTGGGCTCACAGTTTGCATTTTTCTATTTCCTTTATATGCCTCCATCACCTGTCACTATCACCCCCTGCCACCATCACCCCCTGCCACCAACACCCCCTGCCTCCAACACCCCCTGCGGCCTGCCTTCAACACCCCCTGAGGCCTGCCCCCAACACCCCCCTGCGGCCTGCCTCCAACACCCCCTTCCTTCAACTCCCCCCTGCGGCCTGCTTCCAACACCCCTGCCTCCAACACCCCCTGCCTCCAACTCCCCCCTGCGGCCTGCCTCCAACACCCCCTGCCTCCAACTCCCCCCTGCGGCCTGCCTCCAACTCCCCCCTGCGGCCTGCCTCCAACACCCCCTGCGGCCTGCCTCCAACACCCCCTGCCACCATCACCTCCTGCGGCCTGCCACCATCACCCCCTGCCTCCATCACCCCCTGTGGCCTGCCACCATCACCCCCTGCCTCCAACACCCCCTGCGGTCTGCCTCCAACACCCCCTGCTGCCTCCGTCTATCCCCCTCTGCCACCATCTTCCCCCTCTGCCACCATCTTTCCCCTCTGCCACCATCATCCCCCTCTGCCACCATCATCTGCCACCATCTTCCCCCTCTGCCACCATATTCCCCCTCTGCCAACATCATCCCCCTCTGCCTCCATCATCCCCCTCTGCCTCCATCATCCCCCTCTGCCTCCATCATCCCCCTCTGCCTGGTCTGCCACCATCTTCCCCCTCTGCCACCATCTTCCCCCTCTGCCTCCATCCATCCCCTGCGGCAGCAGCCTGCCATCATCACCTGCTGTCATCGTCGTCAACTGGGCTCAGCTGTCACTCCATGCCCGGCCCCCAGTGGACTCTGGAATCTGGATGCAGGGCTCCGTTCCACTCAGCCTCCTGGTTACAGTTTTAAAAACTGGCGCTCCTGGCGGGATGTTCTATTTCATCACTCGCCAGGCTTGCCAGCATAGCGCGCTGCACAGCCTCTGAGATCCGTCCCCTCCGCCGACCAAATACAGGAGGATCTGCTCGGCTCAGCTCGGCAAGCTCCGGAACTGCGCATGCGCAGTTCCAAGCCGGCACGGTCACGGATATTTTTACTGGCACTTTCCCGCTACTACAGACATTTACGGGTGGCAAAAAATGCCCGTTTTTACAGACTGCCCGTAAAAATACTGGCAGTTGGCAACACTGCCTCTGTCTTCTTTTTTTTTTGGCACAACTTTCACAGCTCAGGTCCTCTTTAAAGTCACCTCCTGTGGTGTGCTTCATTCTTTCGCCCTTAGTTGTCCTACCTTTAACTCCCAACCCCACTTCAATATCAGCTCCAATCCCCCCTCCAAACAGACTGTACATTTGTGTGTGTGGTATATCAAACAGCTTTTTTTCCATCCAATCTTTTACAGCATAAGGGGAAAAACATAAAATGTAAACCGTCTATAATCATTTATATAATTTTAATGAAATTAGAATAAATGAGCAAACACATGTAGCATGTACCGTAAGTAAAAAAAAATACAACATAAAAATGATGCAAAAATGGATGTGTTTATGCAAATCTTACGTTTTTATCACAGGAAGAAAAGGATCTGCAGGTGCCCTAGAGAACAGGATTACAAAGAAACTGAGCCAAACCCCAAAGTTACTCTTGAACAGGCACACACTGTACTGTATTGAAAATATGACTGATCATGACAAAAAACTGTCTTTCATTTAGGGATAGCAATCACATGAAGCTATTTATTATCACATAGTTTTTTGGATCCTTTTTAAATGATAATGATAACATAAATCACCCAAATGGCCCTGATAAAAAGTTTACATACCCTGTAATGTTTGGCATTGGTACAGACACAGAAGGTGTCACACACAGGTTAAAATGGCAATTAAAGGTTAATTTCCCACATTTGTGGCTTTTTAAATCACAATTAGTGTCTGTGTATAAGTAGTCAATGAGTTTGTTAGCTCTCACATGGATGCACTAAGCAGGCTAGACACTAAGCCTTGAGGAGGTAGAAAAGAACAGTCAAAAGACGTGCGTAACAAGGTAATGAAACTTTACAAAGATGGAAAAGGATATAAAAATATATCCAAAGCCTTGAATATGCCAGTCACTACTGTTTAATCACTTATTAAGAAGTGAAAAGGTCAAGGTCAGGTAGACCAAGAAAGATTGCAGCCACAACTGGCAGAAGAATTGCTCAGGATACAAAGAAAAACCCAATATTAATGCCAACATTTCACAATTTCTGACTGTGTGTGTATATATATATATATATATATATATATATATATTTATATAGATCTAAAGCTATGATCTCTCTCTCACTATATATATATCTCTATCTCTCTCTCTCTCTCTCTCTCTCTCTCTCTCTCTCTCTCTCTATATATATATATATAAATATATATATATATATATATATAAAATAAAAAACTTTTTGCATATTTACAAAAAAAAGTTAAATCTTGTCTGCAAACTATTGCTGACAAACCCAAGAGAATGTGCTTTGGACATGCACAAAGTAATCCCTGCCCTCTTCAAACACATTCATGAAGTCTGCTTCTTTCTCAGCCATCTGTTTGGGTGGCATCTTGCCCATTTCTCAGATGATTACATTTTGCCTTGGGGTATAGGTGACAGTCAGTGATGGGACTAAACAAGCAGTCGGAAAATCTCTGCACATGTTTCGGCCTCAGCAGGAGGTCTATTTTTTTGCCAGCTTTATATCTTTGGCACATAAAACAGCAATCATAAAAAAATCAACTTGCCAACTGGATCAGTAATTACTATAAAAGACCAGTTTCATGAATCATATGAGTAAATCCCAAATCCTGTCTAGTAATTATACTGCAGTTTTGGCAATTCAGAAAAAAACAGTCTGTCTCAATGTTTGCAGGTTAAAAAGAAAATGTTGCTGACAAATGCGCACAGCATGAATTATACTATTGAGATATATTGACATAAAATGCATTTATTACTTATTTACGCACTCTAGTCTGGCTAGTCCCAAAAAAAAATAAAATAAAAAAAAAAGGCCTTTTGTATATTAAAGAAGGTGCCATATAGCACCAGGATATACCATGCTTTAGGTCTTAGGCCATCCACAGAATCTGTGGAGAGCGTATGGAGCTCCACTTATTTAAAGCTGAACTAATGGCACATAAAATGCAGCTTTGTAATTATTAATACATCAGTAAGTGTCATGTAATTTTAAAAGCAAGCAGCTAAGTACCTTAATTGGACCTAGTATCAGCCTCTTACAGTCCCTTTACAAGGGGGCTGAAGTGTGGGAGGAAGAAGCAGCACAAAGAGCCAATTTGTGCACTGACAAATAGCTTTCTGTTAGGAAGAGAAAGCAGAGTTAGCTCATTGCTGTGCTGCTTTCAACGTGAAGTCACAGGCTGGGGCAGGTCCAGGACAACCTAGCCTCAGAGGAAGTTGATTGAATGATGCTGACCATCAGACTGAAGACATCTAGTGGCAGAGAAAAAAAGCACTGCAGGAGAGAGGGAATCTCAATATTTGCATGTGTATAGCAGTCTTGCTGTGCAATTGTATTCACGTTGAAATAGAAAGATAAATGAAGGCAAAATACAAATTGACTGTGTGGGATTTCAGATCCTAAAGAAAAAAAATGTCCTGCCAAAAACATGGAGTTTGCCATTGCTAAACTATCTTGCTGAAAAATCTAATTTTATGAATGCCTTGCTGACATGGCCGGACTTACTATTGGGCTTGACTGGGCTCAAGCCCATGGGCCCCGCCCAATAGGGGGCTCCGCGGGCCCTGCCGAGATCACTATACGTCATGCATAGTATGCGGGCATCTCCCGCTGTGTGTCTCCGAGCTGAGTGTAAAAAACTTTGGCCGTGCTGTGACAATAGTCCCACCCTCCTCCTAGATCAGCTCGTGTGATAGACAGAACACTGCGTCTATCACAAGAGCTGGTCTAGGAGGAGGGCAGGACTTTTCTCACAGCACGGCCAAAGTTTTCACACTCAGCTCGGAGACACACAGTGGGAGATGCCTGCAGACTGTGTAATCCAAGCACCTACTACAGTGAGACTGCATTATGGGCACGGCAAGGCTGCATTATGGGCACAGCAAGGCTGCGATTGTGGGCACGGTGAGGCTGCATTATGGGCATGGCAAGGCTGCATTATGGGCATGGCAAGGCTGCATTATAGGCACGGTAAGGCTGCGATTATGGGCACAGCAAGGCTGCGATTGTGGGCACATGAGACTGCATTATGGGCACGGCAAGGCTGCGATTATGGGCACGGCAAGGCTGCGATTGTGGGCACGGTGAGACTGCATTATGGGCACGGCAAGTCTGCATTATGAGTACGGCAAGGCTGCGATTATGGGCACGGCAAGGCTGCGATTATGGGCATGGTGAGGCTGTGATTATGGGCACGGTTAGGCTGCGATTATGGGCACGGTGAGGCTGCATTATGGCCACGTTGAGGCTGCGATTATGGGCACAGTAAGGCTGCGATTATGGGCACGTGAGGCTGCGATTATGGGCACGGTGAGACAGCATTATGGGCACGGCAAGGCTGCGAATATGGGTATGGCAAGCCTGCAATTGTGGGCGCGGCAAGGCTGCGATTGTGGGCACGGTAAGACTGCATTATGGGCACGGCAAGGCTGCATTATGGGCATGTCAAGGCTGCGATTATGGGCGCGGTGAGGCTGCGATTATGGGCACGGTGAGACAGCATTATGGGCATGGCAAGGCTGCGATTATGGGCACGGCAAGGCTGCGATTGTGGGCACGGTGAGACTGCATTATGGGCACAGCAAGTCTGCATTATGAGTACGGCAAGGCTGCGATTATGGGCACGGCAAGGCTGCGATTATGGGCATGGTGAGGCTGTGATTATGGGCACGGTTAGGCTGCGATTATGGGCACGGTGAGGCTGCATTATGGCCACGTTGAGGCTGCGATTATGGGCACAGTAAGGCTGCGATTATAGGCACGTGAGGCTGCGATTATGGGCACGGTGAGACAGCATTATGGGCACGGCAAGGCTGCGAATATGGGCATGGCAAGCCTGCAATTGTGGGCGCGACAAGGCTGCGATTGTGGGCACGGTAAGACTGCATTATGGGCACGGCAAGGCTGCATTATGGGCATGGCAAGGCTGCGATTATGGGCGCGGTGAGGCTGCGATTATGGGCACGGTGAGACAGCATTATGGGCACGGCAAGGCTGCGATTATGGGCACGGCAAGGTTGCGATTGTGGGCACGGCAAGGCTGTGATTGTGGGCACGGTAAGACTGCATTATGGGCACGGCAAGGCTGCATTATGGGCATGGCAAGGCTGCGATTATGGGCACGGCAAGGCTGCGATTATGGGCACGGTGAGGCTGTGATTATGGGCACGGTTAGGCTGCGATTATGGGCACGGTGAGACTGCATTATGGCCACAGTGAGGCTGTGATAATGGGCACAGTAAGGCTGCGATTATGGGCACTGGTGAGGCTGCGATTATGGGCACGGTAAGACAGCATTATGGGCATGGCAAAGGCTGTGATTATGGGCACAGTGAGGCTGCAATTATGGGCACGGTGAGGCTGCATTATGGGCACGGTGAGGCTGCAATTATGGGCATGGCGAGGCTGCAATTATGGGCACGGTAAGGCTGCGATTATGGGCACGGTGAGACAGCATTATGGGCACGGTGAGGCTGCGATTATGGGCAAATAACAAGGCTGCAAATGACAGGGCTGCAAATGACACTGGGGCAAGGCTGCAAATGACAAGGCTACACTGACAAGGCTGCAAATGACACTGGAAAAGCTGCAGATGGATGGGCAAAGCTGCAGATGGACACTGATAAGGCTGCATTGATGGGCATTTAAATGTGTTTTTTCCTTAAACTTCCCTCCTAAAAGTTTTTTTCCTTAAAATTCCCTCCTAAACTTGGGGTGCGTGTTATACGCCGGCGTGTGTTATACGCCGATAAATACGGTAATGTATAGAAGGTAGGGCCCGAAAGTGGCTCAAGCCCAGGGGCCCCCACCACCCTAAGTTCTGCCCTGCTTGCTGACCATCTGGATAGTTTGGTAGTTTTAAACACTTGACCTCCGGAAGGTTTTGCCCCCTTCATGACCAGGGCATTTTGTGCTATTTGGCACTGAGCTATTTTAACTGGTAATTGCGCAGTCATGCAGCCACATTGTACCCAAACTAAAGGTATTTCCTTTTTTTTTTTTTCACACAAATAGAGCTACCTGTTGGGTGCCACTACAAGTGTGTATTCTAAGCCTGATTCTGTCAGTAAGGCTTCCCCTTTGCTTTCATCTAACATACTCAGAATCCTCTTCACTAGTGTACCTTTGGACATTTTGGTCACTAAATATACAGGTACCTAGTGCAATTTCTGGCTGTCAGGGACTGCTTGAACTGCTAAAAATATAATTTACCTGCAAGTGCTAGCAGAGATCAGGTCTAATCTTGCTAACACTGCATTTTTGGGGACACTATACTATTGGGAACAGTTGTATAGTTCTGATCTGATCAAAGATACAGATCTGTTCAGACACTAATGGAGGTAGTGTGTCTGTAATCAAAGGGTTAAATGTGATGGTGAATATGTGGCGGGCAATCTGAAGCTATTTGGGAGGAATGCTAACTGATGCTAATGCTACCTGAAGTCGTGACACTAATACAGAGATCAGTAAAAAAAATCTGTACACTGTTCTAATTACACTGGAGACAGGGCACTGAAGGGGTTAACATGTACCTATATATATGTTTTACTGTTTATATCTGCTGTTTCAACTCACTGTGACCAATCTCTACTCTCACTGGAACCGAAAAGGGCTCCACAAGAGAAGAAGTTGTCATTTCCTGTACCTGTGTTTTGCAAACACAGGCACATGCTGAGCTGTGATTCCACAGAACCAATCAGCAGGTCCAGGCCAAAAATCATTGGCCTGGACCTGATGACTGATTGGTGCCGAATCATGGCACCCCTGGCCCAGCAGCTTTCTGAGAGCATGGATCACATATATATATATATATATATATATATATATATATATATATATATATATATATATACAGTATCTCACAAAAGTGAGTGCACATTTTTGTAAATATTTTATTATAGCTTTTCATGTGACAACACTGAAGAAATTACACTTTGCTACAATGTAAAGTAGTGTAAAGCTTGTATAACAGTGTAAATTTGCTGTCCCGTCAAAATAACTCAACACACAGCCATTAATGTCTAAACCACTGGGAACAAAAGTGAGTACACCCCTAAGTGAAAATGTCCAAATTGGTCTCAAGACTCGTGTCTCTGTACACACTTTCTGTTCCTGTGCGACCCGGAGGAGAATGTCTCTCTGTGTGCTCGCTGGGAGAATCGGACCGCACGGCCCTGGCTTTTCCTTCCTCCGGCCTCCATAAGGTAAGGCATCATGCACATTCAAATAGCGTTGGTTCTTCTACCATGGCATTGGATCTAGCTACATGTTCTATATAGGTTGTTTGGACACTATCCTTTTATTCAGGGCCTTCATCCTGAGATTATTTTCTCACTGTCGTTGCCTCACCCAGCATTTTGGCTATTTGCCATTATGTGGTGCTTCACGAGGATACGACATTAGATATATTATCAAGTCATCACTATATGCACCATTAGTTGCTCCCTACATTATGCCATCTAGGGGCTGTTATTTCAGCGCCTATTAGCATTCATATGGTCCCGGGACCTGGGCATAATGGGCTTTTCATGCTATCTGCCCTTTTGTTATCATTTTTCGATCATCGGTCAATATTTTTTCGATCATCGGTTGTCATCTTTAATATACTTATTTTTTACAATATTCCCTTATATTATTTTACTTGTGTCACTATCATATGATGCATGTACTAATTAGTCACTTGTGCGCCCTAAGGGACGTTTTTTGTGCGCCGTCAGCCATGTGTACGTACACTTGGTGGCCGTTTGGTACAGTGGTACCCGGGGGCTATCACATTGAGTATGTGTGTGGGCTGTTTGGGTGCGAGGCCATCACGTGTACTTTTGCACCAATCCATAGGTACTTCCGTTGTTGGTGTTCCTCCCCGCGGTTACCCTGATTCTGTTTTCGTATCCTGGGGATGAGCTCACTTCCGGTAACTTGGGCCGGAAGCGGCCGGGCCCTGTTGTTCATACGTACAATGCTTCTGTGCCGCCGCACACCTTTTGCGCTCTGCCGTACGTCGCGCCGTAGCGACGCGATGACGTCACTGCGCATTGAGGGTGCCGTTGCGACGCGGCGACGTGATGACGTCGCCGCATACGTAATGACGCCACCACGTTTAGAGCGTCCATCCGGATGTCCTGTCGGTGGACAGCGTGATTGGACACCCATTTAGGCGCCATTCTCTGTCAGGATATCCTGCGGATGTGGGAATATGATTGGATACCTCCGGTTTGGCGGGATTTGTAGTCCTTGACTGGGATTGGCCATGATTTTTAAGGCCTGGATCGGTCCATTAATGGGGGTTTATATTACTACAATGATTCATGAAACAGCGTTCATGACTTCCGATCCCTCACAATACCCATCTCACAATCAGGATGTATACTAATATGCCTGTTCTGTATGTAATATGTCTATAAACATGAAGATGTAATTATTATGTTCAGACAAATTGGAACTCATTCTCCCCATTTGCATTTAGTAGGGCCTGTAGCGCTCACTTCCTGTTTAGACCAGGTGGGCGGCTACATTCTTAGTTGTATGTTTATAAATAGTTGGAGGCAATATGGAGGGGTTAGAGATATGCCCCTGTGGAAGACTTTTAGTCGAAACGCGTCGGGCCAGCTATCCTATGCCCCTCATATTGCCAGAATTTTACATTTTATACTTTTTCTCGAGATTTTTATTTTCGTTCACATGCATATGTGAATAAATTGTTACTTTTTGACCTGCACCATTGGAGTGGTCTCCATTTTTTTATTCCCTTCCCCGGTCTTCATCATCCTTTTTGGGAACATTGGATAATCGCGAGCCGGGCCCATTCATCCCGCTGACGGACCCAGCATACAGCTCCAGAGATCGTCGGAGTTCCAGTCCGAGGCGACTTCCCATAGGATGCAAGACCCACTATCCTCAAAGCTTGTCTGATGTGTATGCCGTACGGTAGTCACATCCACCGACTCTGGTAAGCGTACCCACGCCTTATTTTCTACATCAGTCAAGTATACAATCTGTCTTCATTGAGTGGACCAACAAGATCTACACTTTGATGTTATCCCTATATGGACTATATAATTTCCTTGTAATTCTGTTATACTGGAATCAACACCAGCACTAGGAGTTACTACCCCATTAAGATATATTTATTTTAGAGTGTTGGAATATTTACACTTATCTTATACATTAGCGCTACAATTTTGGATCCATACATTCAAATAGCACATTCTTCACAGTGAATCTCTGCTGTCCATCTTTCGCGAGGGGGGGGGGGGGGGGGAGTGTTGGGTAATCGCCGCTGGGGGGGTACTGTTAGTTTGTGCCACCCCCTAGAATTCTGAGCACCAGCTGCCACTGGAGTTGAGTGAAGCAGTTGCGCCTAAATATGCATGCATATTCCACTAGTCAACAATGTTTGACTTGAGCTGCCCACTGCACTCCATAATCTATCATATCTGGTCAGTCACACACACCCTCTATCTACCTCAGTACTACAAGTGTAAGGACAATAAGATGAGGAGTGGGGCTATTATACATCTACTGTATACCACTACAGATTGCCAGATTACAGAGGGAAGGAAGCATATTTCCACCCAAAAAAAAGGTGAATTTTAAAGCGGAGTTCCACCCAAAAGTTGAACTTCCGCTTTAAGCACTCCTCCCCCCTTACATTGCACATTTGGCATGTAATTTTTTTGGGGGGAGTGGGTGACTAGTTTTGAGTGGGACTTCCTGTCCCACTTTCTACTTCCGACTACGGGCCGCCTAAGCGTCTCCTCCTCTCCCCCTAGGCGGCCCCTCCCTCTTGGCAATCTTGCCACCATCCAGTCTGCCATGGTGTTACAAGGTGCTACCACATGCTTTGAAACTACTTCCTTTAATGGGGCCTACGACATGACTTTGTTTGCACCTTTACAAGCACCTCGCTTTATTGAGTGATTCTCATTTTTTTACAGTGCTGGAAAACCTGCAATTTCCCCCGGGTTTCCATAATGCAGCTTTTCGAACCTTATACGACTCGAGTCGCTACCGACCGTCTCACTTCCTGATGGCCACCGCCTGGCCCTCTGTCTCTTCACTAATTAGCCTGTGGGTCCATTTCGACTAGACTTTTGGAGGACCCTCTAGTTGTATCATTTTCTACACTCCTTACCATCTCCCAGGGACTTTATTCGTCCTCTCACTGCCTTCACGGAATACTTCTCTGATGATGGGGTTTTGCCCCATGTCCTCTCTAAATCTTATAACCTATTAATCACACCTCCTGATGACTACCAATTACTCTGCCTATTGAAATGGGAGACTGACCTGGATTGTACTTTTATGCCTGACCAACTTAACAATATTATCAGATTCTCTCTTAAGTCCTCAATATGTACACGGGTTCAGGAAACCAATTTAAAACTTCTGACACAATGGTATCGTACACCATCTCAATTACATAGGTTTTTTCCAACACTACCGATTGTTGCTGGTGATGTCAGAAGGAGCAGGGGACACTACCACATGTCTTTTGGTCCTGCCCCAAACTTGGAAAAAACTGGAGAGAGGTTCGGAAGATTGTGCATATATTTACAGACCACAAGGTTCCAGACAATCCGGCCTTTTTTCTTCTCCATGTTTCTACCATCCCAGCAAAAATTTACAAAAGCTCAATTATTCGTCACCTCTTAAATGCTGTAATGCCCCGTACACATGGTCGGAAATTCCGACGGAAAATATCCGATCAGACCATGTTGTCGGAAAATCCGACCGTGTGTGGGCTCCATCGGACTTTTTCCGTCAGAATTTCAGACGGAAAAAATTTGAGATCCTGCTCTCAAATTTTCAGACAACAAAATCCGATCAGACTTTTTCCGATCGTGTGTAGAGAATTCCAACGGACAAAGTGCCACGCATGCTCAGATCAAATTAGGAGACCAAACCTATTGGCTAATAGCCTCTACGTAGTTCCGTCGTACGCAACGAACGCCACCACGTTCAGAATGATCGTTTTTTCCGACAACTTTGTCCGACCGTGTGTATGCAACACCAGTGTCGGACAAAATCCATCGGAAAAAATCTGACGGATTTTGTGGTCGGAATTTCCGACCGTGTGTACGGGGCATCAGTCTTGCATTTGCCTTAATTGGAAGAGCCCACAGCCGCCAACCATTAGTCTTTGGCTTAAAAAAGTGGAAGAAATAAATAAGATGGAGGATCTAATACTCACAACACAACATAAGAGTGAACGGTACTCTAAAACTTGGATGTTGCGGAATATGTTTGTTTTCTCTAAGGAAGGGAAGGTTATTTTTAAAGAATAGATTGCTGATTGTTAGTAGACACGGGAGCAGTCAAAAAATTTGTTTTGTTTCGTTCCGTTCCGTATAAAAAAAAATCGTAATTCGTGTACGAAATTTAATTCGGATTCGTACGAAATCCGAATTTCGTACCAATCATTACGAATCGTTAATATCGTTACGAAACTTTACGAATCGTTACGTAAATATCGACACTCTACGAATAATAACGAATTATCCGAAAACGTATTAACGTTACATAACACAAGTCTATTGTCTATTGTTCACCAATCACTCAGAGGAAGTACCAAATACGAAAGTTTCATTTAAGAATACGAAATTTCGTATTTGGTACTTCCTCTGAGTGATTGGTGAACAATAGACAATAGACTTGTGTTATGTAACGTTAATACGTTTTCGGATAATTCGTTATTATTCGTAGAGTGACGATATTCGTTATACTGAATCTCGAATTCATTCGAATCATTCGTTATATCCGCTATAATTTCTTTCAAATTCGTCATTTGGTAGTTTGGATTCGGATAATTTGGATTCGAAATTCGTAAACGAAATTTCGTATTTCGTACAGAATTCGTATTCATAAAAATTCGTAATTCGGATTCGTACGAATGTACGAATTTCGAAAAATTCGTACGAATTTCCGATTCGTACGAAACTAATCGCACATGTCTAATTGTTAGTAGCTCCTGGCTCCTTCGCTGAGACCTACTACCAGTCTTATGATGCGTGCGTTGTGTTGTGTTTTTTTTTTTCTCCCTCTTCCTCTCTCCTTTTCTCCCTCTGGACCTCCTGGTCTTCCTCTTTTACCCTTCTATACTTTTTCCTTCCTCTCCTTGAAATATGTTTAAAGTGAGTTGGGCAGTCCTTGGTTCTATATGGCCATGGTAAGTTGTTTACGCCTGATAGATATAATCTAAAAGCTCAATGATACATTTTGGTGTCTTGATGTCCTCTATTTTCTTGCTGTACATAAGCCATGTATACTGGTATACTTATATGTTTTATTAACCACTTAAGGACCGAGCCTCTTTCTGAGATTTGGTGTTTACAAGTTAAAAAAAAATGTTTTGCTAGAAAATTACTTAGAACCCCCAAACATTATATATTTTGATTTTCTAACACCCTAGAGAATAAAATGGTGGTTGTTACAATACTTTCTGTCACACCGTATTTGCGCAGAGGTCTTACAAGTGCACTTTTTTTGGAAAAAATACACTTTTCTAATTAAAAATTAAGACAACAGTAAAGTTAGCACCATTTTTTTTATATTGTGAAACATAATGTTACGCCGAGTAAATTGATACCCAACATGTCATGCTTCAAAATTGCGCCCGCTCGTGGAATGGCGACAAACTTTTACCCTTAAAAATCTCCATAGGCGACGCTTTAAAAATTCTACAGGTTGCATGTTTTGAGTTACAGAGGAGGTCTAGGGCTACAATTATTATGATTGTGGCGATACCTCACATGTGTGGTTTGAACACCATTTTCATATGCGGGCGCTGCTCAGGTATGCCTTCGCTTCTGCATGCAAGAACACTGTCACTTTAATTCCCTATTATGCCCCGTACACACGGTCGGAAATACCACAAAATCCGTCTGCAAAATCTGTTGCATACACACGGTCGGACAAAGTTGTCGGAAAATTTGATCCTTCTGAACGTGGTGACGTTCGTTGCATACGATGGAACTACGTAGAGGCTAGCCTTGGTCTCGTAATTTGATCTGAGCATGCATAGCACTTTGTCCGTCGGAATTCTTGACACACGATCGGAAAAGGTCCGATCAGATTTTGTTGTCGGAAAATTTGAGATCCTGCTCTCAAATTTTTTCCGTCAGTAATTCCGACAGAAAAAGTCCGATGGAGCCCACACATGGGCGTATTTTCTGACAACATGGTCCGATGTCTCTTTAAGAGCTATGGGTGTAAGTGACGTTTTGACATTGCTTCTGCGCTGCAGTAGTATGGAGACAGGTGGGGGCCATCTTCCCTTCACTCATCTCCATACCACAGATGTGACAGGACCTGATCGACCTCCGCCGCTGCCGACGGCTCTGGTAAGCGGCGGAGGGCATGGGAGTGCGGCAGGAGGGGGGCCCCTCTCCCACCTTCGATAAAACTGATATATAGATTTAATATATACACAAAAACAATAATTAATTAAATTTAAAAAAAAAATGTATATACATAAACAAAAAATATAGAGATAAACTGTGATCTGTAAATCTAATTAATAGTGAGCATGGCCATGTGATCCATATCAAAATATAAAAAATATACCATTTTAGAGAAATAAATACAAATCAAAATCGGAATTTAACCCTTTAGGTTGAAGGGTATCAAGCCAATGTATCCAGTTAAATTCTATTTTTCTCAACTCCAATTCCCTATTACCACCCCCCGTTTTTTGACACACCATCAATGACCATAAATCTAAAGCCCCATACACACGGTCGGACTTTTTCATCAATTTGGTCCGATCGGACAAGGTTGTTGAAAAATCAGACCGTGTGTATGCACCATCGGACAGTGTTCGTCGGTTTGTCCGTCGGACAAAGTCTTATCTCCTGCTGCAAAGATTTGCCGTCAACCCGGTCCGATCACACCAAATCCGAGCGTGTGTACGCTTGTCCGACGGACAAAGTGCTACGCATGCTCAGAAGAAATTCTGTGACGGAAGCGCTCGGTCAGGTAAAACTACCTTTCCTAATCGACACAGCACATTCGTCACGCTGCAATGTTAAAATGTCTTTAATGCAGCGCATTCTCTTTTTCTTTACAATGCAACAAGAATGACATGTTTTAGCTGCTCCTATTCACCCGCACTTCTCACAAACTTACTTCTTTATTACTTTGCAGCATTTATACACTACATGTTTATTTTGACTGTGAACGGAAAAGAATCTTTGTTATTTTTTTACCATGATTTGTCTTGTTTTTTTTTTTTTTGGGGAATACATATTTGAATGTTTTTTTTTTTTTTTTTGGAGGGGGGTTGTGTGTCTCAAATTACCAAAAACACATTATTTACATTTGTATTTCTTGCTTACATTTACTAGGAGTTTGTTTGTTGTTGGTGCCCCTTGTTAATTCTACTTTAGGATTAGTGAAATGTACCTGCTTACTCAAAGAAAAACTGTCATTGTAGCAAAGTAAAACACAATAGTCAATGATTATTTCAAATCAAAAAAACCTTTATTTAGGTCACACCAACAAACCAAAGAGGAACGCAGCCATGGTGAAACTTGGGGAATTTGCAAAGTCTTGGCCCCCCACGGCAACCATCATTGTTCAAGCGTAGAAAATTGGGGGCCTGAGGAGTACGTATATTAAGGGGAGTGCAATCTGGTCGTGAAGTCCAAAGTATCCGGAACTGCAGCAGATGCCATCTAGGTCCCAGGCTCTGGTACTACAAGAGGCTCCATCTTCTCTCAGACCAGACTGATTCCAGGTCGTCACTCTCAGGTCTTCCTTCCACGCTTCCTTCCACGCTGTGGCTGTCGTGCTGGTGGGGTGGCAGAAGGAGGAGGAGGAGGAGGAGGAGGAGGTGGAGCATGGTAGCTATGGCAAACATGTGTGACTGGGGTCATCTCCCCAGCCCTACCCTTATTTAGGACATGGAGGATGAGCCCCTCACACATGTTGCGTTGCCTCACCTCCATACCCATCATTTTTGTGACAACCACCGAGCCAAAGGTCTCCTCGTCGGCGGGTGTGGCATGTAGGGAGTCTGAAGCCTCTCTGATCATCCGGAGCGCTGACTGTGCCGCATAACCCCCCCTTCTCGCCCTTTTGTACGGAGGGCGGAGGGGAGGGGTTTGGGTGTCAGTCAGGCTCCGAGGCCTAGCCCCCTCTTGGCTGCCACTACCCAGCTGGTGGCTGCCACTAACCCCTGCCTCCTCCTGACTGCCACCTTCCACAGCCACCTCCTGGCTGAGGTCTTCCTGTGTATGAAAAAGGGACATAGTTTCAGTTATTTGTTCATCAAACACACACAATTCTCATCTAGTGACTGGTGCAAAATGTTTACAAATAGAAAACCATACAATTCTCAGCCCAGCAGTTTAGATTCTGGCCCCAAATGTCTCCCACACCACTGTCTGTTGATATGTCAAACACGTTAGGAACTAAGCAATTGGCGATCCTGAATTAAGTGAACATCATTCATTATTCCCATAAATGGTAACAAAACTACTATACCTGGAACAAGCTGGGCTCCTCCACCTCTTCCAGACTGGAAGGCCCAGGTTGCTCCTCGGAAGCCTCATCAGGGGTGGGCTGCGCGCAAGGAAGCGTGGAAGGAGGAGTTGAGGTTGGCTCCGTGACATCAGCCTGGTCCTTCAGAAAATGGAGACTCTGATAGTACCAGAGCTTGGGGACATAGACCTCATCTGCTGAAGTTGCAGTTTCCTCAGACTTCACGACCTTCTTCCGCTCCCTGATATACGCACTCCTCAGGCTGCCAATTTTCTTTCTAATATCATCAACAGTTGCCGTGGGGAACCTTGGCTTGACAAATTCCACAAGTTCCTCCAGGGCTGCGTGCCTCTTTGGTTTGTTGGTGTAATGTGGGTGTATACCCTGCCACAATATGGGAAAATCCCTGTATTTGGCAATGAAGAGGGGGAGAAAACTCATGTCGTTGAATCCCTTCATATCAATCTCTGCAAGACACAACAACACACAAAACCCTCTAAATTATGTCAGGCTAAACTCTCCTAATCTTCTCCATAAAGAAGCCTCAAGTTCAAATCAGTCTAGGCTAGTTATGTACCAACGTTAAATTGTACCTTCGTTTGTAGCGATCGTCTCGTGTGAGTTTTCTCTCCCCTCGTCTCCCAGATCGTGGCTACGACACAGGCGTGTGACGTTTTATATACACTGCGCATGCTTCAAACTCCGCCCGCCCCTGACGATCTTTCTCGTCTATTCCCCACCCCTTCTCTTTACGGCGTAGTGGGGAGAGCATATGGCGGGGACACAGCAGGTGCGCCACAAATATCCCACCAACGAGGAGGAGGACGAGGAAAGTCCGGAGGCAGAAACGTCCCGATCCCGGAGCCTGAAATTCAAGGCCTCCAATATGTCATTTGGAGAAATGTTGGAGATGGTGGACATATTAAAGAGGAGCGACTATGATGGGAAGTATGGGCCTTACCTCAACCCCAATGTCCGCAAGGCCAAGATCATGTCTAAAGTTGTGAGAAGGCTGTACAATCATTTTGGGGTACAACGATCCAAGGAGCAACTGAGGAAACGCTGGTCAGACCTGAAACTGAGGGAGGCCGATCAGTACAGAAAGATCAAGAGAATTCTTCAAAAAAGTAAGTAGTTGTGTTTTGTGTTTGATTTCTTGCTTGCATACTGCTCCATTGTGGTTTGATTTTTACAAAGTTGTACATTCCAAAATGGCCACTTTCAGGTTCGTCTGTGCATTCGATCGTACTCAGCCTCGATCTTTCTGCCACTGTCATGATCGTGTGTGTGCATTCGATCGTACGCAACCTCGATCGTTCGGCCACTTATAATACGATGTTTGGTGTTTTTTTTTGGGGAAAGGAAGTTTGTTCTCACTAGAAATGTCATCAAGAATGTAAAGCCAATTTATTCAATGTAAAGGAGAGGTCACTCAGTAGCTGTTTACCCATCTGGACTCTAGAGCACTAGTGCTGGGACACCCAAACCCCCTTTTTATTAGGCTTTTCCACACATGTGCTCCAGTGGATACTAGAGGGGGGTCTCCATCACACAAACTTCTACCAAAAAGCTAGTCAGTTTAGCACCTTTACAAAGTGACTACATTCATGTAGTTGACATTTGTAACTGGCCAAACTAAAATAGTGTCCGTCACTTTCAAGCAATGTTTGTCATTTCCTATTTCTGCCCTCAATAGCTTGTGTTGCTAAATCTTCCTTTTGGACATTCTCATAGGGGAGCGAAAACTTGGGCCGTCTGAGGAAACCCCAAACCAACACCTCCCAAAAAAGGGGAAAGAGCAGAAGCAGAGGAGGAGGAGGAGGAGGAAGGAGAGATCATCGAACTTGGAGAAATTGTCACCACAACAGGTGAGTGTGGGAGAACACAGCTACTGGTAAGCTAATCCATGTATGGCTGCCTCATTTCCAACACCCCATTTTTGTTTGTTTGTGGTTTTTAGGTGACGTGGATGTTGTGGAAGAAAAATCGCACTTTACCACAGAGAGTGCCCACGTACTCATCGGAGAGATAATGGTCTGCAATCGAGATCTAGATTACATAAAGCAAAACATCAATGATGTTCAACAAAAATTAAAGAACATCATTGATGTTTTCGGAAAAATATGAAAACGCACCAAGTAATTAACACACATTTGTGCCAGCTTCTGAACACATTTGCAACTTAAAAACTGTCTGAAATTTGGAACATGCACACATTGTGTCCACATGTGCTAGCTCCCACCATGGTGGATGAATGGCAACGTTTTTTTGGGGGTGCAAACACTTTACGAACTACGAAAGTGGTTGTGGTGAAGGGGTTGCACCCCCAAAAAACGTCCATTCATCCCCATGATGGAAAATGGCACTTTTGAAGCTTCTAGGCATGTGTTTTACCATCTAATGACCATTTTCAGTCCCAAATTGTGTGCATGTTCCAAATTTCCACTTTTCGGGGGTGACCCCCCCCATGTGATGAAGGCAAGATCAAACACACTTTGAACATATAGTCATGTCTGATCTTGTCTTCACTTTACAAAGTTGAACTTTCCAAGTTCCTAGGTTCTGTTTTGCTCCATGCCTGGTTTTACCAATTGCGGAATGTTTGTAAACAATGTTGTAAATAACCAAGATGTTGTCAGTTTTGGCGTGAAGATTGTAAACGCACTTGTGAATGTTTTCCTAGTAAACTTTTATTTTTCTAAATGTGTGGCTTCCTTATTTAAAAAACACAATGCATTATGTATGTAAAATGAAAAGGATATGGGGGGCAATGGGTGTTATTTACTAAAGGCAAATCCACTTTGCACTCCAATTTTCTTTCCCGGGGAACTTTTTCAATGCACTTGTAGAGCATAGCGGATTTGACTTATGTAAATGACACCCACAGTGCTTTGTACGAAAACACGGAGCACAGCATTTTGGAGAATACACACATGTCAGACCTGGTGATGAAAAGGAGTATTTTGGGTGTCAGTTATGCAGTACAAACCTTCTCTAGACCAAAGATTAGGTAGCAAACACACAACATGAGAATAATCTTTTTGGGAAGAAGAGACTGTTACCTCCTTTTGCCCAGAAAGTGCATTCCCACTGTCGAAGGCAAAGGGAAAAAATGTCAAAGTAAAATAAGCTAAAAAGAAGACTGAAATGACATGAAATCATAGGTTGGTTAAAATATCAGATTTATTAAAAAATGCCTCTCACACATCGTCAGGCAGAGCAATGGCCCCCCTACCCACAAAGTACTGCATATATTGGTCCCGGACCACACGGGCATTTAGAGGGGGCAAGCCTGGACTGCCACTCGAAGGGCTGTGAGTTCGGCATTTGGGGGGCCCTCCACATCTGGGCCAACGGGCACCACATAGTTCCTGTTATGTCTTTTGAGGAAGTTGTGCAATATGCAACAGGCAAGAACTATGTGGTTCAGTTTGTATTCCGCCAAGTTAAATGCCGTCAGGAACAGGCGGAAGCGGCTGGCCAGGATGCCAAAAGCGTTCTCCACAACTCTTCTGGCTCTGGACAGCCTGTAGTTGAAGACCCTCTGGTCCGGGGTGAGGGTCCTCATCGGGAACGGCCTCATCACATGGGGAGTCAACGCAAACGCTTCATCTGCGACAAAGACGAAGGGGAGTCCTTCGGCATTCTCCTCTGGAGGTGGCAAGCACAGACTGCCACTTTGGAGACGCCAGTAGAACTCCGTGTGCGTAATGGCCCCACCATCCGATATCCGGCCGTTCATCCCCACGTCCACATACATAAACTCGTATGTTGCCGACACCACCGCCAACATCACTACACTATTAAACCCTTTATAATTATAATAGTAGGACCCCGAGTTGGGCGGTGGGACGATGCGGACGTGTTTCCCATCAATTGCCCCTCCGCAGTTAGGAAAGTCCCAACGGCTGGCAAAGTGGGAGGCCACAGTCTGCCATTCCTGTGGCGTGGAAGGGAACTGTGGAGTGAAACAAGAAAAAAAAATTAGTCACTTTGCACCTAAACATTGCAAGCAGATTAGACAATCAACATCTTGGAACAAGAGCATTGTATAAAATTGGAGGCTGGAAAGTATTTGCACAGAAAAGTAGAGGCTCCCCTTCACAGATTACTCACCCCCCCCATCAATCCCCCCACTTCTGATGGGCCATTGGCAATAACTAGGGGTTTTGGGGGGGGGGGTGGTGGACAGCTAACCGTCTGCACTTCATTGATTGGCAAATGGCTCAATAATGTGGGCTAGTTTGGCCAGACCCTCTGTACTTAACACTATTGGCAGGCCACAGTAAATATCAAATAACATTTCAACCCCCCCCCCCCCCCCCAAAAAAAAGGCAGGCACAGTGTGACATTATTAAATTACCAAGCAAGCTAATAGGAGGGAAAGAAGACAAAAAAATAGGAAATGGAATGTATGGAGGCAGCCCCTTGCACTACATGCTTTGCTGAATTCATCCCTAAAGATGCGCACTATAAAGAGGTAGGTATATAGTGTGTATGGACCTTGGGAAAGCCAGCAGATAAAGGATTGGTACCATCTGACAGAGCAGTTGGGGGAGGGGGTTCCTAATGAGTTTCCCCCCCCCCCCACCAAAAGAAAAAAAAAAGGGGGCTCTACATGAAGTAAACCACACAGCAAACATTTGTGCATATTTTAGGGGGTGTTTTGGGGCAAACAATACTATGCAGCAGACAAAAGACATTGCTTAAGTGACTAGGCCATAGGTGTCTATTGGGGCAGAAGAGCATGCTGGGGAGGTAAGTGAAGGGAAAAATGCATGAAGGAGAAAAGGGGCACAGCATATTAGAGCATATTGCAATCATGGTAATTAGGGAAGGAGGTCAAAAATACAAGTCATTAGCAAACAGAGCATACATAGAAGGGAATAGTAAAGTAGAAATGTTACCTTAATATAGTCCTCCTGCAGGACCTGAATGATGGCAGAACAGGTCTCTGGAATAATGATTCCCAGGGCCTGGGGAGAGATACCTGAAGAGAACTTCAAATCCTGAAGACTTCTCCCTGTCGCCAAGTACCTCAACGTAGCAACAAGCCTCTGCTCCGGAGTAATGGCTTGTCTCATGCAGGTATCCTGCCGGCTGATAAAGGGGGTCAGCAAAGCCAAAAGACGGTGAAAATCGGGGTCCGTCATCCTGAGAAAGTTCCTGAAATCATCAGGATTATTCTCCCGGATCTCACGAAGCAAAGGCATGTGCGAGAACTGGTCACGCTGAAGCAACCAATTCTTGGTCCACATACTCCTCGTCACTCTGTTCATGGACGGGTCTTGGCTCAAAGCTAAAAGCCCGACACCAATTCCGCGTACAGCACGAACTCGGCGACGAGTACGCACGGGAAACATCGCTCAGAAGGTCACAAAAGGTCGGCTGGTCAGAACGGACAAACAGAAAGCACCGATAAACAGCAAGGCCTGAAAGAACGAAATGAATACCAGCAACGAGCAGACAATAAGCAGTGCAAATCAAAGCGTCCTATATCAAGATATAGGCCGCAATGACCAACAAATGCGAACTGACTACACGCACTAGTAAACAGATACGCACGACAAGCACAAACTGAAGAGCAGTAACGGTCTGAGTCAGAAAACTGAGAAGCGCGAATCTTAAGTCACCAAACTTCCACTAACTCTCGATAAACACGGGATCAGCAGAAGGAGCCCAACGGGTGCCTGACGTGGTGCTGAACTTCCCTTTTGTAATCTCGTGGACGACGACTTACGTCACGACGTTCTTCCAGACCGGATATTCCGACAACGTAGTCCGACCGTGTGTACGCAACACCAACATCGGACAAAGTACGTCGGACAAAGTCCGACCGACCTGGTCCGCGGATTGTCCGAGCGTGTGTATGGGGCTTAAGTTGCAAAACCGTGTGACCTTTTTCTATAAAGTGTCTTGCTAGTGGTAATTTGTGCAGCTTATCCCTAATGGAGTATTTGTGTACCACAATCTTTTACGATCTTTTATTTTCTATATGGTCTCCCCCACATAGAGAAGGCCACAAGGGCATTTGATGATGTATATGACATAGGAGGATTGGCTGGTATAATAGTCTTTTATTGATATATCATAACCTTTTTTGGATGTTAAAAACTTTTGCCCTTAATCATACTAGTACATTGTATACAGCAAAGGCAAGGGAAAGACTCCTTGTTTTTAGGTCCTAAAAAGGTCACACGAGGAGTAGGTGCAGAATATTGGTCAGATTTTACAAATTTACGACATGATTATGACACTCAGGAAATTAGACTAAATGTAATGGAAGACAGGCTGCGACAGCGGGGATATGCGGGCACTGATGGGCACTGGTAGGGGACACTGATGGGCACTGGTAGGTGACACTGATGAGCAGCACTGTAAAGGCACATTGGGGGCACTGGCACTGTGGGCACTGACAGATGGCACTGTGGGCACTGACAGATGGAGCTAGTGGGCACTGGAAGGGGGCACTTTTATAGGGCACAGGTGGGCACCATGGACCCTGGGCACATTGCAGTGAGAGGGACTGATGTCCCTTTCACTGCCGCCGGTGATCAGCTTTTTTTTTTCTCCTCGCGCTGTCAGCGCGAGGAGGAAAAAAAGCCGAATACTGGCTCTGTTATTATCACATGATCAGCTGTCATTGGCTGACAGCTAATCACGTGGTAAGGGGTCGGGATCGACCCCTTACTCGGATCTGTGATCCAGCGAGTCTCACAGACTTGCTCATCACAGAGCGCACCGCGTGCACCCTTCAGGGGGCGCGCAGGCCGCTCGTGGCCGGGACGACGTCAACAGACATCGTCCCGGCATCTTAGATCCACGCTGTAACCGTCATTCGGCTATAGCGTGGATCTCAGGTGGTTAAGGTACCGATGCCATTTTTTTGTTGTTGTCTTTCGTGGGTTTCTCTGGGTTCTCCTTTACCCAGACCCCATGGCCCTCCTGACCTGGGGTGTGAACCACGTGTATCCTGTGCCTCGGCTATGCAACTGAGAGAGTAGGTCCAAAACAGCTTTGGGGTCTACTGATCCAGGGGTGGTCCTGTGCTGTCTCGTCTGAGGAGAGAGGCCAAGAAACTGGAGGATCCAGGGGAAGACTTTTCTGGGAGAGGACCGTGTGCAAGGCTGGTATCTCTGGAGGAGCCTGGAAACTCAGTTAAAGGACGCAACCCGGATCAACGCCCATACAGTATCGCTGGTTCGGCTGCAAGAGACTGGTATTGTATGGCAGTTCTTTGAATCTCTCAGGAACTCTCAGTGATGCTCTAATTTAATTAGTAAGTCTGTGGCAGAGACCTCATCAAGTACCCCACCGGCTGCTAGGTCATGCGAGTGGGGCCTATCCGGTGGTTGCCAAGTCCAGTCAGTGGAGCTGTTGTCCTCTGGATCTGAAGAATACATTTAAACTACCAATATTAAGTGCCTGAACTCACCCCTAACCCGCTGACCCTTTCTGAAATACTTTGCCTTTATTTAAAATAAATAACCAAAAAAGGACTCAGTATTGGAAATTCACATTCTTTGGGCCATTTTCCAACGGGACCCCTGAGACGGAGATCAAGCAGGTGATGTAGCGGTAAGCCCAAACAAAACCAGCAGCTCCTTCCGGGGGTTCTTGCTACACTATTTATGATAAATTAGTAAAATCTGACCAATATTCTGCACCTACTCCTCTTGTGACCTTTTTAGGACCTAAAAACAAGGGATCTTTCCCTTGCCTTTGCTGTATACAATGTACTAGTATGATTAAGGGCAAAAGTTTTTCACATTCCCAAAAAGGTTATGATATATCAATAAAAGACTATTATACCTGCCAATCCTCCTGTGTCATATACATCATCAAATGCCCTTGTGGCCTTCTCTATGTGGGGGAGACCATACAGAAAATAAAAGATCGTATCGCAGGACACACATACTACATTAGGGACAGTTGGACAAATTACCACTAGCTAGACACTTTATAGAAAAAGGCCAAATGGTTTTGCAACTTAGATTTATGGTCATTGATGGTGGGGGGTAATAGGGAATTGGAATTGAGAAAAAGAGAAGTTAATTGGATACCCTTCAACCAATTGAAGACGGCGGCGCGGAAGACGACGACCGCCGCAAGAACAGAAGAGACCCCGGAAGACCCCCGAAGGCGGATCGAGACCCCCAGACGACGGCGGCGACGACGAAGAAGGTAGCCGGACTCCCCTCGCTCGTGAAAGAGCTAGGTAAAAGAGCAGAAGAGAGCGGAGGAGTCCGGCGAGAAGACCCCAAGACGGAAGAAGACCCCGGAGCAGTGCAATAAACTATTTTTTCAAAAGTGTGGGTGTTTTTTTTTACTTTACATTTTACACCTTAGGTGAATGGGTAGGGGTACATCGTACCCCATACTCATTCACATAGGGTGGGGGGCCGGTATCTGGGGGGCCCCTTATTAAAGGGGGCTCCCAGATTCCGATAAGCCCCGCCCGCAGACCCCGACAACCAACGGCCAGGGTTGTCGGGAAGAGGCCCTTGTCCTCATCAACATGGGGACAAGGTGCTTTGGGGTGGGGGGGCCGCACGGCCCCCTTTCCCCAGGGCACCCCCCATGTTGAGGGCACGCGGCCTGGTACGGCTCAGGAGGGGGGGGGGCGCTCGTTCGTCCCCACCCCTTTCCTGGCCTGCCAGGCTGCGTGCTCGGATGAGGGTCTGACATGGATTTGGGGGGAACCCCCACGCCGTTTTTTCGGCGTGGGGAGTCCCCTTTAAATCCATGCCAGGTCACGGAGCTAGCGCGGCGGCATTTACTGCCTACGCTAGCTACGTAACCTGAAGTCACGTGCTAAATGAACGGACTTGCCGATGAGCGGCAAGTCCGTTCATTTCAAAAGTCCCGCGGACTTGCCCACTAACGGCGGGATTATCCGCTGGACTGCCAAGTCCAGCGGATAATTTGAAAACAAAACTTCAAACTTTAGTCCGCCGTACTTTGGCGCCAAAAAGTCCGCCGGCGCCCACACACGAGGGGATTATCCGCTGGACTTCAGTCCAGAGGATAATCCCGCGGGATTGTCCCTTCGTGTGTACGCGGCATTAGACTTATTTCTGTGTTTAATTTATTATAAAATATAAAATATTCCCTACCAATATTAAAGCGGAGTTCCAGCCGAAATATGACTTTTAAGATAAAAAGACCCCTAGAATACTATGTGTAATGTAACAAAGGTATGCTGTAAACTATGCCCAATTTTCTATTTGTGCAGCATCGTTTTCTTACTTTGTGAAGTTCCTGCACAGCACAGTCATCTCCAATGTGGGCATCTGGGATTCCGTGCATGCTGGCTACCCAGCATGCTCCTGCCGATCTCGCGTATGTGCGGTGCGGTGCAATCTTGATCATGCCATGCCAACAAAAGTGAGTACACTGTAATTGACCCTCGGCCTGCTTACTGGACATTCTCTGAGTTACTTACCTGTGTTTGACCCCTGGCCTGCTTCCTGGATACCTCTGCTGCCTGATTACCTGTGCTTGACCCTCGGCCTGCTTACTGGACATTCTCTGAGTTACTTACCTGTGTTTGACCCCTGGCCTGCTTCCTGGATACCTCTGCTGCCTGATTACCTGTGCTTGACCCTCGGCCTGCTTACTGGACATTCTTTGAGTTACTTACCTGTGTTTGACCCCTGGCCTGCTACTGGATACCTCTTCTGCCTGATTACCCGTGCTTGACCTTCGGCTTGCCTACTGGACATTCTCTGAAGTTACTTGTGTTTGACCCTCTGCTCGGTGTTCTGGACTTCTAGTTCTCACATGCACCTAAGGGTCCTCCTCCAGTACACGTTCTGGTACCTACATAATCTCTGCCTCATCACGGTCCTGCCAGGTGTCTACTTCCAGTGCAGCATCAGCCTCTCCTGGTCAATGACGCTACTGCACACCACCTGCAACACACCTGCTGGCAACCCGTGCATCTTTGTGCCCGGTGACCTCTGTATCCACTCCAGAGGCATCGTGCACCTAGTCGCAAGGGGAGCAGCTCTCAGCATTTCGGCCCGGGTGAGTACCTCTGACAGTACAAACCAGCCAATGTCCGAGGCCGACAGAGCTGGTTCACCCCTTGAGGCCTTATGCCAGCAGGTGACAGCCCTTACTCAGGCTGTACAACGCCTCCAGGATGGATACTTCCAGATCGAGGGACGTCTCCAGCACTTGACCCTCTCTCCTAATCAAGCGGACCAGTCACCTCCTGCAGCCAGCACCTCCACCCTCTCTCAAGCACCTGGAGGTGCTCTCCCTACTTACGTCATGTCTAACCCTGATCCCAGGGTCCCCACACCAGAACGTTTTTCTGGGGATCGAAAGAAGTTTCGCTCTTTTAAGAATGCCTGTTTACTACACCTGGCCCTGCAACCCAGGACTTTTCAGTTGGAATCCACCAAGGTGGGTTTCATTATCTCTCTGCTCTCCGATGAACCCCAATCCTGGGCACACCACTTGATGGAACAAAAGAGCTCACAGCTGGATTCTGTAGAGACTTTCTTCTCCACCATGGCAGCACTCTATGAGGACTCCCAACGCACAGGTACGGCGGAATCCACTCTGCACACCCTATCCCAGGGTAGAAGGCCCGTAGAGGACTATATAGTAGATTTTCGCAAATGGGCCGCAGATACAGAGTGGAATGAGTCTGCTCTGAAGTACCAATTCCGTTTGGGACTCTCCGAAGTATTAAAGGACGAACTGGCCCGGGGAGAAGTTCCAACCACGCTGTCAGACCTCTGCCAACTTGTCACTAAACTTGATCGTCGGTTGCGGGAACGACGAGCAGAGAAGCTCCAAAGTCCCCGGCCCACCTGGATGATGCCCAGGGTTCCCTTGGCACCTGCTCCTTCTTGGAACTCCCGCTCGTCCCCCCATGGGGAACCCATGCAGTTGGGCCTGGCACGGTCCCCCCCTGTCTGCTGAAGAAAGAATTCGTCGTCGACAAGCTAACCTCTGTCTCTACTGCGGAGGCACCGGTCATTATCTACAGAAATGCCCAGTGAGACCCAGCAAGTGCCTTTCTCGGTCCCTCTTGAGCTCACACACTACTGGAGTTCCCCATTCTCACTTGACTGTTCCACTCTCCCTACAGGTGGCGGGAGAGGCCTTCCAGCTGGGAGCCATCCTTGATTCAGGGGCATGCAGTTGCTTCATTGACTTGACACTGGCACGGCACCTGAACCTTCCTTTGAAGACCAAGAAGCAACCTCTCCAAGTTCAGTTGGCTGATGGCTCTCCACCCTGCTCAGGACCTGTGACCCAGGAGACCGATCCCATCCTGACCTACACCTATTCGGGGCACCATGAACTCTTACGCTTCGATATAATTCACTCTTCAATGTTTCCCATCATCCTGGGGTATCCTTGGTTACAGGCCCACAAACCTCGGATTGACTGGAACAGCAGAGAAGTGGTGTTCTCTTCCCCCTATTGCCTGCAGCACTGCTTCCCGGACGTCCCCTCAAAACCTCCCACCTGTCTTGCCATGCAACCCAGTCCCAAGGACCTGCAACATGTTCCAGCACCCTATCGGGATTTTATGGACATCTTCGACAAGAAAAAGGCTGAAGTTCTTCCTCCTCACCGTTCATATGACTGTCCAATTGATCTCCTGCCAGGGGCTGAGATCCCCTTCGGAAGAATCTTCCCCTTGTCAGAGACCGAACTAGAAGCCCTGCGGGTGTATATCGATGAAAACCTCGCTAAAGGGTTCATTCAACCATCCTCTTCTCCAGCAGGGGCTGGGATCTTCTTTGTGGAAAAAAAAGACGGTTCTCTCAGACACTGTGTGGACTACAGGGAACTCAACAAAATCACCATCAAGAACAGGTACCCACTCCCACTCATCCCCAAACTTTTCCAGCGGCTCAGGACTGCCAAAATCTTTACCAAGCTCGATCTACGTGGGGCCTACAACTTGGTAAGAATACGTTCTGGGGATGAGTGGAAAACGGCCTTCAGAGGTCAGTTCAACGCTTTATTGGGTTTGCAAACTTCTATAGACGGTTTATTCAGGAGTTTTCTGCCATTGTGTCCCCGATCACGCAACTTACCCGCCAGCATACCAAATTCCAATGGACTCCCCAAGCGCAAAGCGCATTTGAAAAACTCAAGGAACTTTTTTCGTCTGCACCCATCCTGAAATACCCTGACCCAGAACTCCCTTATGTGCTAGAAGTAGACGCTTCCGACTCTGCTGCGGGAGCAATCCTATCACAGAGAAGTGGCCCAAAGGCCTTGCTCCACCCGGTCGCCTTCGCCTCCCGAAAATTAAGTCCCCCAGAAAATAATTATGATGTAGGCGACCGGGAATTACTTGCGATTAAGTTCGCCCTAGAAGAATGGAGATATCTGCTGGAAGGAGCCTCCCAACCCATTCTCATCTTCACGGATCACCGCAATTTAGAGTACCTTAGGGCAGCTAAACGCCTAAGACCCAGACAGGCCCGTTGGGCCTTGTTCTTTTCCCGATTTAACTTTCACATCACTTATCGTCCCGGCTCCAAGAATGGCAAGGCTGACGCCTTATCCCGCATGTTTCTGAACACGGAGTCTCCTAAAGAACCTGCCACCATTCTGTCTGCACATAACTTCCTCCATGCCATCCAACCTGACCTAACCGTAGCCCTTAAACAAGCCTCCAATCAATTTTCTGTTCCCTCATTACCCTTTCTTGAAAAGAAACAGGACTTACTTTGGGCCCATGGCCGAATATTTGTTCCGCCTCCAGTCAGGCTCCAAGTTCTGCAGGCCCTCCACGACCACAAAATGTCTGGCCATTTTGGAATGCAAAAGACGGCCGACTTGGTAAGTCGGTCCTACTGATGGCCAGGCTGGAGAAAGGACTGCCAAAATGATGTACTTTCCTGTAACACCTGCCAGAGAAACAAGGGGTCCAACATCAAGGGGGTCTGCTGAGACCTCTACCCGTTCCTGAACGTCCATGGAAGGAGATTTCCATGGACTTTATTGTAGACTTACCTCCCTCAGATTCCTTCACCACGATTCTGGTTGTGATAGATCGCCTCTCAAAGATGGCCCACTTTTTGCCCATGAAGGGTACCCCTTCGGCTGCCTCCACCACGGACATTTTCATCAGGGAAATTGTAAGGCTACACGGGGTACCAGCCAATATCACTTCAGACCGGGGGGTACAGTTCACCTCGAAGTTTTGGAGAGACCTCTGCAAATCCCTAGAAATTAAATCTTCCATGTCCTCAGCATACCACCCACAAACCAATGGCCAGACCGAGCGGACCAATCAGACTCTTGAGCAATATCTGAGATGTTTCGGTTCCTACTCCCAGGACGACTGGTCAGGCCTGTTACCTTACGCAGAGTTTGCTTACAATAACTCCCTACATTCTGCCATTAACCAAACGCCCTTTTGGGCAAACTACGGATATCACCCCTCTTTTCTTCCAGATTCCATTCCAGACGTCTCTACTCCAGCAGCACAGGAACTGGTCAAACATATCCAGGACAACTTCCTCCAAATCCAGTAGGCCATGAAGGAAGCGCAAAAGGGGTATGAGGTACAGTACAACCGGGGCAGGAAGGAATGTCCACCGTTCAAGGTTGGTGAGAAAGTTTGGTTATCAACTGCTAATTTGAAACTCCCCTGTCCATCCCGGAAACTCGGTCCCAGGTTCATCGGTCCTTTTGAGGTCAAGAGGGTGATCAACCCAGTCGCATTTGAACTAGACTTACCCAGTTCCTATAAGATCCATCCAGTATTCCATGCCTCTTTACTTAAACCTGTAATTGCCAATTCCTTTCCTGACAGGCAGATGCCACTCCCTCCACCCATCACCATTCAAGGAGAGGAAGAATTCGAAGTCGAGAAGATCCTGGATTCCCGTAAAAGAAGAGGGCAGGTTCAGTACCTAGTCAAATGGAAGGGTTATCCCCCTGAAGACAGCTCCTGGGAACCAGCTGAAAATATCCATGCCCCCCGATTGATACGAGAATACCACCGAAGACACCCTGAATTGGGCATCCGGAGGCTGCCCTTAGGGGGGGGGGGCACTGTCAGGGAAATACCGTACTTCGTCGCCGGGTTCCGTGTATGCGCACGCGCGGTAGAGCGGCTCAGCGAACAGTACAGGTACGCCGGGTAGCGGGTGCGCATGCGCGGGTCCGTGGCGCTCGGGTATCTGATGCAGCTCAGCCAGTGCGGCTCACCGCTGTGCGCGGCGCTGACAGAGGACGAGTGCGCATGCGCACTCGTCCGGGTATCCCACCTGACCACTTACCTGGCCTATAAAAGGCTTCCTCTGTCTCTTCACAAATCGCTGGTTTGTTGTCTCTTCCTGAGTCCTGGCTCCAGTCCTTGTATCCAGTATCCTGTATCCTGTACCTTGTATCCAGTACCTTGTATCCTGTACCTGCTTGATTACCTGTGCCTGACCCGGAACCCGCTTGACCACCGCTGCTTTTACCTGTGTTTGACCCTGGCCTGCTTCCTGGATACCTCTGCTGCCTGATTACCTGTGCTTGACCCTCGGCCTGCTTACTGGACATTCTCTGAGTTACTTACCTGTGTTTGACCCCTGGCCTGCTTCCTGGATACCTCTGCTGCCTGATTACCTGTGCTTGACCCTCGGCCTGCTTACTGGACATTCTTTGAGTTACTTACCTGTGTTTGACCCCTGGCCTGCTACTGGATACCTCTTCTGCCTGATTACCCGTGCTTGACCTTCGGCTTGCCTACTGGACATTCTCTGAAGTTACTTGTGTTTGACCCTCTGCTCAGTGTTCTGGACTTCTAGTTCTCACATGCACCTAAGGGTCCTCCTCCAGTACACGTTCTGGTACCTACATAACCTCTGCCTCATCACGGTCCTGCCAGGTGTCTACTTCCAGTGCAGCATCAGCCTCTCCTGGTCAACGACGCTACTGCACACCACCTGCAACACACCTGCTGGCAACCCGTGCATCTTTGTGCCCGGTGACCTCTGTATCCACTCCAGAGGCATCGTGCACCTAGTCGCAAGGGGAGCAGCTCTCAGCATTTCGGCCCGGGTGAGTACCTCTGACATAATGGCAGATAATGAATGTAGCATTTACTTCCTGGAATCAATCTGTCAGCTTACACATGCAGGCAGGAGGGCATGCTTAGCTAAGAAAACCCTTCTTCCCGCCTTGAAGACTCCTGGGATGTATGGCATTTGCCTATGCCTGGAAACCAGGAAGTAACTGAAGAAATATAAAAAAGAAAAAGTTTAAAACAAGTAAATATAATATACTTTCCTAACGATTTACTAATGCTAGTTGCATAAGGCTTAAAAATAATCAATGTTGATTGAAAGATTGAAGTTCTGCTTGAAGTATATTCATTTTTCTACTAATTACCAGATTAGTGTATATATTTTTTGTCAATGATAAACAAGATTTGTGAAGCAGTTACAGTAAAAGTAGAAGGATGCTAAGTGTGGAGTGTATGGTGGATGTGGTAGAGTGGTGATAGTCATCTTCTAAGTTGCTTCCATAGCCACATGGAACTTGTGTGGCCCACTGTTGTGTTGCAGGATAACATTTCTTTTGCCCCTTCAAATTTTCCTTAATCATTGCTTCACAGCTTTGAGCTGAAAGCATCTAAGGAACCCAGCACTGACTTTCAGGAATCCAAAAATAGCAATACTGTGACCCATGCACTCTTGCAACATGTCTATTCTGTCGGAAATTCCTCTACTGATTTATCAGTTCATTAGCATGTTCCCTGTGAAGCTCATAAGATGCTGTCACATGCTATCTACACCTTTGTCTGTCACACAATTTAGATATTCTCTTCTTGTCATCATTTTATCTTTCAGCACAGTGACGCACAGTGCACACATCAACACAGTTATCACCATAAGCAGCTTACTGTACACACTTTAGTGACTTTTAATTAGAGCAACACCTTTTGTTGTCAGGAACTCAGTCACAGCACATTGTTACACTAAAAAGGTCCAGGACAGGGTTTCATGCTGAGATTTAGCAAAAAATGTATGTATTTAACGAGACGTGGAAGTAGAAACCTCAAAGACCCCGATGCAAGAAACCTGGTAGTTCCACCACTGTACAGAGGACTACAAATCCCAGCACTACAGTAACAATGCAGAATACCACCAGTTATAAGAGGTGTTTATAGAGAGCCATGCATTGTATATAGAGAGATGACTGCACTGTACCGTGTTATAAAGAGATCCATGTACTGTACTGTATACAGGGAGACCCATTCATTGTGCTATATACAGAGAGACCCATGCATTGAGCTTTATGCAGAGATATCCCTTTCATGGGAAATAGGAAACTCTACGGAGGTCTGAGATCACGTGACCTTTCTGGTCTAGGCATGCGTTATATCCCTGACAGTAAAGCAGAGAGATGAGCGGAGGGTTCCCCCACTACTGGTTTCTCTATTGTGCTTGGTCCATAAATGGCTAGATTTGCCTTCTACATTGTGTGCAATGTCTACCATTTCCCTCTTACATTCTGTTGACGTCTTCTGTAGCTTTATTCCTGGCTGGCTATTTTCTGCAATCTCTGTATTTATGCATTTGCTGCCCCTCAATCTGAAAACACGATTCCCATCATTGGATGCCCTGTGTATTTCTGTATATGCAATAATAATAACAAAAAATGGTGCGCTAATTCAAGAAGCTAAGCAGCAAAAATAAACATATGCATGAATGCCTATCTCTAATTAAAAAAAAAAAAAACACAAAACAAAAATTGCAGTAATATGCCATAATATGTGAAACAGTGATAAAGTGCACTAATTCAAGAAGCTATGTTGCAGTCGTTCAGGTGGTTATCTAATATTTTCTTGAAACTATCAATGGCCCCCGCTGAGACCACCACCTGTGGAAGGGAATTCCACATCCTTGCAGCTCTTACAGTAAAGAACCCTCTACGTAGTTTAAGGTTAAACCTCTTTTCTTCTAATTTTAATAAGTGGCCACAAGTCTTGTTAAACTCCCTTTGCGAAAAAGTTTTATCCCTATTGTGGGGTCACTCACCAGTATGGTATTTGTATATTGAAATCATATCCCCTCTCAAGCATCTCTTCTCCAGAGAGAATAATTCAGTGCTCACAGCTTTTCCTCATAACTAATATCCTCCAGACCCTTTATTAGCTTTGTTGCCCTTCTTTTTACTCGCTCCATTTCCAGTATATCCTTCCTGACGACTGGTGCCCAGAACTGGATAGCATACTCTAGGTGCGGCCAGACCAGAGTCTTGTAGAGCTGGAGAATTATTGTTTTATCTCTGGAATTAATCCCCTTTTTAATGCATGCCAATATTCTGTTTGCTTTGTTAGCAGTAGCTTGGCATTGCATGCCATTGCTGAGCCTATCATCTACTAGGACCCCCAGGTCCTTTCCATCCTAGATTCCTCCAGAGGTTCTCCCCCCAGTGAATAGATTGCATTCATATTTTTGCCACCCAAATTAATTATTTTAAATTTTTCTACATTGAACCTCATTTGCCATGTAGTTGCCCACCCCATTAATTTGTTCAGATTTTTTTTTCAAGGTTTCCACATCCTGCAGGGAAGTTATTGCCCTGCTTAGCTTGGTATTGTCCACAAATACAGAGATTGAACTGTTTACACCATCCTCCAGGTCGTTTATGAACAAATTAAACAGGATTGGTCCCAGCACAGAACCCTGAGGGACCCCACTTCCCCCCTGACCATTCTGAGTACTCCCCATTTATCACCACCCTCTGAACTCGCCCTAGTAGACTGTTTTCAATCCATGTACTTACCCTACGGGCAGTGGTGTAACTAGAACCTTCAGGGCCCCGGTGCAAGAAACCATGAAGGGCCCCCTGAACCCCAGCCGAGGCCCTTCCCTCCAAGTCCAGTGGTGGAACTCCAGGGCTCGTCACAGGTACGACTTTTGTGAGCCCTGTAGTTCCACCACTGGTATCAGCAGTTTTTTTATTATTTTTTACAATTTTTTTAGGAGTCCCATTGGGGGACTTTGGTGAGATATCAGAGGTCTAAACAGACCTATGATGTTACACCTTTGAGACAAAGAGGAAGAAGGGAAAGGGAAATTGGGTCCCTGTCCTCTGGGGAGAAGTGGGCCCTGTCCCCAGGAGAGATTGGGTCCTTGTCCTTAGGGGAGATGGGGTCCCTGTCCCCACGTAAGTAGGAATCCCTGTCCCTAAGGGAAATAGGGTGCCTGTCCTCTGGGTAGAAGAGAAGTGGTCCCTGTCCTTTAGGGAGAACTGGGCCCTGTCCCCAGGGGAGATGGGGTCCCTGTCCTTAGGGGACATATCTCCCAGAAAGACCTGTCAACATCTGTGTATGGCGGGGAGGAGGGGGGGTGCTGGCAGACAAGCCTGAGGTGTCCTTTGGGGAGCCGGCTCTCATAGGGCTGCACTGCATCTGTGTGCTTAAAGTTTGTTTGCCCGGGAGAAGCATGCAGTGCAGTGTGAGCCAGACTCAGGGGGCGGGACTCTGGCTGGGGAGGACAGACACCGGACTGAGCAGCACTGCATGAAGCAGGAGAGGGGGACCCAGAGGACACAGGTTGTTTGGGGAATGCACAACAAAAGAGCAGCCAGTGCGGTAGTCGAGCATGGAGCTCTGCTAGTCACCCCCCACCTCCAGCCACCCGTGTGCCCGGTGCCTAACCGCCTATGCTGCCACCGGCCATATGTAGAGGGGGCCACATGGGCCCCTTGCAGCACAGGGCCCAGTTGCGCTCGTGACTGCTGCACCCCCTATAGTTACGCCCCCGTCTACGGGCCTTCCTTTATCTAGATGGCAACTCACCTCCTCATAGAAGGTTAATAGATTGATGATACCGTTCTCATTACTAAAATCTTGTATATAGTCCCTTGTCATCCCCTCCAAGAGTTTACATACTCTTGATGTTAGGCTAACTGGTTTGTAATTCCCAGGGATGTATTTTTGGGCCCTTTTTAAATATTGGTGCTACATTGGCTTTTCTCCAATCAGCTGGTACCATTCCAGTATGTAGACTGTCAGTAAAAATTAGGAACAATTGTCTGGCAATTACATGACTGAGTTCCCTAAGTACCCTTGGGTGCAAACCATCTGGTCCCAGTGATTTATTAATGTTAAGTTTCCCAAGTCTAATTTTCATCCTGTCCTCTGTTAACCATGGAGGTGCTTCCTGTGATGTGTCATGAGAATAAACACTGCAGTTTTGGTTACTGAAGCCTCCCTATTCCCTCGTGAAGACTGAGGAGAAGAATAAATTCAATACCTTTGCCATCTCCCATCCTTTGTAACCAGATGTCCTTCCTCATTCTTTATGGGGCCAATATGGTCTGTCCTCCCTTTTTTACTGTTTACATGTATGGTGTGGGGATGGATGTTGCCACTCGTTCAATCCTGCAGGGGCCATCTGTGGTCCAAAAACGCTGGAGGAGTAGGGGCATAGATGCCCTGTGTCACCAAGAACTCCACGCTGACCAGCATGGAATGCAGAACAGAACTGAGGTCACCAGGAGGAGCAGAGAAGGCTGTGGAAATGCTGGGCTACATGCTCAGAGCTAACTGCTCCTTCTAGAGGCCTGGGGTGGAATTGCACTAGAGGATTTTCTTATTGGCAAAAGGAAAAGTCAAAAAACAAAACAGGAAGTGCCGTGTCTGTGGGACTACAGGTGCCAGCGGTTCCATAACAATAAAAAATGGACGTTAAAAGGTTTAAACAGAGAAGGATTGGCAAAGAATGGGGTATACATTAACTACTATTGTGGATGATAAGCAAAAATTATTAACGTACTATAATTGAAGCAATGCTGAGCAGGATGTGAGATTGACAACTAATTTCCATATTGATTTGCACAGAGAAAATATGCTGTATATTTATAATAATATTGTAAGGCTGAATAAGTCGATATTAGATATAGCCTTCGATAAACCGATAAATAAACGCACCGAAGCTTACAACATTTTCTTCATGAGGGGTACCAGGCTACCTGGTGGCAATATGGTATTTTATGTAAAAGACTGTGGTACTAACAAATCTAGTAACTGCCTATACATTATGTGATACTTACTCAGACCCACCCCCAAATTAACAGACTAGGGGAACAGAACGGGAGCCATGGAAATCTGAATCCTGATGGTCCCCTGTAAAAGAAACAAATATATGATATTGAGATGAATACTTTGTAACTGACCTAAATGCTTACAAGAATTAGGTCTATCTGCATTAGAGACAGTAAAAGAGATGTATATCAGAAAAAAAAGAAAAAAAGGAGGAGGGAGGAAGGGGGTGGAGAATGCTGGTCAGTGTGGAGTTCCTGGTGACACAGGGCGTCCATGCCCCAATTCCTCCAGCGTTTTTGAACCTCATTAGCTACCTAAACAAAGTACAACAATAATACAACTTTTTCATGTTTGCAAGTAAAAATCGTCTTCATACTTCACCCATTTGCTGCTCTGCAACCACTACAACTGTTAAACAATTTCAGGTGTGTGAAATTCCTGTTTTCCCCACCTCGTGCTGTGGTTCTTTCCATTGGTTCATATGTTTAGTAGTGATGTCTGAGCCAGCAAGAGGAAATTCGGCAAGTGGTGGGAGTAGCAGGTTTTCAAAAACCTAGCGGATTGGAATACTCGCAATTGCAGGGAATCAGCATGAGCCACCAGAATGGTGACTATAGATACCCTTTTATTACAGGCTACAGTTAGTGGAGAAGTTAAGTGACTTGTGGTGAATGGAGGAGCATGTAACACACACCCTTCCAATCATATAACAGAACTGGTGTTTGATGATGGGACCAGTAATGTCACATGGGGTAAGGGGGAATTCCTTAGCCATGTGTAGGCATCAACTAGAGCTTTTAAAAGGCTTTCTTACGTGTTACAGATGAATAAATGAAGAGGCAGGGAACTAACACAATGTGATGATGTGCTTTTGGGGTGGGGGAGAAATTAAAATGAACATTTTGGCTTTCCCTGCATATGCAAATAAGACCATATACATATAGAGGATTTGAAGCTTAAAATACATGAAGCATAAAATCTCAGCATCATTTTCCCTGCCAAGGGATCTGCAGGTGATACGTACACTACAGCTGGACATAGATTTGAATAGTTGCATGTGGTTGTACTCATGTATACGCAATTTTTTTATTTATTGACAAAAGCTTGGAAACATTTGTATGACATATTTCAAGAACACAAAATTTCCACATTCAGAGAATACATCATACATGCATGTGCATGTTTGTGCTGATGCTCTAACTTCCATTCACTTATTTGTCCTGTGGCTCCCCAGGTAAGGAAAAACACAGGGATTTTAGACTACAGCTAATTTTTATACCTTACACCTTTTACACTGTATACATGAGACTTAATAGGTTTGCTTTATCACTGATTATTTGTTTTGTGTCATTTTGATAAAATGATTTTAAGCGCTTAGTTATAGATGGCTACTGTGCAAGCTGACAAGAATGCAACTTCAGCACCAATTATAATGCTTAAAGCACCAATATGTGCTTCATATGTCATGTGCTTGTTACTCCAGAAATGCTATGCAGCAGCACCTAGTTTTGTTTTTCAAAATAATAATGGTACCGATTCAGAGTTCTTTAACCTTCATTTCACCCAGCTGACTGCAGCTGCTGAATGAACATTAAGAAAAGTGTTCTGTCTAATCCTTGCTGAAGGAAATGCTGAAGAATTTATTCTACCCTGTGTGCCATCACTAGTCATATCCACTATGCCAAAAAATCCTGCCCGCCTAAGCACCTTGTGAAATTAAGCTAATTACAGTAGCTGAAGCACAATGAAACCAAATCTTTTCATATTGATCTCTTTTCCTCCTTGATAAAGATAAAGAGACGTAATGGAGCATTGTTTGTCAAGCTTTCAAACTAGTAATTTGCCTAATAACCGTCTGTGCAACGTGCAGACTGAACACTTGTATACAGTAGGTGGTTATGTTTATTTTTTAAACTAACAGGAAATCAGACAAGAAATTATGATAAGTTATCCGAAGGACCTTCCATTAACTACAAAGTGATGATCAAAATCCTTTTTGTATGGCTAGCTTAAAGGGCAACTAAGCTTTTATACAGTGTTTGTTTTTGGTTGGGGGTTTTAACGTGGCCTGCACTAAATATTTATTCCCCTGTACAAATGTATACCCCTCTGTATACATTTTTTTTGCTTTGGATTGGGGAAAGAATAGGATCCATGTCAGGTTTTAGGCTGGCCATATATGAGTCATTTGCTTTTCATTCACCCAGCAGGTTGAATAAAAGAAAATGATTTGATTTCTCCATCTATACACTTGATGTGGATGGTGGAATCCTCCCACTATGTCATTATATTCTGACAGTGGAGAAACGTCCCTGCCATTAGAAAACACTGATTAGCACCACCGGCTATAGCCGGCGGCACTGCCTAAGAGAAAATTTTCCAACAGGCTGCTTGTACAAAAGTCGATCAAAAGATTGAAATGTGTATAACCAGCCTGCCCAAACATGTTTCAAAATGTATCCAGTCCCTGCTAAACCAGCCAAATTGTAATTCAAGTATGGCCAGCTTTATTGTTACCTGGAGCTCTGTGACAACAGTTTCACTAGACAGCAAGTTTGTAGAAATATGCTCTTGTTCTGAAATTGACCCCTATTAAAAAAAGATACAGCTCTACAGCAAATCTGTATCATGTTTATAGTTACATGTCTCTGCAAGGATTCAATCTGATGTTATATTTGTTGCTGAAGTCTGGCTGCTCTCTCCCTTAGAATGCTGAAAAGGTGTACTTGAAATTACTAATATTTTTTTATGTTTCAAATATTTAAAATATACTTTTTTCAACTTCTAATCTGCCTGTTCCTAATTTTTGTTAGTAAAAAAAAGGGGGTTCCCACGCTGATGGTATTGTTATTAAGCTAGGAACTGCTGCCTCCACCAGAACACCCACCTAAGTAGGGTCTGAAAATGAAACAGAATTAAATGATGGTGGTAATGCTGCTGGTCCAAATAATGCAATAAACGAAATAAAGTGTCGGGTGATGTGCTGAAATGTAATACTTTCCTCGTAGTTTTGATTGACTTAAAGTGACATGTGCAGAAGTGCTTATGACACAAAAATAAATATATATATATATAGATATGATATAAATTGCTGCTAGGATAATTTGCTTTGGGTTGCTAGGCTACCACATTGTATTTAACCTTGGGAGTGTAGCAAGATGGCGCCACTCCAGATGATGTCTTGATGACGAAACGCGTATGGCGGAGCCACAGCATCATTGCGTCACTTCCGGTTATCACTTGTGGAACGCAGAGGAAACTCATTACTTCCAAACATGATTTTTACCAAATGTAAGTGCATAACTACCCTTGTAAGTAATAAAGGTGTAAGTGTTGGTGTAGGTGTAGTGTAAACGTTATTTGCACTACGGAGTGTCATTTTCTCTCTACATATACGGAGAACTAACGAGGATAAAGGGCTGACAAGAGGCATTTTCCTTGGGAGGTCTGTTTCAAAATTACAGCAAGGTGGCTGTAAAGGCACAATACCCCCTAGAATGGGAGAACTTTCTGGTAAGTGCATATACATAAGAAGATCACTGAGTGGAGCACCTGCACAGCTTAACTAATGTATTTGCAAGTCACTGAAAGGATTTTAGTCACCAGTCACCTGTTTCACTCTGAAGAATTTTTTCATCGATTGTTGACAAATTCAGAGTTTTAAAAAAAAATTGGGATTCTGTTTTGTTTTTCTCATTTGATTGTATTTGAACAATGGAAGTTTTGCACTTTAATTACACCCATTAAGTTTTGGTATCATAGCACACTGCACCTTATAACACAAGCCATTTTATATTGATACAGTAAGGTGTATCTATATATATTTATTTTTGTGTCACAAGCCTTTCTGCACATGTCACTTTAAGTTGATCAAAACTACGAGGAAATTATTACATTTCAGCATATCACGCAGCACTTTATTCTGTTCCTAATTTTTGCCTCAGAGTTTTGGCTTTCCAAATGGTATAAAAGCTGTGCTAAAAACAAATACTTTTTTTTCCTTTTCTGTCAGTGAAAAAAGAACCCAACTTTGTTTTGCAAGATGTAGTTTGCTTGTTCTATAGCTCACATATAGTAATCTGTATAAACAGGTCTAATATCCCTGGTGCTAATCTGTAGCATTTTTCTCTCTTTAAATCTTCTAAAAAAAGCATTATGCTTTTACTTCCAGATGAATTGTGCTTGCTTTCTCCCTCAGAAATTGTGGCCTATCAAAGAAATGCTTAAAATATATGCTGCAAATCTGTACAACTGATTTCTATTTCCATATGCAATATGCCTACTTAATCCATAAGTAATTGCGCCCTGTCCAAAAAGGCTTAAATTGGATGTAAACACTGAAATTTTTTTTTAATGAAGGCTTGCACCTTGTACAGTAAAGGATTTCATGTCATCTGTGCCCAGTTTTGCCACAAAGAGTTAATCCAGCTCTGAGCAGTTCTCTTATCTTTTTTCAGTGAGATAAAAACTGACACACAGAGAAATAGTAGTCAGTTCTTCCCCCTTGCTGTGAGTGACAGGTGATTTACATATCTCATGCACGAGCCTGAAAGAGGCATTCTGTGTACTTCAGATCCCCTCCTCCTTTCTTCTCCAGCTCTCCCAGGATTGGCTGCTCCGCATGATTGAACATTCTAAAGTCATGTGGTGACTTTTCTGGGTTTTGACTGGATGTTAGTGATCATAGCATAAGTTCAGTGTAAGAAATACATAGGAGAAAATGCATGTTGACAAAGTGTAGAGGTGGGTGGGGAGTCTACTGACATCATGACTCCACCCACGAGCTCCGGACAACAGACCCACCCACAGAATCTGCAGTTTTTCGGGTCTCGTAACACACAGAGGGGAGACATTTGACAGTTAAGAATACATGCAAGAGGCATGTATATTCTTATAGATAACCACGATGGCAGTAGTTTAGAAAGGAGATGAGAGTGTGTTTACATCCACTTTAATAGCTGTTGGGCAAAACCTTTTCCTCTTTAGACTGGGTTCACACCATCGCATGCGACTCACAGCAGGGGTCCGGTGCGTCCTGGTTCACCATTTCACAGATTTTTGGCTGAATTTGAACCTGAACGGACCAAAAGATGCACAGGGCTCCTGTGGAAATTCACACCGGAGCCACAGCGGATATATGTGAATCGGCTCCATAGAGAGCCAATCAAAATCGCCTGCTATTGCGAATTTGAATGCAGATTCCCCACATCCAATTCTCATAGGTGTGAACCCAGGCTCAGTCTCTGAATTTTATGTCATCTACCCGCTCAATGGTTCACATTTTGCATCCAGTCCACACATGTTTTATATCTAGGATGCAAAATAATTTTCTTCAGTCTCTAATTAATCTGCCCACTCAATTGCTCAGAAGTTGCGGCCTGTCCAAGAAAGGCTTTAAAGCAGTGCTGCAGATGTGTACAATTTTTTCATCTTCAATCTTCATATTTCATCTGCAAAATAAACAATTATTTTTAAACATGAAGTCTGCCTGCTCTCTCTCTCTCTCTCCCTGAAATAGCACACTATCAAAAAAGCTATGCTGCAAATATATTCAATTGTTTGGACTTCAGTCTCAGAAAAAATACAATGTAATTTGTTTTATCAAAATGACAACTGTGACATTGACATTGCATCTTAGCAAAAAGGAGAACATACTGCCCAGCAAATCAGTTTTTGTTTTCTTGTGGATGTGAAAAACGGAAAATTGTATCATACCTACCGTAATTTTCCTTTCCTGGTGCCTATCCATGGCAGCATACCTGTGATAGAGCTCCGCCTCGACTCCTCCCTCAGGACTAGTGAATAGCATAAATTAAAGGCACAGTCCCTCCCCCAACATTCTCTGTAATATAGCATACCGAGGGTGGGAGCGTATGCTGCCATGGATAGGCACCAGGAAAGGAAAATTACGGTAGGTATGATACAATTTTCCGTTTTCCTGGTGCCTCCATGGCAGCATACCTGTGATAAATAACTAGCTGACAAGGGTGGGATAATGCTTGCTAAGTGTTTAATCAGAAAAGGACATTGCAGCCTGGACTGCCCTCCTTCCGAACTCAACAGTTGTGAGAGCTCCTGGATCGATATGGTAGTGCCTGAGAAAAGTATGGCGAGAAGACCAGGTGGCGGCCCTGCAAACCGTCTCCAACGAAACATTAGCCCTTGCTGCCCAGGAAGCTGAGACTGCCCTTGTGGAATGAGCATTCACTCGGGAAGGAGGTTCCATATTCTTCACCCTGTAGGCCTTCTGAATCAGCTTTACGACCCAAGATGCCAGAGTTCTGATGGAAGCTTCTTTCCCCCTGTATTTACCGAAAGGTACCACAAAAAGTCTCTCGGAGTCTCTGAAGGGTCCGGTGGCTTCTAGGTAAGCCCTGAGCACTCTGGAGATGTCTAGCTCGTGACAAGACTCTGAATCCGTATTTGTGAATACTGATAGTGCCCAGGGTTCTGCCATGTGGCTTGTGGTAGTGACTTTAGGCGTGAAGCCCCTAAGGGGACGAAGTTCCACTCTGTCTGGGAAAAAGGAGATATGGTCGTCACCTATCCCTAAAGAATGCAGTTCTGAAACTCTTCGGCCGGATGTGATGGCTAATAGGAAGGCAGTTTTCAGTGATAGGTTCCAGATTGCCACTTGTTCTACTGGAGCGAATGGATGGCTAGATAGGACCTCCAGGACTAGGGACAGATCCCACTTAGGGAACGGCCGTCCAACAGGAGGGCGAATTTTTAGTACCCCCCTGAGGAAGGTGACCACTAAAGGATCCTCTGCCCATCTTTTATTTGTTGCTGCGGAAATTGCTGCTACCTGCACTTTGAGAGAACTCAGACCGAGCCCCAGGTCAAGACCTGACTGAAGGAAACCCAAAATATTGGGTGTGGAGGGAAGGATTGGGTCAAAGCCTTTATCCGTAGCAAAGGACAAGAATTTGTTCCAGATTCTTGAGTAGATAGCGTTAGTCGCCGGCTTTCTGGCCCTCAGTAGCGTTGAAATAACCTCTGGGGAACAACCTAAGGCTTCAAACCTTCGCCTCTCAACCTCCAAATTCGAAGATCTAATTTCTGTGGGTTCGGATGAACTAGGTTGCCCTGCGACAGAAGTTGAGGGAAAGGGGGGATCCTGATTGGAGGACTCACGCTGAGACGGATGGCCAGAGGAAACCAGGGTCTCTTCGGCCAATACGGAAGTACTGCCAACACTTGAACTGATTCCCTGAGGACCCTCAGGAGGAACCTGAATATTAATGGCCGGGGAGGGAAGGCATATGCTGTCGTGAACCTCCAGGAGCACGTCAGGGCATCCACTGCCTCGGCTTGAGTGTGTGGCAGGCGGGAGAAAAATCTGTCCAGCTTTGCATTCTCCGGAGTGGCAAATAGATCTACCTGAGGGGGATCCCACAGGTTGGAGATCTGAAGGAAGACCTGGGGATGGAGGGCCCACTCGTTGATGTCTTGGAAGTCTCTTGATAACGAGTCTGCTTCCGTGTTTAGTTTGCCCGGAAGATACATCGCTCTGAGATCCAGGAGGTTCTTTTCCGCCCAGAGCATGATTGGCTCTACCTCTCTGAGGAGTGATCTGCTGCGTGTGCCTCCCTGCTTTTGCAGATATGCGACAGCCGCCCTGTTGTCCAGGCGTAGGAGTATCCTCCGCCCTCTGACTTGAGATGTCAAAGTAGTCAGTGCCAAGAATGCTGCCCTCATCTCCAAGATGTTGGATACCACTCCCCGGGTAGGGCATGACCATCTCCCTTGAATCCTGGTTTCCCCGCAATGGGCCCCCCAGCCTTGCCCGCTTGCATCGGATGTAACCGTGGTCCAAGAGAGGGAGCCCAGATGGTGAGGCTTGGAGAGGTTCTCTGGGATTGTCCACCAGCGCAGACTCCTGCGCATTACTCCCGTCAGCAGGATTGTCTGGGAGAGTCGCTGTCTCTTCCACTGAGCCAAAAAACCTGTCTGAAAGTATCTCAGGTGCCAATGGGTCCAAGGCGTCAGGGGGATGCAGGGGGACATTGTGCCAATAAGACTCAGACATTGTGATGCCGTCTGCGCATCCTGCGGATGATGATCCTTGCCTTCGAAGGAGGTAATGATACTGTCCCTTCCTGAGTGTTGAACATCGCACCTAGATAGACCATCTGCTGAGTTGGTGTTAGTTGACTCTTGTCCATATTTATCAGCCATCCCAGTCTCCTTAGGGACTGTAGAAGGATCTCCCGGTGATGTACCAACTGCTCCGGACTGCTGGCTAGCTGGAGGATATCGTCTAGATAGTGGTTTATCCTCAGGCCATTCTCCCGTAGGGGGGCCAGAGCGGATATCAATATTTTGGTGAATACTCTGGGAGAGGTGCACAGCCCGAAGGGTAGGGCTTGAAACTGTAGGTGGGTTTGGCCCACTGCAAACCTTAGATATTTCTGGAATGCAGGAAGAATTGGAACATGCAGGTATGCATCCTGCAGGTCGACCGAGATCATCCAATCCATCGGTTGGACTGCTTGGATAATTGTTTGCAGGGACTCCATCTTGAAGCTTTCGGTGCTGATGTACAAATTGAGCTTCTTCAGGTCTATCACTGGTCTCCAACCGCCTGTCTTTTTGGGTACTAGGAACAGGGTAGAGTAGAAGCCTGTGAAGCGCTCTGACAAGGGAACCGGTACAGCCGCCTCCTGAAGCTGGAGGGATGTTATGAACTGTATTAGGGCCTGCGCCTTTGACGGCGAGGACGGAATCTCGGTTCTCTTGAAGGATATGGGAGGTGGAGGGTGAGAAAACTTCCAAAAGTGTCCCCACTGGATTGTTGATAAAACCCAGGGGTCTTGCCAATGGGTAGCCCAGACTGGGACAAAAGACTTTAGTCTGGCTCCTACCGATGGTTTCTGGACTAATCTGGCGTCAAAAGGACTGCTTCTGCTCCTGTGGAGTCCTAAGGGTTTTATTTTTCCTACTCAAAAAGGATGCTTGGGTGCCTCTCCAGGGCCTTCTGTTGTCTCTGAAGTGCCTTGACTGTCTAAAGTCCCTGGCGTTCGACTGGCGGAACCTAGACGGACCTCCTCTGGGTCCTCGCACCCTTTTGTCCTGGGGGAGCATACCGGATTTCCCCCCTGTCACCCTGGAGATAGCTTTATCCAATTTGTCTCCAAATAGCGCTTTGCCATCGAATGGGATCTTACACCAATTTTGCTTGGAAGTGAGATCAGCCGTCCAGGGCTTCAGCCACAAGGCTCTCTTTGCCATCACAGAATGTAGCATAGACCGGGCCGAGCACCTGATGGTGTCGATGGCCGCTTCTCCGACAAAATCTGCCGATAGTCTAAGTTCCTCCAAGGCTTTTATTATGTCTTCCTTGGGGACCTCCTGTCGTAAGGCCGTCTCGATGTTGTCTGTCCAGGTCCTGATGGCGTTTGACACGGAAGTGAGGGCAATGGCCGGTTTACAGGCGGCTCCTGCGGCCAAGTAGCTCCTCTTAAGCTCCAGATCGATCCGCCTATCCAGAGGGTCTTTAAAGGAAGCGGAATCCTCCATTGGGAGGGTGACATTCTTTGCTAAACGCACCACGGCCGCGTCTACTACCGGCATGGAGTTCAGCGACTGCGTTTCAGCCTCTGGTAAAGGGTAAAGCTTATTGAGCCGGCCCACGGAGAGCTTCTTGTCGGTCTTTAACCATTAATTTTGAATGACTTCCGTGATCTCACCCATCAGAGGGAAGAGAATCTGCCTCCTTTTGAGGAATGGGAAGTAACTCCTGGATCTTTGAGGTGGTTCCTCCGCCTCCTCCCAGGTGATCGCAGTCTTGACTGCTTGGATGAATGGTGGGACCAGGGCATAGATGAACCCAGACGGCTCTGATTCCTCTGAAGAGTCCCCTGAGGGGTCTTCAGGTGGTGATTTCTCGGCCAGCCGTGACGGCGGCGGGGGGGTACTGACTGACGAAGGACCGGGGACTTCATGATCCGTCTCCCCTGCCTGTGTCCGTGGGACTGGCTGAGCGGGGACTAAGGCTGCTAGCTCAGAGAATGAGTCCTTCATTGTCCGCTTAAGCAGATCCACGACCTGTTGACTCTCGAGCTCGCGGTTGGCCGCGTAGTCCCTGAAGCAGTCCTTACAGACCAGCTTGCCCGGTAGAGGCGTAGCCCCACATGTCCAGCACTTCTTCTTTGCGCAACTTCTAGGGGAAGGAGACCGGTCTCGTCTTCTGGATCTTGACCTCTCTGATTCGTGGCGTGAGGACCGGGACCCATGATGAGAGGAACGGGACCTGCGGTCTGGGCTGTCATCATTGTCGCTGTGTCTTGACGATTTCCTGGTGCTCTTGGAGTGGGCAGGGCTACGATGCAAAGAATCTATGTTAGATTCATGCAGTGCACTTTTTTTTTTTTTTTACTTACGTACAGTTGGTCTCATACCTAATGGAAGTAGGAGGATCTTTGTTACGGGATGAATAACTCATAGCGCGGTTGGGCAGAAGGATCAGCTGCGGAAATATAGTAAGATAGGGGAAGAGAGAGAGAGAAAAAGGACTATGTAGATTTAAGCGTATACATGAATACCTACATGCAACATATACTTGCATACATAAGCTTATATACCCGTATACACGTGCGCCCATCCCGCCCCCCTTCCCCCCTTTCTTTTTTTTTTTTTTTTTTTTATACATATACATACACCTATATATACCCACATATACACAGACGGAGATTTCCCATGTATACACACAAAAAAAAGTATATTATATATATATCTTGTCTTTTTCTTTTATCAATTAAACCTTTAATTATTTAATTAGAGGACACCTACCAAGAGAAGGGCAGCAAGAGGCTCGCAGGGCACGGCTGAGGCAATACTGACAGCCATGACCCTGCTGCTAGCCTTTAAATACAAAAGGAGGTGGATGGGCTAATCCCAAACCACCTCCTACCTATAAAAAAATAAAGAAAGGGCAAAACTGGAACTTTTTCCAGTAACCAAGATGGCCGCCGGGCGGTCAGGCAACTGCGCATGCGCACGCGCATGCGCAGTAGCTATCGGCGCCGCGGGCTCTGTGCGAAGCCCTCGCCAGTCGGCGTCCCCTCACCTCCCCGGAACGCGCATGCGCCCATATGGCGGCGAGGACGCCGACCACGGGGGGACCTGTCAGCAGCATGCATGGAGCAATAAAGAGCGCTCCCGCGGTCCCCCCATGAAAGAGATGGATATGGTGACATTCTCTCCTGAAAAAAACAAAAAACAAAAGGGAGGGCAATGCAAACAAGAAAAGCAACATCCAAGGCAAACCTATATGGGAGGGAAAGAGAGAGAGAGAGAGAGAGGGGGAAGGGGAGAGAGAAAAAAATAAATAAATAAAAATAAAAGTAACCGGCCTGAGAATGTGAGCTGATCCTCCTGCGACTCGCTGCGATTCATCATAGAATGTGGCAGACTGCGTTCCTGTGAGGAAACTCTGCAAGAAGACCCAACAGATCCACAGAGGGGTTCCCAGTCTTATCAGTGCATTGAGCGACCCAAGAACAGGGACTTCGCACGGGAAAGGCTAAACCCGGCGGACGCTGCCGAAGGCAGAGGTATGGACATCTGCTACTCTTCACCAGCACAAGAGGTATGAGGAAAAAAAGGAGAATGTTGGGGGAGGGACTGTGCCTTTAATTTATGCTATTCACTAGTCCTGAGGGAGGAGTCGAGGCGGAGCTCTATCACAGGTATGCTGCCATGGAGGCACCAGGAAAAAATACTGTCTAATTTACTAACATAAACAGCCTCTCTCTTCAATTGTGGCCTAATAAAAACACTTACATGGTGTGCAATGTAACATATTTTTGGCTCTTTTGACTGTGACATAAAAACGTTTTTTTCACAATACCATATGCCTCATCCAGTGGCGGAACTACCGCCATAGCGGCACATGCAGCCGCTATGGGGCCCGCAGCCCAGTGGGGCCCTTGAGGACAGGCGCCGCGGGTGGCTCCGGGGGTCCGCGGGCGGCACCGCGGGTGGCTCAGGCGGGTCCGCGGGTGGCTCCGCGGGCCTGCGGGTGGCTCAGGCGGGCCCGCGGGTGGCTCCGCGGGCCCGCGGGTGAGAGCGGGCAGGTCCATGGACGTGAGCGGTCTGGCCAATCAGGGATCTGGGGCGGGGGGAGCAGAGAGATGACATCATCTCTCACCGCCTGGTGCCCGCCCTGCATCCCTGCAGTGAAGTTCCCCCTAAACTGTGCAGTCAGCCGGGAAGCAGAGAGATGACATTATCTCTCTGCTGCCTGACTGCTAACCTGCTGCAAGTGACAATCCGTAACGGTGTGGCAGGTGACAACCCATAATGTGTGGCAGGCGACGTGGCAAGTGACAACCCATAATGTGTGGCAGGCGACGTGGCAAGTGACAACCCATAATGTGTGGCAGGCGACGTGGCAAGTGACAACCCGTAATGTGTGGCAGGCGACGTGGCAAGTGACAACCCGTAATGTGTGGCAGGCGACGTGGCAAGTGACAACCCGTAATGTGTGGCAGGCGACGTGGCAAGTGACAACCCGTAATGTGTGGCAGGCGACGTAGCAAGTCACAACCCGTAATGTGTGGCAGGCGACGTGGCAAGTGACAACCCGTAATGTGTGGCAGGTGACATGGCAAGTGACAACCCGTAATGTGGGGCAGGCGACGTGGCAAGTGACAACCCGTAATGTGTGGCAGGCGACATGGCAAGTGACAACCCGTAATGTGTGGCAGGCGACGTGGCAAGTGACAACCCGTAATGTGTGGCAGGCGACGTGGCAAGTGACAACCCGTCATGTGTGGCAGGTGACATGGCAAGTGACAACCTGTAATGTGGGGCAGGCGACGTGGCAAGTGACAACCCGTAATGTGTGGCAGGCGACCTGGCAAGTGACAACCCGTAATGTGGGGCAGGCGACGTGGCAAGTGACAACCCGTAATGTGGGGCAGGCGACGTGGCAAGTGACAACCCGTAATGTGTGGCAGGTGACGTGGTAAGTGACAACCCCTAATGTGTGGTAGGCGACGTGGCAAGTGACAACCCGTAATGTGTGGCAGGCGACATGGCAAGTGACAACCCGTAATGTGGGGCAGGCGACGTGGCAAGTGACAACCCGTAATGTGTGGCAGGTGACGTGGCAAGTGACAACCCCTAATGTGTGGCAGGCCACGTGGCAAGTGACAACCCCTAATGTGTGGTAGGCGACGTGGCAAGTGACAACCCGTAATGTGTGGCAGGCGAAGTGGCAAGTGACAACCCGTAATGTGTGGCAGGCGAAGTGGCAAGTGACAACCCGTAATGTGTGGCAGGCGACGTGGCAAGTGACAACCCGTAATGTGTGGCAGGTGACGTGGCAAGTGACAACCCGTAATGTGTGGCAGGCGACGTGGCAAGTAACAACCCGTAATGTGTGGCAGGCGACGTGGCAAGTGACAATCCGTGACATGACAATCTGTAATGTGGCAGGTGACGGGGCAAGTGACAACCCGGGACATGCCAAGTGACAATCCATAATGTGTGGCAGGTGATGTGGCAAGTGACAATCCGTGATGTGGTAAGTGGACAATCCGCAACATGTGACAAGTGACAATCTGCATCTGGTGGCAGGCAACGTGGCAAGTGGACAATCCGCAACGTGTGGCAGGTGATGTGGCAAGTGACAATCCGTAATGTGTGGCAAGTGACGATCCAGGACATGGCAAGTGACAATCCATAATGTGTGGCAGGTGACGTGGCAAGTGACAACCCAGAACATGGCAAGTGACAATCCGTAATGTGTGGCAGGTGACGTGGCAAGTGAAAATCCGTGACATGGCAAGTGAGAATTTGTAATGTGTGGCAAGTGACAACCCGGGACGTGGCAAGTGACCATCAGTAATGTGTGGCAGGTGATATGGCAAGTGACAATCCATTATGTGTGGCAGGTGACATTCTGCAACGTGTGACAATTGACAATCTGCATCTGGTGGCCGGCGATGGTGGCAAGTGGCACACGCTCAGGGCTCCCACTGATTCTGCATTATGGTGAGTTGAACTATTTCATTTTATATAACGGAACATAAATTGGTTAGAAGGCATGGAGATCAGCAATGTGTGTCCTTCAGGGGCTGCATACAGTATACTGCATACTTTGTTGTTCAAAATTAATATAAGCTGTTGCCTGGGTACTGTGCCACATGAATGTGGTAATCTGTTGTTCGGTGGCATTAGTTAATTTTTTTCGTGGGGGGGCTATTTGCAGGGGGCTGGGGCCCATACAACATTTTGCTATGGGGCCCTATGATTTCTAGTTACGCCCCTGGCCTCATCGTTTTCTATAACATACTGGCCATGTTCAAATGCATGACACATAGTGAGTCTATGCAAGATTTAGACCGGCTGTCTTAACACACTCACTGACATAACACACACTAGTTTTAGGAACAAAACTTGAACAATTTCTCCCACTTAGTTTGCTGCCAGGCCCATAATCAAACTTCTTGCATACTCTCCAGCCACTGTGTTGTATGTTTGGCTGCTGTTTCTGAAATATAGCAATGTCTTTTTTTAGTTTGGCATAACAACTTCCTTAGCTCTGGAATATGTGGTTGTGCTTTAGAAGTATTTTGGTGCAGTCTGGGTTCACAATTTGTGAAATTTTGTACTAAATACAGAGTGGTACTGAAAAGAAGATCACAAGCTATGCTAAGTAACTTATTTTGCCACCATTTGATAATTTAGTATGAACTTGATTGCTTTATAGACATGTGCAATTCGTTTATTTTTTTTTTCGTTTTTCTTCGTTATTTCCGTTCGTTCGTTTTCGTATGAATGAGCGAACGATTCGCTAAAAATTTTAACGAATCGTTCGAATCGAACGAATCCGAAAATAACGAAAATCCGAAAAAAACTAACTAGAAACAACGAATGTACGAATGAAGAAAATCCGAAAAACGAAAACAGGAACAATGAAAATGAACGAAAAAAATTCGTACATTCGTAACTTTTTTTTTTGTTGAATTGGTAATTTTTTGTGTCCCTTACAATGGTGCTGCTTAACGTGCTTCGAATAGATTGAACGAAAAAATTCGTACATTCGTAACTTTTTTTTTTTTCGATTCGTAATTTTCTGTGTCTCTTACAATTGCGTTGCTTAACGTGCTTTGAATGGATTGAACGACAAAATTCGTACATTCGTAACTTTTTTTTTCGATTCGTAATTTTCTGTGTCTCTTAAAATGTAATAATAGCATACACATTACATAAAATTATGAATTATGCTCCGATTACGAATCTACGAATGTTACGAATGTAGAATAACTACGAATGCGTCCGAATTTCGAATAAACGAATGAACGAAAATTAAACGGAAAAACGAATCAACGAAAAAATAACTCTTACGAATGTATGAATCGTTACGAATACGAACACCGATGACTTATGAATGTACGAATCGTTACGAATACGAACACCGACGACTTACGAATTTACGAATCGTTACGAATCAACGGAAACGGAAAAAACGAAACGAAAATAAACAAATTTTTTTCGAAAACGAAAAAAAAACAAACGAAAATAAACACATTTTTTTGTTGTGCGCATGTTTATTGCTTAAGTTAAAAAAAAATTCAAGTATAACTTTAAAAAGATTTTAGGCATATTGTCTTTGCTACTTCCACTGATCAATGAGGCCTATTACTGCTAAACGAAAAAATCAATAATAAATATTTTTTAGGGGAAGTCAATCATATTGGCTTGCTGCTATTGTTTGTAAGCCAAGAATGAATGCAGAAGTAAACTAAATTATTACACATACAATGTATGTGATGACATACTGTGTCAATGATGCTGTTCCTGCAAAATATAATGTTTTGTAAAGGTATCCCCCAAGCATGTATTTTGAAGTATTTTTGAATTTTCAGTGACACTTAACACTATTGCAAACCATAACAGACCAAAACATGCCCACAACACATTTTAGCATTGCAAGGCAGGACAAAGTACTGCATGCACATTGTGATGAGCTGCATTTTCCATTTGTAGTGAAGGTTCACCGCGCTAAGATAATCACCCCTCCTAGTATCAGCTGTCTCCACAACGGACTGGGTGCCGGCTCTGGTTGCATCAGAGCCGGCATTGGAGTGCGGCTATCCAGCGGTTTTGTTTTCTTTTTCCATTTTTGTTGGCCGCTGCTGCATAGTGTTGTAATGTAACAGAAACTGTCTGTTATGCTGCATGTCCTCCATGTGTACAGCTAGCCAAGTGGTGGGGGAGCATCTTTAACCCATTCCCATCTTTGCTGTGGCCAGGTCCTGCAAACGTTTCCCATGATAACCCCCTGCCGGGCTCCCACCAGAACTATTTGTGTCTGAGTAAGGATGGGCCCGGTGCTCGATGCGAACCCACGTTCGCATCGAGCACCGGGCGTTCGCTCGCTCTGCGAGCCCAGAACTATTTTGGCCGCTCGCATCACGTTCGTGTGATGCGAGCGGCCCCGCAATGCATTGCGGCCGGCGCGGCCGACGCAGTGCATTGCTGGCTGATGATTGGCCAAGCATGCACTGTGACCCCGCATGCTTGGCCAATCACAGCCCCGGAAAATCGAAGAGCCATAATTGGCTACAGGCAGGACGCCTGTAGCCAATTACAGCTCAGGGGCTGTAGTACACGCCCCCCCCCCCTATAAAACGCCGCCACGCCGTCTGCGCCGGTCACATGCTGTTCCGGCGCAGATTGAGCAGGCAGATTCTGTGACACTCTGCTGCATTGAGATAGTTAGATAGATTCACTTACAGAGATTGAGTTAGATAGATTCAGTTACAAAGATTGATTGACAAAGAGGGGCTTGTAGTGTGCTCGTGGCAGGCAGGCAGAGCTCCTATATTTTGTTACCAGAAGCACCTATAGGACTTGTAGTGTGTTCGTGGCAGGCAGGCAGAGCTCCTATATTTTGATACCAGAAGCACCTATAGGACTTGTAGTGTGTTAGTGGCAGGCAGGCAGAGCTCCTATATTTTGTTACCAGAAGCACCTATAGGACTTGTAGTGTGTTCGTGGCAGGCAGGCAGAGCTCCTATATTTTGTTACCAGAAGCACCTATAGGACTTGTAGTGTGTTAGTGGCAGGCAGGCAGAGCTCCTATATTTTGTTACCAGAAGCACCTATAGGACTTGTAGTGTGTTCGTGGCAGGCAGGCAGAGCTCCTATATTTTGTTACCAGAAGCACCTATAGGACTTGTAGTGTGTTAGTGGCAGGCAGGCAGAGCTCCTATATTTTGTTACCAGAAGCACCTATAGGACTTGTAGTGTGTTAGTGGCAGGCAGGCAGAGCTCCTATATTTTGTTACCAGAAGCACCTATAGGACTTGTAGTGTGTTAGTGGCAGGCAGGCAGAGCTCCTATATTTTGTTACCAGAAGCACCTATAGGACTTGTAGTGTGTTCGTGGCAGGCAGGCAGAGCTCCTATATTTTGTTCCCAGAAGCACCTATAGGACTTGAAGTGTGTTAGTCCCATTACACACACAGAGCTATATTTTCTTCCCAGAAGCACCTATAGGACTTGAAGTGTGTTAGTCCCATTACACACACAGAGCTATATTTTCTTCCCAGAAGCACCTATAGGACTTGAAGTGTGTTAGTCCCATTACACACACAGAGCTATATTTTGTTCCCAGAAGCACCTATAGGACTTGAAGTGTGTTAGTCCCATTACACACACAGAGCTATATTTTTCTTCCCAGAAGCACCTATAGGACTTGAAGTGTGTTAGTCCCATTACACACACAGAGCTATATTTTGTTCCCAGAAGCACCTATAGGACTTGAAGTGTGTTAGTCCCATTACACACACAGAGCTATATTTTGTTCCCAGAAGCACCTATAGGACTTGAAGTGTGTTAGTCCCATTACACACACAGAGCTATATTTTGTTCCCAGAAGCACCTATAGGACTTGAAGTGTGTTAGTCCCATTACACACAAAGAGCTATATTTTGTTCCCAGAAGCACCTATAGGACTTGAAGTGTGTTAGTCCCATTACACACAAAGAGCTATAGTTTGTTCCCAGAAGCACCTATAGGACTTGAAGTGTGTTAGTCCCATTACACACACAGATATACACACACAGAGCTATATTTTGTTCCCAGAAGCACCTATAGGACTTGAAGTGTGTTAGTCCCATTACACACAAAGAGCTATATTTTGTTCCCAGAAGCACCTATAGGACTTGAAGTGTGTTAGTCCCATTACACACACAGAGCTATATTTTGTTCCCAGAAGCACCTATAGGACTTGAAGTGTGTTAGTCCCATTACACACAAAGAGCTATATTTTTTTTCCCAGAAGCACCTATAGGACTTGAAGTGTGTTAGTCCCATTACACACACAGAGCTATATTTTGTTCCCAGAAGCACCTATAGGACTTGAAGTGTGTTAGTCCCATTACACACAAAGAGCTATATTTTGTTCCCAGAAGCACCTATAGGACTTGAAGTGTGTTAGTCCCATTACACACACAGAGCTATATTTTGTTCCCAGAAGCACCTATAGGACTTGAAGTGTGTTAGTCCCATTACACACACAGAGCTATATTTTGTTCCCAGAAGCACCTATAGGACTTGAAGTGTGTTAGTCCCATTACACACACAGAGCTATATTTTGTTCCCAGAAGCACCTATAGGACTTGAAGTGTGTTAGTCCCATTACACACAAAGAGCTATATTTTGTTCCCAGAAGCACCTATAGGACTTGAAGTGTGTTAGTCCCATTACACACACAGAGCTATATTTTGTTCCCAGAAGCACCTATAGGACTTGAAGTGTGTTAGTCCCATTACACACAAAGAGCTATATTTTGTTCCCAGAAGCACCTATAGGACTTGAAGTGTGTTAGTCCCATTACACACACAGAGCTATATTTTGTTCCCAGAAGCACCTATAGGACTTGAAGTGTGTTAGTCCCATTACACACACAGAGCTATATTTTGTTCCCAGAAGCACCTATAGGACTTGAAGTGTGTTAGTCCCATTACACACACAGAGCTATATTTTGTTCCCAGAAGCACCTATAGGACTTGAAGTGTGTTAGTCCCATTACACACAAAGAGCTATATTTTGTTCCCAGAAGCACCTATAGGACTTGAAGTGTGTTAGTCCCATTACACACACAGAGCTATATTTTGTTCCCAGAAGCACCTATAGGACTTGAAGTGTGTTAGTCCCATTACACACAAAGAGCTATATTTTGTTCCCAGAAGCACCTATAGGACTTGAAGTGTGTTAGTCCCATTACACACACAGAGCTATATTTTGTTCCCAGAAGCACCTATAGGACTTGAAGTGTGTTAGTCCCATTACACACACAGAGCTATATTTTGTTCCCAGAAGCACCTATAGGACTTGAAGTGTGTTAGTCCCATCACACAGAGCTCCTCTATTTTCTTTGCATAAGCACCCACAGGACTTCTAGTGTGTTAGTGGCACCACACAGAGCTCCTCTATTTTCTTTGCAGAAGCACCCACAGGACTTCTAGTGTGTTAGTGGCATCACACAGAGCTCCTCTATTTTCTTTGCAGAGGCACCCATAGGACTTCTAGTGTGTTAGTGGCATCACACAGAGCTCCTATATATTCTTCTCAGCAGAAGCACCCACAGGACTTCTAGTGTGTTAGTGGCATCACACAGAGCTCCTCTATTTTCTTTGCAGAAGCACCCATAGGACTTCTAGTGTGTTAGTGGCATCACACAGAGCTCCTATATATTCTTTGCATAAGCACCCACAGGACTTCTAGTGTGTTAGTGGCACCACACAGAGCTCCTCTATTTTCTTTGCAGAAGCACCCACAGGACTTCTAGTGTGTTAGTGGCATCACACAGAGCTCCTCTATTTTCTTTGCAGAAGCACCCATAGGACTTCTAGTGTGTTAGTGGCATCACACAGAGCTCCTATATATTCTTTGCATAAGCACCCACAGGACTTCTAGTGTGTTAGTGGCACCACACAGAGCTCCTCTATTTTCTTTGCAGAAGCACCCACAGGACTTCTAGTGTGTTAGTGGCACCACACAGAGCTCCTCTATTTTCTTTGCAGAAGCACCCACAGGACTTCTAGTGTGTTAGTGGCATCACACAGAGCTCCTCTATTTTCTTTGCAGAAGCACCCATAGGACTTCTAGTGTGTTAGTGGCATCACACAGAGCTCCTATATATTCTTTGCAGCAGCACCCACAGGACTTCTAGTGTGTTAGTGGCATCACACAGAGCTCCTCTATTTTCTTTGCAGAAGCACCCATAGGACTTCTAGTGTGTTAGTGGCATCACACAGAGCTCCTATATATTCTTTGCATAAGCACCCACAGGACTTCTAGTGTGTTAGTGGCATCACACAGAGCTCCTCTATTTTCTTTGCAGAAGCACCCACAGGACTTCTAGTGTGTTAGTGGCATCACACAGAGCTCCTCTATTTTCTTTGCAGAAGCACCCATAGGACTTCTAGTGTGTTAGTGGCATCACACAGAGCTCCTTATATTTTCTTTGCATAAGCACCCACAGGACTTCTAGTGTGTTAGTGGCACCACACAGAGCTCCTCTATTTTCTTTGCAGAAGCACCCACAGGACTTCTAGTGTGTTAGTGGCATCACACAGAGCTCCTCTATTTTCTTTGCAGAAGCACCCATAGGACTTCTAGTGTGTTAGTGGCATCACACAGAGCTCCTCTATTTTCTTTGCATAAGCACCCACAGGACTTCTAGTGTGTTAGTGGCATCACACAGAGCTCCTCTATTTTCTTTGCAGAAGCACCCATAGGACTTCTAGTGTGTTAGTGGCATCACACAGAGCTCCTATATTTTCTTCTCAGCAGCACCCACAGGACTACCGACTACAATGGCTGGAAGACCGCCAAGGGGAGGCAGAGCGTGCAGAGCCAAGAACACAGGGCAGGCAGGCTCTGTTTCTAGTGGACGTGGCCGTGGACGTGGACGTGGTCGTGCATCGTCATCAGCACGTGGCCATGGGACACGCGCGTCTTTGTTTTCGGCAGCTGGACATGTGGAGCCGCATCATGCTGAAGGCTTGGTAGAATGGATGACCAAGCCCTCCTCATCCTCCTCATCCTCTCTCACCCAGGCTCAGGGTACTGACAGAGCATCATCAGCCACCCCTTCCCTAGACCCACCATGTCCTCCTGAGGAGTCCCCCGAACTCTTTGAGCACAGTGTTGGGTACATGCTCCAGGAGGATGCCCAACGATTCGAAGGCTCGGATGACGATACCCAGCTTGAGGAATCTGGCAGTACAGTTCCACCAGCTGCAGCTTACTGCCAGGTTTGCTCTAGTGGTGAAGAGGGAGGGGATGATGAGGTCACTGACTCCACGTGGGTGCCTCAAGGGAGAGAGGATGAGGAGGAGGACGAGGAGGAGGAGGATGCGGCGTCACATGTCCAACGAGGCAGGATGCCCCCTGGAGGCCAGGTAGAGGCCAGCACAGCAACTGTACAACACCGCAGAGCTCCGCCTGTGCAGGGCGCTGCCTCTGCACGTTATCAGAAAAGTTCTTTGGTGTGGGCCTTTTTTGAGACGAGTGCAGCAGATCGCACCACTGCTATTTGCAATATTTGTCTCAAGCGTATCTCGCGTGGCCAAAACATCAGCCGCTTGGGCACCACAAGCATGACCAGACATATGGCGACCTGCCATGCAGCTCGTTGGCAGGCACACATAAAAGACCCACACCAAAGAACTAAGCGGACCTCTCCTTGCTCCTCCTCAGCTGGGATCTCCATCCCCACTACACCTTCAGTCCTCTCTGAAAGCTGCTCTGAGAGGACTGAAGGTGTAGAATTCGGTGTGTCACAACCAAGTACTTGCAGTACACCGACGTCCGAATGCAGCAGGCAAATTTCCCTGCCCCAGCTGCTGGACCGTAGAAAGAAGTACACTCCCAGCCATCCACATGCCCAGCGGTTGAATGCTAGCCTTGCTAAATTGCTAGCACTTCAACTGCTGCCTTTTCAGTTGGTAGACTCGGCCCCCTTCCGTGAGTTTGTTCAATGTGCGGTTCCTCAGTGGCAGGTTCCCAAACGCCACTTTTTCTCGCGGAAGGCGATTCCGTCTCTCTACCGGCATGTGGAGGGCAATGTCCATGCCTCGCTGGACAGGGCGGTCAGCGGTAAGGTGCATATTACCGCTGACTCATGGTCCAGCAGGCATGGACAGGGACGGTACCTTTCTTTCACGGCCCATTGGGTCACTCTATTGGCAGCTGGGAGGGATGCAGGACAAGGTGCAGTAGTGTTGGAGGTTGTTCCGCCACCACGCCTCCAAAACGCGACTACTGCTACTGGTTGTGACACACCTCTCTCCTCCACCCCCCTCCTCTTCTTCTTCCTCCAGTGCTCTGTCCTTGGAACCAGCGGTGCTCCGTAGGCGTACAAGGGGCTACGCAAGTACGCAGGCAAAAAGATGCCATGCCGTGCTTGCGCTGGTGTGTTTGGGGGACAGGAGCCACACTGGGCCAGAGGTTCTGGCAGCTCTGCAGGGGCAGGCCGAGAGGTGGTTGACGCCACGTCAGCTTAAGCCAGGAATGGTCGTTTCTGACAATGGCACCAACCTCCTCTCCGCCCTGCGACAGGGGCAGCTCACCCATGTGCCCTGCATGGCTCACGTCCTCAACCTGGTGGTGCAGCGGTTCTTGGGCAGGTTCCCAGGCTTACAGGATGTCCTGAGGCAGGCCAGGAAAGTCTGTGTGCATTTCCGCCGATCTTATAATGCCAGTGCTCGGCTGACTGAGCTGCAAAAGGAGCTGAACCTGCCCAAGAACCGCCTAATATCTGACATGCCCACCAGGTGGAACTCAACGTTGGCCATGCTGCAGCGACTGCACACGCAGCAGAGGGCCATCAATGAGTACCTTTGCGACTACGGCACCAGGACAGGGTCAGGGGAGCTTGGTTTTTTTTCCCCACGTCAGTGGAGCATGATCAGGGATGCATGCACTGTCCTCTCACCATTTGAGGAGGCCACGAGGATGGTGAGCAGTGACAGTGCATGCATCAGTGACACTGTCCCTCTTGTCCACCTGTTGGAGCATACGCTGCGTGGGATCATGGACAGGGCACTTGAGGCAGAACAGAGGCAGGAAGAGGAGGACTTCCTTGCCTCTCAAGGCCCCCTTTATCCGGACAGTGTTCCTTCTGTCCCACCCATCACACAGGAAGAGGATGAGGAGGAGGAGGAGGAGGAGGAGGAGGAGGATTGTGTGAGCATGGAGGTGGAGCCTGGCACTCAGCATCAGCAGCAGCAGTCTTTTAGGGATGATGTACAGTCCCAACAAGCCAGTGGACTTGTACGTGGCTGGGAGGAGGTGGCTGGCGATCATGTCATCCTCAGTGACCCAGAAGACTCCGGACCGAATGCCTCAGCTAACCTACGCTGCATGGCCTCCCTGATCCTGCAAAGCCTGCGGAAGGATCCTCGTGTTCTTCGGATCAAGGAGAGGGACCATTACTGGCTGGCCACTCTCCTTGATCCGCGGTACAAGGGTAAGGTTGCGGACCTTATCTTGCCGTCGCAGAGGGAGCAGAGGATGAGACATCTCAGGGAGGCCTTGCAGAAAGGTCTGTGCAACGCGTTCCCAGAAACTGGGAGGCTACAAACTCCTGGTCCTGGGCGACGAGTTGCTGAGGCTTCGGTCAGTGGCAGAAGGAGCGGTGGGGAAGGTGGACGTCTGACCGATGCGTTCAGACAATTTTTTAGTCCGCAGCCCCAAGGTATGATCGGTTCCAGCAACCATCGCCAGCGTCTGATATACATGGTGCAGGAATACCTTGGGGCAAGGTCAGACTTGGACACCTTTCCCACCGAAAATCCTCTGGCTTACTGGGTCCTGAGGATGGATCACTGGCCAGAGCTTGCACAGTATGCAATTGAGCTACTGGCCTGTCCTGCCTCCAGCGTTCTTTCCGAACGCACATTCAGTGCTGCTGGAGGATTTGTGACTGATCATAGGGTGCGCCTGTCCACCGCCTCGGTTGATCGACTGACCTTCATCAAAATGAATCAGTCTTGGATCACCACCAGCTACCAGGCACCTGAGGCGGATATAACCGAATAATTTTTAATGTCACATCCCTTCAAGACTGCCTATGCTGATGCTGAGTGACTGTCCTCTTATGTTCACTGACTATCCTCTTCCTCCTCCTCAATGATCCATGCCACCACACCAGTGCCTAAGGCACAATTTTTCAGCCCCTGTTTAACAGGGGCGTGTACTTACAATTTTTAAAAAAAAATGCTTCGCAACACGTGTGACTGCTGTGCTCCAAGTACAGTCTCTGTGAGGGCCGTGTTGCAGTGTTGTGGCACCAGCACCAGTGCCTAAGGCACAATTTTTCAGCCCCTGTTTAACAGGGGCGTGTACTTACAATTTTTTTTAAAAAATGCTTCGCAACACGTGTGACTGCTGTGCTCCAAGTACAGTCTCTGTGAGGGCCGTGTTGCAGTGTTGTGGCACCAGTGCCTAAGGCACAATTTTTCAGCCCCTGTTTAACAGGGGCGTGTACTTACAATTTTTTAAAAAAATGCTTCGCAACACGTGTGACTGCTGTGCTCCAAGTACAGTCTCTGTGAGGGCCGTGTTGCAGTGTTGTGGCACCAGTGCCTAAGGCACAATTTTTCAGCCCCTGTTTAACAGGGGCGTGTACTTACAATTTTTTAAAAAAATGCTTCGCAACACGTGTGACTGCTGTGCTCCAAGTACAGTATCTGTGAGGGCCGGGTTGCAGTGTTGTGGCACCAGCACCAGTGCCTAAGGCACAATTTTTCAGCCCCTGTTTAACAGGGGCGGGTAATTACAAATCTTGATCTAATAGTTCACAGCAGGGCCCATTCCTGCGCCCACCAAGAGTAACTATGAGGGCCTGCAGTCTTGTGGCAACACCGTCCACCACCACCGCCAAAGGCCCAATTTTTCTGCCCTGTTCATCAGGTGCTTGCAATTACAAATCTTGATCTAATAACTCACAGCAGGGCCCATTCCTGCGCCCACCAAGAGTAACTATGAGGGCCTACAGTCTTGTGGCAACACCGTCCACCACCACCGCCAAAGGCCCAATTTTTCTGCCCTGTTCAACAGGTGCATGCAATTACAAATCTTGATCTATTAACTCACAGCAGGGCCCATTCCTGTGCCCACCAGTCTTGTGGCTACACCAACATCTAATAGGGCAAATTTCTGCAGAGTATATACGCCAGGCCCCTACTTTCAAACATCCAACTTACAAACGACTCCTACTTGAAAATGGAAAGAGAAAACAGGAAGTGAGAGGAAATCTACCCCTAGGAAGGGAAATTCTATCCTGTTAGATTTAATTTGGGAAAAAGGTATCTCCTCTCTACTGATACTTTATCACCAATCCTTGTTTCAATTAAAACCCCACTTTTTCCAAAAACATTTGTCATTGGGACGGAAAGTGAGGTGACATGTTCTGAACAGATGTGCAAAGACAGCAAATGTTACAGGGGTGATAACCCCTCCCTATGTTCTCCAAAAAGCTTAAAAATAGATTTTTTTGGGATGGAGCTACACTTCATAATGTACCTGTTCAGATTCTACTTAAGATCAAACCTAAAGCCGCAAGTGGTTTTAAATGGCTTCTTTTTTTCCTTTACAAATGTCATTTTGTGCAAGGACAGTTCTAAACACGGGAAACACATGCCACTTCACAGGCATACTTTGGACACCCCCCAGGTACCATATTTAAAGGAAAATGTCACTTTTTTTTTTCACTTTATGCATCATTAAAATGACTGCTCCCGAAAAAACGTTAGTTTTTAAAAGTTCTTTTTGCATTGATATATGTCCCCTGGGGCAGGACCCGGGTCCCCAAACCTGTTTTTATGACATTAACATGCATATTGGCCGTTGTAATTAGCACTTTTGATTTCGAACGTTCGCGTCCATTATAACGTATAGGGTTCGAAAATTCGCGCGAACTTTCGGTCCGTTCGAAGGTTCTGGTTCGAACCGAACCCGGGGGTGTTCGGCTCATCCCTATGTCTGAGCCCTGAACCCCAAGATGCCCCATACTGACATGGAGAGGACTGGTACTTTCTATAATCACACCCCACAACAACTCTGGGTGCCTCTAGTGACTACCTAAGACACTACACTGCTCACTCTACAAGGGGTCCCTGAGCCTACTCCCGTTACTAATTATGGGGACACCTTATGGCTAAATTGGGGAACTATAACAGGTACTCACATGCCCCTACCCTGCACTTTGTTGAGGTTCCATTTATAATGAATGGTACTGCAATATACAGATCTGAACTACTGACAAAACCAGTATTAAACTTTATGTTCCTGGTTTCAGTGTCAGTCTATAATAATATTAGCCTCTGGTGTCTGTAATATGTATGCTCTTGTCTGGCCGCACCTGGAGAACGCTGTCCAGTTCTGGGCACCAGTCCTCAGGAAGGATGTACTGGAATTGGAGCAAAGCTAATAAAGGGTCTGGAGGAGAGGGATGAGCTTCGAGTTCGAGTCGAAATCATGTTCGACTCGAACATTGCCTGTTCGCCTGTTCACCGAACAGCGAACAATTTAGGGTGTTCGCGGCAAGTTAGAAAAGCCCCGAACACCCTGTAAAAGTCTATGGGAGAAATCTAAAGTGCTAATTTTAAAAGCCTATATGCAAGTTATTGTCATAAAAAGTGTTTGGGGACCCGGGTCCTGCCCCAGGGGACATGTATCAATGCAATGGGGAGTGTGTATAGTATGCCTGTAAAGGGGCGCATGTTTCCCGTGCTTGGAACTGTCCCTGCACAAAGTGTAATTTTTGAAGGAAAAAAAGCTATTTAAAATCACTTGCGGCTATAATGAATTGTCGGCTCCGTAATACAGAGAACAGTCATTGAAAGTCATTGATAAAAAAAAAAAAAGCATTGGGGTTCCCCCCAAATTCAATTACCAGGCCCTTCAGGTCTGGTATGGATTTTAAGGGGAACTCCACGCCAAATTAAAAAAAAATGGCGTGGGGGTCCCCCTCAAAATCCATACCAGACCCTTATCCGAGCACGCAACCTGGCAGGCCACAGGAAAAGAGGGGGGCGAGAGAGTGCCCCCCTCCTGAACCGTACCAGGCCACATGTCCTCAACATTGGGAGGATTCTTTGGGGGTCTGTGATCCCTCAAAGCACCATGTCCCCATGTTGATGAGGAGAAGGGTCTCATCCCCACAACCCTTACCCGGTGGTTGTGGGGGTCTGCGGGCGGGGGGCTTATCAGAATCTGGAAGCCCCCTTTAACAAGGGGACCCCCAGATCTCGCCCCCCCTGTTTGAAATGGTAAGGTCTACCATTTCACAAAGAAAGTGTAAAAAATAGTTAAAAAACACACAGACACCGTTGGGAAAAGTCCTTTATTAAAAATAAAAAAAAGATTCCAGCGGTGGTAATCCACTCTTGCTATGCAGCGATGGGTGATCTCTTCTCTGGGGTCCAGCGATGGCTGATCTCTTCCGACGACGTCCAGCGCATCCTGTCTCCATGGAGACACTGAGGGAATCCTGTCTTAGCAGAGGAGGACCGGGCCACTCGTCACCTGACCCCACCCCCCTATGACGCAACGCAAGGGGAAAGCTGGGCTTCCCCAGTGACGTACGGGAGACCCCGTCCCCCTCTGATGTAATGGAAACCTGCGTTACATCAGAGGGGAGCATGGTCACCCGTACGTCACTGGGGAAACCCAGGCTTCCCCAGTGATGTAAGGGTGACCCCGCCCCCTCTGACACAAGGCAAAAGCTGGGCTTCTCCAGTGATGTACGGGTGACCCCGCTGGAATCTTTATTTTTTTTTTATTTTTTTTAATAAAGGACTTTTCCCAATGGTGTCTGTGTGTTTTTTAAAAAAATTTACACTTTCTTTGTGAAATGGTAGGGGTACTTTTGTACCCCCTTACCATTTCTAACAGGGGGGGCCAGGATCTGGGGGTCCCCTTGTTAAAGGGGGCTTCCAGATTCTGATAAGCCCCCCGCCCGCAGACCCCCACAACCACCGCCCAGGGTTGTGGGGATGAGACCCTTCTCCTCATCAACATGGGGACATGGTGCTTTGAGGGGTCACAGACCCCCAAAGCATCCTCCCAATGTTAAGGGCATGTGGCCTGGTACAGTTCAGGAGGGGGGGCCGTTTTTAAAACTTTTTTTTGCATTGATACATGTCCCCTGGGGTAGGACCCAGGTCCCCAAACACTTTTTATGACAATAACTTGCATATTAGCCTTTAAAATTAGCACTTTTAATTTTGAACGTTCGTGTCCCATAGACTTTAATAGGGTTCTAAAGTTCACATGAACTTTAGGTCTGTTCGCAGGTTCTGATGCGAACCGAACAGGGGGGTGTTCGACTCATCCCTACTGGAGGATATTAGTTATGAGGAAAGGTTGTGAGTACTGAACTTATTCTCTCTGGAGAAGAGACACTTGAGAGGGGATATGATTTCAATTTATAAATACCGTACTGGTGACCCCACAATAGGGATAAAACTTTTTTGCAGAAGGGAGTTTAACAAGACACGTGGCCACTCATTGAAATTAAAAGATAAGAGGTCTAACCTTAAACTGCGTAGAGGGTTCTTTACTGTAAGATCGGCAAGGATGTGGAATTCCCTTCCACAGGCGGTGGTCTCAGCGGGGAGCATCGATAGTTTAAAAAAACTATTAGATAAGCACCTGAACAACCACAACATACAGGGATATACACTGTAATACTGACATATAATCACACACATAGGTTGGACTTGATGGACTTATGTCTTTATGTCAACCTCACCTACTATGTAACAGGTTTCACTAGCAGGAAATCCTCAAAAATCAGGAAGTCACAGCTATTGTAGAACTTTACAAAAGAACAGGTCTAACAATAAAATACATAATTATAAATATCTCTGTGACATTTTTATAGATCCTGTGCATTTTATTATTCGTGTGACTCCAACTTTATTATCTGCATTTATTTCCTTTATGTGCTTATTCCATTTGCATTTTTCATCTTGGCAACAATTTTTTCTACATTTACAACAGTATATTTTAATTAACATATCCTTTTTTGGAGCTGACAGCAAATAGGCTTATGTTTATATAACCCTTTTAGTGTCACTATAGCATGAAAGTAAAATTCATTATTTCATTATTACAAAAAGAAGATAATCATCCATGTGGGTTTCAATGTTTAGTTGTTACTAATTTAGGTAATTATCAGTTTTCAGATCCTTTTTTATCTTTGTTTCATAAATCTTTATTGTCTGGATACAGCAATTGCAATATCATTTTGCACACTGTTAAATGAATAATGCAAATCTTTTGACAAAGCAAGAAAAAAGCTATGGCATACATAAAAATACATTATAATATACCAACATAGAGATACAGTATAATACATCAGCAAGTTAACTAGCTTGTCAGCAAACACTGAAGACTGAAATGTTACTTTTGGGTGGAATGGTATTTAACACGTCTGTGTTCATTAGCATTATGTAAACCTATAGGTCTCAACTGTCTCTGATTTCGAGGGACTGTCCCTGATTTGGAACAAAGTCCCTCTGTCCCTCTTTTCTCCCCATTTGTCCCTCATTTTGGTCGGATCTAGTTATATATAAAATGCTCTTTTTTTCCTTCAAAAAGTGTTTCCCAGTGCTAAACCTTTCATTCAATTTCTAAATTGCTGCATCTGTAAATTTTATAAGCCAGTAAAAAAGAATAGTAGTGTTAAAAAAAAGCACTTGTAGGTTTAACTAATAATTTTTTGTATAATTCTCCTTTAAGGGTGTGTGGGAATGGGTATGTCTTATGCCTACATATTTTTGGGGTCCCTTCTTTCCATCTCAAAAAGTTGGAAGATATGTGTAAACCTCTTGAAATTTGTATTGTCTCTGAGGGCGCTCGTGAGCCTAGGAGGAAGATGGACGTTCTATAATCCCACTTAACAGCAAGAATTTAAGCATCTTGGAGAACCCTCACCCCCTCCTCAGCTGCCTCACTCCCTTCTCATTTACCGGACATGGGTAAGAAATTAGCATCAGATTGCGGCCCTTCTAGCAAAATCGCAGAGCATATGCAAACTGAGGCTGGCCACCCAGATGCATGAGGCCTCAAGTGTGGAACTCATTCCGCTTTCTCCTATGGGAAAACCGGAGCTATTTTCAGATGCAGAGAGCCTAAGGGATACAAACACAGATCAGCAGCCTTTTGCTCTCAGTAATGCTGATCTACTTGACCCCTTTAAAACCATGCTGCAGAATGAGCTTTCAGCTGCCACCTTTCTTAATTTGCCAAAGAGATTCAGGAGCTTGGTAATCGCACTAATGCACTAGAGGACAAGATGGACGCTGCTACAACAGTGCAGTAAAGCCCTCAAATCTCTTCAGAACCACCCCAAACTGGTTATCAAACCAGCGGATAAGGGGGGAAACGTTGTGGTCATGGATGTCGCGGCATATGAACGCATGTGCCGTGACATCCTTGACCATAGGGACTGGTATAGGCCCATATTCCAGTCTCTTATTAACAACTTTACATCTGAATATGACCAAATAATATTTTCAGCTTATCAACAGGGGGTCATCGATTGCAATACTTGGAACTTTCTAAATGTTAAGGAGCCTAAAACTCCCACATTTTATGCCCTACCAAAACTTCACAAATCCCTAGATAATCCTCCTGGCCGGCCCATCGTGTCCAGATGTCAATGTCTCACAGAAAGTGCCAGTGCTTTGGTTGATAAATATTTGGCCCCTCATGTTACTTCTTTGTCTTCTTATGTTAAGGATACCATCCACCTTTTACGCATTCTTGAAGGTTAACATTTACCTCAAGATGTATGGTTAGTCGCCCTTGATGTGGAAAGGCTGTACAATACCATTCCACATCAAAAAGGCATTGAAGTTATTGGAAAACAACTACAAGAAAGAGGTCCTAAATTTGATTCATATGGTCGCTTTATCTTGGATTTACTCAAATTCATTCTAACACGAAATTATTTTATGTTTGGTCCATCCCACTTTCTCCAGGTACAGGGTGTGGCCATGGGGACCAAGTGTGCCCCTTCCTATGCCAACCTATACATGGGGGGTGGGAAAGGGAACGTTTTGCTAATTCCGGTTCATCTAACCTGTTACCAAAAGTCATCTCTTGGTACAGATATATAGATGACGTGCTTTTCTTTTGGCCTGGTATTCGAGATGAACTCACTCTGTTTATTGATTCTTTGGCCAACAATTGTTACAACCTAAAATTCACCATGGAGTGTAGTCAGTCACAAGTCAACTTTTTGGACCTTCAAATAAGTGTCGATTCGGATGGTAACATTCATTCTGCCCTGTACCGGAAGCCATCTTCAGGTAACACCATTCTCCACGCCTGCAGTGCTCATCCTAAGCCCCTTTTGGACAGCATTCCTTTCAGCCAATATCTAAGAATCAAATGGAATTGCACTTCCGAGATTGATTTCATTAAAGCCTCACGCCATCTGTATACATGATTGAAAGATCGTGGATATAGTCATTCCCTCTTAAAAAAGCCTATAATAAAGTAAAAAAATGTGATCTTTTCTAATAGATCACCTGATGTTTCACAACCTGTTTGCCTAATTACCCAATTTTCGAAATAACATGTCCAAGTCAGGGAGGTTTTGAACAAATTTTGCCCCTTATTAACTGCTGACTCAGTTATTAGTAAACACGTCAAGTCATATCCTGACATAACGTATCGATGGTCCCCCTCTCTGAGGGACCGTCTTATAACTAGTCATCACTCTCCTAGAAAATCACAGCCTCATACAAAGGTTGGCACTTTCCCTTGTGGGAATTGTGACATGTGTCCCTTTGTTTCTAATTCTAGGGAAGTTCTCCTTCCCAATGGACTTATTCACACCATTAGACATCGAGTAAATTGTAAAACAGTGGGTGTCGTATATTTAGCGTCTTGCCGATGTGGTTCTTACTATGTCGGCAAGACCAAACGTCCCTTTCATGTTCGCATTAGGGATAATATTAAACCTAAGTACAAACGTACCACTACCACAGCTATCAACAGACATGTTGGAGCACAACGCAACTATGATGCGCATGCTGTCAGTTTTGCGGCCCTCTGAATTAATCCGTATTTGCATTTAGTATTGGCATATGTGACTTGACACGTGGCTTTTCTTCGTCTCACTTTCCTATTATCTATCTTCCGTCTTTCTTCTTTTCTTTTTTCTAATTTATTTTTCCCTCTATTTCTCTCCTCCCCAATTCCTTCCCTCTCTTAATTTCCTGTTTTTTCAAGATTCTAAGCCATGGCCAAATAATCTGGGCTGCCAAGCTACTTTAGAAATTATTTTCTAATCTCTTTATTAGCTGCTTTTTGTGTTTTTGGATTATGACAATATCATTGTAACAATATGATTTATTTCCTATATATTCATATGTAATATATTCTGTTATCCCTACACATGTATATTTTCTTCTTGTTACTTTGTTATTATTTTGTATCTCAATTCTTTGGACATCTATTTTGTTTCTGTTTTTACTTTTGTTTCCGAATGCACGTCATGTTCAGTAACTGTGACAATGTTGCGGAGCCATGCCCTCACCCTCTTTGGGTACTAGGTTGATACTGGGGGATATCAATTGGCCCTCACCCTGCTACGTGGTTGAGCTTCCCGTGTCTGAAGCTTTGATGTGCTCTGTTGCTGGCCCCCGGACCGCCTGTGTGCCTATGTGGGATGTATGGTTCCTCGATCTGGGTCGCTATCCTCTGCCGCTGTTGGCTGTATGGACACCCAAGTGCTGACACTGATTCGTCAGTGTCAGCCCGCACTTAGCTTCTGCCCATGGTATGATTTCCTTCTTTTTTACCATCCAATTGCCCGCCATATAAGAATTGGCAGTGCGGGCACGTCTTAGCTGTCAGATCAACCGACTGCTGATTGGCCGCTTCTGTACGGATACCGCTCGTGTCCCGTGGATGTCACAGTCATGTGACACGAACGTGTATACGCGCTGCATTATGGGAATTGCTGCTATCCAATTGCTGGCGCATGCGCAGGAGCTTTCTTTGTCCGCTCACTGATCGGCTTTGATTTTCTGCCGTTTTTGCTCAGGTATCTAACTAATCTCTGATTCTACACTTTTATAGTGATAATTTATAGGCTCTACACTACAGCTATATACTAGCTTAAACATCTTGTTGCTGCAAATCAACATCTTTATTGTATGCTGATTGATTCCTATACCCCAAATTGGGGGTTTGTCAGTCTGTGGAGAATTAGGTGAGCTTTTTCTTTTTCAGCCATCATACTTTTTATTCGGCACACACATTATGTTTATACCCAGCAATTAATTGGCCCCTTTTCTCTTTTTTCAGCCATATATTTTGGACGATTTGTGTCAATTGTTGCCCACATTAAAACCTTCCACTTAGCAAACTCTTCAATTCCGGCGCCCCTGTCTCATTACTGGTCTTAATTTATAAGTGTAAGTAATCGAGGCTATGTTAGCCCCACATATTTGGGACTTAGTCTATCCCAATATTTTTAACTATTCAAATAAATGAATTGATATTTTGATTTTTTGATTGCTAGGTCTTTGTTCGCCCCCTGCAGCCATAGACGCGGTACAGAGCCAGTGACTTTTTTTGAGGTTCCTATTTTGGTGCTCATTTGTGGCCTGGGATTTGATCTACCGGTCATGGGAGGTTTATGATCATGCCGTGCATTTTGATTTGATACTGAACTGTAAATTTATGTTGCTTCTTTTGTGTTTTTTTAGAAACTTTATTCTTAGCACAGGCACATATCATTTCCCTGAGGAAGCCAATGTCTTGGCGAAACATGTAGGACTTTTAAAGATCCAGGCCTGCCTTTTTCTTTATGTCTGCAAATTCAATTGTTATCTGTAATGTACCCATCCTTACTATTGTATGTTGAATTTTGTATGCTCTTTATTCATTCCTTCTGTATTTTGTATATGTAACAAAGGTATATTGATCTTTTATCTAGATTATTTGAAATTCTGTATGTTTTGGCACCGTTATAATCCCTTCTTTCTATCCCTGGCCATAAATTTTTGTTTAACATCATTATTATGTTCACCTTCTATCGCACAAAGAAAACCCTTCTGATGGCAGCCTGCGACAAGCCTAACCTCAGTTTCCAGGGCCATCCCTATCAGCTTTTTGCTGATTTGGCCCTAAGTACTATACAGAAGCTTCGACAGATGAAGCCATACTCCATGGCCCTGCAATCTCACCAGATAAAATACAAATGGGGTTACCCCTTTAAGTTATGAAAGGGAGGTTTGCCTCATCTAGATGACTATACTGCTTGTGCGTCCCATCCCGAAAAGCATTATAGAAAAACAGGTTCCTCAAGAAGTGGGACTTTGAATGGACATCAAGCAGTGTTGTAGTATAAAAATAACAACATTTATTATGCAATACATAAATTACATCATACAATACATGAAGCCAATGATAAAAACATGTGTAGGGGAAAAGATGGAAAAAAAACAGCTATAAGAGGACGGAGGGCTGGCAGCAAGATGTCCGATGCGTTTCAATTGCACAGATAGTGCGGATCTTTCTCAGGGACCATGTTGCCTTGGCCACTCCACAAGCTGTAATTCTATGAGGATAATAAAATGTGTACCATCATAAGTCTATACAGAATATAATAGTACATTCCACATATACATTACATATATACAGCAAAAAGAACTCCTTTTATATAGCTATAAATATATAAATTATAAATGATTCCACCAGCAGCTGAAAAACACACTCAAATACTCGGATTGACATATCAGTCTGGGCCACAAACATGAGCGCCACCACCAGTATTGTGGATCAGTCCATGCTCCCGAAGTTGCTCATAGATGTTAGAAAGGAATTGGCTACAAACGATTATATCCAGCTATATGCAGCAATACCTATATGGAATGGCGTATAAAAAAACGTATATTAACCAAAAAATTTTAAATAAAGAAATAATATATCCAAACAGATATACTGATGTTGTGCTAATAGAGAAAATCCTACCTTATTTAGAAAAGAGTGGGTGTACCATTTAACCCCTAGAGGAAAGGGTCAACCAAAGCGGGGTGCCCATCTTCTACAATGGAATAGTGTCCAAAGAAAGTCGGATGGAAAAATACATCCTAATGATCTTGTCTCATGGGCAATAGTCTAGAGAAGGGATTATATATTAATTAACATCTATAGAAAGCAAAAAGGTGGATAAGTCAGTCCCAGCAGACACATCACAAGATGGTACTGGGGTAACAGCCAAAACTGTATATCTATAAACAAAAGTCTGTACACTTGTATTCAATGCAAGTGCTGGAAAGTTTTCGGATTTTTTCTTGTGTTTGGGTACACTTTTGGTTTCCAATAGTGGTTTGTTCATCCTTAAGAGAATATGCTCGATATCGATGCGATCAATGAGATCCAGATCTGGACTGTTCTCTTCCAGAAGTGAAACTAAGTTGTCAATGACTTTAAGTTCCTGTGGTCTTAACTGCGAGCCATCTTTTGCACTTTTGTCATATAACTGTTTTAGAATTAACTTACGTGCAAAAAGCTGGATGTCCTTGATCGCCTCAAACTTATCGATATCCTCGTTTGGACGAAAACTAAGGCCTTTGCTCAAAATATCCCTCTCCCTGCTAGTGAGCGGGTATTTTTTTTTTTTTTTTTTCTTTTTTTCTTTTTTCTTTTTTTTTTTTTCCACCTCAGCAAGAGCTTATTGGGACCAAATCAGTAACGCCCTCAGCATCTGTCCCTCATTATGTCTTTACATCATTGTGGAACTACTTCTCCCTTTTTTTTTTTTTTTTTGTTGCTTTTGGTAAGATTAGCACTCAACAATTCCAAGCAAGTTATTCTTCTGTATAGCTCATTATAAGGGCTTAATGAACGAGGCCTCTCCAACTCTCTCTATTTCTAGAAAGGCTCTCGAATCTTAACCGAATCCCTTATCTTCCCCTGCCCCCCCTTCCCCCCTACCCTCCCTCCCCCCTGCCGCTGGGGTCGCTCCTGTCCTTACTCAGCGTTTATTTTATGTTTCCGCATCTCTCTCTCACTTATTTCTTAAGGCTTCCACATAGCTCCATGACCTCTTAAACCTTCTCCACCCCTCCCATTTGGCTTTCGTGTCCTCCCCTTCCTCGGTCACACTGTTTGCCAGGCACTCCATGGTATAGATCCCTTCTACCGCATCCACCCATTCCCAAAGAGGTGGGCTCTCGGAGTCCTTCCATCTTCTGGGTATTACTCGCTTCGCCGCATTTAGCAGGTGCGGAACCAGGGATCTCCTGTATTGCCTGGACCCTACTGGTGTATCATGCAGCAGTACTTCCCATGGGTCCTCTTTTACCACCACTTTCGTGATCTCCTCAATAGATTTTAAGATAGATTTCCAAAATGTTTTAATTTTTGCGCAGTCCCACCAGAGGTGGCCCATAGTTCCCTTCTCCTGGCAACCTCGCCAGCAGTTCTCAGATACCCCTAACTGAAATTTATTTAACTTGTCCGGGGTCAGATACCAGCCCGAGAGGCACTTATAGTTAATCTCGGCAGATTTGACGTCAACAGCCAAACTATGTGTGAGTTGAAAAATTTTCTTAGTGGCACCAGTGTGCGGTGTTCCCAGTTCCCTTCCCCATTTTTGGACGAAGGGCGGTACCTCCTGTCCGTCCCCTGACAGTAGGAACTTATAGATTTTTGTAATCAATTTCTTAGTGTTCTCAGCCGTAAAGACACGTTCCATCGCCGTGAGGTCTCCCCGTCCCCTCATAGGGGGGGGCATTGATCCCACTAAGTGGAGTAACTGGAGGTACCGCCATTCATCCACCAAAAACAAATCATTCTTCTTTTGTAGCTCCTGAAAAGTCTAAATTTTCCCTTTGCTAATTAAATCTCCTAACCGTGCATTGTCATCTCTAATCCATTCTCCTCCCATTTCCTTCCTCCCTGGTTGAAACAAAAAATTCTCCTTTAGTGCAATCAGTGGTGAATTAAATTTAATCTTAAAGTTTTTGTGCATTTTATCCCAAATTTTTAAAGTGTTTTTTGTGATCGCGTGAGTTTTTTCCCCTAGATTTCTAAACTTAGGTGGGTTCCATATGATTTTCCCTAACTGTGTTTCACTTAGTGCTTCCTCTAAACTTACCCATCTCTTTTCACTATGTGGCTTCCCCCATTCTGGAATTCTTAATAAGGCTGTTGCGTAGTAATAATTGACTATATCTGGTACTGCCAAACCCCCCTTACTTTTTTCTAGTTTTAAAATTTGTATTGAGATTCTGTGTGACTTCTGTTGCCATATGTAGTTCATAATAATAGCTTTTAATTTCCTCAGGAACTGTTCTGGTAGAGATATTGGGATCATCTGCAACTTATAGGTGATCAGCGGGAGTATCATCATTTTGACCGCATTAACGCGACCCAGCCAAGATATTGGTCTAGTTTTAAACTCCTGGCATTTTTTCCTTACTTCGTCTAATAGAGGTAGATAGTTGGCCTTAAACATTTTCCCCACGCTGTTCTTCAGCTGTATACCAAGGTATTTAATTTGTTTCTTCCACATAAAGTTGTACTCCCTCATCAGAACTTGTTTTTCTACTCTATTTATATTGATATTCAAGATTGAGGATTTCGCCAAGTTGATCTTAAAGTTTGAAACCTCGCCATACGCCGCGACGTTCTTCAGAATATTAGGGAGTGATTTAAGCGGGGAGCTGACATAGAAAAGGACGTCGTCGGCGAAAGCCGCCAACTTGTGTTCCTCTCCCCTCGCCTTGCATCCCTCTATGTCTATATTTCCCCTTATTGTAGCCAATAATGGTTCCAAAGAGAGGATGAAGAGGAGGGGGGAGAGGGGGCAGCCCTGCCTAGTCCCATTATGCATTTCGAAAGGGGAGGATAATACACCGTTCACCTTAATATTGGCCTTTGGGTGGCTATATAGGACCCTTACTTTCTGAATTATTTTCGGTCCAAAACCCATGGCACCCAGTGTCTCGAACAGGAACCCCCAGTCTACCCGATCAAATGCTTTTTCCGCATCGATAGATAGTAGTAGACTGGGGGTCCGTGAATCCCTCATCTTCTGGATCGCCAGCAGTGTCCGCACGCTGTTGTCCCTCCCTTCTCGACCCATCGTAAATCCCACTTGATCTGGGTGTATCAGCTTGCACAAGCATTTCTTTATGCGTTCGGCCAGGATCTTAGCATAAAGCTTTGTTTCAAAATTGAGTAGTGATATTGGTCTATATCCCGCACACGTCGCGCCATCTTTCCCCTCCTTTCGTATGACCGTAATCGTTGCCGACAGCGACGCCTCACTCATGCCATACTCCGAGCCTAATCCATTCAGGTATCTCAAGAGTATGGGTGTCAAAATCTCCCGGTATGTTCTGTAATACAGGGCCGTAAACCCGTCTGGCCCCGGGCTCTTACCTAATGGGGAATTATTGAGGGCTTCCCGTACTTCCTCCTCCGAGATGGGTCTTTCAAGCCTTTCCTTCTCCTCTGGTCCCAAGGACTGTAGTTTAGCATTTCTTAAAAATACATTAGCTTTATCCCTCTTCCCCCCCGCCTCTTCTCCCCTCCTCTGTCCCACTGAATATAAGTCCTCGTAGAAATCTCTGAACGTCGCAGCTATGTCTTTTGAGCTGTACCTTACCTCTCCCTTTTTATTGGCTATCTTTTCTATAAAATTTTTGATTTTATTCTTTTGCAGCAACCTCGCTAGGTGTTTCCCTGACTTATTGCCGAAGATGTAACGCTCTTTGGCCACTCTGTTAAATACTTGTTTTACCCCCTGCTCTGCAAGTTCTCTTAACTCTTCCCTCTTGAAAATTATTTCCTGTAATAAAGTCTGGTTCTGTGAGGGGTCCTCCTTATGTTTGTGCTCCAGCTTTTGTATAGTGTTCGTTAGCTCCTTTACTCGTCTTAGTCTTTCTCTCTTTTTCCAAGTGGCCTTGGAAATGAACACCCCCCTGATGAAAGCCTTGTGAGCGTCCCAGAGGCTAGACTCTTTCACGGCTCCATTGTCATTAGTCTGAAAGAACCACTCTAGTTCTTTTCTAACGCTTTCTCTTATTTCCTCGTCTTTCAGCAACTCGTTGTTTAATTTCCAGCCACAGCTAGGCTGTTTAAATTCTGGGACGCTCAGGCTCATGCTCACCGGGGCATGGTCTGACAGGGATGCTATTTCGATCCTGGAATCCGTTACTCTAGCTAATAAGCCGTGATCTAGCCATATATAATCCAGTCTAGAGTACGTCTTGTGCACAGGGGAGAAGAATGTGTAGTCTTTGATGAGTGGGTGATGCATTCTCCACACGTCGACTACTTGTTCCGTACTCATCTTTTTCTTAAGGGCCCTCAATTGGGCATTTCCCGTCCCCTGTGCACAAGACGAACTATCCATACCCGGACTGAGGGTAAGGTTTAGGTCCCCCATCAGCACCAGGTATCCTCTTCTGAAGGGCCTTAGGCTAGAGAGGATTTTGATCATATACTCAGGTGATCTCACATTGGGAGCGTAAATATTTGCGAGAGTATATGTGGTCCCGAAGAGGGTCCCTCTCAGAAATAGGTACCTTCCCTCCGGGTCAACTTTTCTATCTTCCAGACTGAACTGCAAATCTTTTGCCATCCCTATTGCCACCCCTCTGGTTCTACTCGATATGGTATCACTATAGTACCAAGTGGGGAAGGCTTTAGAATGGAGTTTAATATTTGATGTCAGAGATATGTGGGTCTCTTGTAAAAAGACCAAGCCGGCCCCATACCGCTCCACCTCCTGTAGCACTCTGTGCCGCTTACTAGCGGCATTTAGCCCTCTCACATTGTAAGTGAGACACTTAATTTCTGTCATCTAATTGTGTTGTTTAGACCTATGCTTCCCTGGTGCGACCCCCAGCGGCTGGGTCTCCCTCCCTTATACCTCCCCCCCTTTCCCGAACCCCCACTCCTCCCCCCCTCCCTCCTCCTCCCTTCCACCCCCTCCCTCCCCTCCCCCCCTCTCTAACCCTCCCCTCTCTACCCCCTCCTACCCAATCCTGGGTCTCTGAGTCAAGGGGTGCCATTCAGTCACTTGGCCTCCCCTGGACTTCAGATCTCTGGAGAGGCAGGGATCCGAGCCCGCCCCCCCTGCCCCGTTGTTACCTGGCAGGTAGGTGGGGTATTTTTGAGGACCTGGCTTCCCCTTTCAGGGGGCCCCCCTTACCCCTCCCCCTCCCCCCCCCCCCCCCTAACCCCCACGCCTCCACGCCCCACCCCCTTTTTTTTTTTCCTTTTTCTTTTTTTTCCTTTTTCCCCCCCTAACCTTCCATTTTAAGCTGTTACTTCTCCTTTTTCCTCTAGCCCACCTCCACCCACCCCGACAGGTCTGGGATCTGAATATCTAATTTCCCACAAAACTCAGGCAGCTCCTCTGGATATCTCAGCCTGGCCCAGATACCCTCTTTTGAGCCCATCAAGCTTGCGGGGAAACCCCACGTGTATTTGATATTGTTATTTCGTAGGGTCTCTAGTAAAGGTCTCTGTTGTCGTCTTCTCTCGAGGGTACGTGCTGACAAGTCAGCGTAGATCTGGATTTCAGTCCCTTCAAACTCTATGGGTGTCTTCCCTCTAATTTTGTGCCAAATCTCCTCCTTGTCCTTGAAATGGCTGAATCGGACGATTACATCTCGAGTTCTGTTAACATCGGAAAAATCGGCTCTGCCTATCCGATGAATTCTTTCGGTCCTGGGGAACTGCTCTTCTCCCATTCCTGAGAAGGGAGCTAGAATCGTTCTAACGATTTTTACAAGGTCTTCTCCTCTATGCTCGGGGATGGCTCGAAGTCGTAGATTTTGCCTCCTGTCCCTATTTTCCTGGTCTTCAATTTTATACAGCATATCCCTTTGGTGCAGTTGGGTCGTCTTTAGTTGCGATTTTAAATCTGCGATTTCTTGCTCCAGGTTGTCCGCCCTCTTCTCCATCTCCTCGACCCTTGTTAACAGGTGGCTCAAATCCTCTCTCACTTTATTGACTTCGCCTTTGATCACAGATTCCAACCTCTCCATCATCTCCTCTATTTCCTTCTTGGAGATTGGTTGGGGTCCTGTTGGGTGCTCGTCCATCCCACCAGCGTCCCCCTCACTCTCCATTGTATGGTCGGCCCTTGATTGATCGTGTGTCGTGTCAGGTCTGTGGGGTTTCTCCTTCGCCTTGATGACTTTAGGGGAGATGTCAATTGCTGATGTAGTTGGGCTCCCGCCCTGTCTAAGGTAGTGTTTAATAGTACTCGAGTCGTTTTTCTGTATTTTTGGGGCTCCTTTTTTAGGGGCTTTGTTCGGTTCTTTACTCATGATGTTTTTTCTTTTGTTTCCTCTTATTCTCTTCCCCAGTTTGGAGGTGCCCCCGTCCGTGGACCTTTCCCCTTGAGCTTCCCCTTTCTGGGGAATATTGTTGTTTTTTTTTTCTCAACTCCTCTCCTTCCCCTTCCTTTCCCCTCCAAGTTTCTTTCTTTTTTATTTCAGACCTTGTGTTTTATTTCAAAATTGGTAAAGAGAGAAAAAAAAGGACACAAAAAAGAGAAAAAAAAAAAAAAAACCATCCAACAAGTTCCCTGTTATATCCTGTTCTTGTATTGCTAGGGAAATCCCCCTGGGCTTCTTCCTTTGATGGCCTCTGCTCTGGGGGAAATAGTGGAGTTTCTAGGGGTTTCTCCCCCCCTTCTTCGTACCCCAGAGTATAGGGTTCCAACCCCAAAATTTACCCCCTGGGAGACTGAGCTCCCCACGGTGCCGGCTAAAGGCGGGCGTGTCTCCAGATGGAGGGTCTTGGGACTCTAGCGTCTTCTTCTCTGTATTGGGAGTCCCCTTTATTCCGAGGGATCCGCCACCTCCTTGTGCCTGAGAATATGGGAAATGTCCTAAAAATTCTGACTTCCTGGTTTTGAGTATGGCCCCAGAGTATGGCCCCAGTGTGGGGAGGGCCCCGGATACCCGAGTCCGTTTTGGGGTGGTCTAGGCTACGTCAGAGCTAAACTCCTGTATTGACGCCCCCCCTGCGCTGGGATAGAGTGGTTTCCGACTCTGTCCCGGTTCATACACTTCCCCTGTTAGCCAATGAATAGTGTATTACTCTATTTCTTGGCGGCGTATAGTGGCGGTCTTGTAAGCACCCCCCTCAATTCACTTTCCTCCAAGAGTCACTATGCCCCTTTGTTGGGGGGGGAGAAAAAAAAAAAAGAAGAAGTGGGGTATATTAATGTTTTCCCTTCTCTTCTTCTTCCTTCTCCTTTGCTGATCCTCCAGGATCCCTGAATTAAGTCCTCATCTTATGCACCTGTCAGTTTCTCAAGAGAAGGGGGGATCCATGGGGCTCTGAGGCTACTTGGCGAAGCTGAGGTATGTTGTCTCCAGGGCGGAAGATACCCACGCGACCCTATAGCTCACACGACCTCACCGCAGCCGTTCTATATATCCCTGCTGCTGGTTTTATTTAAGTCAGGCTAGTTGTATATCTTCCAGCATTCTCAGAGATATGATCCCCCTCACCCCCTCACCACGAGGGTGCGTATCCAGGTTTTATGCTTGTTACGCTATGTGTGCCCTGCATATAGTATCTTGCCACCACAACTCTTCCATCAATCTACTTATGCGAGAGTTATACATCCGTTATCTTCCTGGATTTTTTTTTTTTTTTCCTTTCCTTTTTTTCTCCCCTTCTTCCTCCCCTTCCTTCTATCCCTTCCCTGTCTCCCTTCGGGGTGTGCAATAGGCAAAATGTGGGCTTCTAGGTACAGTCCAGAAGTCTGTCTACCCCAATCGTAAGCCGGATTATTCTTGCCTTCCCCTCAGTCTTTTCAGGTGCTGGAAATATGTAAAATGTGCAGCTCTTACCACAATAATAGCTCAAGTAAGCTTCTCGTAAAATGTGCAGCTCTTACCACAATAATAGCTCAAGTAAGCTTCTCATAAAAAAGTACACAACAGTTCTTCAATTTTTTTTTTATATACCCCTTCAAAGTGTTCGGCAGGTGAAATGAAATCTTCTGGGAGCATTTCAAATTGTCTCAATCCCCTAGATGTACCAAACTTGTCTTACCTTCACTTCTGACTTCTCCCTCCTGAGGTAGTGTTAGGGAAAATACTCACAGACCTTCGCGATTATTGCTACCGCTTCGTTGTCGTTGTGCTGTATGATGGATAGGACCGGCGGGGTGTGAGGAGAGAGCGAGCGTGAAGGCGGGCAGGCTGGCGGCGTGGTGGATGAGGGGGACGGGAGAGCCGATCGAACCGCCGAAACGAGGACCTCGTACGTAGGTCCGCCACTACCCGGAAACGTAGCCCCCTCCGGGGGTACTCTCGTGGGACCTCCGGGCCCGGTCTAGGTAGGGGCTGCATTGGTGTAATGCTCCGGGCATAGGCACGCCGTCTCGGCGGTCTTCGGGTGGTCGGGATCAGCGGGGAGCCGGCGTTCACATCAGCCTCGCTCCAGTCCTCAACAGCTGACGGGCTCAGGTCCCTCCCTCCATGCTGAACGTGTGAGCGGGTATTTTGATAGATTTATAACGTTTAAAGAAACATCATCATTGATTTTCTTTAGATCTTTACATCCACTATTTTCTTTTACATTGATATGGGAGTTGCATCCAGCTCCTGTCCCAGAACTAAAAAAATGCCCTGAGTGGACTGTGTAGGTAGAGATAGTTTATGAGGCATAATAGATGTACTCACCATAAACGTGAAACATGAAGAGGGTGGCATAATAGAAGCAGAGGGAGTGGAGCCATCACCAATAGAGTTACCTAACACCCCGCGATTGGTAGATTCATCATTGGGATCTTGATCCACAATGCGTTTTTTAGAAGTTTTTTCTTGCGAACCACCACCATGAGAGATTCTTTTTGTTTTTTTAATTTTTTAAACCTAGAGGAATTATAAGAAGAGGCAGACAATGAAATGGAGGAAGCATCTGATAAATGAGCATCAACTTTCTTAGATCGCGCCAAACGATTAGTTGGAATATTTTTTCTGATGGACTGAGATGCATTCCATGAGAAGGCTTTGCCCTCCCAGAATGCAAGTATGTCCCTCTGCATTTTCTTTGTCTTTTTTAATCAGAATCTGTCAATTAAAATTAAAAGTGTGTACCCAAATCCTTATCTAGTTGTACATAGGCTGGATAATCACAATATTGCAAGAGCGTTTTGTAGAGGGAATCGAATTCCTTGTCAATTTTCTTGGCCCTATCAGCATACTTATCTCTTAAAAGACCCTTCATGCCCATAGAACAAAGTAGCAAGTTATCTTCCCAAGCTTTCTTGAAAGAGTGACTTATATTATCCATTGTTGGAAAAATTTGTGGACGTAGACCAAAAGGAGCAACGTTATTTTTGATGTATGCCAATATAGCGAGGACTTTTTCTCAAGGAGTTTTCTCAGGTTGAAAAAGGTTGATGCTAGTTCAGTATCTTTCTTTCCTTTGAGTGAAAAATCTTTGAAAAACCCTGACATTTTTTAAATATATAATAACCTAAGGCACCAGTAGGTAACCAGGTATACACTATAGTCAGCAATATGAGGCCAAAAGATTGTGACATATCACGTGCCCTAGATGAATCACATGACTGCTGTATCTCCATGGGGACAGCCCACAGTATGTTTGTTTGCACACGTCGGGCTGATGAGTCCATGTTTTTGGTGCCACCTAAGGATCAGAACGTCATTTGGAAACAGACCAGCTGTTCCTGATTGCTCATTAATAGTAGCACCAATATAAGTAATCTTTCCGCTGTGGTTCAGTCTCTGGTCTCACAGCTGACAGACTGCACACGTTTGCTCCACTCATACAGGCAAGTAATTTTTGTGTTTTTTCTTTTCCTTTTAACCTATATAGACATACAGTTTTGGCTGTTACCCCAGTACCATCTTGTGATGTGTCTGCTGGGACTGACTTATCCACCTTTTGGCTTTGGATGCAAATTAATATATAGTCCCTTCTCTAGGCTATTGCCCACGAGACAAGATCATTAGGATGTGTTTTTCCATCCAACGTTCTATGGAAACTATTCCATTGTAGAAGATGGGCACCCTGCTTTGGTGGACCCTTTCCTCTAGGGGTTAAATGGTACACCCACGCTTGTGAAGTGGCCAAGGCCACATGGTCCCTGAGGAAGATCCACACTATCTGTGCAATTGAAATGCATCTGACATCTTGCTGCCTGCCCTCCGTTTTCTTAAAGCATTTTTTTTCCATCTTTTTCCCTACACATGTTTTCATTATTGCATTCATATTTTGTATGATGTAATTTATGTATTGCATAATACATTTTGTTACTTTTATACTACAACACTGCCTGATGTCCATTTAAAGTTCCACTTCTTGAGGGACCTGTTTTTCTACCCCTTTAAGTTAACATTCACTTATCAGGGCATCTGCTTGATGGCAGAATGCAGGGAGTTGTTGTAGGAAAACTCAGCTATAGGCAGTAAAGAGACCCAGGCATCATGTGAGAAAGCAGAGAAGCAGCAGAGTTATTGCTCCAAAGTCTGATTGGTTCTCTCCATTTGCCCGTTCGTCTGGGGATGATAGCCAGAAGAAAACGCCAACTCAATTTCAAGAGAACCACTAGAGATGGGCCTGGTGTTCGATTCGAACCCATGTTCGAATCGAACATCGGGTATTCGCCCGCTCGGCGAGCCCAGAACTATTTGGGCCGCTCGCATCAAATTCGTGTGTTGCGAGTGGCCCGCAATGCACTGCGCCAGTCGCAGTGCATTGCTGGCTGATGATTGGCCAAGCATGCACTGTGACCCGCATGCTTGGCCAATCAAAGAGCCAGCAGCGAGGAGAGCAATAATTGGCCACAGGCAGTATGCCTGTGGCCAATTATAGCTCAGGGGGTTTAGTACACGCCCCACAGTATAAAAGGCCTCCGCGCTGGCGGCCTCGTATATTGTGTTCCAGCGTGTCAGTGTTATGTGCTGCTGACTGCTGAGCTGACATTATGTGCTGTGATTCTTGGGATTAGTGTGTGCGTGCTGTTAGTACAGCATTGCAGTATCACATCTGGGGGGTGTCTATAGTATGCCTGTGAAGGGGCGCATGTTTCCCGTGCTTAGAACTGTCCCTGCACAAAGTGTAATTTTTGCAGGAAAAAAAGCTATTTAAAATCACTCGCGACGGGCCCTAGATTATTAGAAAAGATTCTGGTTCTATATCAGAATCCAACGGCCAAAATTCGAGCAAATGGGGAATTATCAGACACGATAACAATACGAAACGGAACCAGACAGGGATGTCCCTTATCCCCACTGATATATGTTTTAACTATGGAACATCTGATGACAGCAATCCGGATAAATAAGGATATACAAGGAATTAGAATAAAAGATCAGGAATATAAACTTTCAGGATACGCAGATGATCTATTATTATATATTACAAACCCCATAGTGACGCTACCCAATCTAATAAAAGAATTCAAACGCTTTGCTGAAGTTAGTAACTTCAAAGTTAATTATAATAAAACGGAAGCCTTAAACATTTCACTTACTACAAACACTGTTGATACTCTTAAAAGGAATTTCTCTTTTAAATGGCAAAATAGTACTATTAAATACCTAGGAATATTTATCCCCAATGACATCAGAAAACTCCAAGAAAACAACTATGTCCCACTAATACAAAAAATAACGAAACTACTTCAAAACTACAACAAAGGGATTTTCTCTTGGACAGGGCGTATAAATATTATAAAAATGGACATACTTCCCAAAATACTATATATATTCCAAACAGTTCCAATATTTCCCCTCAAAAACATATTGAATACTCTACGAAAACTGATAGGCAGCTTCATCTGGGCGGGTAAACCAGCAAGAGTCAGCAGGGAAACACTTATAAGATCTAAAAAAGACGGGGGTTTGGCTCTTCCGGATTTATCCACATACCTTAAGGCATCCCTGATCACTAGGATTCTGGATTGGTTTCATAATAAAGGAACTAAACAATGGGTGGAACTAGAGGAAGAAATTATGAATATAAATTTAAAAATACTACCATGGATAAAAAAAGAGAATAGACCATTAAGACAAGAAATGCCATTTTTGATTGAAGCAACACTGAAAACATGGGACGGACTGATGAAAAGGGGAATAGGGTCATCATATATAGGCCCAATGACACCCCTCTTCGGCAATCCCGATTTCCCCCCAGCAAATGAATCCAGAACCTTTTTAAAATGGGAGAAAAAAGACAACATCAGAATAGTACAAACAATGGAGAACAAAAAAAACTTATTCGACTAGAAGACATGGGTAGAGAACATGCACACAAATGGATACAACACAGACAGCTTCAGGAATATATAAATACTCTTGAGAAAACAGGAATACTGGACAGAACACCCACAACATTGGAAACATTATTATTACAAGAACAAAGACCCATACATAATCTCTCCAATATATATAAATATTTAATTTCAAACAGTAACACACAAGAGTTAAAGTATGTAAGAAAATGGGAACAGGAGATGGAAGAGGCCATACCCAGAGAGAAATGGGACAAAGCAATTTTACTAACACACAAAATGTCTCTATCCAATAGGCATCAGGAAAGAAACTACAAATTACTAGTGAGATGGTATAAATGCCCAATTGACCTGTATAAAATTAATGTAGAAAATGATAGCACCTGTTGGAGATGTCAAAAAGCAACCGGGACTATGTCACATATCTGGTTTTTATGCCCAAAGGTGTACATATTCTGGGAAAAAATATTTAAGATATATAGCGAGATGACAGATATAAACATACAACCAGAAATAAAGATCGCTATTTTATCAATGATACCAGGTACGATCAAAAAGATAAGAAAAGGGATACTAAAACACTGTTTAACCGCAGCTAGAACAGTAATAGCAAGGAAATGGAAAAACAATATAGCACCCTCAATTGAGGAATGGATCACAGAAATGGATGATATGCGTTCACTGGAAGAGAGGATTATAAAGGAGGAGGATCCCAAAGATCACATAAACGAAACTTGGCAAAAATGGAAAGACTATAGGATGTCGTCCTTATTGCTGCGGACGATATGAGAGGGAGAGGGGAGGAGGGAGGATGGGAGAGACCTTGTCAAAATCCTTTATTTTTTTTTTTTTATTTTTTTTTTTTTTATATACTGGACACTAATATGAATGAAGAGAGTATGATAGATTGTTTGATAAGTTTTAATGACATATGATGGGGAGAAAGAATGAAAGTAATAGCAACCATATATAACTAACACGCAAAAGTACAGGAGTTATAAACAGACACAACTGTAAATGCCTGTATAATACATGTAACTGCAAAGTTTTATGTTTGTTAAGATGTGAAAATGGAAATAAAGTAAGATTTGAAACAAAATCACTCGCGACTAATGAATTGATGGCTCCCGTAACACAGAGAACAGTCATTCATTGAAAGTCATTGATAAAAAAAAAGTAATTGATAAAAAAAAAAAAAAAAAAGTGTGGGGGTCCCCCCAAATTCAATAACCAGGCCCTTCAGGTCTGCTTTGGATATTAAGGGGAACCCCAGACAAAAAAAAAAAAATTGGCGTGGGATCCCCCTCAAAATCCATCCCAGACCCTTGAGGTCTGGGATGGATTTTAAGGGGAACCCCGGCCAAAAAAAAAGAAAAAAATGGCGTGGGGTCCCCCTCAAAATCCATACCAGACCCTTATCCAAGCACGCAACCTGGCAGGCCGCAGGAAAATAGGGGGGATGAGAGCGCCCCCCCCTCCTGAACCGTACAAGGCCACATGCCCTCAACATTAGGTGGGTGCTTCGGGGTCCCCCCCAAAGCACCTTGTCCCCATGTTGATGAGGACAAGGGTCTCTTCCCCACAACCCTGGCCATTGGTTGTTGGGGTCTGCAGGCGGGGGGCTTATCGGAATCTGGAAGCCTCCTTTAACAAGGGGACCCCCAGATCCCGCCCCCCCCCCCTGTGTGAAATGGTAAGGGGGTACAAAAGTACCCCTATCATTTCACCAAAAAAGTGTCAAAAATTGTAAAAATGACAGGGGACGGTCTTTGACAATTCCTTTATTAAAATCTTCTTTCTTCTGGTCTTCCTTCTTCCTTTCTTCATCCTTCGGTTTCTTCATCTTCTCCTTCCGGCATCTTCTTCCATCTTCTTCTTCCATCATCTTCTTCCTCCGATCCGCTTCTTCTTGCTCTGGTCTTCTCGTCCGGCATCTTCTTCCATGGCGTCGGTGTCTCTTCTGGGCCGCTCCGCGCAATGGGAGGCTCCCCCTATGTGAGGCTTTGCTGCGTCTGACAGATCTTTTATAACGGAGGGCGAGGCCACCTGGTAACCCCGCCCCCCTCTGACGCACGGGGACGTCATGGGGAATTTCCTATGGCTTTCCCCATGACGTCAAAGGGGGGCGGGGTCATAAGGTGGCCCCGCCTTCCGTTATAAAAGACCTGTCAGACGCAGCGAAGCCTCACACAGCGGGAGCCTCCCATTGCGCGGATCGGCCCAGAAGAGCCCCCGACGCCATGGAAGAAGATGCCGGACGAGAAGACCAGAGCAAGAAGAAGCGGATCGGAGGAAGAAGATGATGGAAGAAGAAGATGGAAGAAGATGCGGGAAGGAGAAGATGAAGAAACCGAAGCATGAAGAAAGGAAGAAGGAAGACCAGAAGAAAGAAGATTTTAATAAAGGAGTTGTCAAAGGCCGTCTCCTATCATTTTTACAATTTTTGACACTTTTTTGGTGAAATGGTACCCCTTACCATTTCACACAGGGGGGGCCGGGATCTGGGGGTCCCCTTGTTAAAGGGGGCTTCCAGATTCCGATAAGCCCCCCGCCCGCAGACCCCCAAAACCAATGGCCAGGGTTGTGGGGAAGAGGCCCTTGTCCTCATCAACATGGGGACAAGGTGCTTTGGGGGGGACCCCAAAGCACCCTCCCAATGTTGAGGGCATGTGGCCTGGTACGGTTCAGGAGGGAGGGGGGGCCGCTCTCGTCCCCCCTCTTTTCCTGCGGCCTGCCAAGTTGCGTGCTCGGATAAGGGTCTGGTATGGATTTTGAGGGGGACCCCACGCCATTTTTTTTTTTTTTTTGGCCGGGGTTCCCCTTAAAATCCATCCCAGACCTCAAGGGTCTGGGATTGATTTTGAGGGGGACCCCACGCCATTCTTTTTTTTTTTTGGGCTGGGGTTCCCCTTAATATCCATAGCAGACCTGAAGGGCCTGGTTATTGAATTTGGGGGGGACCCCCACGCTTTTTTTTTTACATTTTTTATTTTTTATCAATGACTTTTTTTTTATCAATGACTTTCAATGAATGACTGTTCTCTGTGTTACGGGAGCCGTCAATTCATTAGCCGCGAGTGATTTTAAATAGCTTTTTTTCCTGCAAAAATGACACTTTGTGCAGGGACAGTTCTAAGCACAGGAAACATGCGCCCCTTCACAGGCATACTATAGACACCCCCCAGGTACGAAATTTAAAGGAATATTACACTTTTATTGTTTCACTTTAAGCATTATTAAAATCACTGCTCCTGAAAAAACGTCCGTTTTTTAAAAAAAAATTTACATTGATACATGTCCCCTGGGGCAGGACCCAGGTCCCCAAACACTTTTTATGACAATAACATGCATATTAGCCTTTAAAATTAGCACTTTTGATTTTGAACGTTCGCATCCATTGTAACTAATAGGGTTCTTATGTTCGCAAGGACTTTAGGTCCGTTCGCAGGTTCTGGTGCGAACCGAACCCGGGGGTGTTCGGCTCATCCCTAAGATCCACAGAGAGCCTTCCAAAACCTGGAGGTAAACTGGACACCTCAATCAGACACAATACTTGCCAGGACTCCATACAGCCTCACTATTTCTTTGCTAAAAATCTTTGCCGTCTCCATAGACGAAGGTGTGCCTTTCATAGGCAGAAAGTGAGCCATTTTGGACAATCTATCCACTACAACAAAGATAGTAGAAAGCCTGAGGGAGCTCCAGAATGAAATCCATCGAAATCACTTTCCAAGGCCTTTCTGGGATGGGTAAGGGCTTCAGTAGGCCCCAGGCTCTCGCCCGGCTATTCTTGTTTTGGGCGCAAGTATTGCATGACTCCACGTAACTCTTGCAGTCGCTTACCAGCTGAGGCCACCAGAATGTGTGCTGTATCAGCTCAGCTGTTTTCAGGGCACTGAAATGTCCGGCCAATTTATGGTCATGGCAGAGCTCCAGTACTGCTACCCTTAGGCCCTCTGGGACCACAATTTTGCCCTTGTGCCAAAACAAGCCATCTTGTGCACTTACATTTTTTTCAGCAGACGGAGACAAATCCAAAGAGGCTTGTCTTATTCGGGATATGAGATCCCCTTTGAGTAACAGGAAGTTTCCTGAAGGGAGAATGGTGTCTGGAGGTAAGGATTTCCCAGAGTAGTGGAACATGCGGGAGAGTGCATCTGGTTTGACGTTTTTGGAGCCAGGTCTGTATGTGATGTGGAACTGAGAAGAAAAGTACACACCTTGCCTGCCGTGGTTTCAATCTCTTTGCCGTTCTTAAGTACTCCAAGTTTTTGTGGTCTGTGTAGACCAAAATGGGATGTGCTGCACCCTTCAGTAGGTAACGCCACTCCTCTAGAGCGCCTTGATGGCCAGAAGCTCCCGATCTCCCACATCATAATTCTTCTCCACCGTGGAGAGCATGCGCAAGAAAAAGGCCACCGGGTAAAGAAGGGCCTTGGTGCCTTGCCGCTGGAAAAATGCCAGCACCGGCCGGGGAGGTGGACGGGCGGATTAAACCCTTCTTTAGGTTCTCGTCTATGTAGTCTTTTAGTGTATCTAGCTCTTGCTCAGTTAATGGGAAGATTTTTCCAAAAGGGACTTCAGTTCACGGTAGGAGTTCTATCTGGCAGACATAAGGCCTGTGAGGAGGAAGAGTCGCTGCCCCCTTCTTACTGAACACGTCTAGAAAGTCCTGGTAGGGTACAGGAATTGACTGCCGCAAATCAGTGTCTATGTCCAGGCAGAGAAGTTGAGCGGGTTTAACAGAAGTTCCTTGTAAACAGTGCTGCTGGCAGTATTTGGAGAGGAATTTGATTTCCCCTGTGGTCCAGTCAATACGGGGATTATGGGCTTGAAACCAGGGCATCCCCCAGGATGATGGGGAAAAGAGGAGAGGAGATAGCATCCAGGCGTAGAAGTTCCTTATGATGGATGCCCATGGTGGCCAGCAAAGGGACAGTCTCCTGCGTGACAGGACCGGATCTAAGGGTGGAGCCATCAGCGAGATGTACAGCAAGTCCCTGAGTCTTCGATTGGAGAGGAATGCAGTGGTTGGCAGCGAAAGTCAGGTCAATGAAGCAGCTGCATGCTCCGAAGTCAATTATGACTGAGACTGGGATATTCTTTCCTGGAAGCTGTAATATGATGGAGAGAGCAAGGTGACTAGCAGGGTTAGGCAAGACAGGTGCACACATCGGAGAAGTAGGAAGGAACTTACGCGTCTTGTTAGGGCAAGACCTCACATAGTTGGGGATTATTATGGCGTCCACTGACACCAAAGATCTGAGTCATTATTGTGTCCACTGACACCTGTGCTGGGGTTGTTAAACCACCACACAAGCAAATCTTCAACAAATTATACAAAATCCTAGTTTATTTAGTTACATAGAAACATCTGTATTACTTAGATTAGTATTAAGAACACCTAACTATAAACACATTAATATAGTTAGGTGTTCTTTATACTAATCTAAGTGATACAAATGTAAAATGTCATGCGACTAAATAAAGTGAGATTGTATATACTATCTTGAGGATTTGCTTGTTTGGTGGTTTGCTCATGTTCAGTTTAGGGTTTATCTGTTTATTTTTAACATAGGAATTTGTTGGATGAGCTATTCCCACTGTTTATACCAATTATCACCATATATATATATATATACGTTTACATACCCTGGCAGAATTTATGATTTCTTGGGCATTTTTCAGAGAATATGAATGATAACACAAAAACTTTTCTTTCACTCATGGTTAGTGTTTGGCAGAAGCCATTTATTATCCATCAACTGTGTTTACTCTTTTTAAATCATAATGACAGTACAAACTACCCAAATTACCCTGATCAAAAGTTTACATAGCCCCGTTCTTAATATCGTGTATTGCCCCCTTTAACATCAATGACAGCTTGAAGTCTTTAGTGTTATTTGTGGATGAGGCTCTTTATCTTCTCAGATGGTAAAGCTGCCCATTCCTCTTGGCAAAAAAGCCTTCAGACTGAGATGGCCACTCCAGAACCTTCACTTTGTTCTGCTGTAGCCAATGACAGGTCGACTTGGCGTGTTTTGGATCATTGTCATGTTGGAATGTCCAAGTACGTCCCATGTGCATCTTCCTGGCTGATGAATGCAAATGTTCCTCCAGTATTTTTTGATAACATACTGCATTCATCTTGCCATAAATTTTGACAAAATTTGCTGTGCCTTTGTAGCTCACACATCTCCAAAACATCAGCGATCCGCCTCTGTTTTTTACAGTAGGAATGGTGTACCTTTCATGAATGAGTGACTTGTATAGCGCTACCTATGCAAACTGAATCGCCTTCATCGTGGTTGTGGCCAAAAAGCCAAATTTTGGTCTCACCACTCCAAATGACTTTGTGCCAGAAGGTTTGAGGCTTGTCTCTGTGTTGTTTGATGTATTGTAGGCGGGATACTTTGTGGCATTTGCATAGTAATGGCTTTCTTCTGGCGACTTGACCATGCAGCCCATCTTTCTTCAAGTGCCTCCTTATTGTGCATCTTGAAAGTGCCATACCACATGTTTTCAGAGAGTCCTGTATTTAACCTGAAGTTATTTGTGGGTTTTTTTTTTCAACCCAAACAATTTTCCTGGCAGTTGTGGCTGCAATTTTAGTTGGCTTACCTGACTGTGGTTTGGTTTTAACAGAACCCCTAACTTTCCACTTCTTTATTAGAGTTTGAACACTGCTGATTGGCATTCTCAATTCCTTCAATATCTATTTACAGTGGAACCTCGGATTACGAGCATAATTCGTTCCAGGAGAATGCTCGTAATCCAAAGTACTCACATATCAAAGCGAGTTTCCCCATTGAAGTCAATAATTGAAAAAATAATTAGTTCCGCACTGACTTCAATGGCATGCAATACAGCATGCGGCCAGAGCCGGGGGGCCAGAGAGCCTCGGAAACGGACAAAAAAAAGGCCCGAGGACACCTTGGCTGACCTCGGCAAACCTCGGAAAGATTTTGTTCCCGAGATTTGCCGAGGTTAGCAGAGATGTCCTCGGGGCTTTCCGTGCATCTCCGAATAGTACTGATCGCCGATGTTCGGCTCCGGCAACTCCCCACCTCAGGCCAAATGCAGTACTGCACACCGCTTTGGCCTGAATCGTGCTCGTTTTGCCAGACAACACTCGCAAACCGAGTTACGATTTTTTAAAATACAGTGCTCGTATTGCGAAACGCTCGTTAACCACCTTACTCGAAATCCGAGGTTCCACTGTATTTCCCTTTCCCGTTTTATACAGTTCAACTACCTTTTCATGCAGATCCTTTGACAATTCTTTTGCTTTCCCTATGACTCAGAATCCAGAAACGTCAGTGCAGCACTGGATGAAAGATGTAAGTGTTTGTCAGGAGTCCAGAAACGCATTGACCTTTTATACACACACACTAATTACAAAATACAAGCAAACAGATCACAGGTGAGGATGGTTTCCTTTACTAGCCATTCAACCCACTTAGTGTCAACTTGTGTGCATGGTATCAGGCCAAAACTTTTGATCAGGGTCATTTGGGTAGTTTCTGCTGTCATTATGATTTAAAAAGAGTAAACACAGTTGATTAATAATAAATGGCTTCAGCCAAACACTAACCATGAGTGCAAGGGTGGGGTGACAGAGAGAGGGGTAACATAAAGATGGGGGGTGACAGAGAGAGACAGAGGGGGGTTGACAGAGAGAGACAGAGGGGGGGTTGACAGAGAGAGACAGAGGGGGGGTTGACAGAGAGAGACAGAGGGGGGGTTAACAGAGAGAGACAGAGGGGGGTGGCAGAGAGAGAGAGGGGTGACAGAAAGGTGGGGGGTGACAGAGAGAGACAGAGGGGGGTGACAGGGAGAGAGGGGGTGAGAAAGACAGAGGGGTAACAGAGAGAGAGGTGGGTGACAGAGAGGGGTGATGGGGGGTCAGAAAGAGAGGCCCCTAGCCCTGTCTGCAGTCCCTCTAGTGCCCCTATGTCCCAGTGATGTGTGTTGCTCAGTACGGTACCTTGCATGCCAGTAGGATGTCCATGATGGCCAGCAGCTGGCAAGACCCGTTTTCATTCTGGGTAAGGACAGGAGGTGCACTGTTCCTTCTATTGGATCTATGATCTGACATGGAGCAGTCCCAGACTGCTTTCATTTCCTGCCCGTCCTTGTTCTCCGAACCCCCGGTTAATCTGTCCTCCATGCCTGGAAGGGGTGGAGAGTTTTAACCACTTCGTGCCTGCGCTATAGCCGGAATACGGCTTCATCGCGGACGCTCCCTGCCGGGAGGCCGTCCCTTGACGTACTCCTGTTTACTTCCCTAATGCACGCACCTGAGAGCGCTCATCGGGGAAGTTCTGTGCTGGCCGTGTCCCTTGGACACAGCCAGTCACAGATCACTGTAAACGGCCAATCACAGCGGCCGTTTACAGAGCGATCGGCGTGTCCAATGAGAGATGATCTCCTATGTAAACATATGAGATCATCTCTCAGCGCCGCTCTCCCTCCTCACACAGAGACAGTGTGTGAGGAGGGAGAGATGAACGGCTGCAGCGGCCGTGAGTAAAAAACAAAAAAAAGTGCGATCTATCTCCGCTGTCATCTGTCCCCATTGCCATCTGTCCCCACTGCCACCTGTCCCCACTGACACATGTCCCCATTGCCACCTGTCCCCACTGCCACCTGTCCCCAGTGCAATCTGTCAGTGCTACCTGTATCCAGGGCCACCTGTCCCCAGTGCCACCTGTCCCCTGTCCCCAGTGCCATTTGTCCCCAGTGCCATTTGTCCATAGTGCCACCTGTCCCCAGTGCCATGTATAAGTGCCATCTGTCATCAGTGCCACATCAGTGCCACGTGTCATCAGTGCCACATAGTGCCATCTGTCATCAGTGCCATATCAGTGTCACGTGTCATCAGTGCCACATATTAGTGCCATCTGTCATCAGTGCCACGTATCAGTGCCACCTGTCATCAGTGCCACCTGTCAGTGTCACGTGCCATCTGTTATCAGTGTCACGTGTCATCAATGCCACGTATCAGTGCCATCTGTCATCAGTGTCACGTGTCATCAGTGCCACGTATCGGTGCCATCTGTCATCAGTGCCACGTATTAGTGCCATCTCTCATCAGTGCCACGTATTAGTGCCACATGATATCAGTGCCACGTATAAGTGCCATCTGTCATCAGTGCCACATATTAGTGTCAACTGTCATCAGTGTTACGTGTCATCAGTGCCCCGTATTAGTGCCATCTGTCATCAGTGTCACGTGTCATTAGTGGCCCGTATTAGTGCCATCTGTCATCAGTGCAACATCAATGTCACATGTCAAAATTTATGAAGAAAAATTAAAATTTGGGTACAGTGTTGCATGACTGATTAATTGTCATTCAAAGTGTGAGAGCACCGAAAGCTGAAAATTGGTCTGGGCAGGAAGGGTGTTTAAGTGCCCAGTAAGCAAGTGGTTAAGGAGCCCGGGGCTTCCAGGCTCTGGGTACACTGTGCCTGCTGTCCCTGGCGTCTTGCTGCTCTCCTTTCCCGATGCCTCCATCTCCTGGGCCGCTCGCTCGCACTATGTAAACCGGGTGATGTCATCCTGCTCAGCCCTTGAGGCCTTTGCCGTCCCGCTCCTCGCACCAGCTGTCACTGGCCCTGCTAAACTGTGTACAGGTGCGAGCAGGGCCGTCCGCCGGCGCTAGGATAAGGCTTGAGTGGGGAACCCCCGATCCGATCCCTGCGGACGCCCATGCATGAGTGAAAGAAAAGTTTTTGTGTTAGCATTCATATTCTCTGAAAAATGGCCAAGAAATCATAAATTCTGCCGAGGTATGTAAACTGATTTTATATATATATATATATATATATATATTTTTTTTTTTTTTCATATACAGTTGTGTTTGTCACATACATATATACAGTATATCCTCCCATCCTAGATGTGGTATCACAATATATACTGTATGCAAGTTTCTATGTTTTAGATTTGTAATAAGTCATGGTTTATATAATTAATTATTTATCATGCTATAATTATTTTAATATCATTCCATTCATTGAAGAAATGTTCTGCACTATTTGTGCTCTTTTTGTTTTGCACAGATATAATTTCCCAGAAGGTGCCCTGAAGTTTCTTAATGAACTCCAAAACCAATATTTCAAGACGAAAGCTTTAATTTCCAGAATGGTCTCTAGTGTTCAGTGTGTTAATGTCAGAACACTTCCCAGTAGACAAAGTTGTGGTAGAACAAAGAGATTGTTTTATATTGTTTACACATGAAGATATCAGAAACTTAATGGCATTGCTAACTAGCTAAAAAAAATAGGCATTAGAGACCAGTAATGAATTTGGAGAAATGTGCGTTACCATTTACTTATGGTCTGCTTTTCTTTTTTAGATTATGCTTTCTCACAAATTAGCCCTACAAATACTTTCAAAGGTGGGATAAGTCAAAATGCCCTAAAAGAACACAAATTAGTATAGCTCTTTATTGGCAATATATACTTCACAAATTAATGGGTAATGGGTTTTAAAATTTGCTTGCAGCAACATAGAAATTAAGTAGTTAAAAGATTTGAAACTTTTTTAGCATCTTTAAAATACTTGAACTTTAAGTGCAAACTATTTATTAGTGTTTTTTTACCAAGATATCTGATTGTCGAAGGTATGCTACATCAACATTTTAGCAGGTCTGCAGGACACCTAAGGGGCTTCTGGACATGCTACAACATAACAGTGCAGGAAATTCAAGGGAGTGCTAATCTTCAAATGACCCTCTGAACCCCAGATGGGACAGGGGCATTAGTAGGCATTGTAGTGGTAGAGCACTGTTCAGTACTATTGAGGTAAAAAAAAGGTTAATTTAAACCTTTTTAAAGGTACACAGCTAAGGCTTGAATTGTTACCCTGGCTCTCAATAGTGGCTATTTGCCCTACTTACTAAATAATTTATAATGTCTCTAAATTGAAACCTCTAAAAATACAGGCCCAGAGGTATTCATTCAAGAACTAGTGTAATAGGGAGGCAGTATAAGCCTAAACCTCCCTAAATTGAAGGAATAACCCTCTTTATGGAATTTAGTTCAGGAGACTGTGGTGCCTTTACCATTTGAAGCCTACCAGCTTATTATTTTCTTCTAAAGCTGGCCATACAGTGTAAGATTTCTCTCATTAAGGCCCACTGGCTGAATAAGAGAAATCTATTAATTCCCTATGCATGTTAAACAGCCTGGGTGGAGGAAGCTCCCCTGCCAGCTGTCAGAATACCTGAAGAGTGCCTACATCTGATTGGATGCTGCTGCTCTTTTCTGCTTGGCTACTTTGAATTTCATATTGAGGGATGTGGGGCAAGGTGATGCCCGTGGGGCTGCCCACAGCTTAGATTTCAGCTGATTTATTAGGAACCAGACAAAATTTACTGTGTATGAGCAGTTTTTTTTTAATCAGCTAAAAGTTTGAGATGTCACAAAGTTATGACAGCCAACCATTAGAAATTCTTCACTTCAGAAAACATTACAGTTTAACAATACTGAAACTCAAGTTACTTGAAATACATAAATCGTTGTTGGTAAGGACCAGAAAGCCAGGACGCTTGACCTTCTTTGGAAAACAAGTAGACATACATGAAACAGTTGGACGAGTGCTCAGTGTTCAGCCATAGCATTACTGACCACTGTTTACATATTTATATACCACTGGTCACAACAATAACCTATTTATTACTAAGTCAGACCAGGAGCAGATAACCATCCTCCCCATACCTTCTCGAATTTATAGAATGACCAGATTTATTTAGTTGTGACATAGCCTAGAGGTATGTTCTTTGTCATTATTTTTGCTGTAGAATGAACTTCTGACTACCTAGGCCTGGACAATAGAGAACTGTTTGGTGCTGCAAAATTGTGTGGCAAGTATTTTTGTTCCAGGAACCTGGTACCAATGTGAAATGTATTTGTCTTTGGCACAGCATAATATTAGGCTTACTAGAACATAATCTCACATCTAGACTTGGGGAATTGAAGGTGTGCCTTGAAAAAGTATTCATACCCCTTTTTCCACATTTTGTCATGTTACAACCAAATATGTAAATGTAATTTATTGGGATTTTATGTGATAGACCAACAGAAAGTGGCACATAATTGCGAAGTGGAACAAAAATAATGTTTTTTTTAAACAAATAAATATCTGAAAAGTGTGGCGTGCATTTGCATTTGTATTCAGCCCCCTTTACTCTGATACCTAAAATCTAGTGGAACCAATTGCCTTCAGAAGTCACCTAGTTAGTAAATGGAGTTCACCTGTGTGTAATTTAATATCAGTATAAATACAGATGTTCTGTGAAGCCATCAGAGGTTTGTTAGAGAACCTTAGTGAACAAACAGCATCAGGAAGGCCAATGAACACACCAGACAGGTCAGGGAGTTGTGGAGAAGTTTAAAGCAAGGTTAGGTTATAAAAAAATATCCCAAGCTGTGAACATCTCACGGAGCACTGTTCAATCCATCATCTGAAAATGATGGCACAACTGCAAACAAGGAGAGCATTAATCAGCTCTGGAGGAGCTGCAGAGACCCATAGCTCAGGTGGGAGAATCTGTGTACTCCACAAATCTGGCCTTTATGGAAGAGTGGCAAGAAGAAAGCCATCATTGAATGAAAGCCATAAGAAATCCTGTTTGCAGTTTGCGAGAAGCCATGTGGGGGACACAGCAAACAGGCGGAAGAAGGTGCTTTGGTCAGATGCAACCAAGATTGAACTTTTTGGCATAAATCATCCCAAATCATCACGGACTGTGGAATATTTTGCATTTCATTTGGAAATCAAGGTCCCAGAGTCTGGAGGAAGAGTGAAGAGGCACAGAATCCAAGGTGCATGAGGTCCAGTGAAGTTTCCACAGTCAGTGATGATTTGGGGAGCCATGTCATCCGCTGGTGTTGGTCCACTGTGTTTTATCAAGTCCTAAGTCAGCCCAGCCCTCTACCAAGAAATTCTAGAACACTTCATGCTTCTCTCTGCTGACCAGCTTTATGGAGATGCTGATTTCATTTTACAGCAGGACTTGGCACCCACCCACCAGTGGCAGCCTGTAAAAAAGGGGTGCAGGTGCACTGCCCCCCAAAGTTTTTAACCAAATATTTTCATTTATTTAAAAAAAAAAAAAATGTTGTTTGTTGATGTGTGTGCTGCCAGACTAATAGGCGATGCATAAAGTTTTTAAAACTGGGGCGTGGCCAGCATGTGAGCAGTGCAGATGTGCTTCTCCAGAGCTTCGATCCTGTGACCCAGATACCAGTGGTTTAAGCCCTCATTTCTGATCTCGCTGATCACCATCCGCTTCCTGACCACCCCGGGATCAGAACGGTAGGTCTGGTTCAGCTCAGATGGGACCACCTCTCCACTTAGCTAGACTCCGGGTCACTCCCTGCTTCACAGCCGGGCGGCCATCTTAGCCACACTAGCCACACGTGCACAGGATGGTGCCATGTCAGCCAGTAACAAACCCCTGGAGGGTGCCATCCTGGCGGCGATCGCGGAATGCAAAGCATCCCTGACAGCAAAAATAGATTATGTGGCAACAGATGTTGGCCTAATTCACCAAGACCTGGATGAATTTAAGACGGAGGTGAAGGACCGGGTCTCCAAAGTGGAGGACATTGTCTGCACAGATTACAGAGATCTTAGAGCCCTACAGCTGCAGGTACGTGCCTTACAGGAGAGGGCTATAGACACTGAGAACCGCCTAAGGAGGAACAACATTCGCATCCTAGACCTACCTGAGCGGGCAGAGGGATCCAGGCCAACTGAGTTTACCGAGAAGCTTTTCACTGAGTTGTTCGGCCTGACGAATCTGCTGACAACTTTTGTCGTGGAACGGGCTCACAGGGTTCCACCAACCCTACCCAGGTCTGGGGCCCCACCGCGCCCTTTCCTGCTACGGTTTCTCAATTATCGTGACTGCGACCATATTCTGGCAGCAGCCAGGACCAAGCCTGATATTAAATACAAAGACACCAAGATGATGTTCTTTCCCGACTATTCCCAGGAAATACAGCAAAGACGCAAATCCCTTACAGAGGTACGCAAAAGGTTGAGAGAAAAGGGCATCCGTTTCAGTCTCCTTTATCCCAGCAGGATGAGAATTATATATGGAGACCTCACGCGCTACTTCGACTATCCAGAAGCTGCGTCAGTTTGGCTGGATACCTGTTGAGACCCTCCTGACTTCCTCGCAACATGATGGTCCTCTCATCTTGCCTCCTGGTACCAACTAAGTACTTTACCTGTTACTTTCCCTGCCTTGACTTTGCTGGCAATAGTACTGCCCCCCTCTGCATTTTGACTCATGTCTCAGGCTGTTGGAGTGGACTTTCCAAACACTGCTGAAACTACTTCCAATTTTCCACATCCCTTTCTCCTGTTTTATCTTCCTGGTTCCATTGCTCCAGCACCTCATCCTACAACCCCTAGAGCTCCTATCTGCCTACCCCCTGGACCCAACCAGTGCCGGCTAGGGCTGACAGGCAGTTCCCTCCCTGTCTTGGGGAACCTGACCACAACTGCAGAGATTCTGCTGTCCAGCGCCTGCTTGCCCTATTACAGGACTGCTGCAAGTGTTGGAACCCACCATTGAACGGTTGCGAGTTTAAGCACCAAAGGTTCAAAGTTTTGTTTTGGGTATAGGCCCGACCTGATCACTCCCCAGTTTTAGGGATGTAATCAGGTGAAGGCAGAGTTGACACCCTGATGTCAATATGGGTATTGGTTATTCACTGTATGTATGTATTTGTTTTGTTGTTTGTTCTGTTTTTCATTGGTCAAGACTTTGCTGCATACGGACTTCCTGGGTTGTTACTGCTCCTGAGATGCTTACCTAGGCGGGTTATACCCCTTCCATTATTTTTCCCTTTACAAGAACGCAATGCCTACATGTGACACCCCTACCTTTAATTTCCTGTCCTGGAATGTGCGGGGGCTCAACTCCAAATTTAAAAAAAAAGCGGTGCTCTTCAAATACCTTAAGTTACACTCTCCTCACATAACGCTATTACAGGAAACGCATCTCATGGGTAGTAAACTCCTGGCGCTCAAAAAGCCATGGATGCAGAGAGCCTTTCATGCCTCTTATTCCACATATGCCAAGGGGGTCACAATACTGATTAGCAAATCTTTCCTGTGTGTGATATAACAGGTTCACACTGACCCCCATGGCAAATATGTGATATTGGTGCTCACTGTTTGGAGCACTAGGTATGTGATAGTTAACATATATGTTCCCCCTCCATTTGCCTCAGCTACTTTATACACTATTTTAGAGAAAGTCACACGTGCTGCCCCGCCAAGCTGCTACTTATGGGCGACTTTAATGCCATACCGGCTCCAGACCTGGACAGGCCTGTCCTCCCCAAGCAATTTTCTGCAGAACTGCTCTCCTGGGCTCAGGCAATGGGAGTAACCGAGGTCTGGAGATAGAAGCATCCCATGACTCGAGCCTACTCCTGTTTGTCCACCACGTACAAAACTTCCTCCCATATTGACTTAGCATTTGACAACCTGACTATGATGACGGATGTTCTAGATGCCTCATACCTGCCTAGTGGGCTCTCAGACCATAGTCCCCTACTTCTCAACATACGTTCCCTCTCCTCTCACACCTCAGCCCTCTGGCTTTAGGGGACTCATTGGCTCTCCCATCCCGACGTGACAACCATTATCCCGCCTTGCCTGGCAGAATATTGGGACATCAATGTGGGGTCCTCCTCCACGGGGGTGACCTGGAACACCTTTAAAGCCTTTACTAGAGGGCAGTATATCTCCGCTATTGCAGGGATCCGCAGAGAATAAACCACAACCACGACTGCCCTCCACGCCACTGTACAGTTCCAGTCTGACACTTACGCTGCTGACCCCACTACCGCACACTTTGACTCCCTCAACGTCACTAAACAAGAACTGCACTTACACCTCGCTGAGGTCACCAGGCTAGACCTTTAGCAAAACAAACAACGATTCTTTGAACAGGGTGACCGCAACGGTCGCCTATTGGCGATGCTGGCACAACATGACAGACCTCTGACGGTGGTCCCTAGCATAGTGTCCCCCTTCGGGTGAATCGGTTTCTTGCTTGCCGGACATTTTGGAGGCATTTCGCCTCTACTACAGCTCCCTCTATACCTCTGGGCTACCCCCGGATTTCCAGCCCGGTGACCTTGCGCCTTGGCTGGACCCGCTGGCTCTTGGCTGGCTCTCAGATGGGGAGAGGGAATCCTTAGTGAGGCCAATTACTCTGAAGGACGTTCTGGAGGTGATTAGGTCCTTCCCCTCTGGGAAATCTCTGGGTCCAGATGGCCTTCCCATTGAGTTCTACAAAACTCATGGAGACCTGCTGGCCCCCAAGCTAGCACAACTGTACTCCCAGTGTTTGGCGGATGGTGCACTCCTGGCTTCTATGAGTCATGCTCTTGTTATTTTAATCCATAAAGCTCCTAAAGACCCCACCTCCTGTGCCTCCTACAGACCCATTGCCCTCCTTAACACAGATTATAAAATCCTTACCAAATTACTGAACATGAGAATACAGACCCTACTTCCCACTATCATCGAGACTGACCAGACTGGATTCATGGCTAATAGGGTGACTGATGTAAATTTAAGATGCCTTTTCACTAATATACATGCACAACACCTAAATGAGGGAACCAGAGTGGCCTTTTCTCTGGGAGGTCCTCCGCAGAATCTTCATCAACTGGCTGCAGGTCCTTGTCAGGTCACCTGGGTCCAGGTGACAGATAAACTCCGTAGGATTCAGGAGTGCACCGCTAAAGTAGTGGACCCTAGGACTGACTGCTGCGGATTGAACTCTGGGAGGTTCATAAAGCAGGTCTACTGGTGCATCAACACAGAACCCACTGTAAGCTAGAGCATAGATTCCCCAGGGCGCGGAGTTTAAGAGCCAGCAGGTGTTCACCAGAGCCTCTAGTTGTAAGGATGGACTGCGCTGCAGTCTGGTTCCAGGTCACGGCCCACAGGGTCTCACAGCTCACGCTCACGGTAGATTACAGGAGAAAGGGGAAGGAAGCAGCAGGCTTGAACAACAAGGATAGTAAAGGGATAAGCCAAGGTCGGGTGATTAACAGACAAGAATAAACATAGAACATGCCAAAGGTCATGGTCACAAGCAGACAGGGATAGTTGAGAACAGGCCAAGATCAGTAACTGGAATCAGACGTAGGAGACACAGCAAGTAGCACACAAAAGCTAAACACACAATGGTTGATCAGCCAGGTTGGCTTGCAATTCACAGGTTAATATAGTGTTCATAATTAGAGGCTGAGGTGGAGCTATGCTGAGGGAAGATTATATAAGAAGTCAGGTGAGGGTGACTGGCCTCTAAAGGTGAACACATGGAGGAGAGGTAAGCTGACAGAGAAAGATTACTGCATAACCATGACAGTCCTCTATCGGGATCCTACCTCTGCAATTAAACTGGAGTGGGGGCTGTCACAGTCCTTCCCACTGTCCAGGGGCACGCAGCAGGGCTGCCCTCTGTCTCCGGCACTGTTTGCCATCGCTGGAGGACCTTCGCACCTCCCTACATATCAAGGGACTGCGTATTGGATGGCTGGAGGAGAGGGTGGCCCTGTACGCAGATGATCTGCTTCTCTTCCTCAATGATGCAGACTCATCTCTCAGGGGGGGCTCTACAGGTCCTCAATTCATTTTCTGCTGTCGCCGGCCTAAAAGTCAAATGGGGGAAATCCCTGCTGTTCCCGATAGACCCTGGGGCTCGCTCCTCTGCTCCCTCTGATATTCCCCTACAGTGAGTCGAAAGCTTCAATATCTAGGGGTGGTGGTCTCCAGACAGACTTCAGACTTTATAACCCCCAATTTATCCCCAGTAGTCCAGGAGGTTCGGTTGCGACTAAAGGCATGGGAATCACTACCTCTCTCATTCTTGGGCCGTATAAATTTAATAAAAATTTAAATCCTGCCCAAATTTACGTACCCCTTTCGTCACTCCCTGCAATGGATTTACCCGTCTGCATCGCCTCCTCGCCACTTTCATATGGGGTTCCCAGTCCCCTAGGTACAGCTGGTCCACGTTGGTGCGTCCGTCCTCCCAGGGCGGCCTGGCGTGCCTGGATCTATATAAATATTTTATGGCTGTCCAGCTAGTCACCACTGTTTGGTGGCTTCAGCTGGACATAACCAACCCAGCAACCTTAGTCGAGGCAGCTGTGGTGAAATCACTAGAAGCGCTAAAGTTTTTGCTATTTCATGGCCCCCAGGTCCCCTATCCATGCGCACCACATTGCGTGAGTGGAGGGCAGGTCTTAAAATAGAACGTTACCCTAAAAATGCGATCTCCCTAGGTGCCCCCTATGGCTGAACCCCTACCTTGAACACATTTATAAATTGCCTGAGCCGTATGCTTGGACCAAATTTGGCATCAAACCAGTGGCTGAGGTGGTGGATAACCAATCCCTGGCCCCGCTCTCCAAATTGATCTCCAACTTTAACATTCCTCAGTCCTACTATTTCCATTTTCTACAGCTTTACCATGCCTTTAGCTGACAGTTCCCACGCTTTTCCCCGCAACTGACCCAGTCGGCATTAGAGGACCTCCTTACATCGGACTGTGCAAGGAAACCCACCTCCCAGCTATATTCCCACCTAATAATTACCTCCCTCCCATCTTTGGAGAAACTCAGATCTAAATGGTTGCACGACATTCCAGACTTTGACAATGACAATTGGGATGACATATGAGACTTCCCCTTCAGCTCCCTCGTCTCACTGAGGGATCGACTGATTCAGTTCAAAATGGTCCACCACGCATACTTTACCCCCCACAGACTATACAAAATGAATGCCGACTCCCCCCTGGGTGTTGGCATTGCAGGGGAATCCTTGGGGACTTTACCCACATCTTCTGGACTTGCCCGGCCATTGTCGGGTATTGGACTGAGATATTGAACTTCATAACCCAAGTCACCATTATACCATTGCAACCCTCTATGGCAATATGCATGTTAGGTTTAATAGAACAAATAATCCCTACGGTAGCGGGCCGCACTCTGGCTGGTCTACTCCTATTTTATGCCCGCAAAACCATTTCCCTATACTGGCGCAAACCTACTCCTCCTCTCCTGTCTCTGTGGAAGCCATTGATCAATAACAGCCTGCCACTATACAAAGACACTTATGCTAATAGAGGATTCCCTCAAAAATACGACAAGGTCTAGTCTAAATGGCTACAGCCACAAAGCCCCCTAATTATCCAGCTCCACATGATATACTCTGTCGGATAATGAATGTGTAATGCTGCATAATATTCATGTCTTGTTCTGATCAGTATACCCGAGTTCTCTACTAGTTAAAAACTCTGGAGGTAAATCTACTGTAATTACTATGGTGACACCTTTCTCCTACTATGTTCTACATGACTGAATGCCTGATGGCATGTCTCCTGCTATGGTCACCCTGAAGTCCGTTATGACCAATGTATGTTGTTCTTTTTATGTGCTGAAAATCAAAAAAACTGTTTAAAAAAAAAAAAAAAAAAGTTTTTAAAACTATGTGACTGAGGTTGAGAGCTTTATTGGCTGCTTGTAGATTGTCCTTGGGTGCAGGACGATGCTCCCCGAACACTCTCACTGTTGATTTCAGCATCGTTTTTTATCTTTGGTCAGATGTGATTGGACAGTTCATGGGGGGGTCCTTTCAGCGTCAACGCGGATTCGCGACACTTCTGGTTTCTCATTCCACGATAAAACAAGGCATCTCTCGGCCCAGCAGTGGTGCGCCATGCTGTCACAACTCACTGCATTGTATTTCACACTGAGTGAGGAGTCTGAGGACTGTGTTCGGAAAGGTAGGGTTTGTGGTTCTTTTACATAAGCAGGATTGTACCTGGATTAATGTGCAGTCCAAACTTCAATGGAAAGAATTGGTCTAAGCCCCTTATTGACAGGTCGCCACTGCTTTGTATACCCTCAATAAGTACTACATGTAGGTTTATTAACACATTCTTGGCTTACAGTGTTTTACTTTATTCCTGACAACAACCAGTTCCTGCTACAGTTTATATAAAAGTTGTTGCTACAGCAATCTTATTATTTGGCTCATGTGTTGGCATGGTGCCCAGTACAGGTCCCTACATAATATACCTACAGTAAGCTCTGAATGGATTGTTATATCCTGTCTTGCAATGCATATTACCACCACCTGTGCACCCTGATATGCTAAGGCACATCAGGTTATTCAGAGAATATGCTTAACATCTACAGTATGTTTCTGACTCCCATTCTTGCTGATAATAAGCATAAAATGATGTGCCAGTGATTAAGAGGGTAAAATCCTAAATATATAAAGAAATATATATAGAAAACGTGAGCAATAAAGTGAATGGTGACTGTAAATAGTGATAATTCACAAAATAAATTAAGTGAATAACTGAATAAGTCAATAGGTCCAATCAATAATGAAAATGCAAAATAATTGCAGGAAAATCGCAGTCGCAAGTCGTAATCCAAAATGACTATACAATAATATTAATTGAGTGATTCCTACATATAAATCGTTACTGAAGTGAAAAAGGTGTTCAATAACATATATAAATAATATAACGGATGAAAACGGATCACAGCAGGTGTATTCAATAAACGTCCATATAAATCATAAGTGCATCATAAAAAAGTTAATTCCAAGTACAGTGCAAGTAGTTGTATTGGTGGATTCTGATGTGCAGTGTTTTAACTGTGGCTATCTTGTGCGGTTATCCCAATTTTGTGCGATCCTAGTGGGGGTGGGGTAGATGGCCCCTTACCTTACGGCTGTAAGGTTACAGCATGGGTATGTGTGTCTTTGTGGTCCTTGGTGACCTTCCTCCTTAAATCTCTCCGCTGAGTGTCCCGGTGTTTCCTTTGCATGTAGGTGTATCCAGATATTAGGGGGGGGGGGGGCTCACGTCAGTGTATATGGAAGGAAGGAAGCAACCTCACAGTGTAGTAGTTTTGATTAAGAGTAATTTATTCCAAGCAGTTAAACACATGAATGGGGCACTCACATTTAAAATAAAGCAAACATGCAGAGTAAAAACGAGCAGCGAGCTCGATAACGTCACTTCCGGTGGGTCTGGTAGGCTCAAATCCCGACGCGTGTTCGTCACTGGTCACGTGACTTCATCAGGGGTGCCTAGTGCCTTGGGAAGTGTCTTTAGATAGGGGTATCTATTAGTTGTTGTCTGTGATATTTGCTACTTATAGTTACTATCTCTCCCCTTTATAGATTCATCTGCGCTTAGCAAATATCACAGACAACCAATTAGAAAGCACTCTGGTGTCCAGCAGTGTTCTGAGCAGTAAGCTATACCATTCGCGGCATACCCGGCATGAGCTTTAGTAAGTATATTGTATAGTATTAAGTGTGTATAGTATGGTGTATATAGTATAATATTGCATTGTATTATACACTGTACTATATACACTATACTACATACACTATACTATACACTATGGGTGGAAGCAAGTGGAATACAGGGGGCGGAGTGGGTGGAGTCGATAAGGGGCATGGGTTGTGAGAAGTGGGAGGAGTCATATAGGAATGGCAGGGTCTGCTGCCCCAACATCTTAAAACTTCACCACCTGCCACTGCTGACCACACTGCTAAAAGTACCAATACCTGGTTTAATGATCATGATATGAGGTTTCATCGGCCAGCAAACTTGCCTGACCTAAACCCCATAGAGAATCTGTGGGTTATTGTCAAGAGGAAGATGAGAGACACCAGAACCAACAATGCAGACGAGGTGAAGGCCACTATCAAACCAACCTGGGCCTCCATAACACCTCAGTAGTGCCACAGGCTAAGCCCCTCAATGTCACTTCATGCAAAAGGAGCCCCAACCAAGTATTGAGTGCATTTTATTGGTCTTATATAATATTCTAGTTTTCTGAGTTTTCACTAGCTGTAAGCCATAATCATCAAAATTAATAGAAAGAAATGTGTGAAATATATCACTCTGTGTGTAATGCATCTATATAACATATGAGTTTCAGTTTTTGAATTGAATTATTGAAATAAACTAACATTTGATGATATTCTATATGTGTGTTTATGTGTGCATATGTCGAAAACAAGGCCAGTACGCTTGCACAAAATGACTGGTACCTGTTTCTGTAAGAATAACAAGGCAGGCAAAAAATAATGTAGTGAAAACCCTGATAGCCTACCACGTTGCAGTGAAATGGCAGGCCAAGTCCCAGCTATCCTCCTCAGGCTTAGGAACACCAGCATATCCCAGATTCCTGATAATTGTGTCAAGGTAAATTACCCATAGTCTATAACTCTAAAAACAAAAAGACAGCAGTTATCTTGAGTTTTGAGATCACCGGAGGCATAAACAATTGATTCACTAATGTGGCAACAGTAATTGTTGTGAAATATTTTCTCTATTGATTTTCTATTCAACATACGCTTACACAAGCAGGATGGATGGTACAACTGAGCCTTGTGCTTCACTGAGCATTTATTGTTCATTTATTATTACCTAATTAGGTTCTACAGATAATCATTCAAAATTATGTTCGCAGTGCTAACATCGTAATACTATTGTGTGATGGACAATACAAAAGTTGATGAATCAGCAACATTCTAACAAGTCATTTGAACATAAGTAGCATAAGTGTTTCTTGTTTGATTTAGTTACATAGTTAACTTAGTGGAGAATTGGCACATGTTCACTGTAATCAACCCCTCAAATTAGGTGATCTAACGGAAAGCAAAACAAAACAAAAATTCCTTTCTGACCCTACAAATAGAGGCAAATGAACTCCCTGGATTCAAATATTTACTTTTATCCTTTAGAAATTATTACTGAATATATTATAGTGTAAGAATATAATCTGATCCTTTTTAAAATTCCACCAGCAAAAGGTTGGCCATTTGTTCAATGGTGATAGATAAAAAATACATAAAGCATTTGTATTGTCACAAATTTGTGTCTTATTCTAATAGAATAGATTTTGTTCTTCATGAGAGTGCTATATACCTCAGCACATAAAAAAGTTCATGACAATTTTTTAAACTTACACAGAACCTCACATTTTTTTCTGCATTCTGTCTATACTGCTAAACTTATAGGATTAGAAATATGTCAATGTAAAAATGTAAAAATATAAGTATGTGAGTGTTTTTCTTGATAAAAGCTTTGTGTGACTTTGTGATCATCAGTCCAGGGAGTGTAGTGTTGTGGAATGTACATGATTTAGTGAAGAAGTGAGTACACCCCTCACATTTTTGTAAATATTTTATCATATCTTTTTTATCATATAAGTAAAGTAGTTTGTGTACAGCTTGTATAACAGTGTCAATTTGCTGTCCTCTCAAAATAACTGAACACACAGCCATTAATGTCTAAACCGCTGGCAACAAAAGTGAGTACACCCCTAAGTAAACATGTCCAAATTGGACCCAATTAGCCATTTTCCCTCCCAGTGTCATGTGACTTAGTGTTACAAGATCTCATGTATGAATGGGGAGCAGGTGTGTTAAATTTGGTGCTATTGCTCTCACTCTCTCATACTGGTCACTGGAAGTTCAACATGGCACCTCATGGCAAAGAACTCTCTAAAGGATCTGAAAAAAAGAATTGTTGCTCTACATAAAGATGGCTTAGGCTATAAGTAGATTGCCAAGACCCTGAAAATGAGCTGCAGCACGGTGGCCAAAACCATACAGCAGTTTAACAGGAAAGGTTCCACTCAGAACGGGCCTCACCATGGTTGACCAAAGAGGTTGAGTGCCCATGTTCAGCATCATATCCAGAAGTTGTCTTTGGGAAATAGACATATGAGTGTTGCCAGCATTGCTGCAGAGGTTGAAGGGGTGGAGGGTCAGCCTGTCAGTGCTAAGACCATACGCTGCACACTGCATCAAATCGGTCTGTATGATGCCTTCCCAGAAGGAAGCCTCTTCTAAAGATGATGCACAAGAAAGCTCACAAACAGTTTGCTGAAGACAAGCAGACTAAGGAGATGGATTACCAGAACCATGTCCTGTAGTCTGATGAGACCAAGATAAACTTATTTGGTTCAGATGGTGTCAAGCATGTGGGGCAGCAACCAGGTGAGGAGTACAAAGACAAGTGTGTCTTGTCTACAGTCAAGCATGGTGGTGGGAGTGTCATGGTCTGGGGCTGCACGAGTGCTGCCAGCACTGGGGAACTACAGTCCATTGAGGGAACCATGAATGCCAACATGTACTGTGACATACTGAAGCAGAGCATGATCCCCTCCCTCGGAGACTGGGCCGCAGGGCAGTATTCCAAAATGATAGCGACCCCAAACACACCTCCAAGACGACCACTGCCTTGCTAAAAAAGCTGAGGGTAAAGGTGATGGACTGACCAAGCATGTCTCCAGACCTAAACTATATTGAGCATCTGTGGGGCATCCTCAAATGGAAGGTGGAGGAGCGCAAGGTCTCTGACATCCACCAGCTCGGTGATGTTGTCATGAAGGAGTGGAAGAGGACTCCAGTGTCAACCTGTGAAGCTCTGGCAAACTCCATACCTAAGAGGGTTAAGGCAGTGCTGGAAAATAATGGTGGCCACACAAAATATTGACACTCTGGGCCCAAATTGGACATTTTTACTTAGGGGTGTACTCACTTTTGTTGCCAGCCGTTTAGACATTAATGGCTGTGTGTTGAGTTATTTTGAGGGGGACAGCAAATTGACAAGCTGTACACTCACTTACTTTACATTGTAGCAAAGTGTCATTAATTCAGTGTTGTCACATGAAAAGATATAATAGAATATTTACAAAAATGTGAGGGGTGTACTTAATTTTGTGAGATACTGTATGTTATTAACCACCTGCCGACCACTCACAATAAATATACTGTGAGCGGGCCGCAGGTCCAGGCACGGTCACGTATAATGTATGTACGTCACCAGCCTTCTTCCAGGTTTGGGGTGCACACACTTGCACCCTCTGCTGACCCATTATGTGATTGAACACAGCGTGAGTTTGGCAGCAGATTTCAGCCAATGATTTCAGCGGAAACCTGCTGATCGGCTGTGTCTAATCACTCATGGTGTTCTATGTTTACAAACGCAGAGAATTCTGTGTACATAGGAACAGCAATCTGACTATTTCTTCTCCCTGAAAAGCAGCAAGAAAAAACAGCCAGATTAGTAAGTAAAAGCAGCACACATTACACTTGTTAGGCACACAGTTAACCCCTTGATTGCCTAGATGTTAACCCCTTTCCAGCCAGTGTCATTAGTACAGCATCAGTGTACAATATTTTCACTGTTCATTGTATTAGTGTCATTAGCGACCTCAGTGTCAGTTAGTGACCCTCCCAGCCACTGTCTGTTAGCACCAGATTGCCCGCTTACCTATAAGTCGCTATTCAACGCCATTACAGTATAGCATCTATAACTGTGTGAATTCCATTATATATATATCATTATTTGTAGAATTCATAGCTTTCACACAAACCAATTATACACTTTATGGGGTTTTTTATTTACAAAAGACACGTAGCAGAATATATTTTGGCCTAAGCTTATGAAAAAAGATGTAGGTAAGTGAATTCCTGCACTAAACAAGTGATTATAAAAAGAATAATTGGTGATAAGAATAAAATGAATGTTACTGCTCTCAAAGTGCATGTGTCTTTAAAAATGTGAACATGTGAACATGATAAGAACGCTACCATATACCAATACATCACCAAATAAATCATAAAAACTCATATCAAATATAAAATAACAATAAGTCCATAAATTCCAGTGAACAAATAAATATATAAAGTTCGTGAGTTCATGTGAATCCAAGTAGGTTTTTCCAGTGCAACTTCAACTTAAAGGGGTGTATCGGGAAAAAAAAAATTAAAAGCCAGCAGCTACACATACTGCAGCTGCTGGCTTTTAATAAATGGACACTTACCTTTCCTGGAGTCCCTCGATGTCGGCACCACAGCTGATGTCTCCACCAGCTGTCGGGTGCTGCCGCCGCCATTGCGGGTAAGGTAACCCGGTAGTGTAGCCTTACTGCATATGCGCAAGCGCGAGGCCCCGCTCCTCTCTCCTATTAGCCCGGCGGCTGAGGGAGGAGGAGGAGGGAGCCCCGCGGTGATGTCACGGCCACATCGCGCCACGGCATACTTCCGGAAGTGGGAAAGGATACCTGTGAAAGACAGGTATCCTGTCCCCCCTCCCTCCGAAAGGTGCCAATTGTGACACCGGAAGGGGGGAGGAATCCAATGAGCGGAAGTTCCACTTTAGGTTGGAGCTCCGCTTTAATCGGATGTGCGGTATAAAGTGCCAAATGCCAAGACAAACATCAGCGCAAAATTCGTGCTCCCACTCACCAGAGATCCAGGACTCCACTCATATTAAAACAATAAACACAATGTAAAACCTGAACCGGAAGTGGCCAGCCGGAAATTACATCACCATCTGTGACTGGTTTCGTCCCACCCACTGGTTGTTTTCAAAGGAAAAGATTTTATTTTTATTTTTTTATTTTTTTATAATTTTCTATATTTTGTCATCTATCTATTAAAAAAGAAAAAAAAACAGTGGTAATCAAATACCACCAAAAGAAAGCTCTATTTGTGTGAAAAAATTCTATAAATTTTATCTGTGTACAGTGTTGCATTAATGCATGCTGCTTTTGACAGCGAAAGGGCTGCTCACATGGATGCATATCACTTGCCCAGCAACCTATGCCCCATCAGGGTGGTTTCTCTGGGCTGCTGAGGGAAGTCTAGGAACATCTTCACTGGGTAAGTCTAGGAACATAGGGAGTTGTGGCAAATGATGTTAAAGAGGCCTGCCCCTGCATCTGAGCATGGTGAGTAAATGGGCACACCGCTACATTACCATGCCCCTCTTCCTCTTTTACATTCAGCTCCATCTTACTCTGGAGAATTCTAGTCTCATTTTCCACACAGACATTGACTGACTCAGAGGGGTGTGAATGGACCCTTGTTCTCCAAAAACCTTGTTGCCCTTGTTATAATGTTGTGCCTAGGCCTGGGTTCACACAAGATGCAGTACAAATTTACAGCAAATTTGCTGGGGATTCGGCACCACATGTAAATTACAACCCATCCATGCAAACTGATTGCGGAGTGTATGTTAATGTAACGACACCCGGTAATCGGTTTCCAAAACATAAAAGCGCGATTTGCAGAATCAGACCGCATTGTACATGGACCAATCTATCTCTTATAGTGGGAGCCCTTCTATATACAAACTGACACCTTTTTGAGAAAATTCCCTAGGGATATAGGTTTTTTTTTTGTTTTTTTTTCAAATGTTCTATATTGGCAATTAAAATCCGTAACAAACACTGTGCCAAAATCACATATCGGATACCAATATGGAAGTTTTCATTAATGTGACACTCATTTTGGATATTTATAGAGTACCACAGAGCACGTTCACAGTGGGACTTTTATGTGTTTTAAACTATAATAGAAGTTCATATAATACGTTTTGGTTAAGTTTGTTTTTTATTGTTTTATAGTTTTTTTACAGCATTGTGCTACCTAAATAAGGGTCTATGTTTACTGACATTGTCAGTGGTCAGGCTTGGAGACCAATAGCAGTAGGCTCCCACCGAGGCACCCACAGCTAGATAAGTACAGAAGCAGGTCACCTTGGCAGATAATGTAGGCTCACTTGAGTTTCGGGGGTTTAAGCACAAACCAGTATTTATCAGAGCTCCTGATGGTGGAGATGAGTTTTTCTGCATGTTATTACCAGGTTTCAGGATTGGCTCACCAGGAGGTGCATAAGCTGGGGTCCAGTAGCACATATAGTAGGTAAGGATCAAGCAAAGTCAGCAAAGTCAGTGAACAAGCCAAAGGTTGGTAACAATTGTTTGCAGGTTGGAAACAAGCAGGAGCATAGTCGAGAAACAAGCCAAAGGTCAGTAATGAGTTTTATTGGAGATAAGGACAGCTGCAGGTATGCAAAGGAGCAAGATATTGGCTGGAGAGAAAACAATAATTTGGCAAACAGGAAGTGCAAAGGCACGGCTTAAATAGGAATGTCATGAGAGGAGCAAGGAGTTCAAGGTTAATCAGAACCAAGGAACAAGACAAGATTATCAAAGGGTTCAGACAGGATCCTTTCCAGCATCTAAGGTGGCTCAAAAAGGAGAGCTACTGCTAGATTAAGCAGAGGTCCTGGAATCGGGTCTCAGTGCTGACAGACATTTGGAGACACTTTTTATTTTTAAGTCTTGTGACATTTTAAGCTGTATACCAACTAAGAATTCCAGGTGGGGTTGGTGTCTGAATAATAATTAGAAGTAAACCTCCAAACACATTCTGCTACTCTTCCTGAGTATGAAGATACCACTGGTATGTATCAGAAACCATGAATCAGACTGAGACAGAAGTATAGTTAAATCACACTTGTTTAATAATAATAAAAAAAGGTAAACAGAGTAAACCTAGTCAAAAAATAGCCAGAGTTCAGGAACGCATAGTCAGACAAGCCAAAAAGTCAAGGAGGCAGTGAACAGCGTAGTAGAACAGCAAGCAGGATCTGGAGCCAGAAGGAATATCAGCCAAGCAAGTCTTTAACAGGAACACAGGAGAGCATCTCTAAAGATGTGACCAAGGCGAAGGCAGAGATCATCTGGACTGTACGGCTTAAGTAGACAGGACCGACGAGCAGGATCATCAACAGATGAGTCATTGTGGAGAGACAGGAGCCAGCAATTAGCCCACAGCTAAGCGGTTGGAGGACCACCAGGCTTGAGGGGAAAACATCTATGGAAAAAAGGAGGAGGACAGGGGCATGTACATCCGAGGATGGGACCTAAGAGCGTTCCTCCGAACCGTACCCTTTCCAATGCACCAGGTACCATTCTTGTGTCCTTAGGACTTGAATTTGATCTTGACTGTCCTTGCAGAGGCCACTTTTTGAAGCAATCTGGGATTTTGTTAGTCCTTTTTCTCAGAAAGTGGCTTCTTTGGCTATCACTTTGCTAAGTGGAGTGTCAGAGTTTTTGTCTCTTTTATGCAAGAAGTCGTTCTTGGTCTCACATCATGATAAGGTGATGTTGCGTCCTCATCCATTTTTTGTCTAGAATGGTGTCCAGTTTTCACTTAAATCAAGAAAATGTCGTGCCTTCTTTCTGATCCTCAGTTGGCAGTAATTATGTCACTGCATACTCTGGAGGTAGTTCTGGAGGTCAGAATTACTTGATTTGTTGGTACAGGTCAGGAATCCTGGTTTGTGCTGCCACTAGAGCCCAGGATGGGCAGGAGGCATCCAAGTTAACTATTTTCATTGGATTTGCCTGTTTATTAATTGGAGCCTATGCCTTTAAAGGGCAAGGTCCCCCACCCCTTTTTTTGGTAAAAGCGCTTGCTACCAGGTGTGTGGGGACATCTATGCCCATCCACCATCAGGTGTCAGTGGCTCAGGATTTAAGGCCATTACATGGTCTTTTGTTCATACATTCACAGAATTTTACCAGATTGATATCAAAGCCACTGAAGATACTGCTTTGGCCACAGTAGGTTTTGGGCGGCAGAAGGAGTCCTTCTGTGATTGTGTCTCCCTTCCCTCAAAGCCATTGCTTTAGGACATCCTCTATAGTCAGTATTATGGTTGCTCTGTGTCCCGTGATGTACGATAAAGAAAATAGGATTTTTCCATCATATTTACCTGTAAAATCCTTTTCTTGGAGTACATCACGGGTCACAGAGGTCCCTCCCATCTTTTTTTGGATATTCATTGCTTTGCTAGAAAACGTAGGTACTTCCTGTGTAGAAGTGATTATATAGGGGTGGACTTCCTGTTTGACTATCTGCCTGTGTCCCGTGATGTACTCCAAGAAAAGGATTTTACAGGTAAGTATGATGGAAAAATCCTATTTTTCTCATGAAAGGTTTCCTTTAACTGCTTGCGGACCAGCCGCAGCAGTTTTACTGCGGCAGGTTGGCTCCGCTGTGCAAAATCACGCTATATTACGTGATCTCGTGAGGCTTGAATAGCAGGACGTTAATTTTGTTTGGGAGCAACGTCACACGACCACGCAATTGTCAGTGCCGAATCGCAAAAAGTGCTTTGGTCTTAGTGCTCTGGTTCCATGCATCGTTATATAAGACCTGTCAGAAGAAGAGAAGCGTCACACAGCGGGAGCCTCCCATTGCGCGGAGCGCCCCGAGAATGAAGAAGAGACGCCGTGGAGGAAGATGCTGGACGAGAACACCGGAGCAAGAAGAAGCGGATTGGAGGAAGAAGAAGATGGAGGAATAGGAAGATGGAGGAAGAAGAAGATGGAGGAAGAAGATGAAGAAACCGAAGGATGAAGAAAGGAAGAAGGAAGAAGACCAGAAGAAAGAAGACTTTAATAAAGGACTTGTCAAAGACCATTTCCTGTAATTTTTAACACTTTTGTCATTTTTTTTGTGAAATGGTAGGGGTACTTTTCACACAGGGGGGCCGGGATCTGAGGATCCCCTTGTCAGAGGGGGCTTCCAGATTCTGATAAGCCCCCCGCCCGCAGACCCCCACAACCACCGTCCAGGATTGTGGGAATGAGGCCCTTGTCCTCATCAACATGGGAGGGACAAGGTGCTTTGGGGGGACACCCGGCACCCGGCACCCGGTAATCGGTTTCCAAAACATAAAAGCGCGATTTGCAGAATCAGACCGCATTGTACATGGACCAATCTATCTCTTATAGTGGGAGCCCTTCTATATACAAACTGACACCTTTTTGAGAAAATTCCCTAGGGATATAGGTTTTTTTTTTGTTTTTTTTTCAAATGTTCTATATTGGCAATTAAAATCCGTAACAAACACTGTGCCAAAATCACATATCGGATACCAATATGGAAGTTTTCATTAATGTGACACTCATTTTGGATATTTATAGAGTACCACAGAGCACGTTCACAGTGGGACTTTTATGTGTTTTGAACTATAATAGAAGTTCATATAATACGTTTTGGTTAAGTTTGTTTTTTATTGTTTTATAGTTTTTTTTACAGCATTGTGCTACCTAAATAAGGGTCTATGTTTACTGACATTGTCAGTGGTCAGGCTTGGAGACCAATAGCAGTAGGCTCCCACCGAGGCACCCACAGCTAGATAAGTACAGAAGCAGGTCACCTTGGCAGATAATGTAGGCTCACTTGAGTTTCGGGGGTTTAAGCACAAACCAGTATTTATCAGAGCTCCTGATGGTGGAGATGAGTTTTTCTGCATGTTATTACCAGGTTTCAGGATTGGCTCACCAGGAGGTGCATAAGCTGGGGTCCAGTAGCACATATAGTAGGTAAGGATCAAGCAAAGTCAGCAAAGTCAGTGAACAAGCCAAAGGTTGGTAACAATTGTTTGCAGGTTGGAAACAAGCAGGAGCATAGTCGAGAAACAAGCCAAAGGTCAGTAATGAGTTTTATTGGATATAAGGACAGCTGCAGGTATGCAAAGGAGCAAGATATTGGCTGGAGAGAAAACAATAATTTGGCAAACAGGAAGTGCAAAGGCACGGCTTAAATAGGAATGTCATGAGAGGACCAAGGAGTTCAAGGTTAATCAGAACCAAGGAACAAGACAAGATTATCAAAGGGTTCAGACAGGATCCTTTCCAGCATCTAAGGTGGCTCAAAAAGGAGAGCTACTGCTAGATTAAGCAGAGGTCCTGGAATCGGGTCTCAGTGCTGACAGACATTTGGAGACACTTTTTATTTTTAAGTCTTGTGACATTTTAAGCTGTATACCAACTAAGAATTCCAGGTGGGGTTGGTGTCTGAATAATAATTAGAAGTAAACCTCCAAACACATTCTGCTACTCTTCCTGAGTATGAAGATACCACTGGTATGTATCAGAAACCATGAATCAGACTGAGACAGAAGTACAGTTAAATCACACTTGTTTAATAATAATAAAAAACAGAGTAAACCTAGTCAAAAAATAGCCAGAGTTCAGGAACGCATAGTCAGACAAGCCAAAAAGTCAGGGAGGCAGAGAACAGCGTAGTAGAACAGCAAGCAGGATCTGGAGCCAGAATGAATATCAGCCAAGCAAGTCTTTAACAGGAACACAGGAGAGCATCTCTAAAGATGTGACCAAGGCGAAGGCAGAGATCATCTGGACTGTACGGCTTAAGTAGACAGGACCGACGAGCAGGATCATCAACAGATGAGTCATTGTGGAGAGACAGGAGCCAGCAATTAGCCCACAGCTAAGCGGTTGGAGGACCACCAGGCTTGAGGGGAAAACATCTATGGAAAAAAGGAGGAGGACAGGGGCATGTACGTCCGAGGATGGGACCTAAGAGCGTTCCTCCGAACCGTACCCTTTCCAATGCACCAGGTACCATTCTTGTGTCCTTAGGACTTGAATTTGATCTTGACTGTCCTTGCAGAGGCCACTTTTTGAAGCAATCTGGGATTTTGTTAGTCCTTTATCTCAGAAAGTGGCTTCTTTGGCTATCACTTCGCTAAGTGGAGTGTCAGAGTTTTTGTCTCTTTTATGCAAGAAGTCGTTCTTGGTCTCACATCATGATAAGGTGATGTTGCGTCCTCATCCATTTTTTGTCTAGAATGGTGTCCAGTTTTCACTTAAATCAAGAAAATGTCGTGCCTTCTTTCTGATCCTCAGTTGGCAGTAATTATGTCACTGCATACTCTGGAGGTAGTTCTGGAGGTCAGAATTACTTGATTTGTTGGTACAGGTCAGGAATCCTGGTTTGTGCTGCCACTAGAGCCCAGGATGGGCAGGAGGCATCCAAGTTAACTATTTTCATTGGATTTGCCCGTTAATTAATTGGAGCCTATGCCTTTAAAGGGCAAGGTCCCCCACCCCTTTTTTTGGTAAAAGCGCTTGCTACCAGGTGTGTGGGGACATCTATGCCCATCCACCATCAGGTGTCAGTGGCTCAGGATTTAAGGCCATTACATGGTCTTTTGTTCATACATTCACAGAATTTTACCAGATTGATATCAAAGCCACTGAAGATACTGCTTTGGCCACAGTAGGTTTTGGGCGGCAGAAGGAGTCCTTCTGTGATTGTGTCTCCCTTCCCTCAAGGCCATTGCTTTAGGACATCCTCTATAGTCAGTATTATGGTTGCTCTGTGTCCCGTGATGTACGATAAAGAAAATAGGATTTTTCCATCATATTTACCTGTAAAATCCTTTTCTTGGAGTACATCACGGGTCACAGAGGTCCCTCCCATCTTTTTTTGGATATTCATTGCTTTGTTAGAAAACGTAGGTACTTCCTGTGTAGAAGTGATTATATAGGGGTGGACTTCCTGTTTGACTATCTGCCTGTGTCCCGTGATGTACTCCAAGAAAAGGATTTTACAGGTAAGTATGATGGAAAAATCCTATTTTTCTCATGAAAGGTTTCCTTTAACCGCTTGCGGACCAGCCGCAGCAGTTTTACTGCGGCAGGTTGGCTCCGCTGTGCAAAATCACGCTATATTACGTGATCTCGTGAGGCTTGAATAGCAGGACGTTAATTTTGTTTGGGAGCAACGTCACACGACCACGCAATTGTCAGTGCCGAATCGCAAAAAGTGCTTTGGTCTTAGTGCTCTGGTTCCATGCATCGTTATATAAGACCTGTCAGAAGAAGAGAAGCGTCACACAGCGGGAGCCTCCCATTGCACGGAGCGCCCCGAGAATGAAGAAGAGACGCCGTGGAGGAAGATGCTGGACGAGAACACCGGAGCAAGAAGAAGCGGATTGGAGGAAGAAGAAGATGGAGGAATAGGAAGATGGAGGAAGAAGAAGATGGAGGAAGAAGATGAAGAAACCGAAGGATGAAGAAAGGAAGAAGGAAGAAGACCAGAAGAAAGAAGACTTCAATAAAGGACTTGTCAAAGACCATTTCCTGTAATTTTTAACACTTTTGTAATTTTTTTTGTGAAATGGTAGGGGTACTTTTCACACAGGGGGGCCGGGATCTGAGGATCCCCTTGTCAGAGGGGGCTTCCAGATTCTGATAAGCCCCCCGCCCGCAGACCCCCACAACCACCGTCCAGGATTGTGGGAATGAGGCCCTTGTCCTCATCAACATGGGAGGGACAAGGTGCTTTGGGGGGACCCCAAAGCATCCTCCCAATGTTGAGGGCATGTGGCCTGGTACAGTTCAGGAGGGGGGGGCGCTCTCTCGTCCCCCCCTCTTTTCCCGCAGCCTGCCAGGTTGCGTGCTCGGATAAGGGTCTGGTATGGATTTTGAGGGGGGCCCCACGCCATTTTTTTTTTAAATCCATATCAGGCCCTTCAGGTCTACGTGACTTGACATTTACTAAGATTTTTCCGGCGCAGTGAACCAGTGCACTTAAATGGGCGCAAATTCCGCTTGCGCATGCGCATTACATAAATTGACCTAGCGCAGTTCCAAGTGTATTTGCAGGCGCAGCAAGCTTGCTCAGAGAAAGTAAATTTTCCGTTCTATTTTGGGCATATTTGTTACTTGGACAGTCATATTTATACTTCCTCACATCACCCACATCACCCCCATAATATTGCCACTTCCAGCCTCTTTTAATTCTGAGTTGAAGAATGCGCGCGCCAGGTCTATAGCGGCACACATGCTCATAGTAAATGGGGAATTGCGCTGTGTTGCAGGCGGAAATGCTTTGTGAATATGAAAACGGCCCTTGAGCTTCGGCGTACGCCGCAACTCATGGCGCAAGTGCTTTGTAAAGCAGCCCCATTGCTCGTTATATTTTTTCCATTCGATATGTGGCTAGGTCAGAACATGAATATGTACAGTCAGGTCCATAAATATTAGGACATCGACACAATTCTAATCTTTTTGGCTCTTTACACCACCACAATAGATTTGAAATGAAAGGAACAAGATGTGCTTCAACTGCAGACTTTCAGCTTTAATTTGAGGGTATTTACAAATCAGGTGAACGGTGTAGGAATTACAACAGTTTGTATATGTGCCTCCCACTTTTTAACGGACCAAAAGTAATGGGACAGATTAACAATCATCTATCAAATTTTCACTTTTTAATACTTGGTTGAAAAACATTTGCAGTCAATTACAGCCTGAAGTCTGGAACATATAGATATCACCAAACGCTAGGTTTCATCCCTGATGATGCTCTGCCAGGCCTCTACTGCAACTGTCTTCAGTTCCTGCTTGTTCTTGGGGAATTTTCCGTCAGTTTTTGTCTTCAGCAAGTGAAATGCATGCTCAATCGGATTCAGGTCAAGTGATTGACTTGGCCATTTCATAACATTCCGCTTCTTTCCCTTAAAAAACCCTTTGGTTGCTTTCGCAGTATGCTTTGGGTCATTGTCTATCTGCAATGTGAAGTGCCGTCCAATGAGTTCTGAAGCATTTTGCTGAATATAAGCAGATAATATTGCCCGAAACACTTCAGAATTCATCCTGCTGCTTTTGTCAGCAGTCACATTATCAATAAATACAAGAGAACCAGTTCCATTGGCAGCCATACATGCCCACGCCATGACACTACCACCACCATGCTTCACTGATGAGGTGGTATGCTTTGGATCATGAGCAGTTCCTTTCCTTCTCCATACTCTTCTCTTCCCATCACTCTGGTACAAGTTGATCTTGGTCTCATCTGTCCATAGGATGTTGTTCCAGAACTGTGAAGGCTTTTTTAGATGTTGTTTGGCAAACTCTTATCTGGCCTTCCTGTTTTTGAGGCTCACCAATTGTTTACATCTTGTGGTAAACCCTCTGCATTCACTCTAGTGAAGTCTTCTCTTGATTGTTGACTTTGACACACATACACCTACCTCCTGGAGAGTGTTCTTGATCTGGCCAACTGTTGTGGAGGGTGCTTTCTTCACCAGGGAAAGAATTCTTCGGTCATCCACCACAGTTGTTTTCCGTGGTCTTTTGGTGTTGCTGAGCTCACCGGTGCATTCTTTCTTTTTAAGGATGTTTCCAAACAGTTGATTTGGCCACACCTAATGTTTTTGCTTTCTCTCTGATGGGTTTGTTTTGTTTTTTCAGCCTAATGATGGCTTGCTTCACTTATAGTGACATCTCTTTGGATCTCATATTGAGAGTTGACAGCAACAGATTCCAAATGCAAAAAGCACACTTGAAATGAACTCTTTTATCTGCTCCTTGTAAATGGGATAATGAGGGAATAACACACACCTGGCCATGGAACAGCTGAGCAGCCAATTGTCCCATTACTTTTGGCCCCTTAAAAAGACGGAGGCACATATACAAACTGTTGTAATTCTTACACCGTTCACCTGATTTGTAAATACTCTCAAATTAAAGCTGAAAGTCTGCAGTTGAAGCACATCTTGTTTGTTTCATTTCAAATCCATTGTGGTGGTGTATAGAGCCAAAAAGATTAGAATTGATGTCGTTGTCCCAATATTTATGGACCTGACTGTATAGCTGTAGTAGTCAGTACACGTCTTTATATGGCTATGACAAGATTTACTGATTCGTTTTTTCCTTTTTCTGGTCTCTCCCTTGTTCTTTGCCTTTCCTTCTACTCTCTGCAGCGCTGTGGAAGACAGCGCTGCAGCTTCAGAACTCCCATCTGGTGACCGCAACAATGGAGGATGGCCGTGCGGTGTGGGAACCAAAATGAGGCTTGGATAGCAAACAGCATGGCACAGGTTAGTGACGTCACTATAGTGGGTCGCGTTTCCTGTGCGCGCGTGCCATGAATGGTACCCGCGCTCCTTTGTCAAGCATGATGCATGGGGTGAAGGGACAATGTTTTATAGTGAAGCAGAGGGCAGAGTCCCTTCACCGTAGCGTATCATTCGTAGCACGCACGCTCGGAAGAGCGTCGCACTATAGTGACGTCACTACCCTGTGCCACGCTGTTTGCTATCCAAACCTCGTTTTGGTTCCCACGCCACAAAGGCTGTCCGTCCTTCATCTTTGCAGTCACCAGACGGGAGTTCTGAAGCTGCAGCGCTGTCTTCCGCAGAATTTGACGGTTCACTGCCCTCATCTTCCCTGGGATCTGATGTGCTGCATCCTGCCAGCTAGAAACTGACTCTCTGTTAGCCGTAGTCCCACCTGCTCATATCAGAGATGTACCCAACGTCATTTACTTCCATATGAGTGGATATTGCTTTTATAATAACGTGTTTTTGATACATACTCAGAGGTGCCCCTCTCCTTGTTTCTCTCCTAGCTTTACTGGAATTTTGGCTCTCTGTCTGTAACATTCCGCATCTGGTGGCAGGTGACTTGGCAAGCTCTCTGGGGGCCCTGATGTAAGGGGAGGCTCTCTGGGGACCCTGATGTAATGATACTATATAATGTTTTATATTTCATATGGGCTCTAGCCCCAGATCTTTTGTAGACCTAGCAACGCCCCTGGTGGCACGGGCTTGATCTGCCACATACCCAATAAGGTTTTAACTTTACTTTGACATGAGGTCATGGTAAATTACTTTCATTTGGCTAGGTAATTCTGAAAACATCTCTCATTTTTTTTAATAAGAGCTCTCTTACCTTTTGAATTTGAGTAATAGACAGAGCTCCTGAGATCCCAATTTCAGGTATACCATTAGCTTTTAAATCTTAAAGTGGAACTTCAGTAATTTTTTCATCTTTCCATCTATTAAACCTTCTGCCCTTGTTGTTTTAACTTTGGAGAGTGAAACATTTTTTTTTCTGCCAGTAAATACCTTATACAGCCCACTTCCTGTTTCCTGTCTGTTAAAAAGCCTAGGCTTATGATATCATGCACATCTCTCTCTCTGACTCTTGTGAGAGTTTGCCATGAAGGCAGGAGGGATGAGTCATAAGAGGGCCAATGAGAGCTGCAGAGCTGGAGTTGTGCCTCTGTGTGTCTGTGTAAATCCAGGAAGTGAACAGGCAGCAGGTTCAGCTGCCCACAGTTAAAATGGATGCAGCCAGACTCAGTGGAGGGAGATTTCTGCAGCATATTTGGCAAGTACAGAATCACAGTATATATAAAATAATATGCAGAGTGGTTGGAGGGAAGCTTTAGAATGGCAAAGATGTTTTTATTACTAATTATGTGAGCAGACTGCAGTTCCTCTTTAACCGCTTAAGGACCGCCTCACGCCGATATACGTCGGCAGAATGGCATGGCTGGGCACAAGCACGTACCTGTACGTGTCTCTTTAAGAACCCAGCAGAGGGTCGCACACATGCCGCCGGCGGCGCGCTCGCGACCCGGTTCTTAGCTCCGTGACCGTGGCCGTGGGACCAGTGGACCCGATCGCCGCTGGGGTCCCGCGATCGGTCACAGAGCTGAAGAACGAGGAGAGGTCTGTGTAAACAAACCTCTCCCCGTGCATCCTAGTGCGACTGACACTGATCGTCGGTTCCCCGTCATCGGGACGGACGATCAGTGACGTCAGACGCCAAGCCACACCCCCCTACAGTTAAAAAAAAACACACACACACACACACACACTTAACCCCTTCCCGCCCCCTAGTGGTTAACTCCTTCACTGCCAGTGTCATTTACACAGGAATCAGTGCATTTAAATAGCACTGATTGCTGTATAAATGACAATGGTCCCAAAAATGTGTCAAAAATGTCCGATGTGTCCGCCATAATGTCACAGTCACAATAAAAATCGCTGATCGCCGCCATTACTAGTAAAAAAAATATATTAATAAAAAGGCTATAAAACTATCCTCAAACCAATCAATAATCGCTAATTGTGACTTTTTTGTACCAAAAATATGTAGAAGAATACGTATCGGCCTAAACTGAGGGAAAAAACGTATTTTTTATATATTTTTGGGGGATATTTATTATAGCAAAAAGTAAAAAAAATATAGTTTTTTTTTCAAAATTGTTGCTCTATTTTTGTTTATAGCGCAAAAAATAAAAACCGCAGAGGTGATCAAATATCACCAAAAGAAAGCTCTATTTTGTGGGAAAAAAAGGACGCCAATTTTGTTTGGGAGCCACGTAGCACGTCGCGGAATTGTCAGCTAAAGTGACGCAGTGCCGAATCGCAAAAAGGGGCCTGGTCCTTTGGCTGCAAATTGGTCCGGGGTTAAGGGATGCTTTTTTCTTAAAGATTCTCCTGATCCTTACAGGGTTTTATTGGGTTAATATGGTATATTTGTAGGGGTCTTCTCTTCTCTCTGGTCTCACAGGGGTCCTGCTGGAAATGTAATCTTCATAGTAGGCACCAAAACTAAGACCCTGTCTCTCAGGTTTAAGGTTCTGATTTTTGCAGAGCAGTTATATAGTCGGATCTGCACTTCTTGGGTTTGCTGCATATGTTCCCACACTATGAGAACATCTGCTGCTATCCTATCCTGGATCTAAGCAATGTTTTTAATTAAAATTTTTGAAGTATTTTCTCTTGCTACCATGTTTCACAAGCTATATCCAGGAGTCCCTAGGGACCACCTTTTTAGCATACCTTTTAAGGTTTTAGTTTTTAGTTTTACCAGCCCATCCGTTTGGGAGGTGGAACACTGAAGTGTATATATGAGTCAGTTTTCTTTCTTGTTCAAATATTTTAAAGAGAAAAAAATCAGCACAAATGTATTGGAAATAGTACAGTAAAAATATGGTCACAGTAGGTATGACATAACCAATTGGATTGTGTAAGTGACCATGTGAAAACACAAAACACACAAAAAAATAATAAGCAACAGTGATGGAGGGCAGTCCTCCGGGAAAATACACAAAAGTAAAAAAAGTACAGTGGTGTGAAAAAGTGTTTGCCCCCTTCCCATTTCCTGTTCCTTTGCATGTTTGTCACACTTAAGAACATCAAACCAATTTAAACAATAGTCAAGGACAACACAAGTAAACACAAAATGCAATTTGTAAATGAAGGTGTTTATTACTAAAGGTGAAAAAAAATCCAAACCATCATGGCCCTGTGTGAAAAAGTGATTGCCCCCCTTGTGCGGGAAGTCATGGAAGCAGTAAGGTTTACATACGACGACTCATCCAAGAGGTCACAAAAGACCCCAAAACAACGTCCAAGGAACTGCAGGCCTCACTTGCCTCAGTTAAGGTCAGCGTTCATGCCTCCACCATCAGGAAAAGACTGGGCAAAAATGGCCTGCATGGCAGAGTTCCAAGGAGAAAACCACTGCTGAGCAAAAAGAACATCAAAGCTCGTCTCAATTTCTCCACAACACATCTTGATGATCCCCAAGACTTTTGGGACAACATTCTGTGGACCGATGAGACAAAAGTGGAACTCTTTGGAAGGTGTGTGTCCAAGTATATCTGGCGTAGAAGGAACACTGCATTTCAGAAAAAGAACATTATACCAACAGTAAAATATGGTGGTGGTAGTGTGATGGTCTGGGGCTGTTTTGCTGCTTCAGGACCTGGAAGACTTGCCGTGATAAAAGGAACTATGAATTCTGCTGTCTACCAAGAGATCCTGAAGGAGAATGTCTGACCATCTGTTCGTGTACTCAAGCTGAAACGAACTTGGGTTCTGCAGCAGGACAATGATCCTAAACACACCAGCAAGTCCACCACCGAATGGCTGAAGGAAAACAAAATGAAGACTTTGGAGTGGCCTAGCCAAAGTCCTGACCTGAATCCTATTGAGATGTTGTGGTATGACCTTAAAAAGGCCGTTCATGCTCGAAAACCCTCTAATGTAACTGAATTAGGACAATTCTGCAAAGATGAGTGGGCCAAAATTCCTCCAGGACGCTGTAAAAGCCTCATTGCACGTTATCGCAAACGCTTGGTTGCAGTTGTTGCTGCTAAGGGTGGCCCAACCAGTTATTAGGTTTAGGGGGCAATCACTTTTTCACACAGGGCCATGATGGTTTGGATTTTTTTTCACCTTTAATAATAAACACCTTCATTTACAAATTGCATTTTGTGTTTACTTGTGTTGTCCTTGACTATTGTTTAAATTGGTTTGATGTTCCGAAACACTTAAGTGTGACAAACATGCAAAGGAACAGGAAATGAGGAAGGGGGCAAACACTTTTTCACACCACTGTAAGTAATTTTTAACAGCCAAGGTCTTTGTTTACCTTTGACATTAACATGAAAGGGGTTCCTTGATATATTAAAACTTATTTAGCAATACCTGTATGGGAATGCATGTTGGACAGCATTTTGCTATAACCTTGGAGCATGTGTTTCTGAGAGGGATTTATTCTAAATACCAGGTTGCATAGTCAAGGACTATAAATATGTGCATTTTCCCCCTGGCGGACTTCGGCAGTGGCTTGGTCAGTTCTGTAGCAACCCTCTGAAAAGGCACCACAATTATAGGCAAGGGTGCCAGGAGACTTTGAATATGTGGTTGTGATAAATTATTTTAACATAGATATACAATGCTCACCGGTGGCTTTGTAAATATTTAGACCATAATATAACTGCTTAATATGCTCCTTTATTTTTCTTACACCTAAATGACCCACCACCCAATACATTATATTATGGTATGCTCGATGACGTTGGTGAGACCCGGCAACCCTGAAAACATGTCCCTATTTCTTTGCAGAAACTCTTTTGCTTGCTGGGTTGGGGGCCTAGTTAGGGTAGCAGCCACCTGCACCAGGTCGATTCCTGCATGGTCCCCTGACTGTACCGCTACCACAGCGGATACCTGTTCTCTGTCTCTCCAGGGTTTCAACAGATTTACGTGATAGATCTGGTATGGTTTTCTTTTCCCTGGCTGATGTACCTTGTAGTTCACCTCACCCACTTTTTCTATTACCTCAAACGGGCCTTGCCACCTGGCCAAGAACTTGCTCTCCACTGTGGGTATTAGGACAGCCACCCGGTTTCCTACTTGAAACTGTCTAATTTTAGCCGATCTGTTATACACCCTTCTTTGGGCATCCTGAGCCTTCTGCATGTGCTCCTCACCAGCGGCATCACCTTAGCCACCCTCTCTCGCATTTGAGAGATATGCTCTACCACGGTCTTGTGTGGTGAGGATTCACTTTCCCATGTTTCTTTGACTAGGTCAAGCAACCCCCGGGGCCTTCGTCCATACATTAACTCAAACGGTGAGAAGCCCGTGGACGCTTGTGGAACCTCCCGGATGGCAAACAAGAGGGCAGGGAGTAACATATCCCAATCCTTCCGTCTTTCTGGACCACTCTTTTTAACATGGACTTTAGAGTTTTATTAAACCTCTCAACTAGGCCATCGGTCTGCGGGTGATAGACGGACGTCCGCAACTGCTTGATCTGAAATAGTCTGCACACGTCCGCCATCACCTTTGACATAAAAGGGGTGCCCTGGTCCGTAAGTATCTCCCTGGGGAATCCAGTTCGTGAAAACATTTGGAATAACTCCTTGGCAATGGCCTTAGAGGAAGCTTTCCTCAAAGGAACTGCTTCTGGATACCTGGTTGCGTAGTCTAGGATGACTAATATATATTGGTGCCCCCTTGCCGACTTTACCAGGGGTCCCACGAGATCCATGGCGATCCGCTCAAACTGAACCTCAATAATCGGCAAGGGTACCAGAGGGCTTCTATAGTGTGGGCCTGGGGCAGTTAACTGGCAAATGGGACAAGATGCACAATATCTTTTAACCTCGGCCTTCACCCCTGGCCAGTAAAACCGGTCGGTTATCCTGGCCTCCAAGTGTCCTCCCAGTGCGTCATTGTGGGCTAGGTCAAGTAGCATCCACCTATATGGTTGGGGAACCAGTAACTGCTCTACAGTTTCCTCTCGGCTTTCAGCCACTCGATAAACCAAATCCCCCTTTAATGCAAAATGAGGAAACCTTTGATCTGCCCCTGGTATTTGTGGGACCCCATCAACAACAGAAACCTGCTCTCGAGCATTGACCAAGGTAGGATCCTGCAACTGGGCGGTGCCAAACGCACCCCTGGGTACGTCCAGGTCTGGATGCACTGACCTTGAGGATGTTTCCCCTTCACCCTCCTCAACTGGGAACTGCAACGGGGAGAGCTCCTCATCATCCTCCCCCAGCATAACCTGTAATGGGCAGGCTTCCCCCCCCTCAGAAGTCAACTCGGTATTGAGGCCTGAAACAGAAACATTGTCATTCAAATTAACATTCTCTGCAATATCCTTATTAGTGACAGGTATCTCTGTTTTAGAGGGGTGTGTTGTGGGGGTTTCAGACCTAGACCCCTCAGACTCCATCTCTTCCAGGCCCAGTGTCCCCAGTTCTCCAGGCAGCCCCATCTGTGCCTGGTTCCACAGTTCGAGGAATAGCGGACAGTCCCGCCCCACTATAATATCATGTATTAAACTATTTACTACCCCAACCTCTTGTGTCACTGAGGTACGTCCATAAGAAACCGTCACAGGAACCAGGGGGTACTCCCTGGTATCCCCTTGGATACACACTACGCGCAGAGTTTTATTTACGGGGCCAAGTCTCCCAATCACCCTGGCATGTACCAGTGTTACCATGCTCCCGGAGTCTAGTAGGGCCCTGGCAGGAAGGTGGTTCACCCACACTTCACACTCGAACCGTCCTTCAGCCAGATCAAGATGAGTGGTACACGCTCTTTGCACATAGAAGGAGCTTCTCTGACCAGTCCCGCAATCCATCGGCTCCTCCTGAAGTGGGCATTGTGCCCGGGTATGCCCCAGGACCGACATCGCCACACTGTAGGCCTCCCATCCTAGGGACAGGAACCAACCTTCGAGGTTCTGCAGAAGATGGTGCAGGGTTGCGGGTTCCAATGTCTAGCAGGGCTTCTCTCCTAGGTGCTGTGGCCGGTCTTGTTGCCCTTGGTGTGGGTTCCCGACGTTTGGCAGGCCCAAGCAGGTCCTCCACCACGGTGTACCTTTCAACCAACTCAACCAGCTGGTCAGTGGTTGCAGGGTCTCCATGGCTTACCCAGCGCTGTAGGTCATCTGGCAGGGACCGCAGGTACCAGTCCATCACCACCCGTTCCACCATTTGTGGGCCCGACAGTTTTTCTGGCTGCAGCCATTTTTTAACCAGCTGTATCAGTTCATGCATTTGGGACCTGGGTGGTCGGTCAGGTTTGTACCGCCAGCGATGCACCCTCTGAGCCCGGACAGCCATGGTCACTCCTAGGCGGGCCAGGATCTCTGTCTTCAGATGCTCATAGTTGCTGATATGTTCAGTTGGGAGGTCAAAGTAGGCCTTTTGAGGGTCACCGGTGAGAAAAGGAGAGATAATGCCGGCCCATTGGTCACGGGGCCACCCCTCTCTCTCCGCTATCCTCTCAAAGGTGGTGAGAAAGGCCTCTACGTCATCGCTGGGTGTCAGTTTTTGTAAGAAATGGCTGGCTCTCACAGACACTTGGTTGCCAACGGCAACGACCGATTGTTCTCGTCCCTGAGCCAGCCGCTGCACTGCCTCCTGTAAGGCAGTCACCTGTGTTTGAGTGGACTCCTGCTGAGCAGTAAACTGGGCGGCTAGCAACCGTGTGTTTTCCTGCTGAGCAGCTATAGCCTGTGCCAGGGCCTGCTGCTGCTGAGCCATCGCTTCCTCATGGCGACGGTTTGCATCTGCTGAAGCTTGCTGCTGAGGTCACGGTGGCTTGCGCCAAAGCCCTGATGACCTCCTCCATGCCTTTACCTGCTGTTATGCAGCGTCTGAGCTGACTTCACCCACGACATGCCATTTGTACACTGCTGCTGGAGGCCCTTAACCCCCTGTGCGCTGAATCATTGTGGTCAGGGAGGGAGGCTCTTTTCCCACCCGAATATCTCTTTAGATTTTAAACGTTTTTTTGCGGCTGCAAATGCACTTTTGCCAGCATCCAAGACACCAGTTGTGAACTTTGGGGACCATAATATAACTGCTTAATATGCTCCTTTATTTTTCTTACACCTAAATGACCCACCACCCAATACAGTATATTATGGTATGCTGCAAAATGGGAGTATGCCATGCTAACTTGTGGTTCTTGAGTTACCCTGTTTATCACTTTTACATTTTTTCAAGCAATTACTTAATTGGCACTGAGGCTTTTTCCTCTGACTCCCCACGTGGGAAGTTGTCAGAGACCTCTGACGTAGGGTTTTCAACCTCCACTTCTGATTCAGGCAAAATAGTAAGATAATTTACTTCAGAAACACACTTTCAGGGCTGAGCTTGCGGCCATGCTAACCATAAGCTAACCATCCTGGGGCTCTAAGTCAAAGTAGGCCTTTAGGGGCTCTACCACACGGCTCCTCAGATCTCATGTTCAGCAACTCTCAAAGATGCCAAGATAGGCTCCAACATCTTTTCAGGGACGATTCCTGCAATGGGCTCTTCACCAACTGTCAAGGTGTCGATGTTGGCCCCTGTGCCAGCATCCTATACAAAGTTGTTAGGGGTGCAGGCTCCACTGGTAGTTGCACCAGTAAACCATGCACAAGACAGTGACACCCAGGAGCAGACCAAGCAGGTTAGTGCTACACTTGTATTCAGCAACGCAGTGAACAAAGAGGCAGTTCAATGCAGGAGGGCTTTGTACAGAAAATCAATAGCAAAAAACAAACAAAACATCAGCTCACCTGAGCCACTAACTAAACTTATAGCAGCTCCTAACTAAACAGGGTGCCCCCCAATGGGTTCCCTAAAAACAAAAAAGCAACATGTGTAGCTTAAAACAGTATTAAAGGGGTTGTAAACCTTCCGTTTTTTTCACCTTAATGCATCCTATGACATACACTTTGTGTCTATGGATTAGGGATGGGCCCGGTGTTCGATTCGAACCCATGTTCGAATCGAACATCGGGCGTTCGCCCGCTCGGCGAGCCCAGAACTATTTGGGCCGCTCGCATCAAATTCGTGTGATGCGAGCGGCCCGCAATGCACTGCGCCAGTCGCAGTGCATTGCTGGCTGATGATTGGCCAAGCGTGCACTGTGACCCGCATGCTTGGCCAATCATAGAGCCAGCGGCGAGGAGAGCAATAATTGGCCACAGGCAGGATGCCTGTGGCCAATTATAGCTCAGGGGGTTTAGTACACGCCCCACATTATAAAAGGCCTCCGCGCAGGCGGCCTCGTATATTGTGTTCCAGTGTCAGTGTTATGTGCTGCTGACTGCTGACATTATCTGCTGTGATTCTGGGGATTATTGTGTGCGTGCTGTTAGTACAGCATTGCAGTTTCACATCTGGGGGGTGTCTATAGTATGCCTGTGAAGGGGCGCATGTTTCCCGTGCTTAGTACTGTCCTTGCACAAAGTGTCATTTTTGCAGGAAAAAAAGCTATTTAAAATCACTTGCGGCTAATGAATTGACGGCTCCCGTAACACAGAGAACAGTCATTCATTGAAAGTCATTGATAAAAAAAAAGTCATTGATAAAAAGAAAAAAAAAGCGTGGGGGTCCCCCAAAATTCAATAACCAGGCCCTTCAGGTCTGCTATGGATATTAAGGGGAACCCCGGCCAAAAAAAAAAATGGCGTGGGGTCCCCCTCAAAATCCAGACCCTTATCCGAGCACGCAACCTGGCAGGCCGCAGGAAAAGAGGGGGGGCGAGAGCGGCCCCCCTCCATCCTGAACCGTACCAGGCCACATGCCCTTAACATTGGGAGGGTGCTTTGGGGTCCCCCCCAAAGCACCTTGTCCCCATGTTGATAAGGACAAGGGCCTCTTCCCCAGAACCCTGGCCATTGGTTGTGGGGGTCTGCGGGCAGGGGGCTTATCGGAATATGGAAGCCCCCTTTAACAAGGGGAGCCCCAGATCCCGGCCCCTCCCTGTGTGAAATGGTAAGGGGGTACAAAAGTACCCTACCATTTCACCAAAAAAGTGTCAAAAATTGTAAAAATTACAGGAGACGGTCTTTGACAATTCCTTTATTAAAATCTTCTTTCTTCTGGTCTTCCTTCTTCCTTTCTTCATCCTTCGGTTTCTTCATCTTCTCCTTCCGGCATCTTCTTCCATCTTCTTCTTACATCATCATCTTCTTCCTCCGATCCGCTTCTTCTTGCTCTGGTCTTCTTGTCCGGCATCTTCTTCCATGGCGTCGGTGTCTCTTCTGGGCCGCTCCGCGCAATGGGAGGCTCCTGCTGTGTGAGGCTTCGCTGCGTCTGACAGGTCTTTTATAACGGAGGGCGGGGCCACCTGGTAACCCCACCCCCTTTGACGCACGGGGACGTCATGGGGAATTCCCTATGGCTTTCCCCATGACGTCAGAGGGGGTGGGGTCACCAGGTGGCCCCGCCCTCCATTATAAAAGACCTGTCAGACGCAGCAAAGCCTCACACAGCAGGAGCCTCCCATTGCGCGGAGCGGCCCAGAAGAGACACCGACGCCATGGAAGAAGATGCCGGACGAGAAGACCAGAGCAAGAAGAAGCGGATCGGAGGAAGATGATGGAAGAAGAAGATGGAAGAAGATGCCGGAAGGAGAAGATGAAGAAACCGAAGGATGAAGAAAGGAAGAAGTAAGACCAGAAGAAAGAAGATTTTAATAAAGGAATTGTTAAAAGACCGTCTCCTGTCATTTTTACCATTTTTGACACTTTTTTGGTGAAATGGTAGGGGTACTTTTGTACCCCCTTACCATTTCACACAGGGGGGGCCGGGATCTGGGGGTCCCCTTGTTAAAGGGGGCTTCCAGATTCTGATAAGCACCCCGCCCGCAGACCCCCACAACCAATGGCCAGGGTTGTGGGGACGAGGCCCTTGTCCTCATCAACATCGGGACAAGGTGCTTTGGGGGGGACCCCAAAGCACCCTCCCAATTTTGAGGGCATGTGGCCTGGTACGGTTCAGGAGGGAGGGGGGCGCTCTCGTCCCCCCTCTTTTCCTGTGGCCTGCCAGGTTTCGTGCTCGGATAAGGGTCTGGTATGGATTTTGAGGGGGACCCCACGCCCAGGTACGAAATTTAAAGGAATATTACACTTTTATTGTTTCACTTTAAGCATTAATAAAATCACTGCTCCTGAAAAAACGTCCGTTTTAAAAAAAAAAAAATTGCATTGATACATGTCCCCTGGGGCAGGACCCAGGTCCCCAAACACTTTTTATGACAATAACATGCATATTAGCCTTTACAATTAACACTTTTGATTTCGAACGTTTGCGTCCATTGTAACTAATAGGGTTCTTAAATTTACATGGACTTTAGGTCCGTTTGCGGGTTCTGGTGCGAACCAAACCCGGGGGTGTTCGGCTCATCCCTACTATGGATGCAGAGTGTATGAGATGGGAGCGCGCCCGTGTTTTTCTCTCATCCATATGAACTGATACATTCTGCTGAAGAGCTTGAGTTCATGAAAAACAACGACTTGCTGGCTGAATCACCAAATGAAAAATTAAGAAAGTCTAAAAAAGGAAATGAATACAGCCATCATATCTAAGTATTTGTAAGTTGCAATATAATAAATGTTTGCTTTTGAGTTTAATACTGCTTTAACTTTTAAGTGTTCTGTCAGAAGACAGGCTTTTCACCCAGCAGCAGGCTCTCAAAGTGGAGAGAGACCCTCTAGCATAAGTCAGCCAAGATATAAAACTTCCCTTGGACAGGACTAGTTAGTTAGTTTTGGCTAACATGTGCCTAGTACTGGAGGCTTTATCCCACTCAAACCACCACAAAGACTTTGGGCTCCAAATCCCAGATCAGAACCTATTAAGATCTGAGAAAACAACAAACTGTATTTCCTCCATAGCAGGCACAATAGAATATATATACAGTACCTTGAAAAAGTATTCATACCCCATGAAATTTTACAAATTTTGTCATATTACAACCGAAAATGTAAATGTATTTTATTGTGATTTTACTGTATGTGATAGACCAACATATAGTGACACATAATTGTGAAGTGGAAGGAAAATGATAAATGATTTTCCAATTTTTTTACAAATAAATATCGGAAAAGTGTGGCGTGCATTTGTATTTAGCCCCAGAGTTAATGCTTTGTTGAACCACCTTTCACTGCAATGGATGGAGAGCATCTGTGAACAGCAATTTTCAAGTCTTGCCACAGATTCTCAACTGGATTTAGGTCTGGACTTTCACTGGGCCATTTTAACACATGAATATGCTTTGATAGAAACCATTCCATTGTAGCTCTGGCTGTATGTTTAGGGTTGTTGTCCTGCTGGAAGGTGAACCTTGAGCCAAAGTCTCAAGTCTTTTGCAGACTCTAACAGGTTTTCTTCTAAGATATTTGGCTCCATCCATCTTCCTATCAACTTTGACCAGATTCCCTGTCCCTGCTGAAGGAAAGTATCCCCACAACACGATGCTGCCACCACCATGTTTCACAGTGGGGATGGTGTGTTTAGAGTGATGTGCAATGTTAGTTCTCCGCCACACATTTTTGCTTTTAGGACAAAAAGTTCAATTTTGGTCTCATCTGACCAGAGCACCTTCTTCCACTTGGCTTCTCGCAAACTGCAAATGGGACTTCTTTTGGCTTTCTTTCAACAATGGCTTTCTTCTTGCCACTCTTCCATAAAGGCCAGATTTGTGGAGTGCACGACTAACAACAACAAAGCCTGGGGAATGCCCAGGAAAAAACCCAAGCCTACTTACCACCAGCTAGCAGAAAACCAAATGAACCTGTCTAACAGTACGATAAAAACAGGGGTTTAGTCTGCACACATTTATAAAGCATGCGTAAGCCACAGAGCCTCGTCACGGCACCCTGATATCTGTGGTTCTAACACTAAAATATGAGTGTCCCCACAGTGGAGGCACATGCATTCTAATGGATAGATGAGGGCAGGTGGACTGAAGGGGAGCCCACCCCTTCTTAAAGGTACAGGAGCACACCAAGCACCCAGCAGATTGCACAATGGCTGCAAAGGTGTTGGTGCGTTGCTGGACCAATACAAACACCAATGTGATAATGATACAAAAAACTCGCCACCAGCCTCATCTATAGCTGGCTATAGCACTGCACGACTAACAGTTGTCATGTGGACAGATTCTCCCACCTCAGCTGTGGATCTCTGCAGCTCCTCCAGAGTTATCATCCTCACTCATTCATGTCTTTATGGACCTTGCTTTGTGCACTGGTGTGCAGTCATGTTGAAACAGGAAGGGGCCTTTCCCAAACTGTTCCCACAATGTTGGGAGCATGAAATTGTCCAAAATGTCTTGATATGATGACGCCTTAAGAGTTCCCTTCACTGGAACTAAGGGGCCAAGCCCATGCCCTGAAAAACAACCCCACACCATAATCCCCCCTCCACCAAATGATTTGGACCAGTGCACAAAGCAAGGTCCATAAAGACATGGATGTGCGAGTTTGGGGTGGAGGAACTTGACTGGTCTGACCTCAACCTGATAGAACACCTTTGGGATGAATTAGAGCAGAGACTGCGAGCCAGGCTTTCTCCTCAAACATCAGTGCCTGACCTCACAAATGCACTTCTGGAAGAATGGTCAAACATTCCTATAGACACACTCCTAAACCTTGTGGACAGCCTTCCCAGAAGAGTTAAAACTGTTATAGCTGCAAAGGGTGGACCATCTCAATATTAAACCCTACAGACTAAGACTGGGATGCCATTGAACTTCATGTGCGTGTAAAGGTAGGTGTCCCAATACCTTTGGTAATATAGTATATATATAGTGGGTAAAATAAGTATTGAACACGTCACCATTTTTCTAGATAAATATATTTATAAAGGTGCCTCTTGACATGAAATTTTAACCACATGTCGATAACAACTCATGCAATCTATACATACAAGGAAACCAAAACAGATACGTTCAGAAATTACGTTATGTGTAATAAAATGAATTTACACAGGGAAAAAGTGTTAAACACGCTAGCTGAAATTTATTTAATACTTTGTACAAAATCCTTTGTTGAAAATTACAGATTCAAGATGTCTCCTGTATGGAGAAACTAGTCGCATGCATTGCTCAGGTGTTATTTTGGCCCATTGTTCACACTAACAGTCATCAAATCTTGAAGATTCCGTGGGCCTCTTCTATGAACTCTGATCTTTAGTTCTTTTCCTAGATTTTTTATTGAATTCAAGTCAGGTGATTGTCTGGGCCATTCTAGCAGCTTTATTTTCTTTCTTTGAAACCAATTGAGAGTTTCCTTGGCTTTGTGTTTGGGATCATTGTCTTGCTGAAATGTCCACCCTTGTTTCATCTTCATCATCCTGGAAGATGGTCTTGGTATGTTTTTCCATTAATCCTTCCTTCAAGGATTTAAAGTTTGCCAATACCGTATGCCGAAAAACATCCCCACACCATGATGTTCCCACCTCTAAACTTCACTGTTGGCATTGTGTTTTTGGGATGATGTACAGTGCCATTTGACCTCCCAAACATGGTGTGTATTATGGCATCCAAAGAGTTCAATTTTGGTCACATCTGACCACACTATAATCCAGTATTGTACAGGCTTGTCTAAATGTTCTGCAGCAAATTTAAACGAGCTTCAATATGCTTTTTTTTCAGCAATAGAGTCTTGAGTGATAGCCTTGCATACAGGCCATGGTGGTTGAGTGCATTACTTATTGATTTCTTTGAAACAATTATACCTGCTGATTCCAGGTCTTTCTGAAGCTCTTTACAAGTGGTCCTTGGCTCTTGGACTACTCTTCTGATAATTATTTTCACTACTCTGTCAGAAATCTTGTGAGGAGCACCTGATTGTGCCCGGTTTATGGTGAAATTATGTTCTTTCCATTTCCGGATTATGGCCCCAACAGTGCTCACTGGAACATTTGGAAACGTTTAGAGATCCTTCTGTAACCAATGCCATCAGTATGTTTTGCAACAATGAAGGTTGCAAAGGTCTTGAGAGAGCTCCTTTCTTTTACCCATCGTGAGATGTTTCTTGTGTGACACCTTGGTAATGAGACACTTTTTTAAAGGGCATACGTTAAGACTGAACAAGCTGATATTAATTTGTACTGACAAGGGGTAGGATTTGCCTTCTAATTACTAATAGATTTAAGCTGGTGTCTTGGCTCTCCGTGCCTTTTTGCACCTCCCTTTCTTCTTATGTTCAATAACCTTTCCCTGTGTCATTCCATTTTATTACACATAACTTAATTTCTAAACGTATTTGTTTTGGTTTCTTTGTATGTATGGATTGCATGGGTTGTTTCCAACATGTGGTTAAAATTTTTTGTCAATAGCACTTTTAGAGATATATTTACCTAGAAAAATGGTGATGTGTTCAATATTTATTTTACACTTTTTACATACTGTACATATATATTAAAGATATAAACATGTATATTGTACACATATTTTCACAGCTTTCTTTAAAACAGACATTTTAACCACTAGCCGACCAGCCACCACGGCTTGGCACGGCTGCGCAAATCGCCGTAGCTGTACGTGGCTCCTTTAAGATGTCACAGCACACGCGCCGCGTGGCTCTAGAGCCAATACGCGTGCCCGGCAGGCGAGATGATTGCGACCATGATCGCTAGTGACAGAGCGAGAACCGGGATCTGTGTGTGTAAACACACAAACCCCGATTCTCTCAGGGAAGAGGAGACCGATCGTGTGTTCATACTAAGTATGAACACAGAACGGTCTCCTCCGCTAGTCAGTCTCATCCCCCCTACAGTTAGAACACAGTTAACCCCTTGATCGCCCCCTAGTGTTAACCCCTTCCCCACCAGTGACTTTTATACATTAATCAGTGGCTGTTTTTAGCTGTATAAATGTCAATGGTCCCAAAATAGTGTCAAAGTGTCAGATCTGTCTGCCGCAATGTCGCAGTCCTGATAAAAATCACAGATCGCTGCCATTACTAGTAAAAAAAAAATTATAAAAAAAAAAATTACATAAATCTATCCCCTATTTTGTAGACACTATAACGTTTGCGCAAACCAATCAATATACGCTTATTGCAATTTTTTTTTACCAAAAATATGTAGAAGAATACATATCGTCTAAACTGAGGAAAACTTTTTTTTTTAAATTTTTGGATATATTATAGCAAAAAGTACAAAGTATTGTGTTTTTTTCGAAATTGTCGTTCTTTTTTTGTTTATAGCGCAAAAACTAAAACTGAAGAGGTGATCAAATACCACTAAAAGAAAGCTCTATTTGTGGGGGAAAAAGGACATTTTTGTTAGGGAACAACGTTGCACGTTCGCCCAATTGTTAGTTAAAGCGACGCAGTGCTGTATCGCAAAAAATGGCCTGGTCAGGAAGGGGCCAAATCCTTCTGGGGCTGAAGTGGTTAAACAAACATGATGAAATATACATTTTGTAAATGAAATGGTTTAACCCAGACCTACGCTAGAACAATTCAGCTTTGGCAATGATTTCAATTTCAGAAGTAAATAGAAAAAAATATTTATCTGTTTTTACTCTTTTTTTAATTCAAATACTTGTCCTCGTGTAACCTTCAATGTTCAGTTCCTGGTGTGATAAAATTCTGTCCTCAAGCAATTTCATGAAATGAAGGACACTATAATAATATATACAGTTAAACTGCAACCAGTGATCCCCAGCAAATAGCTTATGAGCAATATGTGACTTTTCTCCCTCTGATGTTGCTTTTAGCATCCTCTCAACAGGTTCCCTGCTTTTAAGTATCTGTTTTGGTGTGATCACAAGCTGCGTTATATATTTCTCATATGCTTAAAACAAAGCAAATGACATCTGTTTTCATTCAATTCAATAATGTGTTTTAAACTATTATTACATTATTATTATGCAATTTTTTCATATGTAACAGACTTATTTTAATGATTATAGAGTGCAGTGGCTATAGGCAAGGTGCTGTGGGGCCCATATCACATAAGCAATCTGTTGCTGATGACAACTTGCCACTCACCGACCCTCTTACAAACCACTTACCGGTTGCACTAGCTAGACCAACCAGTTGTCGCTTACTCGCTAGTGAGTGAAACCTGGGCCAGTAAGGGAGTAATTCTGTTACTTAACTGGAAGTCTCTTCTCATTTACTCTGATGTCAGAAATGTGTCAACAGCCACAGATCACCCATGTCATATCAGCCTAATCAGGTTTTTTAAGTAACTTAACATGGAAAAATTTGATTGATTGGTTGCTAAGGCTTACTGTAAAATGCACATCTAAACTGCCATTTTATTGCTAATTTGTATAAGTTTAATAATGTGACTTTGTCTTTCTTGTTATAATTTTAATTGGTTCACAAGCTGATGCCAGTTGATAACCTATACTGGAGTCCACTGCAATTCATCCTCAGCCTGCCTTTAGGCAGAGATCATCAACCATTGGAGCTCAATAGACAAAAAATAATGTAGAGAGTCAAATGATTAACTAGGGTTTGTTTAGTTTTTTTTTTTTTAATCAATGTAATAATAGCAGATAATACTGCTTTGTGATTATGAGAAATCTACAATAATACACCTAATAATTGTGTAGTGTTCACTGTTGCACCAGCCAGAAGAACGAGAAGAAGGGAGTCAAGTTGCCTGTAGGTGGACATGCCCAAAGACATAGAAGTTCACCCAGGAGACTGGTTTCCCTATAGCCACAGTCACCAGAATCATGTGCTCCTGGATTCTTACTGAAAGTTTCCTAGTAAATGCACATGCTGTACCTACAGGGATCATTCATACTGATTGTCTCGTGGAGCTTTTGCTGCCTTTTCTAGCTAAGGCACAAAAATGAGTGTATGACTGCAGAGATGCACATACTTGTGGCCTACTAAGTACTAATCCAATAATAAAGATGGTGTTGCTGGAAGCATGCAGCTTAAACAATGGTCCCAACTAAAGCAATTTTGAAAAGTGTTCCTGCAGAGAAGGGAAGTTGAAAACCAGGATTAATGAGGCAGCCATACTCATAACACTGATCCTCTTCTGCCATGTCATAATGTGCACCTCATCTCTACCTCCAGCACCCAGATCATTGCATTGTTTCAGAGGACTTTTATTTGTGATTGTTGAAAGAATTGAGCTGTTTACCTGACAACTTTACCATACTGTAAATGCCCAGTGTTGGTCATCTTACTTTAAAAAAGTAATTAGTTAAGTTACAAATTACTTCTCCCAAAAAGTAATTGCGTTAGTAACTCAGTTACTACATTGGAAAAGTAATTAGTTACTCAGCAAAGTAACCAACTTTTTTTTTTATAATCTATAGACGGGACTAGCGAAGGAAGTTAATGTCGCCGCCTCCATCGGCGAGATTGACTCCTCGCGAGCCCCGTCGCCTGGTATGGACTTAAAGGGGAACCCCTATGCAGAAAAAACGGGTGGGGGTCCCCCCAAAGCCCATAGCAGACCCTTATCCGAGCACGCAGCCCGGCCGGTCAGGAAAGGGGGTGGGGACGAGCGAGTGCCCCCTCCTGAACCGTGCCAGGCCACGTGCCCCCAACATGGGGGGGTGCTTTGGGGAAGGGGGGCCCTGCGCCCCCCCACCCCAAAGCACCTTGTCCCCATGTTGATGAGGACAAGGGCCTCTTCCCGACAACCCTGGCCGTTGGTTGTCGGGGTCTGCAGGCAGGGGGCTTATCAGAATTCCGGCCCCCTACCCTATGTGAATGAGTATGGGGTACAATGTACCCCTACCAATTCACCTGGGGAAAAAAGTGTTAATAAAAAAAACACAACACAGGTTTTTAAAGTACTTTATTAGACAGCTCCGGGGATCTTCTTCCGACTTCGGGGGTCTTCTCGCCAGGCTCCTCCGCTATCTTCTGCTCTTTTACCGCTAGCTCTTTTACTAGCGGAGGAGCCCGGCTTTCTCCTTCGTCGCCGCCGCCGGTCTTCTTCTGACTTTGGGGTCTTGTCCCGCTCTTCTGCTGGGCCTCCGCTATCTTCTTACAGCTCTTTTACTAGTGTTGGCCCAGTATTGTCGCTGTCGTCACTGCCGCCGCCTTCTTCTTTTTCCTTCCGATGTTGACATGGCGCTCTCTCCGGCCGTAATGGCAGGGACATGTTGTGCGGCAAATTATATAGGCATAAGGGGCGGGGTCACCGGGTGATGTCACATGGTGACCCCCCCTTATAATTTCACAGTCCCAGCATCCTTCGGAGAAGAAGAAGATGAAGGTATCGGCAGCGGCGACGAAGACGAAGGAGAAAGCCGGGCTCCTTCGCTATTAAAAAAGTTTGTGGTAAAAGAGCAGAAGATAGTGGAGGAGCCTGGTGAGAAGACCCCCGAAGTCCAAAGAAGACCCCCAGAGCTGTCTAATAAAGTACTTTAAAAACCTGTATTGTGTTTTTTTTTATTAACACTTTTTTCCCCCAGGTGAATGGGTAGGGGTACATCGTACCTCATAGTCATTCACATAGGGTGGGGGGCAGGAATCTGGGGGCCCCCTTATTAAAGGGGGCTCCCGGATTCTGATAAGCCCCCCGTCCGCAGACCCCGACAACCAACGGCCAGGGTTGTCGGGAAGAGGCCCTTGTCCTCATTAACATGGGGGCAAGGTGCTTTGAGGTGGGGGGCCCTGAGGCGCTCTCTTGTCCCCACCCCCTTTTCTGACCGGCCAGGCTGCGTGCTCAGATGATGGTCTGCTATGGACTTTGGGGGGACCCCACACCGTTTTTTCCGTGTAGGGGTTCCCCTTTAAATCCATACCAGGCGACGGAGCTCGCGAGGTGTCAATCTCGCCGATGGAGGCGGCGACATTCAATTCCTTCACTAGTCCCGTCTACCTGGTCCCGGGCGGTAGATGTAATTGAGGTAACGCCGCCCAAGTAATGGGAACGGCGTTACCATGAGGGGAAGAGTAGTCAGTTAGATTACTCGTTACCCTCTAAGTAACTTTGTTTATTTTAACTGAGTTACTTACATCACTGTAAATGCCACAGACATGAACCTACAGTAAAGTAAGTCCTACAAACCGAAAATTTGTACAGGTACGATGCACAGTCATAGATCACGAGTTATTGGTTTTAATATATTTGACATTTTGATTCTGATTGGTGGCTGTGGGAATATACTTTACTTTTTGGTATGAATACTTTGAGACATTGGGCCCACACTATCTCTAATGATTACATTTGTTTAGCAATGTACATAAGTTTTGTCATGGTAGACCATCAATTTGTCAGCTCTAGCTCTTTTATGTTGGATTATAGTGTGGTCTTAAGCCTCGTACACACGATCAGATTTTCCGATGGTAATTGTGTGATAACAGGCTGTTGGAGGAAAATCCGACCGTTTGTATGCTTCATCAGACAATTGTTGGCCAACTTTCCACAGACAAATGTTGGATGGCAGGTTTATACATTTTCCACGGACAACTGTTTGTTGTCAGATTTTCCGAGCGTGTGTACACAAGTCTGTCAGAAAAAAGTACAAAGTACAAACACGCATGCTCGGAATCAATGCTCACCAAATACAACATAAGCAGAAGGTGCCCAAATGGTGGCGCTAAAGAGCTGAAAAAACACGTAGTACCTCACTACGTTCGTGTTTGTTGGCCGACAATTGTGTGCCGTTTGTATGCAAGACAAGTTCCTGGACAACGACCTTCGAAAATCCGATCGTGTGTACGAGGCTTTAAAATGTAAACCACACTTGTCAGTTTGGACAGTATGATAGTGAAGATCACAGTTACAGTATTACAGGAAAGCTTTACCACACGCTTAATGGGGAGAATAGTGCATGCAGCATTCAGTGTCTTCTTTTTTGCATCTCATCCTCTCTATGTGACTGACTTACAAAAGGCATTTAGGCTGTTCACTTTGCAAGAGAATTATCCCCAGAGCTTAGTGAATAAGGTTGAAGTTCACTCTGTAAAGAATACCCATGACTAGTGTAGTCTAAATGTCCCCATTTTATGCCTATACCAGCATGGCCAAAATACCCCAACCTTATAACCCCCTTTTTATGAAGGATGAGACCACACCTTGCTCTTGGAGTAAAATGGCCACGACAGCCTTTATTAACCAATTAAATACACTCCAACCAAAATATAAATATATATAAATAATATATATAAATATAAATAACCATAACCATAAACATAAACATCACAAGATATAGCTGTACAACCCAGTCTGGTGATCTCTGACGGTGAACAAACTTGTTGCAAGCAACAAGGTCACTGCGGTACAAATTAACCTTTTACCAGGCCTCCAAATGAGAACTCTCGGAGACAACCATCCGTCAGTGAACAAACCAGTATTCCCTCCAATGTTCAGGAATACCCAGGGGGGGCAGTTACACTATGAGCCCCCCACCCATTTACGATCACCTCTGATACACCGTCACCGTCAAAGACCACCAAAACACCGCCCATTTTCGGATCCAAAACGCTGTCATGACTCCTTCACCCGATACCTGAAATACAAAAACGAAAGCAGGAACACCCAAAACCAAAACATACAAATTTAGGGAGGGAGGGTGGGAAAAACTGCCTCCTCTGTTGGTTACACAACTGAAAGTGATCACCTGACTCCACCCATCCCCTTTATATCAGACCTCCCCTTCCTTCCAAAAATTACCACACAGCCAACCCCTTCCTGTTCATCTCTTTTCAGTTACCAGTTAACCCTTTGTAGCCCTTAGTCACCACTGTCATGCCCGGCCCTGCATTACATTCCCTGCAGTCATACATTCCGTGCCTCACTTGACTAGTGTAGTCTAAATGTCCCCATTTTATGCCTATACCAGCATGGCCAAAATACCCCAACCTTATAACCCCCTTTTTATGAAGGATGAGACCACACCTTGCTCTTGGAGTAAAATGGCCACGACAGCCTTTATTAACCAATTAAATACACTCCAACCAAAATATAAATATATATAAATAATATATATAAATAACCATAACCATAAACATAAACATCACAAGATATAACTGTACAACCCAGTCTGGTGATCTCTGACGGTGAACAAACTTGTTGCAAGCAACAAGGTCACTGCGGTACAAATTAACCTTTTACCAGGCCTCCAAATGAGAACTCTCGGAGACAACCATCCGTCAGTGAACAAACCAGTATTCCCTCCAACGTTCAGGAATACCCAGGAGGGGCAGTTACACTATGAGCCCCCCACCCATTTACGATCACCTCTGATACACCGTCACCGTCAAAGACCACCAAAACACCGCCACAGCCTGAAAGGGGGACTACCTCTACCTTGAGGGCCACCCCACCCTAAGAGCTGTTTGTATCCCCTCCTGGAGACCCATGGACCACCGATCAATTCCAACATCAGTAAGGTGAACACCATCGCGCCTCAAATAGAGACCAATGTTGATCTCCAACTCCCGGTGCCTAATAACAATCCCACCATTCCTGACCACAAACCTCCCAATCACCTTATTGACACGAATCCTTGTTTTATTAATACTGACCACTGACCTTGCCCATCTCCACACTGTCCTGGCCACAATGTCGGACCAAACCAACATGGTGTTCGGGAAACGTGCCCGCAGCTGCATAAAGTCCTCCTTTATGTCTGCCATTATGTCCCTGACCTTGCGTAATCCCAAGTCATTCCCCCCCGCATGGATAACCAAAACATCCGGGGGCCTATCCCTGAAAGCAAACCTCTCCGCCTCCCGCTTAACTCTTTCCCACTTCAAACCCGGGAAGCCCAACCATCTAATATCAGCCTCCCGCCTGGAAATACCCAGCTGTCTGCCGTTCGGGCTTGCATCTCCTCTCCTGGCCCCCCAACACACATAGGAGTGCCCTAAGATCCAGACAAGGCGTGGATAACCTGCATCTGGAATGAGAAATAACAACATAACTGGCATCCATACAACACTAACCATCACAAATACGGCACCCCAAAACCCTGGTAACCTCCAACCTTAGCATAAAATGCCCCTTTCCTTTTTTTTTTTTTAAACCGCCGCCAACTGCGGCCTAACATAAGTACGAAACCTCCTCGACTACCATCTCCCAATTCTCCGTACTGCCTGCTCGTCCAACCCGCACCTGGCAGCCTCCGTGGCTGCCCCAATACGGAAGGAATGAGACGCAAACTCCCATTTGTTCAGACCTATGGCCTCCAAGCATTTTCTAAACACTGCCACAAATTGGAACCTAGAAAGGTATGCCCCATCTGCATGAACCAAGAAGGGGCCCTCTCCCCTGCCCCTTACCTTTCCGAATTGCCCCACCGCTGCCACCAGGCACACACTAGAACCCGGCAACTCAAACAAGGTCACCATTCTGCCCCTGCCTTGTTGATCCGTTTTTGACCTTCGCAGCAAAATACTCACCCGATCCTGCTTCCATTGCACATCCTGCTGCAACAACCCACCCGCCACTGTCCTGGCAGGGCTGACCAGTTCACCCACCCTAAACGCCCCATAAAAGGCCAAAGAAAACGCAGCCTTAAACAGCAAAGTCTCGTAATCGGTGACACACACCGAGCGCAACTGAGCACATATCGCCTGAAGATTGGCGAACGTCACCGGACGCCTGTTGTCCCTTCTCTTATGTTGCCTGCGATACCCCCGCAATGCCTGCCTGACCCAAAAATCTTTTGTCCATTCTTCCTCCCCTTGCAATTTGAAAAGAAATGCCAAACCTGCCAATTTCTTGTCAATCGCCGATGCCGATAAACCCTTTTCCATGCCTAAAGAAACCCAGTACAAAACCAGCAGGCGCGTGTCAGAGCCCTGGCCACTTGCCCCTGATACCCTTATTAACTCCCACCAATCCTTCCAGACCTTGGAGTATGCCCCCCATGTGGTCTGGCTCACTGACCGGCGTATCCAGCCTGCGACGACTCCAAGGGCAGCTCCCACATCCATGCCGGGCAGCGGGTCCCTGTTTCCACGGCTCCCGGTGCCAACTCCCTGAACTTCTCCCACTGAAAACGAGATAGGGCATCCGCCAGTGAGTTCTCCACCCCAGGTATATGTACCGCATAAATAAAGACATTCCACTGTAAGCACCGAAAAACCAACTGTCGCAACAGGCGAATGACAGGGGGGGGAAGAGGCCGACATTTTGTTGACCACCTGCACTACCCCCATGTTATCACAGTTTATGCGCAGTTTCAGGTTCCAAAACTCCTCCCCCCACAATTCCAGCGCCACGACGACTGGGAACAGCTCAAGCAGCACTAAGTTCCCCAGCAGCCCCGCTGTATCCCATGCCTGCGGCCAACGCTCTGCACTCCATTTGCCCTTAAAATATGCCCCGTAGCCCGTTGAGCCTGCTGCATCAGTGGCCAAATCCACATCAAAATTGCTCACCGGGCCCGCCATCCACATAGCCCGCCCGTTATAACTGGATAGAAAATCATGCCATACCCGCAAATCCTCCCTGTGTTCCCGATTCAAACGAATGAAGTGGGTCGGAAGATTTACCCCCGCCGTAGCTGCCGACAGCCTTCGGCAAAACACCCTCCCCATCGGGATGATTCTACAGGCAAAATTAAGTTTTCCCAACAGAGATTGCAGCGTACGCAACTGAACCTTATGCCTTCCCTGTATTTCCCTAATCTCCCTCTGCAAGTCGTCCAGCTTATTCCTGGGCAACCGACACTCCATTGCTTTGGAATCAATGACGATTCCCAAAAAACTCAGCTCCTCATTTGGGCCCTCAGTTTTATCCGCCGCCAGGGGAACCCCGAACCTGCCTGCGATGTGCTGCAACGTTGACAAGATAATCGCACACACAGCGGAGGCAGGTGGGCCCACACACAGAAAGTCGTCCAAGTAATGGATGACTGACTGACTCCAGGCCCGACACATCCCTCACCACCCATTCCAAAAAGGAACTAAATGTCTCAAAGAATGCACATGATATAGAGCAACCCATGGGCAGACACTTGTCTACGTAAAACTGATCCCGCCAGTGACACCCCAACAGCCTGAAGCTGTCTGGGTGCACCGGCAGCAACCTGAACGCCGATTCCACGTCTGCCTTCGCCATAAGTGCCCCTTGCCCATATTTCCTCACCCAACGAACCGCTGCGTCAAAGGACGTGTACGACACTGTGCATGCATTCGGTTCAATGAAATCATTGACCGACCCCCCTTTGGGAAAAGGCAAGTGATGAATCAGGCGGAATTTGCCCGCCTCCTTCTTGGGAACCACCCCCAACGGAGAGACAACCAAATCCGGCCACGGTTTGTGCGGGAATGGACCCCCCATCCGCCCCATGGCCACCTCTTTCCCCAGCTTTTCGTCCACCACCCCCGGGTGTAACAAGGCTGACTTCAAGTTCCTTGCCACAAACCCGTCCCTAAACCCCCGCGCCAGCAACAGAGCTGCCGCCCTGTCCGGATACTTACTTAGAAAAGGAAGCATCCTTTCCACCATCACCGGCGTCCTCCCTCTTGTGACCAGCGTCGCCAGTTCGCTTACCTCTCTTAAAGCATCTGGACAGCATGTGGGCTCCGCCACATCCTGAACATTCATGCTTGAACTTGCATGTACCCCCATACTTACACGCTCCTTCGTTGAACTGCCAACACACTCCCCACTTCTTTCCGGCCGGCAGTCCTTGGGACGTTGCACCCCCGGCCCCCCCCTGAAGAAACTGAGGCGGGGCCCGTGCTGAAGACATGAGCCTCATCCAGAGGCTAATGTCCTTGTGATCCCACCTCAATTCAGACCTGACCGCCTTACGCTGCCTAAATTGCTCATCGTAACGCAGCCAGGCCACCCCCCCATATATCCTGTGTGCCTCCCCAATAGCGTCCATGTAGCAAAACAACGCCGAGCAATGCTCGGGGTTCTTTTCCCCAATGACACTGGCCAGAATGGCAAACGCCTGGAGCCAATTTGATAAAGTGCGCGGAATCAACCGATACCTGCGCTTCTCCTCATCGTCCTTCTTGGAGCTATCCGGTTTTACCCTGTCCAAGTTAAATTTTTCTAGCGGCAAGAGGGAAAAAATTTCAACATACTCACCCTTGCCAATCCTGTCTCGGACTTCCTGTTTCAAATGTGCTCCCAGCGGACCCTCAAAACACACATACACCTCGCATTTTGCCGCATCTGCCATCCTAACCACATCCGCCCGGACTACCGTCTCCTTCTCCACCACCCCGTCAGGGCCCACCTCAGCAACAACCTGCCCAACCTCTTCCACAGCAGCGGGTTCCACCCCCTTGTTGACCACCGGCCCCTTTTCAGGCGAACTAACCCCCCCGCTGTCCATGGCGCCACCTGTGCATGTTGACCCAGATTGTCCCAAAATTTCCCAACCAGTGCCCGTAATCCGTCCAATAAATCTGACATTTGAGCCGCGGGTTCAGCCCTGACAGGGATGACCCCCGGCAGGGGCCGGTCCCCTGTTTTTCCCTGCGCCCCAGACTCCAATGTGTTTGTCCTGACCACCCCCAACAAACCCTGCAATGCATTAGTTAAAGACAATGAACATGTAGGCTCACCCGGCTGACCAGAAGGTCGTCCCACAGCCGATCTGCTGCTCTCCCTCGCTGGCACCTGCAGTTCCTCCTCCTCCGACTGCAGTTCCTCCTCCTCCGATATCTCGCCCTCCGATCGTTCTTCCCGCTCCCGGTCAGGTGATAACGACAGCCCCCCGGGTGATTGAACCACGGCAGCTGGGTCCAAAGATGGCGAAGACTCCCGGCTGGCAGCTGTTGTCCCATCAACCCCAGACCGGCGTTCAGAACCGGACCTGGGAGACGCTCCACTTATCGATCGCTGGCTGCCCCCCCCCACCCACCGAACGTCCTTCAGGCAAGCCCCGCCCCCTCGCAGTCCCAACCGGACCTCTGCCCCTGCTACTTGCCGCTTTGGGCCGTGCATTCCGCCGTTGTCCCCCCCCCCCACCCCCCCTGCGTCCAGTCCTGCACCCGCACCTGACCTCCTGTTGCTGCGGGTTTCAAGCGGTGAAGCCGCGCCATTCCGGCCGGTGGCTCCGCCCCCCGCGATGTCCATGGCGGTGCTGGGCCCCCCCAATGACCCCCTGCCCCTGGTGAAGCTGCGGGTTCCAGGCGGCGAAACCGCGCCGATCCAGCCGGTGGCCCCGCCACCCGCGATGTCGATTGCTGTGCCAGGCCTCACTGGAGCTCTCCCCCCTCTGGTGTTGTGGGTCCCGGGTGATGCAGCCGCGCCGCGCCGTCTAGTGGGCCCCCTGCGATCGGTACCGCTCGCTCCAACTGTCCCTGGCCTGCTCCCTCACGCAGCGTGCGCTTCGCTGGGGGGTTAGATCTGTCCTCCCCCGGGCTCCGGGTGACACGAGGTGGCCGAGAAGAGGGCCCAGGCGAATAACGCTCCGGAGGCCTGGGCCTCCGCGCACGCTGCTGCCTCCCACCGTCCTGCGATCCCCCCCCCCCCCGTCCTCCCCTGCCAGAGATCCCACTTGCCTTCTCAGCCAAGCCGCCCCTTTCACCGCCGCAGCCCTCCTCAAAGATGCCAGCATTTCTTCCACGTCTGCCATGCTGCTGGGAGAAGAGGAGCAGTTGAAGAAAAAACTGCCTCCTCTGTTGGTTACACAACTGAAAGTGATCACCTGACTCCACCCATCCCCTTTATATCAGACCTCCCCTTCCTTCCAAAAATTACCACACATCCAACCCCTTCCTGTTCATCTCTTTTCAGTTACCAGTTAACCCTTTGTAGCCCTTAGTCACCACTGTCATGCCCGGCCCTGCATTACATTCCCTGCAGTCATACATTCCGTGCCTCACTATTCAGTGCAAGGAAAAAAAACAAACATGTTTGCTTGCACATGATTGAATGATGAAAGTCAGCAGAACTTCAACTCATTCACTAAACGGGAGGGAAATTTGCAAAGTGCAAATTTCAAATTGAACAGTCTATTTGCCTTTGGTAAATCAACCTTTGTGTGTTGCTACAAGAGCAGCAAAGACAGATTCAGTGTGCTTTCAACACAGTAACTAAGAGCAGTTGGTGTTCCAGTCGGGGGGGGGGGGGGCAGCAAACAAACAACCCGACCACACCGGGGACTACCCAACCCCAAAACACCTCCCGGGTGTGGTACTCACGCGGTCGGGCTCTCAACCGGCACTGATGCAGAGGACTGAGAGATCGAGTCCCAGATCTTCCTGTACATCCTCCCCCCTGCCCAGCCAATATGATCACTTATCCTCTTGGCCAAGAGGAGAAGCAGGAAGATACATACATCTATACATGATTATTGGAGTGTAAAAGGACCTGTCATGGCTCTATACATGTATGTAGGAGTAATAAGAGGACATGTCATAGCTCTATACATGTATATAGGAGTATAAAAGGACCTGTGCATGGCCGGCGGCCACGATGTCCACTGGCCACCCACGACCGCTCAGGGTAGTTACAGATAGCCAGAACAGGGATCTGTCAATGTAAACAGTCAGATCCCTGCTCTGATAGGGGAGGAGAGACAGATCTGCTGTACCCAGTGATTAGGAACAGAAATCTTTCTCCTCCTTTAGTCAGTCCCATCCCCTCACAGTCAGAAACACCTCCCAGGGAACACATTTAACCCCTTCCCTGCCAATGAGATATACACAGTAATCAGTGCATTTTTATAGCACAGATCGCTGTATAAATGTCAATGGTCCCAAAAATGTGCCAAAAGTGTCCAATCTGTCCACCAAAATGCGGCAGTCCCATCTAAAAATCACAGATCGCTGCCATTACTAGTATAAAAAAAAAAAATAAATAAAAAAAAAAATACCATAAATCTATCCCCTATTTTGTAGATGCTATAACTTTTGCGCAAACGAATCAATGTACGCAAATTTTTTACCAAAAATATGTAGAAGAATACATATTGGCCTAAACTGATGTTTATAGTGCAAAAAATAAAAACCACAGAAGTTATCAAATACCACCAAAAGAAATCTCTATTTGTGGGGAAAAAAGAACGTCAATTTTGTTTGGGTAAAGTGTCGCACGACCATGCAATTGTCAGTTAAAGTGACGCAGTGCCGTATTGCAAAGAAGAATGATTGAAGTGCATTATTTCTATTATTGCACTGTTATAAAAAAATTAAATAGTTCAACTCATCATAATGCATAATCAGTGGGAGCCTTGACCGTGTCACTTGCCACCGTCACATGCCTTCAGATGTGGATTGTCACTTGCCGCATCACCTGCCACACGCTGCGGATTCTCACTTGCCACAACGTCACCTGCCACACATTGTAGATTATCACTTGCAACGTCACCTGCCACACGTTGCAGATTGTCACTTGCCACAACGTCACCTGCCACACGTTGAGGATTGTCACTTTCCACAATGTCACCTTACACATTTGAGGATTGTCACTTGCCACGTCACCTGCCACACATTGCAGATTGTCACTTGCCACGTCATCTGCTACACGTTGCAGATTGTCACTTGCCACATCACCTGCCACAGGTTGCGGATTGTCACTTGCCATGACGTCACCTGCCATACATTGCGGATTGTCACTTGCCACGTCACCTGCCACATGTTGCGGATTGTCACTTGCCACGACGTCACCTGCCACATGTAGCTGATTGTCTCTTGCCCCAAAGTCACCTGCCACACGTTGTGGAATGTCACTTGCCACAACGTAACCTGCCACACATTGCGGATTGTCAGCCAGTGAGATATGATGTCATCTCTCTGCTCCCCCACCCTCTGGCCCGCTGATTGGCCAGCAAGCCCGCTCACCTGTTGACTGGCCCACCTGCTCACTCAGCCGCCGACCTGCCCGTCGACTGCTCCCACACCTGGGCAGTGAGTGTTCTGCCTGCACGCTCCTGTCACCTCGGCCCTGGGCTCCCTCACAGTGGTATATACAGTGGAGCGGGCGGAACGGGCTGGCTGGTGAGCGGCAATTTGCTGCCCCCTGAAAGTGTTGTTAGGGACCGATGGTCCCATGGTAGAGCTGCCCCTGCTTATAATGCACATACTTTTTTCCTCTGTTGCACCAAGATTTGTATATTTATAGGACCTCAGTTCCTGCTCAGCTAAAGCACTGATTACACAGGCCAAATCCATTAGTTTCTTGCAATACCCAGAGGATAAGAATACAAGATATGATGCATTCAGAGGGCTTATAAACGAATGGCAACCTAAGTGGTATTGTTTTTTTTAGATATGTGCACGTCTGTATTATGTTTTGATGTCTTATTTCTCTTCTTTCAACCAGCAAAGCTTTTGACAGCTTTCCTTTTTTCCTAGATGCAGTACAGTCATGGTAACATGCTAGACGGTACAGTAGCAACTGTTAATGTTATAATTTATATATAGTAAAAAAAAGCTAACCTTGCAAGCAAGGCTGTTTTCCGCTTAAACACAAAAAAAACTCTGCCTGTGCTTCCAAATTTAGACTGCACTTTTCTACCATCCAACTTCCCCTACCCCCCTTTTTTGCCACCCATTGTCCAAGGGTTCACTTTACTTTCTTGTGATAAGACAGCTTTTGCTACTGTGAACACGTGATGCCAAGCAGGGGGAGATCAGTGAACTTCAATTAAAGGCAAAACTTTCTTTTTTTTCACTATGGAAAAAGTAATGAAGGGTAATAACCCCTGTCCTTTTGCCATCTGTGTGCCATTGGGGAGTTTTCCCTTTACTTCTTGTCCCAAGCGAACACAAAAAGTGAAAAGAAATCCCTCCGAAGTGAGGGAATCCCTGGTTAGCACCAGGGTCACCAGAACTAGTGTCCCCATCGTAAGATTTCCCCTGTATTACTGTTCTAGGGGCAAACCAAAATTTAGGATATTCTTTCACTATCAATGATAACAGTAAACGTGACAAATAGGGTGAATCTCCCTAATAGGGGCACAGAAAGCAATAAAAAAGAACATACAGGCGTTCTAATCCCTCTCTACTCTCTCCAAAATGTAAAAAAATAAATAAATACGTTTTTCCTTTAGTAATACTTTTGGTCCACCAATCTCTTTTGCAGGTACTTCTCCCCTTGTCCCTACCAACCTCCTGATTGTAGCAGCAAAAGTCCCATCCTAACTTCCCTCTCCTGTGAGGCAGGACTTCCACTGTTTGCATACATTCGAAGAAGAAAGCACTGATCCAAAACCCACTGAACCCCCTCGGTCCTTACCTCTCTTGTATTAGGTGCCAGTTAAAGGGAGCTCATCTCTGCTCTATACACTGTCTCTGTATCAACCACGGCTACACACTGATGATGCCTTTAATAGAAAACTTTTAGTCCAGCACAAACACATAAGAGTACTCACCTACAGGCTACCCATCTCTGCATTTCACCCTTAAGGGCCTAGTCAAACTTACTTTCAAGAGAGAGAATGAGAAGAGACTGGTGAACTCCAGTTCTCTTATCTCTGCAGGCACCAAGCTACTACCACCTGCTGATTGCAGTTCTTGGGTGCGGAACAGAAGAAGCTAGCCTGGGACCTTCACCCCTACAGTCAGCATGCTGAGCTGGAGGAAATAGGTAATCTCATGTTCTCTAATCTTCTCAGCAGAGAATGAACCCACAAGTCCTCAGCCATTTAAAACATCCTGCTTTAGAGCCTTATGCCCCGTACACGCGATCGGACATTCCGACAGCAAAGTCCATGGGAATTTTTCCGACGGATGTTGGCTCAAACTTGTCTTGCATACACATGGTCACAAAAATTTTGTCAGAAATTCCGAATGTCAAGAACGCGGTGACGTACAGCACAAGCCGAGAAAAATGAAGTTCAATAGCAAGTGCGGCTCTTCTGCTTGATTCCGAGCATGCATGGAACTTTGTGCGTCTGAAATGTGTACACACAATTGGAATTTCCGACAACGGATTTTGTTTTTGGAAAATTTGAGATTCAGATCTCAAATTTTGTGTGACGGAAATTCCGATGGAAAATGTCCGATGGAGCCTACACACGGTCAGAATTTCCCACAAGAAGCTCCAATCGAACATTTTCCATATGAGAATCCGACCATGTGTACGGGGCATGAGTCTGTCAGTTAGCTGGCAGACTGGAGTCTCTCTATCCCTGATCTGCATCTGCATACAGAGTAGCCATCAGAGGTCTAAAAGGTCTAACAGGGCATGTCAGTAACAAGGATACCGTGACACTGGGAAATCAGCCTCTTTGTGATTGCATTTAAAGTTAACCTGTGCTGTGCCATTTAGGGAAGTTAACAGCCTTAAGTAAATGGCACATACCAGCTGTTTAGACTTACCTTCCTTTGCTCTACTGCTGCTCCATTATCCCATGGGAACAAAGTGGAACCATCTTCTGCCCACCCCTGTCCTTTTGAGCCCAACAGTTGAAAAAGTTTCCAAAACTGTCATTGATCTGGCCAGATTACATTTAAATAGCTGTGTGAATCTTTCATAATGCTTCCTGTCTGCTATACTACCCCAGTGCCCAGTCTGCCAATCATGTCTGTCTGTTCTTCTGCCATTGGCACCTATGTCCAAGAAGTAGTATATTTTCTTCAACAAAATGTAGGTCAACTCCAAATTGTTATTATGTATTTTATACCACCGTAATTACCTATAGAGTTAGGCTGAACATCCCCCAGTTCGGTTCGCACCAGAACTCTTAAACATAGCAAAATTTAAGTCACGAACTCTGAACCGTATTAAAGTCTATGGGACCAGAATCAAAAGTGCCCATTTTGAAGGCTTATATACAAGTTATTGGCCAAAAAAAGTGTATTAATGCTAATTTTTTTCTTTTTAAAAAGTTTTTACAGGAGCAGTGATTTTAATTTTTAGGCCCCTTTCACACTGGGGCGGTTTTCATATAAAAAAGTTATTGGCCAAAAAAAGTGTACGGGGGCCGGGTATTGCCCTGGGGGAAATGTATTTACCGCTCCTATACCGCTCGTTCCCATTGAAATCAATGGGAAACCGCGGGGATACCGCCCGCAAACCGCCGCTTTGCGGCGCTTTGCGGAGGTTTTTAACCCTTTTGCGGCCGCTAGCGGGGGTTGTTAAAGCAGCGCTAAATATAGCGCTGATTTACCGTCGCCGCCCCGCACCGCCCCAATGTGAAAGGGGCCTTAAAGTAAAACAATAAAAATGAAAAGTACCTTTAAATATAGTCTGCCTGTAAAGTGGCGCATCTGTACCTTGTGTAGAGCATCTTCCATAGAAGCCGCTGGTAAATAGGGATTCCCCACCCTGTACAGCCATGCACACCAAATTTTCCACAGGCTCACTGAGACAGGAAACAGTCCTTGCAGCTTTGTTTTGTTTTGTTTTTTTAATTAGGAGTTTATTACTTGGATGGGGATAGGGGTATTATGGGATGCCCACTTGACTGGAACAAAGTCTCTTTAGAGACACTTCAACTATATACTCAATGTACACTCCTCTTCCTCCAGCACATCACTTGCTTGCAGAAACACTCAGGCCCAGCTGGAACACTGTTTACGTGGGATCTGACAGGGCACTCTGTCAGATCCAGCAAAAACACAATTACAGGCAAGGACTGCGGGTCCCTTTGGTGTGTAGAAAAGTCCCAGTGCCCAGCTACCTTCCTGTGGCTACTGATCCCAGCACGACCTCTTTAGGCACTGCCAGCTCACCTGGCTCAACTGGCTGCAGCTGCCCCTTTCACTAGCCCTCCTGGCTTATCTTCCACAGTCCTCCCAGACTACCACTCCTCAGTCCTCTCAGGCTATCTCTCAGTCCTCCCTGACTGTCTCACTCACCAGCCACCCGGTTGTCTTCTCCCTGGAGATCTCCTGGATGTGCTTGCTGGCTCCTTTTCCAGAAGATCCCTCCAGCACCTGAGCCCCGGGCCCGAGGTCACCCCCCCCACCGCAGACTAGGGGGTTACCTTCTAGGGCCTCCGACAGTCTCCACAGCACTCCATCTCCAGCTTCCACCAGAACTCACACTGCTCCTGCTGGGCTGACCCAGAGCATTTAACAGGGGCCCTCCTCCTACCAGCCCATTTGGCCAGGGATTAGTTGGGGCCCTTATCAGTACTTCAGGCAGCTCCTCCTAACTTCCCTCCCATTCTTCTGGAAGTTTCTCCAAAGTTCCAGTAAGTAGGGGGAGGTAACAGAGGTGCTGCCTGATGAGTCATCCAGCCTCCCTGAGTCACTCACCCTGACCCAGATTCAAAACACACAGGCATTATCTAGCCCTCTACACTAGATGGTGCTACACGTTTATAAAACCTGATGCAGCAAAACTGACATTATAAAGAAAAAAAATACATTTAAATTGCCTTCAATACCAGTACATGCTGGGTCAATGACGTCACAAGGGGGCGTGACCACCAGGTGATGTCACCAGGTGGCCCCACCCCTTACCTATATGAGAAATGTCAAACGGCAGAGCCTGCAGTTGGCGGTTAGCAGAGTTTTTTTATTTACATTTTTTTGGGTCCAGTTGTGGCGATGGGCATCGTGATTGACGATGGTTCTACATCGGGGAGACATTGTTTTTTTATTTTTAATAAAGGAATTTTCAAAAACTATGTCTGTGTTTCTTTTTCTTTTTGACACTTTATTTTTGGTAAATCCCCCCCCCCCCCCTTCCTAGCCTGCCAGGCTGCATGCTCAGTTAAGTTTCTGGTATGGATTTTGAAGGGGACCCATGCCATTTTTTGTTACACTTTGGTGTGGGGGTTCCCCTCAAAAGCCATACCAGACCCAAAGGTATGGTATGGATTTTGGGCGGGGGGGAGCAAATTAAGTTATTTTTTTTTTAATTTTGGCATATGGTTCCCCTTAAAATTGGAGGGGGGGGGCTCATGCTGTTTTATTCAAGATTTTTCTATTGCTGGCAATGTTTGTTTTTTTCATTCAGCTGTCAGCAGGGAAGCCTGTTGACAGCTGATGACTCATCTGTTGTTAAGGACACCATGGCTGGCTTCCTGGCCTGCTGCTTAACAACCAGCTTTTCACTGTGCCCTGATTTCAGCATGCAGTGCATTGCGAGGCACTCAGCGGGATGTTCGCTGAACGGGCAAGCAGGCGATGCTCGGCTCGAACTGTTCGCCCAACTCGAAGTCCCCGACACAACATCTAAGCAATCTTGTCCATTCTTTTTAAATGGTCATGAAGCATTTGAGATATTAATCTACTTTGTGAGTACCTACAGCAGCATTTCAAAGCATTGCAGTACTTTTTATGAACCTATAACCTTTAAAGTTATTTCCAAAAAAGTTGATAGCTTGACTTTTAGGTGCTTGGGGTAGATTTTCCAATTTTTTTTTTTAAGAATGTGCATACTACATTAAACACTGTATTGTTCAGATGTCAAAATGTCATTTATATGAGCAAAGCCAGCAAGTTTTATGATGTGTCAACGGTTTTGTTGTTTAGGAAGTTGCAAGTGAAGTGACACAGGTTTCCTTCACTTCACAACCCAAAAAAATATGTACTCAAAAAATGTGCACAACTTGGCTCCCTGTGAACATCAAATGTGCTTTGCCAGGAGGAACTATCTGTATTTCGGAAAGGCTAAAAAGACAGGATTGAAGGTTTTCTATATGCTGAGCGCCGCCCCCCCTTTTCTTTTTGAGAGTTATGCCACGTACACACGGTCGGAATTCTCGTCGGAAAAAGCTCTGATGGAATTTCGCTCAAACTGTCTTGCCTACACATGGTCACAGTCAATAACACCACGGCATACAACACGTTCGACTGCACTATAAAAGGGAAGTTTAATGCTTCTGAGCATGCGTCGAATAGTTTCCGAGCATGCTTCGGAATTTTGCGTGTCGGAATTGCATACACACGATCGGAAAATCCGATAGAAAGGTTTTCCGTCTGAAAAATTAAGAACAGGTTCTCAATCCAAAGTCCGTCGGAAATTCTGACAGAAAAAGACTGATGGGCATACACACGGTCGGAAAATCCGATGAAAAGCTCCCATCGGACTGTTTCCATCGGAAATTCCAACCGTGTGTACGTGGCATTAGAGTTTGGAGTTTGAAAAGTGGCTAGCAACCAACTGCTCCCTGAAGACGTGGTTTGTGGAGAAGTGGTGCCTGAAGCAGAGAAGTATGTTTTGTTTTTCATGAAGATAGTGCCCTGGTGAAAATGAAGCCAAGCATTGCAACTAGAATATGGCAACCCCTTATTAGAGATAGGAAATGCCATACAGGACACAGAGGGTATATGACCAAATTCCTAAAGACATTAGGGTTGATGGTGCTGTCTCTTTCATATTTTTACAGTAAATTACACATTTGGCAATGAAGTCTGTGAAGTGTACTTTTGATCACTATTTATTATTATTATTATACAGGGTTTATATAGTGCCAACAGTTTGCGCATCGCTTTACAACATGGGGCAAACAGTACAGTTCCAATACAATTCAATACATGATACTAGATGATTTTTCATCTAGTTGACGAAGCCCATACAGGGGGGGGGGGGGAGACCTTCTCAAATATGGTACATGGAGCTGTAGTGGCTTTCTACCTCCTCTCTGTGATACCCACCATTTATTATTTGTTCTCATATTCTTGTGTATTGTATTATTCATTTGCAAAAAAAAATACTCTAATCTCTTCTCTAATACATATCTATCTACATACATGTAGCACCCTTTAGTGCAGGTTTTTCTTTTCCTAGTACAGGTAAGTTTCCAGCCTGAACACCATCTCCAAGATCATGGAGAAAGCAGTAGTACAACAGCTACAACTCCACCTGGACACACACAAACTCTTGGACCCACTTCAATCAGGCTTCCGCCCAGGCCATGGCACAGAAACTGCACTTCTGAAAATATGGGACGATGCCCTGGAAGCAGCAGATGAAGGAGAATCGTGTCTTTTGGTACTGCTGGACCTTAGCGTAGCGTTCGACACAGTGGACCACAATACTCTTCTCATCCGCCTCAAGGAAGTGGCAGGAGTTACAGATTTAGATCTTCCATGGTTCGCTTCCTTCTTAGGAAACCGCTCACAGACTGTGAAACTAGGAGTCTTCACTTCTGAAACCCAGGCAATTTCTTATGGAGTCCCTCAAGGATCACCCTTGTCACCAGTACTCTTCAACATTTACATCCGGCCACTCTTCAAAATTATTAGCAAATCGGATCTATGCTTCCACTCATATGCTGACAACACTCAACTGTACTTCCGTATCACCTGACAAAAAGACCAATACCAGGAACTATAAAAATGTGTCACATTGATAGATGACTGGATGACCACTAGCTCCCTCAAACTCAATGGATCGAAAACAGAACTTCTGCTCCTCGACGCAAACCGAAGTAAAAAAACTAAGACCCCATGGACACCATCGACCATCCTTCCGAGCACCAAAGCCAAAAGCCTCAGAGTCATCTTTGATTCAGAGATGACCATGGATGCACAAATAGGATCAGTAATCAGCGGATCCCATCATCTTCTCCGCCTGCTACGCAGACTCATCCCCTTCATTTCGGAAAAGGAGAAAGCAGTAGTAGTTGGAATTATCATCAATTCGCGACTAGACTACGCAAATTCCCTCTACATAGGACTACCTGATTACCAGATTGCACTCCTACAAGTTGTCCAAAACACAGCAGCAAGACTAGTCACCGGAAAGAAACCCTGGGAATCCATCTCCCCATCCCTGAGGACCCTCCATTGGCTCACGGTAAAAGATAAGACATTCAAGACCCTCTGCCTCACCCACAAATGTACACAAGGAAACGCTCCTCAATACCTATGTGAGAAAATAAAAAAATACAAACCTAATCGCAGCCTTCGATCAACAAACCAAAACCGCCTTCTCATCCCCAAAGCCCGCTACAAATCTAAGGGAGAATGAAGATTCGCAGTCCAAGGACCTCGGCTATGGAACGCTCTACCCACCAACATCCGCTTGGAAGAAAACCATCAGGCCTTCAGAAAAAAACTCAAGACCCACCTCTTCTAATAAGCAAGACAACAAAGAACAGACCAAGCGCCTTGAGGCGATTCAGTTCGCATTTGCAGCGCTATACAAATCATTCATTCACATACCCCCCAAACTTAATTTAAATGTGTAAAGTATACCCCGCCCCCTTTATTATTATGTTTTTTTTTTTTTTTTTTATTCGCAAACCAACTGCGGCCGAATATAGGTGTGGAATCGCTTAGATCTCCCCATCCAACGCACATCCGCCTCATCCAGCCTCTGTGGCCGCCCCAATGTGGAAGGAGTGTGAATCGTAGGCGTAACTATCCAATCCCAACCTAGCCAAACATTTCTGCAGAACCGCCACAAATTGAAATTTTGACAGATGAGAGCCATCTGCATGTATCAGAAAAGGACCACCTCCCCTCGGTCTCACCCCAGCAAACCTTCCCACTACCTGTACCAGGCACACAGCACAGCCCTGCAGAGAATACAGACACACTTGCACCCCTCTACCCCTTTGGTCTGTTTTGGATTTTCTCACACAGACCGACACCCTGTCCCCAAACACCTCCACATCCTGTACCATCAATCCCCCCGCCACCCTTTTGATGGGCTGACCAGTTCTCCAATTCTGAATGCTCCAAAAAAGGTCAATGAAAAAGCCGCCAAAAACAACAATATTTCAAAATTAGATACACACACAACACTCAATTGTGTATTTAATGCCAACGGGTTCGCAAAAGTAATCGGACGCCGTGTATCCCTGCTCCTGTGTGCCTTCCTGTAACCCTTAATTGCCTGTTTGACCCAGAAATCCTTCGTCAAATCCTTCATCCTTTTTAACTTGAACCAAAACGCCAGTCCCGCCATCTTCTTCTCTATGGCAGAGACAGACTTCCCAACTTCCATATTCCTGGATACAAAATACAACACTAACAACCTAACCTCTGACTCCTCCCAACTGACCTCCGCCTCCTGCTTTAAATCAGGCCATTCCTTCCATACCTTCTCGTAAGCCGACCAAGTGGACACACTTACTGACTGCTGTATCCATCCCGCGACGGTCCTAACGCCAAGTCCCAAATCCAGCCCGGGCACGGGACACCCTCCTTCCTCGCTTCAGGCGCCAAAGACCTAAACTTGTCCCACTGAAAGCGAGACAAATGCCACGTACACACGGTCGGAATTCTCGTCGGAAAAAGCTCTGATGGTTTTCCCGTCGGAATTCTGACGGAATTTCACTCAAACTGTCTTGCCTACGCACGGTCACACCAAATTCTGACGGTCAATAACACCACGGCATACGACACATTTGACTGCACTATAAAAGGGAAGTTTAATGCTTCTGAGCATGCGTCAAATTGTTTCCGAGCATGCGTCGTAATTTTGCGTGTCGGAATTGCATACACACGATCGGAAAAAATCCGATAGAAAGTCGGAAAAATTAAGAACAGGTTCTCAATCCAAAGTCCGTCGGAAATTCCGACAGAAAAAGACCAATGGGCATACACACGGTCGGAAAATCCGATGAAAAGCTCCCATCGGACTGTTTCCATCGGAAATTCCAACCGTGTGTATGCGGCAAAAGAGTAAGCCAGAGTGTTGTCTACTCCCGGAATATGCACAGCATAGAGAAAGATGTTCAATTGCATGCAGCGCAACACCAACTATCGCATCAACTGTATGACCGGTGGCGAAGAAGCTGACATGCTATTGTTCACCTGCACAACCCCCATGTTGTCGCAGTTCAGTCGTAATTTCAGATTCCGGCAAGAATGCCCCCACAATTCCACTGCCAGCACCACTGGAAACAATTCCAATAGCACCAAGTTCTTAAGGAAACCTGCCTCAACCCACGATTGTGGCCACGGTTCCACACACCAATGTCCCTGGAAGAACGCCCCGTAACCAGTAGATCCTGTGGCGTCTGTAACCAATTCCACATCGAAGTTGCTCACTGGTCCCGCCATCCAAACTGACCTGCCATTGTACTCTGCAAGGAATTGATATCATACCTGAAGGTCTTCCCTATGCTCCTACCTCAGCCTAATGAAATGTGTGGGGGCCTTCACCCCCGCTGTTTCAGCCGACATCCGTCTACAGAAAATCCTCCCCATGGGAATGATCCTGAATGCGAAGTTCAATTTTCCTAACAAAGATTGTAACGTGCGCAATTGCACTTTCTTACAACCATGGATCTCCCCAATTTCTTTCTGTAAATCCCTGAGCTTCACTTCAGGTAACCTGCATTCCATAGCCATGGAATCAATTATTATACCCAGGAAGCTCAGCTCCATCCCTGGGCCCTCTGTTTTATCAGCTGCCAAAGGCACCCTATATCTCTCTGCAATGTGCTGCAACGTTGACAACAGAATTGCACACACATTGGAAGAAGGGGGGCCCCTGCAGAGAAAATCATCCAAATAATGGATGACGGAATCAATTCCTGTGACGTCCCTAACCACCCACTCTAAAAATGAACTAAACGCTTCGAACATAGCGCATGAAATGGAACAGCCCATGGGCAAACACCTATCTACATAAAATTGTTCTTGCCAACAGCAACCCAGCAAACGGAAACTGGCCGGGTGCACGGGCCAAAGCCTAAACGCCGACTCCACATCAGATTTCGCCATTAGCGCCCCTTGGCCGTACCGCCTTACCCACCTAACCGCGGCATCGAAAGACGTATATGACACCGTACAAGCCTCAGTGTCAATAAAAATCATTATCCGAACCCCCTTTAGGGAAGGACAAATGATGTATCAACCGAAACTTATTCGGTTCCTTTTTGGGGACCACCCCTAACGGGGGGAGACCGTTTTCCGCAAATGGCCCCGCTATCCTACCCAAAGCCACCTCTTTTGCCAGCTTTTCCGACACCACTGCTGAGTGTTGCAAGGCCGATTTTAAATTTTTTGCCAGTGGGGGAATTACTGTCAGAGCACATGGAATCTGAAAACCATGTTTGAACCCTGTGCTGATCAACCCCTATCCGGGTATCTATTTAGGAAAGGCTGCATCCTTTCCCACATCACCGGAGTCGTCCCTCTTGTGCGCAGACTCTCCAGAACGCTTTCCCTTTTTGAAACACTGTGCGAGTGTCTGAGCTCCCCCACACCCAGAGCACTTGTGTTTGAATTTACATGCCCCCCCATATTTGCAGGCGCCCTCATTAAATTGCCAACACACTCCCCACTTTTTTCCGGCTGGAGATCCCGATGCATGGCTACCTCCGGCCCCCCCTTGAAATGTCTGCGTCGGGGTCTTTGCTGACGCCATCAGTCTCATCCAGAGACTAATGTCTTTATGGTCCCACCGCAGTGCAGGACGAACTGGCCGCCGCTGATGGAACCGTTCCTCATAGCGTAGCCACGCCGTGCCTCCATATACCCGATACGCCTCCATGACAGCATCTATGTAACAAGACAACGCCGAGCGATGCTCGGGGTTCTTTTCACCTATAACCCCCGCCAAAATGGCGAATGCCTGCAACCAATTTGCAAATGTACGGGGGATCAACCGGTATCTCCTCTTTTCTTCGTCCTCCTTCTTAGTGTCATCCGGCTTCACCCTATCCAGATTAAACTTTTCCAGGGGTAACAAGGAGAAAATCTCCACGTATTCCCCTTTCCAAATTTTTTCCCTCACCTCCTGTTTCAGGTGTGCTCCCAGTGGTCCCTCGAAGCATATATACACCTCACACTTTGCCGCATCGGCTATCCTCACAATGTCGGCACGAACCGCCTGCTCCGTGGACCCTTTTTCCGCAGAACTCACCTTGTCACTCTTATCCTCCACTGCCTTGGCCGGCGAACCCGCTGCAGCCGCTGTGACCATCTCTCCGCCAGAAGCCCCCTCAACAACCCCAACATCCGTCCCGGCACTCCCGACTCTTAGCTCCCCTGCCGACTCTCGTCCCTGTCCTCCTTCAAAACGGCCCTCCAATACCCGCAACCCCTCAAGTAACTCTTGCCTCTGACCCCCGGACCCCACTCCTGTGGTCCCACTCACCGCCCGCAGTTGGTCCGCGACTGCCAACAGCTGTGCGGGAGGTGTCGCCCTTCCCCCCCACGAAATACAACACCCAACAAACTTTGCAAAGCAGTAGTAAAAGCTACATTATCAGTTGACTTACCGGGCTGACCGGGCGCCTTCCCACAGCCGCTGTGCTGACCTCCACCAACGGGATTGGGCGAATGGGCTCCACCTCCTCCTCTGACAGCTCACCTTCTGATCTGCTCACCTCCTCCTGCTCAGAAAAAAACGTCCACCCCCTTGGAGAGGGGCTCCTGGATTCAGTGCACCTCTGTCCTCCCGCACTTGTCCCCGCCTGCTCACCGTCTCTCTGTATCCCACGCCTCCCCGAATCCCATGCAGGCGGGCCGGACCGGGCACCACTCCTGCCTTGCGCCTCTTTCTTGGCACCGACCCGATGGCGTCCACCCATCCACTGCGCCTTGTGAAGGACTGACTGCTAGTCCCACTCTGGCCGTTGCCCTGATCCCCCTTCTGTCCATCCCTCTCGGCTCGTGCAGTGCCGCTGAGGGAACTGTCACCGCAGAACTTCTGGGAGTTGGAACCCCCCTCCTGGCCGTACCTCGTACCGTTGGTAAGTCTCCATCCCCTAGCTCGTGCAGAGCTGCTGGGGGGGGACGTAGCTATGGAAGCGCCTGCTGCTCCGGCCATCCTCCTGTCCCTGTTTTCCATGTCTGTACCCCTGCGACCCCTGGTCTGTCCTCCCCTCCGCTCGTGCAGAGCTGCTGGGGATGCTGTGGCCGGGGAAGCTCCTCTAACTCTGGCTGGGGATGCAGCTCCCTGTAGGCCCGTGGCCCCGCCTCCTGAACTGAGCCCACGGCGTGCAGTCCGCTTAGGCCCTCCTGAAATGTCCACTTGGCTCCGTTTTGCTGGGGGGGTTGACCGCTCCCCCCTGGGACTCCTGACCACCTTGGATGGCCCTGCGACCGACCCCGGAGAGTACCTGGTGGGCGGCCTAGAGATCCTGCCGTGCGGCGCCGCACCTCCATCGCCAGCTTGCTCCTCCACGTCCGTCCGATCGTCCCTCCGACCATCCGCCTCGGCCAGCACCGATGCCACCTGGCTCTGCAGCCATTCAAATCCCCGTTCCGCCGCCGCCATCCTCAGCATGTCCACGATGTAGCTCCCGTCGGCCGTCTTGGATCCGGTCGGTAGAAACGAGGAGCAGTGGGAAAAACTGCCTCCTCGTGCTCTCCTTCTCTCCAACTGATCTCCCCTTGCTCCGCCCCCTATATATATATATATATACGGCCACTCCCCTTGCCTGATCCGGCCCTCCCCATGCTTAACCACACCCCTAACCCTGCAAAGTGTGTCAGTAGACACACTGTCATGTCCGGCCCTGCATTAACATTACCCCTTGGTCCATTATCATTCCGGTCCTCTCTGGAGCTGGGCTTTAAACATTGGAAAACATTGGTGTTCTATACAAGCTATAGATGTGCCACTTTACAGGACCCCCAGGCACTATATTTAAAGGAATTTTTCATTTTTATTGTTTTACTTTAAGCATCAACAAAATCACTGCTCTTGTAAAAACAATCTTTTTTTTTTTTTTAAATGTTGCATTGATATGTAGCGTTACCCCCGTAATGAGCTGCTGAGTGTTGTGGTCCGTCTGTCACCCTGCCCCAGCCAGGCACATGCTTTCCACCCACTCAGAGTCATGAAACATTCCTTGCACTTGTTTTTATAATTTACTGGGGGGGGATTAAACTTGGATAGGAACTTATGAGATGCCCAGGTAATTCAAACAATCAACGTTGGGACTCACTATATACACCTCTGTATATACATTCTCCTTTTCTCCTCCTGCACATGACTTCCTTTCTTACACTAACTAGCACTGCAGGCCGGACACTGGCTCAGCCAGGCCCAAAGCAGGTGCCCTTTACAGGCAGGGACTGCGGGCCCCTATGATGTAGCAAATATAAAAGTTCCAGTGCTACCTGTCCCTGTGGCTACTGCTCCCAGTACCACATCTTCAGGCACTGCCAGCCCTCCTGGCTGCAGCTGTCCTTTTCCACTGCCCGTGCCAACACCATACTCCAGACTGGCTCTGCACCCATCCCAGACTGCTGCATCCCAGTCCTCTCAGGTGTGCCTCCCAATCCTCCTGACGGTGTGAACACTCACCAGCCCTCTTGGCTGCCTATGCTGAACTCCTGGACACTTGCCTGGCAGTGTTCTCCTGCTGTCCTCTCTTGCTCCTCCTGTGCCTAGGGTGCCCCCGTGTCCCGGATTGCCCGGGATTATCCCGTAATTTACATCTTTGTCTCTGGTCCCGGGCACCTTCATTCCGGGACAATACATTGTCCCGGAATGAAACTGACAACCTGGGAACAGGAGCGGACTGAGCCGCCATAGCGCTGGCTCTGGATCCGCCTCCACCTCCTCCACCTACTCCTGATCACTGGTTGCTATGGCCGCCTGGCATCTGGCAACCAGTGATGTCACTGCCCAGCGTTGAAAGTGGAGGAGGATTTCACTTCCTCCTCCTCCACGCTAGTGCTGCTGGGAGTCACTGCTGGTTCTTTCACCTCCGCACTTGGCTCCAGTGACTGGCTTGCAGCTTGTGTGGGGTTTTTCTGTTCCCACACGCTGCGACTACAGTGTGTACGCCATCTCTCCCTTCCTCCCCCCTCCTGCCCACCTCACACTAACACACGGACCGAAGTCCCCTCCCCCTTTTCCTTGGCTCGGATGTCACAGACAGGAGAAGGAGGGGGAGGAGAATGGACACAACACTCAACAGGACGGAACGTGCTGATCTGAGGTTTTTACAGAATATTAATGCTTGGCACTTGCAGGAGAAGGAGACAGAGACAGGGGGCAAGTTGTCAAAAAAGAATACTTGCAGTGATTTTGGGGGATAAGAGCATGCTGTATGTGCTAGGGGCCACTTTAGGAGGGGAGAGAAATTGTGCTGGGGGGCTCAAATTTTTTATTCAAACCCCCCTTCCAGCACATTTTCTCTCCCCTCCCAAAGTGTGCCCCCTAGCACATACAGTGGTGTGAAAAAGTGTTTGCCCCCTTCCTCATTTCCTGTTCCTTTGCATGTTTGTCACACTTAAGTGTTTCGGAACATCAAACCAATTTAAACAATAGTCAAGGACAACACAAGTAAACACAAAATGCAATTTGTAAATGAAGGTGTTTATTATTAAAGGTGAAAAAAAATCCAAACCATCATGGCCCTGTGTGAAAAAGTGATTGCCCCCCTTGTTAAAACATACTATAACTATGGTTGTCCACACCTGAGTTCAATTTCTCTAGCCACACCCAGGCCTGATTATTGCCACACCTGTTCACAATCAAGGCATCACTTAAATAGGAGCTGCTTGACACAGTAAAGTCCACCAGAAGATCCTTAAAAGCTACACATCATGCCGAGACCCAAAGAAATTCAGGAACAATTGAGAAAGAAAGTAATTGAGATCTATCAGTCTGGAAAGGGTTATAAAGCCATTTCCAAAGCTTTGGGAATCCAGCGAACCACAGTGAGAGCCATTATCCACAAATGGCGAAGACATGGAACAGTGGTGAACCTTCCCAGGAGTGGCCGGCCGGCCGCCCAAAATTACCCCAAGAGCTCAGCGACGACTCATCCAAGAGGTCACAAAAGACCCCACAACAACGTCCAAGGAACTGCAGGCCTCACTTGCCTCAGTTAAGGTCAGCGTTCATGCCTCCACCATCAGGAAAAGACTGGGCAAAAATGGCCTGCATGGCAGAGTTCCAAGGAGAAAACCACTGCTGAGCAAAAAGAACATCAAAGCTCGTCTCAATTTCTCCACAACACATCTTGATGATCCCCATGACTTTTGGGACAACATTCTGTGGACCGATGAGACAAAAGTGGAACTCTTTGGAAGGTGTGTGTCCAAGTATATCTGGCGTAGAAGGAACACTGCATTTCAGAAAAAGAACATTATACCAACAGTAAAATATGGTGGTGGTAGTGTGATGGTCTGGGGCTGTTTTGCTGCTTCAGGACCTGGAAGACTTGCCGTGATAAAAGGAACTATGAATTCTGCTGTCTACCAAGAGATCCTGAAGGAGAATGTCCGACCATCTGTTCGTGTACTCAAGCTGAAACGAACTTGGGTTCTGCAGCAGGACAATGATCCTAAACACACCAGCAAGTCCACCACGAATGGCTGAAGAAAAACAAAATGAAGACTTTGGAGTGGCCTAACCAAAGTCCTGACCTGAATCCTATTGAGATGTTGTGGTATGACCTTAAAAAGGCCGTTCATGCTCGAAAACCCTCTAATGTAACTGAATTAGGACAATTCTGCAAAGATGGGTGGGCCAAAATTCCTCCAGGACGCTGTAAAAGCCTCATTGCACGTTATCGCAAACGCTTGGTTGCAGTTGTTGCTGCTAAGGGTGGCCCAACCAGTTATTAGGTTTAGGGGGCAATCACTTTTTCACACAGGGCCATGATGGTTTGGATTTTTTTTCACCTTTAATAATAAACACCTTCATTTACAAATTGCATTTTGTGTTTACTTGTGTTGTCCTTGACTATTGTTTAAATTGGTTTGATGTTCCGAAACACTTAAGTGTGACAAACATGCAAAGGAACAGGAAATGAGGAAGGGGGCAAACACTTTTTCACACCACTGTACAACATGCTCGTACCTCCCAGAATCACTGCAGGTATTCTTCTTTGACAACTTGCCCCCTTCCCCATCTTCAGAGACAAACTGGCTGCTATTGAGGGGACAATTGTACTGTCTGGAATCCTGGGAACTTTGCTAGAGATTCAGGGCAATTCTGGAGGAGAGTGTAAGGCACACTCCAGAGGATGTAAGGAGGCACTAAGGGGGCACCCCGGAGGATGTAAGGGGGCTCTGACTAAGTTAGTACCGCCAGAGTGCCCCCTTACATCCCCTCTTACAACCTCCAGGATGCCCCCTTAGTGCCTCCAGAGTGCCCCACCACCAAGGTGGTATAGCAGTGGCTGACAGACTATCAGGAGGTGGTATTGCACTCCTCTTCCTCCTCTTTCCACTAACTACCCCCCGCCATACACTCCGCACTCCTCTCCTGTACATATTACACCCCCCGCCATACACTCCGCACTCCTCTCCTGTACATATTACCACATTCTGCACTATATAAGTCATCTCAGACTCTCTTTAACAACACCCCCTTTAAGCCAATATTTAGCGCAATTTATGACATGTCCACTGTTCACCACAACGCACTTTGCGCGCCGATTTATTGTTGTTCTTGATGCCTAGGGCCCACTTATGATCTTGCACACAGGCCCGCTGATTTCATACGCCCCTGCCCCAAAAATCGGCAAAAAAATATGTCAAAAATCTTCTTTTGGGAGGGGTGTCCCTGAATGGCAGTTTGGAAATGTGGTCACCCTACCTGTGCCTCCTGGCCAGAACACCTGGGTCCTGTCCGCACCCGAGCCCAGGCCCAAGGTCACCCCCCCCCCCCATTCAGACTGGGGAGCTCCCTCAACTCCTCCCCAGCTGGGCTGACCCTCTGTATTTAAGGGGGCCTGCCCCCTGCCAGTCCAAGTTGACCTTGAATTAGAATACCCCAGGTGGCTCCACCTCCCCTCTCCACCTCTCTTTCCAGAAAGTACCAGAAAGTTCTGTAAAGAAGTGGGAAGTCCTGATGACACCACCTGAGTGAGTCACCCAGCACTACTCTAGGTCATTCCCAACCCAGATCACCAAAACACCCCCAGGCCTGTCTCCCAGCCAAGCCTGGAAATTTACCTAGTCTCACAAAAAGGTTCTTTCACTCCTAGTACACTAGAGGGTGCTACAGATACATGTCTCCCAGGGCAGTAACCGGACCCCCATACCTTTTTTATGGGCAATTACTTGCATATAAGCCTTCAAAATGGGGACTTTTGATTTTACAGGTTTGCATCCCATAGACTTTAATAGGGTTCCCTGTTCGGGTCAGAATTTTTTCTCTGTTTGGGAGTTCTGGTGCGAACCGAACAGGGGGGTTCAGCCCATCTCTATTTTACACATAAGCAGGCCTAACTACACATGCAATTGCTTATAATTTATAGAGTTACCTAAAGGAAACCTTTTTTAAGTGCATCGATCCAAAATTGGAAAACTAATGTTCACAGTGAAAAAAAATCTAATGACAGTTTTCATAGCTATCACAATAACTGTTTTCTTTAGACAGTGTATTTGTGGACTAATTCAAGATGATACTCAGTAATACAGAGTTATTGATCAAATTTCACTGGATCACTGATTACATAAATTGTATTATAGTAAACACACATGGTGTATTTCATGTTGTGTGCTCTAGACCTACAATTTTTTATTGATTTAATTAAATTAAATTAAAGGTTGCTACTATATGTTAGGGAATAGCACCCTCTAGAGGAAGACAGCCTAATTAATCAAGCATTTGCTATGAAATACACGGAACTGCACGGAACTGCGTCTGGTGTGAACTGGCCCTAAAAACAAATACTGCACAGTATGAGGCAGGGGTGAATACAATGGTCAGCTTTTAAACATTTATGTAAAAGCTTTATCCCAACAGAAAAAAACAGTTGCAACTGATTAAAATGTGTTAGCTGGAGTTATCTTCGATTAGTTAGTCAAGTCATTCTAAATCTGCTAGTGCATCTAAAGTTGGTCATACATGGATCAAAATTCAGTCGGTTCAGCAGTGACAAGCCAAATTTCAATCCAAGTATGGACAGGCTGGTTGTACAGAAGTTGATCTGTCTATCAACTTCCGTACAACCACCCTGTCGGGATGTTCACAGTGATCACAGCATGCAAACAGGGCTGCTGTTAGAAATCACTGGGCCCTGTACAGCCTACCTGAGCAACCTTGAGCCTTTACAACGACTTTAACCGCTTAAAGACCGTACACTGTATATATACAATGGCAAGTTTGCTTCCCTGTACAGAATCATCTGGGGCGTGACCCGCTCGCATTGTGATTGGACACAGCGGGAGCCAATCAGCGAACCCGATGTCTGTTGGGACCTGCCAATCGTTCCTGAGAGAGACAGAAGGGTGGTCTGCCAATGTAAAGAAGGCAGATCGCCGTTCTGTGAGAAGGGGAGGTAGAGATCCTGTGTTTCTGCCAAGCAGGAACGTGGATCTCTGCCTTCTTACAGTAAAAGCACACCCCCACAGTTAGTAATCACTCCCTAGGAACACATTTAACCCTTTGATTACCTCTGATGTTAACCTCTTCCCTGCCAGTGTCATTAGTACAGTGACAGTGAATATTTTTTAGCACTGATCACTGTATTGGTGTCACTGGTCCCCAAAAAAGTGTCACTTAGTGTCCAATTTGTCTGCCGCAATGTCACAGTCCCGCTATAAGTCGCTGTTCGCCGCCATTACCAATAAAAAATAAATAAATAAATAAAAACCAATCAATATACGCTTATTGTGATTTTTTTTTTTACCAAAAATATGTAGTAAAATACATATTGGCCTACATTGATGAAGAAATTCAGTTTTTTTTTTTTATTAGATTTGTTTTATAGCAGAAAGTAAGAAATTGTGTTTTTTCTTCAAAATTGTTTTGATTTTTTTTTTAAATCGATAGTAGCGAAAAAAAAGCTGATCACCGGTTTCTGTTTGAAGGGACATCGGTCCCACCTGCCAGTGCCACGAATTAGTGCCACAAATCCGTGCCCACAGTACATAAGTGCCACCCATCAATGCCCACCAGTGGTGCCAATAGGTGCCTCATCAGTGCCACCTAGCAGTGCTGCCTATCAGTGTCGCCGACCAGTGCCCATCACTGCCACCCATCAGTGCCCATCACTGCCACCCATGAGTGCCCATCAGTGCCACCTATTAGTGCCCTTCAGTGCCACCTATCAATGCCCATCAGTGCCGCCCATCAATGCCACCTCTCAGTGCCCACCAATGCCACCTATCAGTGCCCACCAGTGCCACCTCATCAGTGCCCACCAGTGCCGCCTATTAGTGCCCATCAGTGCCGCCTTATCATTGCCCATCTGTGTCGCCTTATCAGTGCCCATCAGTGTAGCCTATCAGTGCCCATCAGTGCAGCCTATCAGTGTCCATCAGTGTAGCCTCAGCAGTGTACATCAATGAAGGAGAAAAATTACCTGTGTGCAAAATTTATTAACAAAATATAAAACGGTTTTGTCTTTTTTTTTTTATAAATTAAGGTATTTTTTAATTTTTTTTAACAAAAAATAAAAAACCCAGAGGTGATCAAATACCACTAAAAGAAAGCTCTATTTGTGGGAAAAAAATGATAAAAATGTAATTTGGGTACAGTGTTGAATGACCGCGCAATTGTCATTCAAAGAGTGACATCGCTAAAAGCTGAAAATTGGTCTGGGCAGGAGTGGGGTTTAGGTGCCCAGTAAGCAAGTGGTTAATATAAGGGAGGGACAATAGTCTTATGTATTACAAACTATAGAAGAAGAAAATCGCGTGTTCTTCCTCTCAAAGAATAAATAAAGGATGTGAAAGTGAAAACATTGATTTAGGAAGTGAAACACATTTGAATGAGGAACAAGAAAACATGTTGATTTATAACCTTTTATTCAATTTGTTACGCACTCTGCATACATCCAAGTCTGTTTTTTTTCATCATGGTTATAGTTCTTGATTTTTTTGGATTAATATAAAGACATTGGAATAGTTCCATTCGTTGCTTGCTATTGCATACAGAAGCAGCTTATTGGGATAGTAAAAGAGCGGTTTTACACAATGAAGACTTTTTCCATCGGTCTTTTCGTTTGTTATCTGTGTCTGGGAGAAATGAAGGAATGGCCCAGGCACACAATCTGCAAGCTGAATGACATTGAAGCAACTTATCAAAGTTGTGGTGAGTAAAAATGGTTTTCTTCGTTTTCTAAAGATCACTGCATAGTAATGACTATTGTTTTTAATAACTTTGGTGTCACGCTGGGGATAAGTTATAACACAAGCAATACCTGACTTACCAAGGGCATGCAATGACAGAGCACTGCCAGCTAGCTCAGCATGAGCAAAATCTTTTTCATTAAAACTACAACTTATATGGCTTATGAAACACACAGGAGAGAACCATGTTAAACCAATGCGACAATATTGAGTGCTACTTACATGTGCAGCAAGCTAGCTCTAGTATATCATGTTTTTATAAACATGAAATCAGGAAAAGATCAACACCTCAGAAAAGGTACATCAATTTAAAAATCCTGTTTTATGTGAAAAAAAATATATATTTTCTAACATAACAACATGTCTTTCAGTTGTCCTAAATAGGGATGTACCATATGCTTTAAAAAAAATGAAGTTAAAGTGATACTAAACACATACCTTCCAACTGTCCCTGATTCCGAGGGACTGTCCCTGATTTGGAGAAATGTCCCTCTGTCCCTCTTCCTCCTCATTTATCCCTCATTTTGGTCTGATCCATATAGTTGTATATAAAATGCACTTTTTATCTTTCAAAAAGTGTTTCCCAGTGCTAAACCTTTCATCCAATTTCTAAATTGCTGCATTTGTACATTTTAAAAGCCAATATAAAGGAATAGTAATGGTAAAAAAAAGTCCTTGTGGATTTAATTAACTTTTTTTTTGTTATTTCTCCTTTAAGGGGGTGTGGCAGGGGGAGTGTCCTATGCCTACATACGTTTGTTAGTAGGTGTCCCTCATTCCCATCTCAAAATGTTGGGAGGTTTGCTAAACACACTGTTTAATATACACTCACTGGCCACCTTATTAGGTACATCTTGCTAGTACCAGGTTGGACCCCCTTTTGCCTTCAGAACTGCCTTAACTCTTAGTGGCATAGATTCAACAAGGTGTTGGAACATTCCTCAGAAATTTTGGTCCATATTGATATAACATTACGCAGTTGCTGCAGATTTGTCGGCTGCACATCCAGGATGCAAATCTCTTGTTCCACCACATTCCGAAGATGGTCTATTGGATTGAGAACTGGAGACCGTGGAGGCCATTGGCGTACAGTGAGCTCATTGTCATGTTCAAGAAACCAGTGGTGAGATGATTTGAGCTTTGTAACATGGTGCATTATCCTACTGGAAGTAGCCATCAGAAGATGGGTACACTGTAGTCATAAAGGGATGGACATGGTCAGCAACAATACTCAGGTAGGCCGTGGCGTTTAAAGTGGTTGTATACCCCCAATGCGGAAGTTGTACCTATAGGTAAGCCTATAATAAGGCTTACCTTTAGGTACAGTAAATATCTCCTAAACGTGCGTAGTTTAGGAGATATTTACCTTGTAGTGTGGCGATGATGTCATCGTCTCCTGCGCTGTGAAGAAACAGCCCTCCATGCCGTTTCTTCACTAGCGAGTGCCGTGACTGGCGGCTCCCACATGTATGTGTGGGAGTGACGTCACACGACTCTGGCCAGTCACAGACTCGGAGTCGGCGGCCCCTGGAAGAAGGAGGGGTGAGGATGGATGCAGCCTCCAGTGGGGATATCGCGCAAGCTTTGTTTGTAGGTAAGTGGCACCTAATGTTTTTACTTTGCAGGGAACTAAAAAGGAAGTAAAGCCTATCAGGCTTTACTTCCTCTTTAAACTATGCTCATTGGTACTAAGGGGCCCAAAGTGTGCCAAGAAAATATCCCCCACACCATTACACCACCAACCTGAACCGTTGATACAAGACACAACAGATCCATGCTTTCATGTTGTTTACACCAAATTCTGACTATACCATCTGAATGTCGCAGCTGAAATTGTGACTCATTAGACCAGGCAACATTTTTCCAATATTTTACTGTCCAATTTTGGTGAGCCTGTGCGAATTGTAGCCTCAGTTTCCTGTTCTTAGCTGACAGGAGTGGCAAACAATGTGGTCTTCTACTGTTGTAGCCCATCTGCTTCAAGGTTCAAAGTGTTGTGTGTTCAGAGATTGTATTCTGCATACCTTGGGTGTAGGGATGAGCCGAACACCCCCCCGTTCGGCTCGCACCAGAACCCGCGAACGGACCTAAAGTCCGTGCGAGCTTTAGAACCCTATTAGTTATAATGGATGCGAACGTTCGAAATTAAAAGTGCTCATTTTAAAGGCTAATATGCATGTTAATGTCATAAAAAGTGTTTGGGGACCTGGGTCCTGCCCCAGGGGACATGTATCAATGCAAATTTTTTTTTTTTAAAAACGGCCGTTTTTTCAGGAGCAGTGATTTTAATAATGCTTAAATTGAAACAATAAAAGTGTAATATTCCTTTAAATTTCGTACCTGGGGGGTGTCTATAGTATGCCTGTGAAGGGGCGCATGTTTCCCGTGTTTAGAACTGTCTCTGCGCAAAGTGTCATTTTTGAAAGTAAAAAAGCTATTTAAAATCACTCGCGGCTAATGTTAATTCACGGCTCCCGTAACACAGAGAACAGTGATTCATTGAAACTCATTCATAAAAAAAAGTCATTGATAAAAAATAAAAAAAATGAAAAAAAAAAAGCGTAGGGGTCCCCCCAAATTCAATAACCAGGCCCTTCAGGTCTGGGATGGATATTAAGGGGGATCCCAGCCAAAAAAAAAAATGGCGTAGGGTCCCCCTCAAAATCCATACCAGACCCTTGAGGTCTGGTATGGATTTTAAGGGGAACCCTAGCCAAAAAAAATGGCGTGGGGTCCCCCTCAAAATCCATACCAGACCCTTATCCGAGCACGCAACCTGGCAGGCCACAGGAAAAGAGGGGGGGACGAGAGCGGCCCCCCCTCTCGCCTGAACCGTACCAGGCCACATGCCCTCAACATTGGGAGGATGCTTTGGGGGTCTAAGACCCCTAAAGCACCTTGTCCCCATGTTGATGAGGACAAGGGCCTCTTCCCCACAACCGTGCCCGGTGGTTGTGGGGGTCTGCGGGCGGGGGGCTTATCGGAATCTGGAAGCCCCCTTTAACAAGGGGACCCCCAGATCCCGGCCCCCCCCCCTGTGTGAAATGGTAAGGGCCTACCATTTCACCAAAAAAGTGGCAAAAATGGTAAAAATGACAGGAGACAGTCTTTGACAATTCCTTTATTAAAATCTTCTTTCTTCTTTCTTCATCCTTCGGTTTCTTCATCTTCTCCTTCCTTCATCTTCTTCCATCTTCTTCTTCCATTTTCTTCTTCCTCCGATCCGCTTCTTCTTGCGCTGGTCTTCTCGTCCTTCTCGTCCGGCATCTTCTTGCGTCGACGTCGGCGTCGGTGTCGGTGTCTTCTTGGGCCGCTCCGCGCAATGGGAGGCTCCCGCTGTGTGAGGCTCCGCTCCATCTGACAGGTCTTTTAAAACGGAGGGCACCTGGTGACCCCGCCCCCCTCTGACATCATGGGGAAAGCCATCATGGAATTCCCCATGACGTCTCTGTGCGTCAGAGGGGGCGGGGTCACCAGGTGCCCTCCATTATAAAAGACCTGTCAGATGGAGCGGAGCCTCACACAGCGGGAGCCTCCCATTGCGCGGAGCGGCCCAAGAAGACACCGACACCGACGCCGACGGAAGAAGATGCCGGACGAGAAGGACGAGAAGACCAGCGCAAGAAGAAGCGGATCGGAGGAAGAAGAAAATGGAAGAAGAAGATGGAAGAAGATGAAGGAAGGAGAAGATGAAGAAACCGAAGGATGAAGAAAGAAGAAAGAAGATTTTAATAAAGGAATTGTCAAAGACTGTCTCCTGTCATTTTTACCATTTTTGCCCACTTTTTTTTTTTTTTTTGGTGAAATGGTAGGGGTACATACAGCCTGATGAACGGAGCTGACGTCTGATGTCATTGATCGGCTTTCCCGATGACCGGGAACAGCCAATCAATGACAGGCAGAGTAGGAAGGGAGAGGTTTGTTTACACATACCTCTCCCCGTTCTTCAGCTCCGGCTCCCCCTAATGTAAAAAAAAACACACACACGTCACAGCCCATAACCCCTCCCCTCCCCCTAGTGGTTAACCCCTTCACTACAACTGTCATTTATACAGGAAACAATGCATTTAAATAGCATTGATTGCTGTATAAATGACAATGGTCCCAAAAATGTGTCAAAAATGTCCGATGTGTCCGCCATAATGTCGCAGTCACAATAAAAATCGCTGATCACCGCCATTACTAGTAAAAAAAAAAATATTAATAAAAATGCTATAAAACTATCCCCTATTTTGTAAACGCTATAACTTTTGCGCAAACCAATCAATAATCGCTAATTGCGATTTTTTTTAACCAAAAATATGTAGAAGAATATGTATCGGCCTAAACTGAGGAAAAAAAATGTTTTTTTATATATTTTTTGGGGATATTTATTATAGCAAAAAGCAAAAAATATTTTTTTCAAAATTGTCGCTCTATTTTTGTTTATAGCGCAAAAAATAAAAACCGCAGGGGCGATCAAATACCACCAAAAGAAAGCTCTATTTGTGGGAAAAAAAGGACGCCAATTTTGTTTTGGAGCCACGTCGCACGACCGCGCAATTGTCAGTTAAAGCGACGCAGTGCCGAATCGCAAAAAGGGGCCTGGTCCTTTGGCTGCCAATTGGTCCGGGGCTGAAGTGGTTAATATCAAATAAATGCTTTAAATCATCGTACAAATATGTATTTGAACTAAAATATTTATTATTTTTGTGCAAAAGCATGGTGTGGGCTATCTAAAAGGAGATTCTGCCAATCCAGCATGTTTTAAGCCCCTCCAGCCTGTGTCTATTGTTTGTGTGTACATAGAATTACAGGGAGATGACACCTCCATCAATCAATATGTAATATCCCGCCCCCATTGTGTTTAGCTGTTTAGTGGGCATGGAGGAGTAGGGAGGGAGGGGACTATCATTTATCCCTGTGTATATGCCCACATGTGTGACTCTATGGTCAAGTGAGCTGAACCTATAAGAAAAAGGAGGAAATTAATCGCTTTGAAGGGAACTGAAACTGGAACATGCTCAGTAGATTCGGCAACCGCTGGTCTACACAATCTGAGGGTGCAGCAGAGACACAGACAGGGAGGGAGGGACTGTAAACAGCAAGACCAATCAGGTTTTTTGCAGAATACAGAAAACAAATCCCATAGTGACAGTGTGAAAATAAACAGCGTGTAATACAGCATGTACTGACAGTTTTCAATGATGTGAGGTTAATGTTACTTTAAATAACTGGTTAAAAGGAATATGGCCCAGCTGATTGTGGTTTCACTCTTCATTTTTGACCTACAATAAAAAAAGCGAAATTTTTTAACACTCATTTTTATATATGACTGAACAAATTTATCCATCATACCCCCTGCTGTATAAGATAGCAGTACACACAAAATAAGAACATTGCAGGCTCCCCGGACAGGCAAGTGTCCTAATATTAAAAGTCAGCAGCTACAGTATTTGTAGCTGCTGACTTTAAATTTATTTCATCCAGGCTGGACCTCATTTTTAATGTGATTCTTCTTGAGCTACTCCTTCCGGGTCACTGTCATGCTGGAAAACCCATCCACGACCCATTTTCAATGCCCTGGCTGAGGGAAGGAGGTTCTCAGCCAAGATTTGAGGGTATATGGCCTTGTCCATTGTCCCTTTGATGCAGTGAAGTTGGTCCCATTAGCAGAAAAACACCCCCAAAGCATAATGTTTCCACCAGTGGGTATGGTGTTCTTGGGGTCATACGAAGCATTCCTCCTCCTCCAAACACAGCGAGTTGAGTTAATGCCAAAGAGCTTGATTTTGTTCTCATCTGACCACAACACTTTCACCCAGTTCTGAATCATGATCTGAATCATTCAGATGTTCATTAGCAAACTTCAGACCGACATGTACATGTGCTTTTTTTGAGCAAGGGGACCTTGCGGGCGCTGCAAGATTTCCATCCTTCACGGCGTAGTGTGTTACCAATTGTTTTCTTGGTGACTATGGTCCCAGCTGCCTTGAGATCATTGACAAGATTCTCCCGCATAGTCCTGGACTGATTCCTCACCGTTCTCATGATCATTGAAACTCCACGAGGTGAGATCTAGCATGGAGCCCCAGACTGAGGCACACTGACAATTATTTAGTGTTTCTTCCATTTGCGAATAATTGCATCAACTGTTGTCACCTTCTCACTAAGCTGCTTGGCGATGGTCTTGTAGCAAGTCTTGACCCTATTAACAAGTAGTAGTGGTTCCAACACTGTATTAGCAGAAACCGGAAGTCCAGAGGTCCGGATGTGACGTTTTGTGTACCAAGTATGTCCCACCTTAGGCGTTTTCGTCACACGGACATCATCGGAGGTGCTGCCATATTGGTAAACCCTATGTCATTAAATAGTGGGTGGAGGTGTCGCGGTGGCCAATGGGGATAAAGCAAATTACTAAATAATATAACACAGACCCGCTCCGGCTGCGCGAATACAACCCCACTATAATATGGATAATCCAGGCTCCGCCACGAGGTGCCCCCCAGTGGCAGAAACACAAAATGGTGACAGTGACATCTCCTCCACTGATACAATTTCATATGAAGTCACATAAATAGGAAAATGAAAGTAAACATAAAATAAAGTACTGGCAAGAGACAATTATATAAAATCAAGGCCTCAAAGGGCAAAGCAAATTAATCACATTTGCAAGGGGGAAAAATATATGTACATCTGTACATCCCCCACAGACGTTGTTCCACATAAAAAAAATATATAATATCTTATTAATAAATACCAGAGAATATGTATATCTCTAAAATTGATATACATATACAATGTTAGAGAAGTGATGGAATTAATTAAAAGGGAATTAAAGGAAAAATAAAAAAGATAAGAAAAGAGAGATGAGGGCATTATATAAAACAATTATATTTGCTTCTCATGAATTGTTACATATGAAGGAAAGTAAATTAATTAATAAAATATGTATCAATTAAAAATTGGATAAAAAACAGTTGAGGTCTATATCTACATTTAACCCTCTAGGTACTAGGGACCGTTTAGGGTCCCTAGTACCTAGAGGGTCAAATGTAGACAAATCGTGCGACACCGACTTTGCGGCGCCGCACCGATTCCCAAAAGTAGTTTCTGTACAGACATACCCCACTTTTAAGTACACAATGGGGTTTATTTACTAAAGCTGGAAAGTGAAAAATCAGGCTCACTTCTGCATAGAAACCAATGAGTTCCAGGTTTTATTACCAAAGCTTAATTGAATAATCTGGGGTTAGAAGCTCATTGGTTTCTATGCAGAAGGGAGCCTGATTTTGCACTTTCCAGCTTTAGTAAATAAACCCCATTGTGTACTTAAAAGTGGGGTATGCCTGTACTACTTTTGGCTAATTCGGGTGCGATTTGTATAGACATCTGTGCATGAACCTGCACAGATGTCTGTCAAATTGATTCCCGAAGTCAGACTGCATTGCTGGGTTGAAATCGTACGAGTTCAGCTTTCAAACCCACTTCAATGTGAACCCAGGCTAAAGAACTACAAAAATGTCAAACTCCCTTGACCAACTAGTGGTGTCAGCTGGGAACATTGACAAATTAAAAAAACTTCTAAATGTCTTCTTCTATAAGCACAACATACAAGGATATGTATACCCTTTGTGACATGTGGTTGTTAGCTCTCGTGGTTGACGAGTTTATACAGTGAGTTTACTCTACGCCAGAAGTACAGTTAGGACTTTTCCTAACCATTTTTATTAAAAATAAAGAAAAAAAGTTCACAAATACATGTCTTCCCATGCAGGGGGTTTTCATCATCAATTCGACAAAACTTGCTCCCTAGCTGTTCTGTCTCTTATAGACTGTCAGCTTTTTTTTTAGACTTGGGCCACCTCAGACCCCTGGGTGAGACCATGTCTCTCAGCTTCTTTGTCTGTCCCATCCTAGACAGCATGGTGCAGATCTTTGTGCACCTCTTGTCTCCCTTTCAATCAGTGACCCCTTCAGGAGGGTTGGGCCCTGACCTCTCATCCTGATACTGCTACCCAGCAGGGCTATGTAACTGAAGAATGCATACCAGAACCTTCATCTGGAAGAAAGAAGGAGTCACGCATATCCCCTGACAGTGGAGTATGGGATAGGAAAGATGGGGGCGACGCCACTTTCGGTGACACGAATTCCGGAATCACAGCAATCAAAACACCTGAAAGGTAAGGTAAGGGTATATATAGCAGGGGGAAACAGGGACCCAGCAGCTTCCTGACGACGCAAGAGGTGCGAAACGCGTAGAGGCTGCAGGGACTTTTTATACAAGTACGCTGGTAGAAGGAACCGAATTGTTTGGGACGCATATTGGAGAGAGGAAAACCTCCATGCGATTTTGATACCTGCATACATGGCTGGATAGGCTTGGTGTCCGCTTGTGGCACCTGAAACATGTGAGTGGAATATATTTAAATTTTTTTTAATAAAACGTTTATTTGATATACTACACCATGATGGCTCTATATATTTTTCTGTGAATTTTGGATCATCCGGTGGTCTATAACGAGGGGAGATTGATCGATTAACGGAGTGGTTATCCATCTAATGAACCAAAGGCGTATACTTAACTAACATCTGGTGAGTGGCCATTTCGCAAGGTGGTGGTGGCACGAAAGGATGAAACTGATTGTGATATGCAGAGCACATATAGAAAAACAACCATAAGATTATTTGATCGTCACAACAGACTGCTGTGTTTTTGTTGTTTTTTTTTTTATAGTTGTTTATTTATAGTTTGTGTTTTTTTCGGTCTTTTCTGTTCCACAAACAGGGAGAATCACGATTGTGTGGTATACACACACTTATTTGTGTATGGCATATATGTCACTGTTTCATACTGCTAGTTTATTTATTTTATAGCATAATCCACACTAGTAAGATAGTGTGAGTGGCGACACTATAGGATTTTGCACAGTAGAGGAGCAAACTGGGGATTGGGTTTTTTATAGTTAGCGCAATCCATCTTGTTTTATATGGGATAGGAAAGCTTTGATTCAAACTACCTAGTGTAATGAAGATTAAAGTGCCTGATTACCATGACTGCAAACAAAGGTTCAAAGACCAACTGCTTTTGGAGTGTTGGCGTGGGTCAAAGCAGTGACTCATAGACTAATGGTGCCCCTAATGGAAACTATAGCATTGTTCCTGGAAGATGGACTAGATAAGAATATACTTTCTGGTGATTAGGAAGGACGACCTCTTATAGATTCTTATTGGATACAGATGGCTAGATAGGCGGACAGTGGGTGTTTGTGTGGGTAGTGTCTGAGAGGGCTTTAAAAATAATGCTCAGCTAAAGTTTTCCTCTTACCCATTGAGCCCAGCTGAGATACCGTATACAGAGGACGCCCTTATGTAAGGCTGGGTTCACACTATTGCAAATTGGATTCTCCGAATCCAATTCGCAATAGCAGGAGATTTTGAAGTTAGACTTCATTCTCATGGGTGTTTAGCCACACTGCGCATCCCAGTGGCAAGAATCAATGCACTCTGTGCGTGTTCAGCCATGATGACCGCAGGCAATTGATGAACAGTGAACAGTCATGAATAGATGTGGCCACTAACAGCTTGTCATGCACTGTATGCACTGCTATTCACACACAGCTGTCAATCCCATTCAGGGAAATCAGTAGATTCGTGTCACTGGGATTCACAGTGTGGCTAAATGCCCATGTGAATGGAACCTAAACAATGCCAAATGCAGGGGTCAGGAGTAAGTAATGCAGAGTGCAGAGGTCAGGAGTAATCAAAGAAAGTTGCACCTCCAAGTTTTTTCATCTTCAAATCTCAAAAATGTATTTCCACTTGAACAGATATATAGCAAACTGTTTCCTGTATATCTGTTGATACACCTTAGAACTCTTGCAGCCTGACTGTTCTGTTACAGTACTTTAATACAACATTGGGCACCTCAAACATATTCCTCCATGCAAACACTACTTTGCTCTCTATTCTAGTTTAAAAACCTTACCACGCAACCTTCATACTTTTCAGAGACATCCCCCGCCACCAGTCATTCAGTGAGTGGGAGAAAGTGAGGGATGTATCAAAATGATGTACACCATATACAGTACAATGTACATGCAACATTTTATTTTTATACTCTATGGAGCCGGTTCACATATCTCTGCAGCGGGTCCGGTGCGATTTGGACAAAAACGCTATTCGTCTTTTGGTCCGTTTCAGGTCCAAATTCAGACCTGAAATGGGGACGCACTGGACCCCTGCTGTGAGCAGCATGTGGCTCATATGTGAACCCAGCATAAAGTATCATCTAAGTTCTTTTGTTTTATATGCTCTTTGTATGAGGAGAGTACAGGGACATCGCTGGCGCACAGTCAACATTCCGTTTACCGAAGTAGCTTCTCGGAGACTCCCTTAACAGGACAGAGGTGCTGCTACATTATCATACAGTCTGCCATCACTCTTGCAGAAGCCATCCTTGGGTAAAGCAGGCCTGGTCTGAACCAGTGCCTTACCGCCATAGTGAGTGAAATGCTGATACAGTTCCGTACTGTGTCATTGCTGAGTAATCTATTGCTGAACCACTGTACCATTTTGGATAAAAAAAATTTAGACACCTCAGTATGACTTCTATGTATAAAAATAAAATGTTGCATGTACATTGTACTGTATATGGTGTACATCATTTTTGATACATCCCTTACTTTCTCCCACTCAGGGCTGCTGATAGAAATCATGGGGCCCCGTACAGCCTACCTGACAGTGTCCCCTTAGGCTCCACCCCTGGTCACGCCAGTGATCCCTCCTTCAGCCCCCATCCCTGGCCCCTTCACACACCCCGCCTTGAAACAAAGTGCAGGTTTGTCTACAAGTGATAGGCATGGGTGGCACTGTCTGCAGCACATTACAGTATTGGCGGCACTGTCTGCAGCATATTACGGCAATTTCGGCGGTGTGGATTTGTATGCGTTGGTTATTGAGTCGGACGGACTCTGATCGGCCATGGATGGAGGATTTTGTTTTTTTATGTATCTGTTCAGCTTGCCCGGGCCCCCCTGCTGGCCGGGCCCAGTACAACAGGGCCAGTTGTACTGGCCTATCAGCGGCCCTGCTCCCACTCATTGAATGACTGGTGGGGGGAATATCTCTGAAGTATGAAGGTTGTGTGGTAAGGTCTTTGAACTAGAATAGAGAGCAAGGTAGTGTTTGCATGGAGGAGTATGTTTGAGGTGCTCAATGTTGCATTAAAGTACTGAAACAGAACAGTCAGGCTGCAAGAGTTCTAAGGTGTATCAACAGATATACAGGAAACAGTTTGCTATATATCTGTTCAAGTGGAAATACATTTTTGAGATTTGAAGATGAAAAAAACATGGAGGTGCAACTTTCTTTGTTTACTCCAGACCTCTGCACTCTGCATTACTTACTCCTGACCCCTGCATTTTGCATTGTTTAGGTTCCATTAACATGGGCATTTAGCCACACTGTGAATCCCAGTGACAAGAATCTACTGATTTCCCTGAATGGGATTGACAGCTGTGTGTGAATAGCAGTGGCCGCCAAGCCCATACAGTGCATGACAAGCTGTTAGTGGCCACATCTATTCATGACTGTTCATTGTTCATCAATTGCCTGTGGTGGTCATGGCTGAACACACAGAGTGTATTGATTCTTGCCACTGGGATTCGCAGTGTGGCTAAACACCCATGAGAATGGAGTCTAATGCCGTGTACACACGATCGGAAATTCCGCCAGCAAAAGTCCGATGAGAGATTTTGGTCGGAAAATGCAACCGAGTGTATGCTCCATCGGACTTTTGCTGGCGGAATTCCAGCCAGCAAAAGATTGAGAGCAGGTTCTCAATTTTTCGGTCGGAAAAAGTTTTGATTGGAAATTCCGATCGTTTGTACCAATTCCGACGCGCAAAATTCCTACGCATGCTCGGAAAACAATTTGACGCATGCTCGAAACCATTGAACTTAATTTTCTCGGCTCGTCATAATGTTGTACACAACCGCGTTCTTGACGGTCGAAATTTCAGCGAACTTTTGTTTGACTGTGTGTATGCAAGCCAAGCTTGAGCGGAATTGCATCGGAAAAACCATCCAAGATTTTTCCGACAGAAAATCCGCTTGTGTATATGTGGCATAACTCCTATCTTCTAAACTACTGCCAAACTACTGACCTCGGAACTCTATGTTACATACTACTGAATTCTGAACTGTGGGTTATTTACTTCTGATCTTTGAACTCTGTGTTACATACTACTGACCTCCTGAACTCTGCACAACATACTACTGACTATTGCATTCTGTGTTACATACTACTGATTTCTGAACTCTGCACAACATACTAGTGACCGCTCAACCTTGGGATACTTACTTCAGACCTTGTAATTTTGTGTTTCAGACTACAGTACTGACCTGCATTCTGTGGAACTTTCTCCAAAAATCTGAACCTCTGTATTCTGGGTTACATACTACTGACCTCTGAACTCTTTGTTATTTACTCCTGACCTCAGAAGTCTGCATTACATACTACTGACCTCAGAACTCTGCGTTACATAATAATGACCTCCTCATTCTGCGTTACTTGCTCCTGAAATCTGAACTGTGTTACATACCACTGACCTCTGCACCCTGTGGTACTTACTCCAGATCTCTAACCAGAAATTGTGGGGCCCCTTACACAGCTTTAGGCCTGGGCCCCAACTACGAGCCTGACCACCAACAATCCCCAGGGTCCCGCCCACTGGCTGTCCCACCGAATCTGCCCACTAGCCATCCCACCAAGTCCTTCAGTGCTTCAGCCCCTTTCACACCTGTACGCTCTGAGCCCCCTCACACCTGTATGCTCTCAGTCCCCCTCACACCTGTACGCTCTCAGCCCCCCTCACACCTGTACGCTCTCAGCTCCCCTCACACCTGTACGCTCTCAGCCCCCTCACACCTGTACGCTCTCAGCCCCCCTCACACCTGTACGCTCGCAGCCCCCTCACACCTGTACGCTCTCAGCCCCTTCTCACATCCCTGCAGGTCGGCCGGGCCCGTCCAGATGCTGGGGCCCCTTACAAGTGTATGGGCTGTACCCCCCTGATGGCGGCCCTGTCTCTAACCTCTGTGTCACTGATCTCTGAACTCTGCGTTGCTCATTACCTCTGAACTATGCCTTATATACTACTGACCTCTGAATTCTGGGTTACTAACTCCTGACCTTTGAACTCTGCATTACATACTGCTGAGTTATGTATTCTTCATTAGATACTTCTAACCTCTGAACACTGTGTTATATACTAATACAGGCATTATCAACTAAGGTTCCAGCAGAGGTTGCTATTAGTTGCTTGAGCAGTGGCCGATTCACTATACATATGATGGTGTCTGCATAGTTTCAGTCCCACTGACTCCAAATATAAGGGGCATTTTTCATCTCACTGACTTTCCCCCAGTGAGCCATTAAATGGTGCATTTTCTCCACTGACCCCTGATAAATTATGTATTATTTTCTCCCAATAAATGGTGCATTTCCCCAAAAAATCGTGCATCCTGGGTTTCTCCAGGGTGATAAGGTTATGAAAGCATATCAGAAAAGAATTTGGAGATTTTAAAAGGTGCACAAATACAACAAAAAGGTAGAAAAAATATAAATGTATTAAAGAACATTAAAAGAAAACGGATTGAATCTCTACATGTTTTGCCTTACCAATGGCTTCTTCAGGAGAATAATTATCATGCACTGTACAAATGAACACTAAAGAGTCAAAAAAGTAGAAAAAGATTTTTAGAAAGACCAAAAATATGAACAAAGGTAAAATACACAAATATACATCTTGAATTTAATTTCCTGGATTGGCAAAGATCGATCGACAACAAGACTTAGGTAAATGAATTACCTGTATATTCAATGAGTAAATTTAATTTAGGCTTTTTTTTTTTCTTAGAGCTCCAACTCATCAGAGGCCACCTTTTAAACCTAGGACAAATAACCAAGTCAATACAAATAGGTCTCCCACCAGTCAAGGATAAAAAACAATAAAGCATTGCCTCCAAAGTAGCTTAATTACCTGCCATGAAAAGACCACCAAGATATCTTCTCCCCCTCCTATGCTGGACCATAACACCTAATTGTGACTGGCATCCTTTTATATCCCCCTCCACCCCCAGTGGAGACATTTGGTGCCAAATGGGGGTGAGGACGCCTTGTTGCGCCAGTGCACATGCTGAGGTTGCGCCTGAAATTACGTCAAACTTTAAGGACGATAACGTGAAGGACGCCAGACGTCCCAAAATGATGCCTGACATCTGAAACGTCAAGCATCAGAGACGCCGGACGTTAGGAGTAAACAATGCCAACGTCGGCGCCCTAATGGCGTCAGACATCCCACGCGCAAACGTGAAAAACGGCGCCATGATGACACCAATGTCCAGAGGGAGGCACGATCAGGAAAACCTAAACTACCGCCCTCCACAGCTGCACCCAAGATGATACAGGCCACAGATTGTCATGGAGATCAAGGAATCTAGTGGAGTCCAAGAAAACGGACAACACAGAAAATTATGCCCTGGGCGTCCATATGGTCACCTAATCCAGATCCAATCCCCATTAAATCAATTTAACAAACAGATAACTGTATGTGGAATTTCTCAAAGTTATGAAAGGCTTTACTAATGACCTCCACACTCTTTTTTTTTACATATTACTGACCTCAGTGTTCTGTGTTACTTACTCCTGACCTCCTGACCCAAAACATGGTAAGTAGGGTGACTGAAAATTTGGTAACCTAGAACCCAGAAGGTATAGAAAGACATGCAGAAGTTTAAGGACTGTGTTTTGAGTAGAAACCTGCAGTTGTCCTGTGCTCCCTCAACCCTCATTCCTAATCTCCATTATTCTGATAAAACAACTACTACCCCTTGAGAGGGGCAATATTTGGCAAGTGTGAGACATGCTGTACAGATTTTGCATGATATATGTAATAGACATTTTAAATAATCACTTTGCTTTCTATAGCTTCAATAATGTTTGTATTTTAGTGGATTTGACAGAAATATAAACTATCCTCTGGACATGTTCCATTCTTAGCAAACCTTTAGTCTAAAAGGTGACAACAGACATAAATAAGGAGATGTAAAACATTTTATATTTTTTCTCGAGGGAACATTTTCTAGCCTAAGTTTAATGTAACTGAAAGCTTAAAAAGTTTATTTGCCAAGACAACTCAGAGTGAGGCTATACTGGTCTGAGCCTGTTGCAGTAGGTCTGACCTCTGATTGTTTTTCTTATCTAGTTTTCTCCTTTTTTTCTAAACAATTTACACAAACATAATAAGAAATTCACAGCTTTACCCTATTAGCTGTGTTATTTTGTGTTTTTTTTTTGTGTTTTTGTTTTTTGTTCTTTTGCTGTTGAGTGCAGCTGAAAAATATGATTCTTCAGGTATGTTTGTAGGTGGGGCTAACCAGGTGGCAGACAACCATATGGAACAAGCAACACGGCTTCTATTGTATGTATTTTTTATGCAGAGCAGTAGTTACAATAATGTGGCATTCTTCCTCTAAAGTTTCGTTTTATATATCAAGGTACTTTTCTATATCACAAGATAACTCACCACGCTCTACACAGGTGTGTATAGGATATGTGAGGAGGATTAGTGCTACAGCTGGCATTCCCATAAGCCCGACACATACAGTACCTTGAAAAAGTAGTCATACCCCTTGAAATTTTCCACATTTTGTCATGTTACAACCAAAAACGTAAATTTATTTTATTGGGATTTTATGTGGTAAGCCAACACAAAGTGGCACATAATTGTGAAGTTTAAGGAAAATGATAAATGGTTTTCCAATTTTTTTACAAATAGATATGTGAAAAGTGTGGCGTGCATTTGTAAATAGTCAATACATTGTAAAAACACCTTTTGTTGCAATTACAGCTGCAAGTCTTTTTTGGTATATCTCTACCAGCTTTGCACATATAGAGAGTGCCATTTTGGCCTATTTTTTGGTATATCTCTACCAGCTTTGCACATATAGAGAGTGCCATTTTGGCCTATTCTTCATTGCAAAATAGCTCAAGCTCTGTCAGATTAGATGAAGATCGTTAAGTGAACAGCAATATTCAAGTCTTGCCCCAGATTCTCAATTGAAGAAATTTGGAGGCGAAAGCTATTGGCTACTGCCCTGTACGTAGTCCCGTCGTACGTTTTGTATGTCACCTCGTTCGGAATGATCGGATTTTCCGACAATTTTGTCCGACCGTGTGTGTGCAACACAAGTTTCAGACAAAATCCATCTGAAAAAATCTGCCGGATTTTGTGGTTGGAATGTCCGACCGTGTGTACGGGGCATAACACATGAGTATGCTTTGATCTAAACCATGCCATTGTAGCTCTGGCTGAAAGTTTAGGGTTGTTGTCTTGCTGGAAGGTATGTCTTGTCCTGGCAATATGGATTAAAATCTTTGAGAAAAATGGCATGGCTACCCCAATTGTAATTGCATGCCCCTGTTGAACAGGGGCATAAAAATTGGGCCTTTGGTGGTGGTGGTGGTGGACGGTGTTGCCACAACACTGTAAGCCCTCACAGTTACAAACTCCTGCAGATGGCTGGATTAGATGAAACCAGGGCAGAAGGGCAGATACAGGTGCAGGTTGTATACTGTGCTGTGCTGCACTCACACAACACAATTACTAACTCCTGCAGATGGCTGGATTAGATGACAACAGGGCAGAAGGGCAGATACAGGTTCAAGTTGTATACTGTGCTGTGCTACACTCACACAACACAATTACTAACTCCTGCAGATGGCTGGATTAGATGACAACAGGGCAGAAGGGCAGATACAGGTTCAAGTTGTATACTGTGCTGTGCTGCACTCACACAACACAATTACTAACTCCTGAAGATGGCTGGATTAGATGAAACCAGGGCAGAATGGCAGACACAGGTTCAGGTTGTATACTGTGCTGCACTCACACAACACAATTACTAACTCCTGCAGATGGCTGGATTAGATGACAACAGGGCAGAGGGGCAGATACAGGTTCAAGTTGTATACTGTGCAGTGCTGCACTCACACAACACAATTACTAACTCCTGCAGAGGGCTGGATTAGATGACAACAGGGCAGAAGGGCAGATACAGGTTCAAGTTGGATACTGTGCTGTGCTGCAATCACACAACACAATTACTAACTCCTGCAGATGGCTGGATTAGATGAAACCAGGGCAGAAGGGCAGATACAGGTTCAGGTTGTATACTGTGCTGTGCTGCACGCACACAACACAATTACTAACTCCTGCAGATGGCTGGATTAGATGACAACAGGGTAGAAGGGAAGATACAGGTTCAAGTTGTATACTGTGCTGTGCTGCACTCACACAACACAATTACTAACTCCTGCAGATGGCTGGATTAGATGACAACAGGGCAGAAGGGCAGATACAGGTTCAGGTTGTATACTGTGCTGTGCTGCACTCACACAACACACACACTAACTCCTGCAGATGGCTGTATTGGTAGAGAACAGCACTTTCCCCACACGCAAATGCCTGAGAACACACTATCCCTGCCTATTATTCCTCTTTCCCTACACTTTCCCCACACGCAAATGCCTGAGAAGAACACACTATCCCTGCCTATTTTTCTTCTTTCCCTACACTTTCCCCACTCAGAAATGATTGAAAAATAGTTTACACTGTCCCTGCCTATCAATCCTCTATCCCTCAACGCCGGAACACACTACACAAGGCCGCCAACGCATCCTGCCTGTGGCCAATATTTGCTCTCCTCGTTGCTCGCTCTATGATTGGCCAAGCATGCGGGGTCACAGTGCATGCTTGGCCAATCATCAGCCAGCAATGCACTGCGACTGGCGCAGTGCACTGTGGACCGTTCACATCACACGAATTTGAGTTCTGAACTCGACGAGCGGACGAACGGCCGATGTTCGATTCGAACATGGGTTTGAATCGAACACCGGGCCCATCCCTAGCTATGAGTAGGGCCTGTGGGACAGAAACACGAGAGTAGACTGCACATATCATGCTTTACCCTGTTTGAAATAACGTTTTTCATACAGCCCTGTGGTGAAATGCTGGCTTACCTACTTATTTATATCGGTCTTAAAGAGAAGTAGGGCCAAAGCTCCTGTGGGTCACTTAGTTCTGCACTCATGTGATCCATATTCAACCGACAGCGGACTAAATTCCGCTGTCGGCTGATGTCACTCAGCCAGTCCAGACTCTGAAGGAATTTCCAACTTTAATGTTGGGTTCCATCCAGGTGCCTGAGTAGCAGCTGGCTCAGCCACCCAGCACGCCGCACGCCGCTGCGAGCCTGACCCAGCCTCTCCCATCCAGTGTACAGCCTAGCACTCCAGTGAGCCCTGGAAGGACTATTAGATCACTCGGTTCTTGGTTTTAGAGGCAGTTGGGAACAAATGCAGCATTGGACAAAAGTTGCATCCGCCTATGTGAGTATGATTTCTTTTTTTTTAATCCCATACTTTTCAACAGTGAGGTAGGGCTTACATAATGAAGGCTGTGAAGAAGTGCTTCCTTAAATGTCTACCAGTGTGGCTTAGAGGTGACCTTCCCAAAGAAATGCTGTCCTAGCAGAGTGGTGTGAAGAAAAATACCAAACCACTTAGCTGGAACACTGGTAAGCGTACTTTACCAGGACAATATGTGGTCTCCAAGGATATCCAGTATGGTCCCTAAACTGTGCCTTTTCATTGTGTCCCTGTTGCTCTCCTATCTCTACCTGAAACATCCCACACAGCCGCCCAACAATGACAGTAGGGGCTATATAAAACTGTTCCATGTTGGCTAGACTAAATGCTCTTGATTGCTCTAAAGTCATTTGGTTGTGTTTTAAGATTTGTAATTGATTCTGCTTTTATGCAGAATCTCTGAGCAGGTCTTATCAACCAGAAAGTCAGTAAAACAGCCAAAAAAATAAAAAAAACCTTTACCTTTATTTATATTTTTTTTATTTATTTTTTCTGCTGTTTTTTACAAAAGAAGCTGGGGCTCATAGGATCTTGGTGTCAAGCTCACTAGATTTGTGTGTAATACTATAGCTTATTAAAGATTTCAAACAAGGCATAGGGGGTCATTTACTATAGCGCTGCAGCGCTAATTAGCGCTAATTGCCGCAAATTATCACTTATTATCGCTAATCACGCTAATTAGCACTAAAACAGTATTCACTATAGCACTGGTGAGAAAATACTCCCAAAATCTAATTGGGGAAATTTAAATAATGTTTAGAGCATGAAATAATTGCCTAAATGGTATTGAAATATGCAGTATATTGCTTAAAGATAATCTTTTAAACATTGTGAAAAAATTATTTCTACACTAAAATATCTTTAAAAGTCTGAGAAGAGATAAATTCCCTGTTTTTGTACAACTAGGTGCCAGCTCAACGGAGCATACCCAGACATGCAAACTACTCTTATTTTAGCTCCCATGGCTTTTATACAGGGCGTTATAGTAAATACCAAAATTAGCACTGGGCTAAAATGCGTTTTTGAGAGTGAAAATCTGTGGTCCAATGCAAGTTCATTGATTCTACCATTGATTCTAATGGTAAAATTGTAACTTCCCAAAAAAAAACATAATTTAGGATGAAATGTATCTTTCTCTAAAATATTTTTCCTTGCAACAATGTTGCTTCTACCTCAACTATTTTGTTTTTAAGAATGCTAGAATGTGGAATGTTTTGATATTTTGATGCTTTGGTATAATATATGTTTCTCTTTCACTTGTTACTCTCCATCTCACAAAAATAATTACCCAAACTCACATAGGTGTCTTTACAAACCACAAACAATACCATTGCTGATGCAAATTTAAAATTCACAATTTTGTGTTTTTTATTATTTCCAAATAATCATAATTTGAGCCCAAAAAATGTGATATGTGTACCAACATCAGAGACCAAAATGTAATTCCAAAAATTAGAGGGTAACGTCACTATTCTACACTTACCCACCAAGAAACACCAAATATCATAGAATAAATCAAAAAGAATAACTCTTGAGTAATGTAATTCCACCACCTATATGTCCAAAGAAATTCAGTATATGTTTATTTATGTGTAGGAGTTTTCCACATGTGGCAGCTCTGTGGCTTAGAGGTTTGAACCTCAAACTTCTGCTTAGCATCTCTGAGGGTCTGGGTTTGAATCCCAAACATGCTGCTTTATGTAGAGAAGTTGTCTCATCTGCCTATGTTGTTAAACAAAACTCCTGACTCAGGTCCTAAAACTATGTCTAAATGTAGTATTTATGTGTGTAGTATTTATAATGGTTCCACCACCATTATAAATCTTGCCAGATACACTGTCTAGCCAAAAGTATTGGGACGCCTGCCTTTACACACACATAAACTTTAATGGCAGCCCAGTCTTAGTCCGTAAAATTTGATTTTGCCCACCCTTTGCAGCTATAACAGCTTCTGGGAAGGCTGTGACGGCTGTCCAGGCTGTCCACAAGGTTTAGTGTGTCTATGGGAATGTTTGACCATTCTTACAGAAGTGCATTTGTGAGGAAAGGCACTGATGCAGGCCAGTCCAGTTCCTCCACCCCAAACTCCCTCATCCATGCCTTTAATGGACCTTTCTTTGTGCACTGGTGTGCAGTCATGTTGGAACAGGAAGGGGACATCCCCAAACTTCTCACAAAGTTGGGAGCATGAAATTGTCCAAAATTTCTTGGTATGCTGATGCCTTAAGAGTTCCCTTCACTGGAACTAATAGGTCAAGTTCAACCCCTGAAAAACAACCCCACATCATAATCCCCCCTCCACCAAATGATCTGGACCAGTGCACAAAGCAAGGTCCATAAAGACATGGATGCGTGAGTTTGGGGTGGAGGAACTTGACTGGCCTGCACAGAGTCCTGACCTTGGGGTTAAATTAGAGCGGAGACTGTAAGCCAGGCCTTCTCATTCAACATCAGTGCCTGACCTCACAAATGCACTTCTGGAAGAATGGTCAAAAATTCCCATAGAATTCCTAAACTTTGTGGACAGCCTTCCCAGAAGAGTTGAAGCTGTTATAACTGCAAACGGTGGGCCAAATTAATTTTGAATCCTACGGACTAGGACTGGGATGCCATTAAAGTTCATGTGCATATAAAGGCATATGTCCCAACACTTGGGACAATATATTTTATATTGCTTGTTACACTGAGCATGGCTATGGACTTAGGGCTGGTTCACACCACAGAGATGCAGAAAACATGTGTGAGGCTGCTCACTGGCTAAGTGGGTAGCAATTATGTCTAGCAGCACTGGGGTTGCTGGTTCGATTCCTCAACATGCTAATACTTGTTTTGAAGTTTATATGTTCTCCCTGTGTCGGTTTCTCACCACAATCCAAAGACATGCTGGCATTTTATTTGTCTCCTGTCAAAATAGCCTCTAATGTAAGAAAGTTTGTTTTGGACTTTAGATTGGAAGCTCATTGCAGCCAGGGACTGTCTGATGTTAATGTTTGTTAGCACTAATCATGCCCAGGGACATTTAAAAGTGTAGGGTTTACATTGCACAGGTACATACTGCATGCTTAGAAAACTGTTGATTTGTTTATGTGCATGTAAATGGACTTCGATCTTTGGCCTGTAGTTGGAGATTTGATGCACATAGCCAAGTACTAAAACAGTTGCAAATAGTATTATGTGTTCCTGCTCATCAGGTGCAATCACTTTAGACATACATGAAGAGACAGATTGAAAGATACTGGTGGGTGTGTACTTCTATTGGGCATGTGTCAGTGTGCTAACAATGCAACCAATCTTATATAAAGGACAGCGGGGGGGGGGGTGTTTGGTCTGAGAAGAGGCCATTTTTTTTTGCTGTGATTTGTGGGGGGGAGAAGGATTGATATTGTGCATAATGACAAACGCCCAACTAGGGCTGTTTGTTGAAATTCTCGTGCATTCTTTCCATCAAAAGTGGGTTTATGTGACCATGCTGTCAATGTTGTGTGTGTATTGTTCCTGTCTGACCATGCATTCATGGTTTGGGAGCATCTGTTGACCTTCTACTCTTTGATCTCATTGCTTAATCATTGCTTAATCATGTACACAGAAATGCAGATTCCAGCAGAACATGGTCAACAATGTATGTGTGTGGATTTTGGGGTGGTGGTGGGTGTTATAGTTTTATTATGTGCCTTTTTTAATATTATGTGGGAAAGCTTTGTAAGAATCACTGCTAAGTATGTTTCTATAATCTTGTGATTAAAAAATGTGATGTGGGTTGGTGAGTGAGTAGTTGTACTATGAAAGTAAAACTGTATCCACTCTAAGGTTTAGACACATTTTAGATTGTAAGCTCCCACGAGCAGGGCCCTTAACGCCCAATTGCTAACTGTTTTTCTAAATGTAGCACCATATATCCTGTAGAATATATTTTTTTTATGCTAGTAAATGAATGTACATAATTTTGTTTCTGCTTGCAAAATAAAAAAAACATTATTGAGCTTGTTGTTTTTTATCTTTTCTTTCTTCTTTTTAATTAGTTTTGGGGAAGTGTAATATCTTATATCCATAGAAATTATAAGACATAATTGTGCACCAAAATACCTAATCACTTCAGCACACCTGCAAGTAAATGATAAAGGTGTTTAGGTGGAGTCTTTATATATAACAGCTGTGGAGAATTGCAGGTAATGAATTCAGCTGGTGGATAGGCAGTGTTGTATGTGTCAGCCCTGGTTTACATTTGTGCGATTGCACAGATGTCTCTGAAATTCCCCCCACAGTCAGGATTGACATGCGGGAATGAACTCGCACGATTTCATTCCCGCTGTCAGTGTGAACCACGGTTCAAATTGGGCCTTTGTCTTTGTAATTCACCTGCTGAAATCCCAGGGACACCATTTCTTATCAAACTCCCTTAAGTTTGCCTTCAAATATCGTTATATGTAGAAATACAGATTTTCACATCTGCAAATAAACGAAAATAAAAAAATCGAATCGTGGTTGCGATCAAAAGAGCGTGGTTTTGCCTTCTGACCCGGAAATTAATCATTGTAATCACCCAGAAGTTCAGGATCTCAATCTAGGTGGATATGGCAAGGTCCCTCTTTAGCAAAGAGGAGGTGCTGCTCATTTGCCGGGTAAGTGTAGGGTATGTACTTAATCAATGTGGGGGTGGATGTGGTAGTTAGATTTGGTGTGGGTGGGGTTCATTGATTTGTTTATTTGGCATCACCACACATTTGCTTCTGGCCCATGTGCACATATAACTTCCTGCATTTGTTCTGCCGATATAAAATCGGAAAGGACTATGTAAATATAAGGCTACTTTCACACTGGAGCGGTGGGGGCGCTGGCGGTAAAGCGGCGCTATATTTAGCGCCGCTTTACCGGCATTTTAGCGGCGCATTGCGGCCACTCGCGGGGTGTTTTTACCCCCCGTGAGCGGCCGAAAAAGGGTCAATACCGCCCGCAAACCGCCGCTGTAGCGGCGTTTTGCGGGCGGGTTCGGCGCGCTCCCCCATTGTTTTCAATGGGACCGGGCGCTATAGGAGCGGTAAATATACCGCTCCTATAGCGAGCCAAAGATGCGGCTTGCAGGACATTTTTGAGCGTCCTGCAAGCGCACCGCTTCAGTGTGAAAGCCCTCGGGCTTTCACACTGAAGATACAGCAACAGCTGTTTCGGGTCGGTTTGCAGGCGCTATTCTTAGCGCAATAGCACTTGCAAACCGCCCCAGTGTGAAAGGGGCCTTAATGAGAGCTCCTTTTATTAATATATATATATATATATGATTGTTTACACTTGGGTGACTTTTCCAGCAAATTTGGACCTCCGAGTAGAGTTGCCACCTCATCCCTTTAAACCCGAACACCTTTGAATTACACAGGTTCTGAGGCTAATTAAATGCAGATAAGGCACCAAGTGAGTTTAATTACCACCTTAATTAGCCATAGAACCGTGTAATTAATATGTGTTTGGGTTTAAAGGGATGAGGTGGCAACCATACCTCCGAGTTGCATGACAAGTTGTACTTCATGATTCTCAATGATAACCATTCATATCTGTGCTACTTCAAGTAGCACCAACTTCAAAGTAGTCCCTGTACTACTTTAGTGTGACTTTCATGCGACTTGAGGTACATAGGGCGCAATATTACACTAGCATTCCCAGAAGTTGGGGCCAAGTTTCAGCAGCAAAATAGTGTGAATTTCAGGTCGTAGCAGTGTGAATAAGATTCATGGATAACACCGTTGAATTAGGCCCTATTGCCACTTGTGCATCCTGAAAGTGTGGCAAATTCGTCCCTGCACTACCATGGTTTGACTTTGATGCAATTTGAGGTCAATACACCACAAGACTACACAGGCATTACTTCAAGTCATGGCAAAGCTGTGCAATTTTAAGGTTGCACAAGTGCAAATGGGGACTAATTCAAAGGTGTAATCAATTAATCTCATCTTTTCATGCAGCTTTTGGACCTCAGAGTCCCATGAAAAGTTGCCCCCCATGATTACCATTCATATCATTGCAACTTCACCCATGTTCACATTGCTCTGAATTAACATGTCAAATTTCAGGCCAAATTGGCGCCTATTGGCAGCAATGGAACTGCCTGAATTGGTGCGACGCTGCACCAATTCCCAAAAGTAGTAGCTGTACTACTTCAACGTCAGGGGGCGATTTCTTACCTCCCAACTTTTTGACATGGGAATGAGGGACACCTATTAGTAAAAGTATGTAGGCATAGGACACACACCCTAACACGCTTCCTTAACCACTTCAATACAGGGCTTTTAAACACCCTTCCTTACCAGAGCACTTTTTGCGATTCGGCACTGCGTCGCTTTAACTAACAATTGCGCGTCCTTTTTTGACGTCCTTTTTTTCCCACAAATAGAGCTTTCTTTTGGTGGTATTTGATCGCCCCTGCGGTTTTTATTTTTTGCGCTATAAACAAAAGTAGAGCGACAATTTTGAAAAAAAACACAATATTTTTTACTTTTTGCTATAATAAATATACCATTTTTTAAAAAAAAAAACAATTTTTTTCCTCAGTTTAGGCCGATACGTATTCTTCTACATATTTTTGGTAAAAAAAATCGCAATAAGCGTATATTGATCGGTTTGCGCAAAAGTTATAGCGTCTACACAATAGGGGATAGATTTATTGAATTTTTTTTTTTTTTTTTACTAGTAATGGCGGCGATCTGCGATTTTTTTTTCGTGACTGCGACATTGCGGCGGACACTTCGGACACTTTTGACACATTTTTGGAACCATTCACATTTACACAGCGATCGTTGCTATAAAATTGCAATGATTACTGTGTAAATGTGACTGGCAGGGAAGGGGTTAACACTAGAGGGCGCTGGAGGGGTTAATGTGTTCCCTGATAGGAGTAATTCTAACTGTAGGGGGAGGGGACTCAAGGGGAGGAGACCGATCATGTGTTCCTCCGTACTGGGATCACATGATCGGTCTCCTCCCCGCTGACAGGACGTGGAGCTGTGTGTTTACACACACAGCTCCACGGTCCCGCCCGGTCCCGTTGTTTTTAACGGGCAATCGCGGGTGCCCGGCGGACATCGCGGCCGCCGGGCACTCGCACCGGGTCCCGAGCGATGCCTCGGGCGCGCGTGCGCGCCCCCCAGTCGGCCGAGAATCCGAGGACGTCATATGACGCCCACCCAGGATGGTAGATCCACCTTGTGGGCGTCATATGACTATACGCGGGTATTGAAGTGGTTAAAGGAGAATTACTCCAAAAAAATTAAAATGATTAATTAAACCCCCAAGTGCTTTTTTTTACCAATAATATTCATTTAGATTGGCTTTGGAAATGTACAAATGCAGCAATTTAGAAATTAGATGAAAGGTTTAGCGCTGGGAAACCCTTTTTGAAAGATAAAAAGTGCATTTTATATACAACTATATAGATCAGAACAAAATGAGGGACAAATGATGAGGAAAGAGGGACCGAGGGACTTTGATCCAAATCAGACAGTTGGGACTTATGCGATTTCACTAGACATCTGTGCAGAAAAGTACATTGATGTGTCTAAAAATCGCTCACAAAGTCGGGCTGAGGCCCCTTTCACATTTGTGTGACTTTTCCTGCGACTTTGGACATCAGAGTAGCATGACAAGTCATACCCCATGATTTTCAATGAATACTATTCATATCTGTGCGACTTCGAATCACACCGACTTCACAGTAGTCCCTGTACTACTTTGGTCCAACTTTGATGTGAGTTGAGGTCCATAGACCTCAAGTTAACACAGGCATTCCCTAAAATCGTGGCAAAATTGCCGCTGCAAAATCACGGGAAAACCGCAGTAAAATTGCGCGACTTTCCCTTAGACTCATGCATCCATAGACCTCAAGATTACAAAGGCATTGCTTAAAGTTGCATCAAATCGCGGCAAAAAAGTGCTGCAAAATCACGTGAATTTCAGGTCGCACAAGTGTGAATGGGGCCTAAGGGACTGTGCTGTGTACTATTATATCTAGAATATAAAGTAGTCCCTCCATCAAACACTAGTAAACTTATGTTCTCAATATAATTGTGCTCAAATGGCTGAAAATCACACAGATGGTATCACCTACTGAAAGCTTGCATTGTACTCAGCACTCAACATGGGGAGGGTGCTTTGGGGTCCCCCCCCAAAGCACCTTGTCCCCATGTTGATGGGGACAAGGGCCTCTTTAACAAGGCTGCCCCCATGTGAATGGATATGGGGTACATTGTACCCCTACCCGTTCACCAAAAAAAGTAGTGAAATGTAAAAAAAACAATAGCTGGTTTTTGACAAGTCCTTTATTGTAAAATAGCTCTTAGCCGTCTTCTTCCCTGAGCCGTCTTCTCCTGCAGCTGTCTAAATCTATCCCCTATTTCATAGACGCTATAACTTTTGCACAAGCCAATCAATATACGCTTATTGCAATTTTTTTTACCAACATTATGAATAACAATAGAATACATATCGGCGTTCACTGGGGAAAAAAAAAATCATTTTTTTTAAATTGGGATATTTATTATAGCAAATAGTAAAAAATATTGTGTTTTTTTCAAACTTGTCACTCTTCTTTTGTTTATAGCGCAATAAATAAAAACCGCAGAGGTGATCAAATACCACAAAAAGAAAGCTCTATTTGTGGGGGGAAAAAATTATAAAAATTTATTTCGTTACAGTGTTGCATGACTGCACAATTGCCATTCAAAGTGCAACTGCGCTGAAAACTGAAAATTGGCCTGGGCAGGAAGGGGGTGAAAATGCCCTGTATTGAAGTGGTTAAAGAATGAACATAAATTATTTACCACTTTATAGTCACCTAAATAAAATAAAAAAATTAAAAACATGAAAAAAACACCATACAACAAATAAATCACATAAAAAAATTTCTTTTACATACCGTATATACTCGAGTATAAGCCGAGATTTTCAGCCCTTTTTTTAGGGCTGAAAGAGCCCCCCTCGTCTTATACTCGAGTCACCGCCGTCTGCCTACATGAACAGCATGTCATGCAGACAGACGGCAGTGTTCAAAAGCCGCGACTCCTCCTCCTCCCTGTCCGTGATGGGAGGAACACTAATTTTCCCAGCAGTAAGTCAGTGTGCAGTGTTCCGCCTATCACGGACGTTCTGTCATTCTCATCTCATGGACGAGGATGAGAGGATGTCCGTGATAGGCGGAACACTGAACACTGACTGCTGGGAAAACAGAGTGTTCCTCCTATCACGGACGAGGAGGAGGAGGAGGCGCGGCTTTTGAATGTGGAATGGCGCCTTACACGCTGATCGGCAGGATCAGCAATGGGGGACACAGGACATCTAACGATCGGCACAAGACTGCAATGGTGGACACAGGTGGCAGATCGGCACAGGTAGGCTTCAATGGACATAGGGGGGTTTGTACAGGACACAGGGAGACATGCAGCTGCAGATGGGCATTTTCTGACCCTCTTTTCCACTTACAGTAGCTGCTGCATTTTTCACCCTCGGCTTATACTCGGGTCAATAAGTTTTCCCAGTTTTTTGTGGTAAATTAGGGGCCTTGGCTTATATTCGGGTCGACCTATACTCGAGTATATACAGTACACTGATCATGGTTGCAGTGCAGAGCTATATAATAACTTAGTAGAAATTGTCATATGCATATCCGCGGAATCACTAATTAGCGCTGATTTCGAATTTACTAACGTATGTTTGCCGCTAATAGCACTCTTTTTCATTCGCACGTTCGCCTGTTGAAATCGAATTGCCTAAAATGGGCGCCTTTACATGTAATAGCACCCAGTACTTCCCCGCGCTATAGTAAATGACCCCCAAAGTGGCTTAATGTGAAACATTAAACTTTGTTACTTATCCTATTTATGATATTGTTGTATGGTTGACTCTTAAAAAGGACCTTTGTGGAAAGTTGTACAGTGATTGCAACTACCTTCCAGAGTACCTACAAAAAAACAAAATAACACTCTGCTTAATTATATTGGACCACACATATCAAAGTGTTACATAGCCACCAATTGGATTCAGATCTTGCAAATTAACACTGTCATTATCCTGAATAATTTACATTTATTTAATTAACTGATTGTTGGTTGATACCAAAAAAGACAATTCTTAAATCTATCTCTTTTGTTACTTGAAGCTCATTGTGTTGAATAATCAAGTTTTTATTTTATCTTTAAACAGATCCCTTGCAAGACGCAGGGCTCAGCATTAATCCTTGTACTAGAAATCTGCATGAGCACATGAACATAAGCGTTGGAGTGGTTTTAAGTAAGTAAATCAGGTTATATATTCATTACACCTTATATATCATAATGATTAGAAAAATATATACAGGCATACCCCACTTTTAAGTACACAATGGGGTTTATTTACTAAAGTTGGAAAGTGCAAAATCAGGATCCCTTCTGCATAAAAACCAATGAGCTTCCAGGTTTTATTACCAAAGCTTAATTGAACAAGCTGGGGTTAGAAGCTCATTGGTTTCTATGTAGAAGTGAGCCTGTTTTTGCACTTTCCAACTTTTGTAAACAAACCCCATTGTGTACTTAAAAGTGGGGTATGCCTGTAAACCCGAAACTTACTAGTTTTGGATAGAGTATGTAAAGGTTCAAACCACAGGCAATTTTTCCTCTTTTTACTGTCTTTGTCCCACTGGGTAGTTTTCCTCTTTACTTCCTTTACTGAAAACACAGTAGAGAGTAAAATAAAGTGAAAGAAAAGCCCCATACACATCAGATTTTCTGCATATTTTTTCCTTCAGATTTACCAAAACCATATAATATGAGGTCAAACATTAGGAGTTTCAATGTGTGGGCAATCAGGCAGGCCCTTGTACTACATGGTTTTGGTAAATCTGAAGACAAAAATCAGCAGAAAATCTGATAGTGTGTATGGGGCTTTAGATATTTCTAATTGGAACAGGTGATTAGAAGATTTTTGTAAAAATTTGGATTTTCAGTTTCTGAGAAAGACATCGGTCACTCGGACAAATTGAGAGGGTATATCTCTCCAGGGGGACACAGACAGTGATGTAAACCTAACTGCCATTTTAGGTTTACATACACTGTAAATACATAAATACTGTAATGTATTTCATTAAACATACATAACATTAGTATAACGGGTACATCTTGCATTCTTAGGAATTATACATTTGCGAGTTAAAAGAGAGTCAGTTTACCTGCTTCTGCTTTTTGTTGTTTAGAAGTTAACTTTTATACAATGTTCAGCCTCTAATAGTACAATTTCCTGCCTTTGTTGAATATGGATAGCAAACAAAACTAGTGATCAAAAACAATACAGTTTCATCTGGCAATGATCACTTCTCCATCAGCAATTAGGGGTAAGTTGAGCAAACACAATCAGATTTTGTTACAAATCAGTAAAAATGTATAAAACAACTGTAAGGGAACTCAAGCTGCCATGTAGTCTCTTCTTGTAATGAATACAATAGTTGGTTAGAGCAGAAGGGAAGTTCAGAAGACAATGACATTCAAACCTTGCCCCAGTCTGCTATGATTTGTGGGACCGAGAACATGAATTTTAGATTCTGAGTACAGAATTCAGATGGAAAGACATGCTTGCATTGAACAGTGAAGTTGTTGCCAAGTAGATAGGAAATTAGATCTTGCTTCCAGGGTTTGACAGTACTGTATTTGGCAATTAGGTTGTAAAACTAGTCATACACTTTTAGATTTCTCTCATTCAGCCCTCTGAATTCTACTTTTCTGTAACTAAGTCTCTGGACCTAAACCTTATCGTGTACTGTAAACTTTTTTCCTGTTCCTGGATTGTAATACTAACTGCAAAATGATTAATATCTGTTTGCTGTGTGGGTGCCTTTAGATAACTGTCAATTCCCAATTGTGCCTGTTAGAAATAGGGTTCCTATGTTAGCTGCCATGTTCATAATACCTATATAATACCCATGCCTAATGCACTAGAAATAATGATGGTGTCCACGAGTGGCTTGTGACAAAATGGCAGCAACATTTTAACTAAAAAAAGAAAAACAACAACATAAAGACTGGAAAACAGAGTCAGGTAATGGCCAGTGAGTCTGCAGTACAGTGATCTTGTGTGGACTTTGAGATTTTTATTGCTGTCTGCACCTTCATGCCCCAGTGTCTATTCCCCTCATTTAATGTCCTGGTGTCAAATGGATACAAATGCAAGAGAAATCTCACCAGTGAAGTCACAAACAGCAATAAACAAATGACAGATAGCCTTACATGTATGAAAATGACCTTGGACAGTTCACCCCTGCTTCATTAAACAGGTAGTTTCATGGACAACAGCCCTGGTTCACAAACTGTGGCCATTTGGCAACTATCAGTGTGCAGCCCTCAGGCACCAGCAGCCAGTAATCAGTGATTTTTTTGGAGGGGCAATGAAGGAAAGTATTTGTTAACACTGGTTTCTACTCATTAAATGATTTGATTTTTTTTTTTTTTACACTTTCTTAGTTTCTTTCTGTGCTGTCCATTTTTCCCTGACCTCTTTTAGATAGATTTTGCTGAAAGGAATAGCTAAAGTGGTCCTAGTAACTTTTAGCAGGGCTATAAAATGTGGTGTCTTGTAAAGAGACTGTAATTGTAGTGATCTCTAAGGTACCCTCAGTCTTGGACTTCAGCATGTCCCTGGTTTCTAACCATGCCTGTAGCATATCAGTAATCTCTGACCATCTCCGGTAGCATGCCTGCAGTCTCTGGCCGTCTACTGTAGTATGTCAAGTCTCTGACTATTTCCTGTTGCATTATATACACTAAACATTATTTGTGGCCCTTTAGTCAGTGGCATACCAACGGTGGGGCGGGGGGTGCGGTCCGCCCCAGGTGCCACACCTTGGGGGGGGGGGTCAGCATGCCAGAGCAACCATACCTCTGTGATTGGCCGCCGTCCGCTTTAAAGTGAGTGGAGCAGTGACTTGCCTGGGAGGGATGTGATAATGTGGGCGCACACATCCCACAGCTTGTGCAGGGTGTTTGCTGTCCAAGACGATCTCAGCCCAGCTCTTCATGGCAGCCAACATCGCTTCCCATCGGCTGCCTTTCTCACTGGCAATGCATTGCAATGCTGATGAACCCGCCCCTACCATGCTTCCTCCGCTCTGATGTCTTCTGTGTACACAGACAGGAGGAGGAGCTGGGGAGGAGGCGAGACGCTGCTGTGCTGTACATGTGCCTGCTCATCTGTTATTATCAAACACACACTATATATGACACTTGCGGGGGGGGGGCTGATAAAAAATGAATACTTGCAGTGATGTGGATGTGGGGGAGAGGGTACTGCATGTGCTGGGGGCGTTTTAGGAAAATCTGCCCCCCCTCCCAGCACATGTCCTCCCTCCTCACAAAGTGTATGCACATGTAGCCCTTTCAGTACCCTCTCTCCCACCCCTGAATCAATGTGATGCTGGCTGCTACACAGCGGACAATCAGGGCACCCCACTAGACATGCAGGACAATCGCAACAGGTGATCACACTAGTGCACCCCTGCCAGGCAAGTCAGTGGAGCCAGGTGGCGGAACTTTTTCCACCACTTGGCTTCAGGACTCATAGCCGGTTCACACAATGAATCACACAGGATCACACTGTGTTCCTGTGCGATTCACATGTTTTCCAGGTGTATTACAATTTCAGCCCATTCATTTGAATGGGCTGAAATTGTGCTGGACCACACCAAGAGTTATAAGACGTACAGGAACTGGATTGCATTGTACTACTGTACCGTACGATCCAATGCAGGTAAACTCATTACATATGCAACCTGCATTTATGGTGTCATTAGGTTAACATTGACACCCACTGCAGATCACAACTAGAGTGCATTTTGAATGCAGTGCGAGAAACGCATATGGAACGCAGGATTCCAGAAGTGTGGGGGTGCTGTGTAATGTAAAGGGGTCCAGAGTTATGGGCGCTGTGTAATGTAATGGGGTCCAGAGGTATGGGCGCTGTGTAATGTAAAGGGTCCAGAGGTATGGGCGCTGTGTAATGAAGGGTAATAAATCAAGATTAGGGGTATTTGTCTGCTTTGGTTTGGTGTACAATCCGATACCAGATCTGGGAGATTTGCCCTTTGAGATAAAGAAACATATACACAGCAGGTTTCTCTCCAAGCAAATCTAATATTTATTCTTGGGTGTCGATATAAGAGGGCTTTTCAGAAAGTACCACCCTTTAACAGATTATCCAATCATATACAGAGACGCACAAGTACAGTCTGACGCCCACAGTGAAACTAATTATTTCTAAAATATCACGTGCTTTACGAGAAATGAAACTCAACAAGAAGATTACAGTATTATGGAAAAACGAAACTAGAATAGCATGACGTGAGCATATTTCACAAAATGGATGTTAGAGACACACAAAATGGAAGCTGACTATAATACAAAGAAGTAGTTAAACTAAATATCCCTTCAATCCCCTCTTAGATCATATAAGATGATCTCTACATTCTATGTTGTGCTTTAATACTTCTTTGGGGCTGTGGCATAGATTGCCTGATGACTCTTCATGTATGTCATGTGAGATAGAACCTTATCATCAGGAGATCGAAGGTGCGCAATTATGTAAGTGCAACATTTAAAACAGAGGTAAAGAATCAGAGCAAGGATAAATACCATAACAAGGACAATGTCTTTTAACCATAAAAATATACCTCCAAGCTCAAATCCTACATTGGCAAATGGGCTCCATGTTTTAGCAATGTCCCTAGCTTCCTGCTGGAGCTGGCCTCTAGTGGATGTCCCCCTTTTACAATCCCCTACCATTCCCATGACAGATAACAAGGATACAAGGTAACACCATCCCTTAGCATGGAGGGGCACCCAGGGACAACACACTTTCCTACAACATACATGGATACTTTGTCCCAGTGCAAAAGGTCTCTTAGCGACAAACTCATGAGTGCACTTGTCCTGTGTTGCGATTTTATAAATTAGTGTAATATTTCACCTACATTTTTAGAGAAAAAGAAAAAGTTATGCAAAGTACAGTTTAACCCTGGGTCAGTTACTTGAAACAGTGAGCAGGCAGGGGCAGAGACTCCGGATTCACACATGAAGATATTAAATATTGACCTGCTGCAGAAAGAGGGTTAGTCTGTGTCTCATTCCCTAAATTAAAACACCAAACAGGGGAATGACTTCTACCTGCTATTGGAAAGGTAACAATGTTGTTTATGTACAGAGTGGATATGTTAGTCAAGAATACAGGAGGAGTCTCATTGAGAAAACATTTAAAGGTACAGCCAAAAGGGCAATTCGGGCGGGGCTAGGATGTAATATTATTATTATTATTATTATACAGGATTTATATAACAGTCCGCGTAGCGCTTAATATGCTACATATTCAACATTCTTCATACCCTGATTTTTAGCATAAGCATACTTAAATTTTAGCAAAAGCATCTTATCAGTAAAACTATCTCCAATCTCTCTCTTGGTTCTAGCTTGTGTCAATATAATGTTCTTGTGTGTGTGTTTGTGTTCCCACAGATACTTTTAATTGCACCCAAATCTTCAGGGTGGTAGATACAGTTAGTGGTGATCCAGGTGGGTAGGGACACTGTCAGAGAGATCAGGATTAGTGGGCAGAATGCCTTGTCAGAAGTCTGTGGTGAAGTAAGCAAGGTCATCTTCTCTGGCCGGACCTGCTTTCCCAGGAACTCCTTCATCTGCTTGGACTTCTGCTTGAGGGCCTCCTGTATCCAAGATCTCCTTCCTGCTCTTGGGGCTTTGGGCAACCTTTTTTTACTCTGTTGGCATGGATCCAGGACTGGCAATTTTCCACTAGGATGGCTGTTCTGGTCACTGCAACCACTGTGGTAGGAGGTCCAAAGGATACTCTTGCTTCTTATTTCTGTTCAGCTGATGGACCACCACGGTGTCTCCCAATTTGAAGGGGTGAGTAGTTTCCTGTGAAGAAAAAGAAAAGGTGCGAGCAACATTTCTCTCAACTGTTTACAATGTTTCAACCAATTACCTTACATATTCTTCCTGTAATAAGTCTAAATCTCCCTTTTCTATCATTAAATGTGCTCTGGCCCATGGGGTGGGGAAAAATCGACCCATCAAGACATCAAAAGGTGAATACACTGTCTTGGAAGGGTCATTCTTATTTCTGCCAGGACTGCTGGGAGGACCTTCTTCCAGTTGGCAAAGGTTCCTCCTGTGGCCTTTCTTATTTTGTCTTTTTTTATTGTTCTGTTTATTCTTTCTACTATCCCTGAGCTTTGAGGGTGTTAGGGAATGTGAAACTTCCGTTCTATCTTGCGAGTTTTTACCCAGTCCTGGCAGACCATTGATACAAATGTAGGTCCATTGTCTGTCTGAGTTTATAAGAAGTGGGCATCCCCATCGAGGAATGATTTCCTGAACGAGGATCCTCACTACTGTTTGTGCATCTTCTTTTGTGGTGACAAAAAGTTCAACTCAACTTGAGAACTTGTCCACAATTTCCAAAAAATATTCCTGTCTTTTGCCTAGTTTGGGCATGTGTGTGAAGTCAATCTGCAAATGTGTAAAAGGAATTGTTGGATATATCAGGTGTTCATGTTCGGCCTTGTGTGGGTTGTTCCTGATACATGTGATGCATCTTGCTACATAAAATTGGCCAGGAAAGTTCTGTAATGTAAAAGTCTTTCTCCAATAGTTCACACGTGGCTTTCCAGCCCCTGTGACCTATTCCATGGAAATGGGAAATAAAAATGATGCATAAAAAGTGATGCACTAGCTACTGGTATACATGGCTTCCCCTCTTTGCAGAGAAATCCAGTCTTTGGATCTTTCTGCACACCTATTTTGTCCCAACCTCTGAGATCAGCTTCGTTTGCCATACCTGCAAATCTGAAAGAACCTGATCAAAAAACAAAAAACAACAATTCTGGTACTAGCATGGGCATTTGGATCTGTGCATTTTGTGAAGTAGCAGCTTGTTTAGCAGCTAATCAGCCAGAGCATTTCCCTTGGCTATCTGTTTGTTGGCCTGTGTATGCTCTGCAGTGTTGTGGAAGATACATCAGACTAGGGATGAGCCGAACACCCCCCCGTTCGGCTCGCACCAGAACCCGCGAACGGACCTAAAGTCCGTGCGAGCTTTAGAACCCTATTAGTTATAATGGATGCGAACGTTCGAAATTAAAAGTGCTCATTTTAAAGGCTAATATGCATGTTAATGTCATAAAAAGTGTTTGGGGACCTGGGTCCTGCCCCAGGGGACATGTATCAATGCAAAAAAATTTTTTAAAAACGGCCGTTTTTTCAGGAGCAGTGATTTTAATAATGCTTAAATTGAAACAATAAAAGTGTAATATTCCTTTAAATTTCGTACCTGGGGGGTGTCTATAGTATGCCTGTAAAGGGGCGCATGTTTCCCGTGTTTAGAACTGTCTCTGCGCAAAGTGTCATTTTTGAAAGTAAAAAAGCTATTTAAAATCACTCGCGGCTAATGTTAATTCACGGCTCCCGTAACACAGAGAACAGTGATTCATTGAAACTCATTCATAAAAAAAAGTCATTGATAAAAAAAAAAAAAAATGAAAAAAAAAAAGCGTAGGGGTCCCCCCAAATTCAATAACCAGGCCCTTCAGGTCTGGGATGGATATTAAGGGGGATCCCAGCCAAAAAAAAAAAAAAAAAATGGCGTAGGGTCCCCCTCAAAATCCATACCAGACCCTTGAGGTCTGGTATGGATTTTAAGGGGAACCCTAGCCAAAAAAAATGGCGTGGGGTCCCCCTCAAAATCCATACCAGACCCTTATCCGAGCACGCAACCTGGCAGGCCGCAGGAAAAGAGGGGGGGACGAGAGCGGCCCCCCCTCTCGCCTGAACCGTACCAGGCCACATGCCCTCAACATTGGGAGGATGCTTTGGGGGTCTAAGACCCCTAAAGCACCTTGTCCCCATGTTGATTAGGACAAGGGCCTCTTCCCCACAACCCTGGCCGGTGGTTGTGGGGGTCTGCGGGCGGGGGGCTTATCGGAATCTGGAAGCCCCCTTTAACAAGGGGACCCCCAGATCCCGCCCCCCCCCCCCTGTGTGAAATGGTAAGGGGGTACAAAAGTACCCCTACCATTTCACCAAAAAAGTGGCAAAAATGGTAAAAATGACAGGAGACAGTCTTTGACAATTCCTTTATTAAAATCTTCTTTCTTCTTTCTTCATCCTTCGGATTCTTCATCTTCTCCTTCCTTCATCTTCTTCCATCTTCTTCTTCCATTTTCTTCTTCCTCCGATCCGCTTCTTCTTGCGCTGGTCTTCTCGTCCTTCTCGTCCGGCATCTTCTTCCGTCGGCGTCGGCGTCGGTGTCGGTGTCTTCTTGGGCCGCTCCGCGCAATGGGAGGCTCCCGCTGTGTGAGGCTCCGCTCCATCTGACAGGTCTTTTAAAACGGAGGGCACCTGGTGACCCCGCCCCCCTCTGACGTCATGGGGAAAGCCATCATGGAATTCCCCATGACGTCCCTGTGCGTCAGAGGGGGCGGGGTCACCAGGTGCCCTCCATTATAAAAGACCTGTCAGACGGAGCGGAGCCTCACACAGCGGGAGCCTCCCATTGCGCGGAGCGGCCCAAGAAGAGACAGAGACACTGACGCCGACGCCGACGGAAGAAGATGCCGGACGAGAAGGACGAGAAGACCAGCGCAAGAAGAAGCGGATCGGAGGAAGAAGAAAATGGAAGAAGAAGATGGAAGAAGATGAAGGAAGGAGAAGATGAAGAATCCGAAGGATGAAGAAAGAAGAAAGAAGATTTTAATAAAGGAATTGTCAAAGACTGTCTCCTGTCATTTTTACCATTTTTGCCACTTTTTTGGTGAAATGGTAGGGGTACTTTTGTACCCCCTTACCATTTCACACAGGGGGGGGGCCGGGATCTGGGGGTCCCCTTGTTAAAGGGGGCTTCCAGATTCCGATAAGCCCCCCGCCCGCAGACCCCCACAACCACCGGCCAGGGTTGTGGGGAAGAGGCCCTTGTCCTAATCAACATGGGGACAAGGTGCTTTAGGGGTCTTAGACCCCCAAAGCATCCTCCCAATGTTGAGGGCATGTGGCCTGGTACGGTTCAGGCGAGAGGGGGGGCCGCTCTCGTCCCCCCCTCTTTTCCTGCGGCCTGCCAGGTTGCGTGCTCGGATAAGGGTCTGGTATGGATTTTGAGGGGGACCCCACGCCATTTTTTTTGGCTAGGGTTCCCCTTAAAATCCATACCAGACCTCAAGGGTCTGGTATGGATTTTGAGGGGGACCCTACGCCATTTTTTTTTTTTTTTTTTTGGCTGGGATCCCCCTTAATATCCATCCCAGACCTGAAGGGCCTGGTTATTGAATTTGGGGGGACCCCTACGCTTTTTTTTTTGTTTTTTATTAATGAATGACAGCTCTCTGTGTTACAGGAGCCATCAATTCATTAGCCGCGAGTGATTTAAATAGCTTTCTTCCTGCAAAAATGACACTTTTTTGCAGGGAAAGTTCTAAGCACAGGAAACCTGCCCTCCTTCACAGGCTACCTATAGACACCCCCCAGATGTGATACTGCAATGCTGTTCTAACAGCATGCACACACATATCCCCAGAAATAAAGCACATATTGTTGTCAGCAGTCAGCAGCACACTGACACGCTGACACTGTGAGTGAAACATAATATGCGAGGCCGCCGCCGCGGCGGCCTCTTATACCGTGGGGCGTGTATTAAAGCCCCTGAGCTATAATTGGCTACAGGCATCCTGCCTGTAGCCAATTATGGCTCTCCTCGCTGCCGGCGCTGTGATTGGCCAAGCATGCGGGGTCACAGTGCATGCTTGGCCAATCATCAGCCAGCATTGCACTGCGCGGGCCGCAATGCATTGCGGGGCCGCTCGCATCACACGAATTTGATGCGAGCGGCCCCAATAGTTCTGGGCTCGCCGAGCGAGCGAACACCCGGTGCTCGATTCGAACATGGGTTCGAATCGAACACCGGGCTCATCCTTACATCAGACCTGGGTGATGTGTCTTGGTGAATGAGGTCTATGCAATCATGTTATGGCACAACCTCATTCTGCTCTCCTTTTATTCCTAAAAGGGCATTTGTATTGGTGCTGGTCCTGAAGTGGGAGAAGCATATTTGATGTGCAATTTTTGATTGGACATCAAGATCAACTCATAGCCGCTCAACCTTTTGAGCAGACATGTGCTGCGTATGTACATTTTTCATACATTGTGGGTGGCGTTAAGTGTAGTGTCGTGCCCCAGAGTGAAAGAAGTGGCCATCTCAAAACCATCATCGAATAGGATGCCTCTGAGACACACAGGCATGCCTTGAACCTGCACCGGAACCATCTTTGAAAAAAATAATAGGGCGCAACTTGCCTCCATGCTCCTGAGCGAGGACACCTGACACGTCCTTACAATTTTCCCTTGCAAACAAATGAAACATTTTTCCTGCAAACTAATTAAACATTTTTTCTAGTTAGGGAGGCCGAGCCCTGGAGCCATTACCATAGCATTTTTCAAATACACAAAAGCATTGCACATTTCATTTGACCATTTTATACAATCTGGCATGTGTAAACCTGTGGCTTGTCTCAGGAGATTGTAGTAGGAACAGTCAGGTACTCATTGGCGGCAGTAACCAATCATAATTACCAAGAAAGGTAAACATGTCTTTCTTAGCAAGTGGGCGGGGCAGACCCACACGAGCCATAGCTCTTCTGTGATTGACTTTCCTTTCTCCTTTTGAAAGTACAAACCAAAATATTCAACCTTTTCTGACACCATTGCAATTTTTCTTTGACACTTTGTGACCACTTTCAAAAATACATTTCAAAAGATCTCTCCCATCCTCCAGGGCGGCCACCCGAGTAGAACTGCAGACGAGGAATTCATCCACATACTGCAGCAGGGATGAACAATGTCCTGGTATCCAAGCTCTGAGAGTAGTTTGGAATAGGCTACAAGGGAGTCTATATATAGCCCTGGGGCATTCTGCACCATGTTAGTTGGCGGTTTTAAAAAAAACATAAAGCAAAGATTGGTTGTGCCTCCTCATCCACAGGGACGGAAATAAAAATGCGTTCAATAAATCAATCACAGTAAAATACTCTGCATCGTAATTTATGGCGGTAAATATTGATGGCACATCAGGCACTTTTGGGGCAATCGGTACCACTAGGCCATCAATGGCCCTCAGGTCCTGCACAAACCTACAGTCACAATTGCCTTCTTTACTTTCTTACCTTCTCTTTTGTCAATATAGAACAAGGTAATTTCCCTTTAAGATCCCTTTTATAAAAAGAAATCTTCTTTCTTTCTTTTTTTTTTTTTTTCAAACTCAAACTCATTCTGCTTTTCTCTGTGTCCTTGTGTCTGTGCTGCTCCTATCTGGTTTATGGAATGTAAGGGGGAGGAAGCGGGCTTCTGATAAAGGCATGAAGAAAGTTAATTTAACCTCTAAATTCACCATCCCATGGCTCTGCTAACCTATCTTGTGCAGCTTTTGGGCTAGGATGCCATAGGGAGCCCCGGGCCAGCCAGAGATCTCTCACAGCATCTTATTTATAGACAAGCTTCATACATTATTATTTACAACCAAACAAATTTTTTTTTTTTTTTTTTTATTTCTTTCTTTCAAATTATTTTTTTATTTTTGGCAAAGTGCCAACAGGTTCAAACAGTACTTGCAAGTTCTGTACTGCCAATGCCGCAAACAATTCTTCACAATATCTATTAGCTTAGTGAGATATAAGTACTTGAACCATGTTGGCAAAAAGCCAAACATCCCAATCTTCACTTTCCCTGCATAGCAGCAAAATGAATCATTACCTTTAAGAAAATATTACTAACACTGCTATTTTTCTGCTAACTTTCTAGTCAAAACATTCATACATAAATCATTAAGAATAAACATCAATACATCACCGGATACTGTAGCATTACTCTGTGTTTCGATCGGGAACTTCCATCAATCACAAAAGAACCCGGAATTCATAGGAAGGCACGTCTGTCGCTCTTAAATCTAAGTCCTATGATAACACGGAGCAGTGGAAGGCGTTGTCTTACCTTACAAACGCTGACAAATTCCACACAGACATTTTACAAGTTAGCTTATCATCTACGCAAAGATAAGAAAGCAAAGAGATCGTTTTTTTCCAGCAAACCATAGCAGACTTTTTGTTTTGTTTTGTAATTACAGTACTGTATTATCATTGACCTATGGTCAATCTTGGCACCCACCCGGGGTCCACATTAACTGAAACTAATTATTTCTAAATAAAGTAAAGAGGTCCAGAGATTATCCAATCATATACAGAGACGCACAAGTACAGTCTGATGCCCACAGTGAAACTAATTATTTCTAAAATATCACGTGCTTTACTATGCATGGGGGCTGTGTAATGTAAAGGGGTCCAGAGGGTCCAGAGTTATGGGGGCTGTGTAATGTAAAGGGGTCCAGAGGTATGGGGGCTGTGTAATGTAAAGGGGTCCAGTGGTATGGGGGCTGTGTAGAGAAAACATTCAGAAAACAGCAAAATATTTTTTGGGGGGAAGGTGACACCATGTTTTACTGCACCAGATGACACCACCCCTAGTGACACCACAGGCAGTAGCACATAGCAAGTGTGCCAATGGCAGTTACATGTATTCCTACATTGTATGTTTGGCACCAGCTGCCCGATTACAATCCTCAGTCAGCACCATCACCGCATCAATGTTCAGTCAGCACCATTTTTGCAGAGGAGGAGGAGGGGTCTGGCCACCCAGGGGAGCAGAGGGAGGAGGATTCTTCAGGGTTCCAGGCCACAGTGCACGGAGGCGCTACACGTGATGTCACTTGACGCTGACGTCAGCACATTAACGTGCCCTGCCTGGGGGGGGGGGGGGGGGTGCCAGCTATAGGATCCGCCCCGGATGCCAAATGCTCTAGGTACGCCCCTGCCTTTAGTGATGGACTTGTGGTCCCTATGTCAAGCAAATTAGCCATAACTGGTCCTCGAATAATAAGTATATTCACAGAAGACCTTTATACACAGCAGCATAGGTGTATTTTCATTTTCAGAAAAACAATGCCTGCATTTATACACAGATTTACAATGAATAAAAGGGAAGGAAAAAGACTTTATAAAAGATAGATGCACTTTCAAGTAACTTCAGCCCAAAATATTTTTTTACTTATGAATAGAGTAGTACTAGAATAGTAGTAGTGTTTCCTTGTTGTCAGTGAAGAGAACTGATGCAAACAACAATCTTTATTGTAAACATTTTAAAGGCTTTCCTTCATAAACCTATTGATAATATCCCTTGTCACAGTCATATTACATATATTTATATCTACCAGGCAAGCAATCACCCAGACATGTAGATCTCCATCCCTTAATTTCCCAGAAGTCAAGAGTCACATACAGGGCACGTTCATTATTGATAAATGATCTCTATTGAATGATACTCAAGACAAATTTCTATTGATCTATAAGCCATGGCTCACTTATTCTCCTCCTTCAAAACCTGCATCACACCTCCTCCATCTTTGAGGCTCTGCAGCACACTCCATGCTTTTAATGAAACCCTATTCTTTTTTTTAGGAACAGACCCTCACTAGCTCACTAGCCAACCTTGCCAGTCACTAGGAACCCCCATACCCCTTTTCCTTTTCTCTATGCTCTTTCTTTCCATGCCCTTTCCCCTGTTCCTGTCCTTATTTTTCCACCCTGACCCGTAATTGTATTTTCTCTCTCCCTCCTTTTTCTCTTTTTTTTTTTTTTACCCATTTTCCCTTCTCCTCTCTTTATCCTATCCCATTTACTTTCTTTTATTTCCTTTTTCTGACACATGCTCACAGTTCCTGTGTTTTGATGCTATGTGGGTACAGCCCCATATTATGCTTTGCTTTCCATTGATATTACCTTATAGCAACTATGTTGTGGTGTACCCCTCCTTGAATGGATACTTAATAGTCTATCTTTGCCCTTTTATAAATATTGTAACTCTATTCTTGCAATTTATGGTGCAGTGAGCATCCATTATGCATTCCTGCTTATGACACTTGATCTCTTGCTGTTTACATGCTGCCTGATCTAATGTAAAATGATTTGCTTGGAGCTTTTGGGCTTGCACTATAGTACTGTGTTTCCAATAAAATTCTCTGGTAAAGTCATTTATGATGCAAAAATTACATCTTTTGTTTTTATTTTCAGGACATGATATCAATTTCCTTCTTTTTCGATTTATTGCTTCTTACAATGGACAAAAAGTTCTAACTCAAGAAATAATAGTTTGCGAGAAAACTCTCCAAGCATATTCTTTCTGTGGGAAGAAAAAAGGAGGTAAGATGTAACAGTCTGCCTTTAAATTGGGATTTATTTTAGAGTTTCAGATATGCTTGAGGACAGAGCAACTAATAACTGCCCAAATAAAAAGAGCTAGGATAGGCAACTCTTTTTCCAATACCTTTCCTGCTGGTTCCTTAGACAATGACCCACCACCCCCAAAAACCTCATACCTGTAATGTTAATGTTCTTCTGAAACCACATGATATATATATCCCAGGAATAGTTAACTGTATTAGGTATCCCAATTTATCATTACATTTTTACAAAAAAAAAAAGCTATTTATCACAGCTTTTATCTTTACACATTTTTCTAATTGGAATACATTGAAAACATGTGTGACTGTTTGGTGAAAGTAGTGTGAATCTTGTGTGAAAATATTTATAATGCGACACCAAGTGTTTATCTCAATAATAAAAACATCAAGGGCACCTATATTTCAGTCACCTAATGATGTTTTTTAACTCTCAGATGTGTTTAGTGAAATGCAAGTTCAGCAGGTTTTAGCAGTTTGTGTATTCATCTTCTTTTTCAAGGCCATTGCCAGGGTGCCACCTATCACAAATTAACTCTACATCACTACATCGTTTGATTTTATAATTACCAAATATAGTTGTAAAAATAACTCTGTTATTTCGATATTTTGCTATAAAAGTAAAGTATAACTCTGCATGTAACTTAAAGTGATATTAAAGGAGAAGTTAGTTTGGCTCTACTTCTCCTATGGATCACAAGAGTGAAGTCCACTCTCTGCTGATGTCACAGAAGTTGGAGTCGGGATCCGCCAGGTGCCTGTACTGACACCCGGCTCAGGCTCTCGGTGAGCCACTGAGAGCCTGAGCCGGCTGCCCCTGCCCCTTCCACAGCCCAGCGCTCCAATGAGCGAGGAGGGAGCAGAGCAGAGAGCTGTGACTGACAGTCTACAGCTCTCTGCTCGGGGAGCTCTGAAAACCGAGCTATCGGAGGTGTTCGATTGCTCGGTTCATACTTACCTGCTCTGGGCAGTGGTTTTGCACAGAGCAGCCCAATCCTCCCCTTCTCGGGTGCCTCGCTGGTGCTCCTGGCCTCCTCCTGCAGGGTGCTCCCACAGCAAGCAGCTTGCTATGGGGGCACCCGAGCCTGTCCTGTGTGTCCATTCAGATACAGAGCCGGAGGTCAGCCCCATCCCCTCTCTCATCTCATTGGCTCAATGAATTTGATTGTCTCAAATCGAGGCTCTGGTGCAACATCACTGGATGGAGATAGGGTTCAGGTAAGTATTAGGGGGACTGCTGCACACAGAAGGCTTTTTATCCTAATGCATAAAAAGCATTAAGATAAAAAACCTTCTGCCTTTACAACCACTTTAAGCTGCATATATATCTTCAAGGATGACCACTCTTCTGTTTGGCCTCTTTTACATGGGTGGTCAGAGGGTGGTAAAAACAGGCAGTTGAAAGTTTTTCCACCTCCATGTCTGCCCACCTAGAATTTGTAATACAGCCAAAAGGGGGCTGTTCACATGCCGCAGCCATGATGCTATGCATTACGCCAAATTTAACACACCATGTTGAGTTGACAGGTGGCACCACCTGTTAAACTCAGTGATTCAAGTCAGTGGGGCTGCGCCGCAACCCCAAAACAAACACTTGACTCGCAGTTGCATTTCATTTGTTCTATTGTAAATGGGCATTTGGAAAAAAAAAATCTACCGTGGATCACTTTTTTAGAGAATGGGCTTAACCAATGAAAGAAGATTTTCAGCAACCAGAATATGTTATCCTTAAAGATTTATATGAAACTTAGCTATGGACAAGCCACATTGACAGCAAGGTGGATATACTGCTGTTGAAGTTCAGATCTATCTGGAGTCTTAATTATGTTATGCAGTTTGACAGGAAAACCAAAATATCGAATGAAGTAGTAAACACAAGGAAGGAATGGCCCAACTACATTAGAAAGGACATTTATCTGATGTGTCTGGTATCTAAATGAAATGATAATACCTAGATGAAAGAGCTAAAAGGAGACTAAAAAGGACTCTATTCAGAGGAAAGTGACAGTCTCTTAAATGCCAACTGCTGATTGACTTATATTCAGCTTCACACTGGTGCCCCACCACTTCGTACGTCATTAGTAGCTACTGCAAATACTCTGTATAAGCTCCATTTTGGATAGTGTGGGAGAATACATAGAATTGATTATGTCACTAACTCCTTCATGTGACAGTGTCCAGGTCTAACAATTGGATGTTCTGCTATTGCCGGTATTGCACCAAGGAAGGAGATCACATGTTCTCCTATAGCTGGAAGCAACATTTTATGGTAGTTCCAAATAAGCAACTGAGCATCAGAAAAGCACCGGAAAGTCAGTATTTTAGGGAATTGGTCACTTTTAGCATTCAAAGAAAAGTGATGAAATTTATTTAATGCATATATTTGTTTGCCTTGTCTCATTTTAACATATAAGCATTTTCCCAGGCTTTCCTAAAATATTTGAATAAAACATGCTTATATCAAACTTTTTACACAAAATTTTCTTTTTTTATGGTCTATAGATTTTGTATTTTATCATCATCGATTGAGGGTTGAGATTCCACCAATACTAAAAGTAAGTCTTTCATGTAATCACACAAGGGTCAGTGGCAAACCTTACAAACATGGCCATGACACACAGACAAATTATACAAGGTGTTTTTCAGTGATTTGAGTGATTGGTTTTGAAGAAGGCAGCTGGCTCACATTATAAGCTCTCACCCTCATTCTTACATCATGAAACGATGACTTCTGCCCTGGTTTTAGTGGATAATGCACTATTGCTTATTTGGTTTACTCTTCTCCCCATGCCAAATCGCTGCAATAAATAAAATAATAAAACATTGTTAAAAAAGTTAATACGTATACTTATCTTTCCCCCGGGTTCTATACTTCCGGGGTTGACATCACAATCCTTCTGATGAGATCCTGGGGAATGCTGAGTAGTGCAAATCTTGTAAAACAATGTTAAAGCACAGTGCTGGATTGTATTCTAACAAGACTTTGGCTACTCTGCATTCTCTGTACCCAATCTCCACCTAGGTGCTGAGAAAACTGAAGGAAAGGTAATTTGATTGAATAACGTTTTCCCCTATTTTTTTTACTGCAGAATTTTGGCACAAGGGGCATAAAATAAGCTTACCTTGCATTTTTAGTGCAAGGTCAACTTTACTTTTATTTCAAGGGCCATGATGTGAGTGCTATGGGACACAGAAAAACAAGGAGCCCAGAACTTCCTAGCTACACAGAGATGTATGCATGTAGCAATTACATTGAAATTAAATGACTGGGTATATATATAGTTAGGGATGCTCTATATCAGGGGTAGGCAACCCGGGGCCCTCCAGCTGTTGCAGAACTACAAGTCCCATCATGTCTCTGGGAGTAATTGTAACTGCCAGCCTTGCAATGCCTCATGGGAAATATAGTTCCACAACAGCTGGAGGGCCCCAGGTTGCTCTATATGGTTGCCATGATCGCCGTAATTAGTAGTCAGTAGCAGTAAAAGCACTGCTTTGGGGATGTGAATTAGAGCGATGGGGGGCTGTCTTTTAATGGTTTTGTTATGGATCCCTATCACACAAAATTACAACACTGTCCACCTGGCACCTCCTTTCCTTTTTCGGGCCTAAAATCAATAACCAGAGTGAAGGAGAGAAAGAAAGACATAGACTACAAGTGTCTCTCTGTTTACCATATTACAATTAAAAGGGGAAAAAGGACCTGGACCCCAAGAAACATAGGCAATCACCAATCTTTTGAGAGGTTAAAGGATATTGGTAAGTACTGGGCCCCAGGCATGCTCCCTGAAGGGGAGCCTTGTATTGAAATGGATGTTTCCCAAATAAATATTATTGGAAAAGGTAATAGCACCACTAAATAATATACAAAGAATTTTAAAAAAAACATGTAGTGACGATTCTGCAAACAGCTCTGGGGTGATCAACAAAGAATATATTTTCAATATACTCAGGTACACAAGAACATACAATATATATTTCTTATATATATTTTTTTTTTCTGCCGTGGGGTTCCCCTTAAAATTAATGCCAGACCCAAAGGGCTGGTATGGATAGGGGGGGGGACTCCAATGTTTTTTTTCCCCCAAGTTTTAATTGCCTGTAATTCTTTTTTTTTTCAGCTGTCAGCGGGGAGTCATCCATTCATCCACTGTTAAGGACGCTATGGCCAGCTTGCCGACCTACTCCTTAACAATCAGCTAATCACTGGTTGTTAGGGAGACCCTTGGCCACCCGCTAAGAAAGAAAATGCTGGAAACTGGTGCTTAGCAGCAGTTAGTAGCATTAAGGAGCTTGTAGGAGCTGTCAGCAATTTTTGATGCCGGCCAATCACTCTCAAAACGCAAAAAAAATACATTTTTTTTACTGCTCCTAGAAGTTGCAGCTTCAAAAACGCTTCCAGACAAAAATAGTGTGCATGGACACATAGGATAACACTATTTGCTTCTAGAAGCAGAAAAACAAATGCTCAAAAGCTGCTGCTTGGAGAATTTTTTTTAAGCTAGCCTGCATGGAGCCTAAGATAGTTTGCACTTTAACCTGATTGTATATTTTATGTCAATAAAATAGCTGAAATGTAAACCTTTTGTGTTTTATGTGTTTGATAGTTACAGCTATTGTTTTTGTTCCTTAGGGGCATTTCAACATATCCTTTACGATGTTCAATGAAGATAACCTCGTAGTGGCATGTGCAGACTTAGCAATAAATGTACTTTAATCAAGTAATCATAATATTAGCATCTTTGCATGTTTTATTCACTCTCTTCAGAGCAAAAAAAGAATAACCCATGCCGTCTTCTCAAAGGAAAAGTGTACTGAGAAAATGCAGGGGATGCCTTTGACCTTCTTCTGGAAAAGTTTGTTGCCTGGCTTTCTCTGACCTCTGTACTTTAAGAATCACTGGCTAGGTACAAGCACACAAAGAAACGTTAAAGTGAAATCAGAACTCTAGATCGGCATGCTTAGGGTTCTGTTAAAACTTTGTTTGGATGCATGTCAGAAGCATTCATGCAAACTGAATAAAATGTTCCCATATTTTTTCTAATAGATTAATCCCTGTATCTTTAGCTCCATCTAGCTGCCAAAATGGGGTATATTTTCTCATTAAGGCATTTCAAAAACATTATGATGTATTCTGGCCACTAGATGGAGCTCATATACAGGAAGAATTATATTAGAAAAAAAATATAGGGAAATTTCATTCAACTTGCACCAATGCATCTGACATTCATGGAACAAATGTTTTATTGTGAGTCAGTGACATAGAAAGCATTGAAGTCTATGGACCAGAATAATGGTAATGAAACTAGCCATAATGGCAATGACAGCCTCCAAATATTTACAGTAAAGGCTTTCTTTATTGTGAATTATACTGTCCTTGCCCTTACCCTATTTAATTCTGATTTGTGGGTTCTCCCTGCACCAGGTATGTGTATGTCTGATAGATGGATCAGCATACTTGCTAAACAACTGCAGCAAATAAATCAATTGCAGGATAAGCCACCCAAAGAATAGTATGTGTTTTTGACCTTGATTCAGTATCCCAATCAATCAATTTTCAGTTTATTGTGTGCTGATTTGGGGGTATGCTTGCCATATAATGAGGTGCACTCTTTAAGGCAGCCACTATGGGTAAAAAGGCAGAGAAGGGGTGAAAGATGAGTCTACCTTTTAATTTTGGTCTGGCAGGAGATATACAGTTGATTTAATAAAGGTGGAAAATGTTCACTTATGCCAGTGAAATGCCAAACACTTCAGTCATCCATTTATGTGCAAGGAAGATTTCTTATTTATTAAATTCCCCTGTACATGATTGTGTATTGGAAGTGAAGAAAGCTTCACTGGGCTTTAAGTGAGCCCTCTATGGTGGCAATGTTGAGTGAAGAGCAAGAAAGCAGGCTTATATAGCCATACCTCCCAACTGTCCCTGATTTTGAGGGACTGTCCCTGATTTGGAACAATGTCCCTCTGTCCCTCATCCCTCCTCATTTGTCCCTCATTTTGGTCTGATCTATATAGTTGTATATAAAATGCACTTTTTATCTTTCAAAAAGTGTTTCTCAGTGCTAAACCTTTCATCCAATTTCTAAATGGCTGCATTTGTACATTTCATTTTAAAAGCCAATATAAAGGAATAGTAGTGGTACAAAATGTAATTAACCTTTTTTTGGGTTAATTCTCCTTTAAGGGGGTGTGACAGGGGGCGGGTCCTATGGCTACATACATTTGCTAGTAGGTGTCCCTCATTCCCATCTCGAGGTATGATATAGCCCCTCCTTCAAAACTGGTGCTAGGCATGGAGTAAGGAAAAAATGTACAAACCTTACGATCATAAATTTTATTCTACTTTACTTACAAAAAAAATAAAAAATATAATCGAATGTATAAATAGAACAAAATTATTGAATACTGCAAAAAAATCATTTGGACAATACAATACATAATAAATACATAGAAAAACATATTACAAGTGATACTGATAAATAAGCCTTGATGATCATATAAACTTGGAAATCAAGACTTTTTACCACCCCCTTTTACCAATACCATCCCTTCTTATGATTATCCTAACTATCTATCAGACATGACCATGTTGCAGGTCACGATAATAAATTACTTGTGTAGTGGTTGGCACATTTGCCTAGCAGGAAAAGGATCGCTGGTTCAAATCCCAACCACGACACTACCTCCCTGGAGTTTGCATGTTCTTCATGACTCCATGTGTCTGCGTGTGTTTCCTTTGGTTGCTCCGGTTTCCTCCTACACTCCAAAGACATGCTGATAGGTTAATTGAATCCTGTCTAAATTGGCCTTACTATGTAAATGTATGTAAGGGACCTTAGATTGTAAGCTCCTTTAGGGCAGGGACTAATGTGAATGTACAATGTATATGTAAAATGCTGCGTTAATTGACGGCGCTATATAAGTACCCGAAATAAATAATAAATAAATAAATTTTTCATACAGAAGTGCTATTTTTTCATTTTTCATACAGCAATACGCTGGTACTTGTCCTCATGAGCTTGTAATTTATCACTCCACATAAATAGTAGTTCGTTATAAGAAGTGTAGGATATAGCACATTGTGATGCATAGCATATGTAAGTGACAGTTAAATTATATATACAGTAGGTAATCAATGGCGTCCCATAATGCAGGGCGCAGGGGTGCTGTCCCCCTATCCATGCATCCGCCCCCTAATCTACATGTGGGGTGCCGGACGCATGGATTCCAATGGGTTTTTTTTTTGAAGCACGTGATTAAAGCCTGAGGCTCTACTAGGCTTCAAAAAAGTTGTGTTGTGTGACAATAGCGAATAAATATTCGCTATTGTCACACTGTTTCTCCTCCCAGCCAATCAGGAAGTGGGTTTTGAGACCCGTTTCCTGATTGGCCGAAAGGAGAAGCGATCCTATTGGCCTAGACAGGCAGAGGGTGGAGAAGCACGGCCGCTATGAGAAGATGCTGGAGAAGCCGCCACCCATCGCCCAGAGGGAAGCACTGCCCATGCCATTGATGGGGTAAGTGCGGGACCCACTGACCAGGGGGGGCATTGACCCGACTGGGGTGGCTGTGGGTGCATTGTTTGCCGCCAACCCCCCCCCAAAAAAAAACAAATGCCACCACTGTAGGTAATGCCAAGCACACCAGAGTGAAAGGAATAATTCTATAGACATTATTTTGGGTTAACACTAAACTGATGAACTGTAAAGATTTTTAAAGCACCATCTTTGGAAAATTTGGGGCATCTTAGTTAGTCACTATTTAGTGGCCACACACAATTTTAAGTCTTGACATCTTTCATATCCATTTACTCAACCCAGTCTCATATTTTATATTCTACAGAAAATTCAAGATTTTATTGTGTTTCTGCGTAATAAAATAATTTCAGTGTCTCACTGAAAATATTAATTTGATAAACAGTTGTGTTAATATCGTGTGACATAAAAAAAATTGCAACTACCATCACTTTATACTATGATTCCTCGTCTTTCAGAAAATATATAACGTTTTGGTGTTCTGGTACATTTTCACATAAAAATGTGCATTGTAGCATTTGCGTGCAAAATGAAAAAGGGCTTTGGTAACAAAAGCGTTAAACAGCTGTTTCATAAATAAAGTACAAATGTTGATTTATTTTCAATAATGTAATAAGTGTTTTCTTTGGTAAACAAATATGTTAGCGTCTCATTTAGTCACATAGCCAGTGTCTGATGCAAATAAATGTTTTTTTAAATTGACGCCTGAGTAGCTGTATCAAAAATATAGTGCAAATTATCAGTTTTCTCATAGTGGCAATTTGCTAAAACTGCTAGAAACTGTGGGATCTCTTAGGAGAAGAAGAGCGTTCACAAGGAAAGAGTGACTCCAACACAATGGACTGGCACTGGCACACATTTTACCTTTTCTGCTTCTGATGTACTTAGAAAAGTCATGTTTGTGCTGCTGTTTTTTCACTCTGTCTTTCTCAGTAAAAAATCTAAATTTAATTGTCAATACACACAAAATGGAAAACTTGGTTAAAAAAAAAAATAAATAAAAAGATTCTGTTGTATATAACTTTGCTTTGAAAGAGTAGTGTTCAACAAAAATAGAGTTGTACTTCCCCACAGGTGAAAAAATTATATGTAATTGCTTTTTTACTGCAGTTCCTTCACATTTATTATGCTGTACAAAGTAGATAACCGTCCCCTATAACCCAGTTAAAGCCCTTTTTCCTTGTTATGCAGTCAGGCTCCTTAGCAAGTACAGTAAAGCCTGGTACACAGTGACAGCTTTTTTTTCCGTTCAACCCAGAAGCCTGAACAAAAAAAAAACCTGAGGAGCTCACTGTACTAACTATGCGATGTTAGGTATCAGTTTGGTAATGGCTGTTTGGTGCAAAAATTAACTACCTATGATTTTAACTTAGCTTTCTTTTTCAGGTCCAAAGTGAACATGGCAGCACCTCTAGAAAAATTCAATGTGGAAGAGCAGAGGACCATAATCAAGTTCCTGTTTCTCCAAGGGAAAGGTGCGAAGCAGATTCATATGTCACAAACTTTGGGTGACAGTGGCCCTTCATATGCAACAGTTTAACGTTGGGTTGCCAATTTTGGTGTTGAAAGTGAGAAATACAGTGGAAGGCCTGTTTCTATCTCTGTGCCTGTAAATGTGAAAGCCATCCATGACATGTTCATGGATCACTGCAAAAAATTTGCCAAAACTATTGCTACATATCTGAGATGATCACTTGAGAAAGTTGGTGCTATTATCCACAATGACTTGGAAATGAGAAAGCTTGCAGCAAAGTGGATCCCAAATCTTTTGCAGGCACAGACAGACAGAAACAGGCCTTCCACTGGGTTTTTCACTTTCAAAACCAAAATGGCCAGTTTTAAAATTGACAGCCCAATATTGCATATGAAAGGCCACTGTCACCCAAAGTTTGTGACATTTCAGCATGGATCTACTTCGTACCTTTCCCTTGGAGAAACAGGAACTTGATTGTCCTATGTTCTTCCACATTGAATTTTTCTGGAGGTGCTGCCATTTTCACTTTGGACCTAGAAAAGAAAGAGAAATTAAAATCATCGGTAGTTGATTTTTGCACCATTGAATATAGACAAATTGGCCAGTACACCCTGCAATTTACAGCTTCCTCGCTCAATTTTTTCTGGGTAAGGCTCAATACTTATCAGCACCCCCTTGTGACACCAACATGTCAGAAAAAAAAATAAAAAACAGAATCTCTGAGTTGGAAAAGGGATCACTCACTTGTGTCAGCATTTTGTTGGACCACCTTTTGCTTTAATTACAGCCTTTAGTCTGTTGGGATATGTCTCTACTAACTTTGCAAATCTAGAATTTGAAATATTTGCCTGCTCACATTCAGTAAAATTTGATGGTGACTATTTTTGGACTGCAGTCTTCAAGTTATTCCACAGATTTTCAATGGGGTTTAAGTCTGGGCTCCGACTAGACCATGCAAGGACATTCACCTTTTCTCTGTTGTGTGCTTTGGGCCATTGTCATGTTGGAAGGTAAACTTTCTTCCCATTAATAACTTCCTGGCAGAGGGCAACAGATTTTCCTCAAGAATTTTACGGTATTTAGCAATACACACCAAACTGAGCATGTGCAGAGTGCCTCTAAGGCTCTGTACTATCAGCAGATGGATTGGGGACAGTAAAAACAAGGGGAGGATCAGAGAAGACAGGATCAAACAGCTTTTTTACACAGCGGAGCATTAACCCCTTAGGTTCCACAGTGAGTATAACAAGCATGCTTTTCTGCATATGCAGATTGATTTTACTGTTGTGGGTTTAGTAACACTTTAAGAAGTGAAAGGTATTTGGTACAACACAGACCTTCCCTGGATCAGGACGTCACTCCAAACTGAATGAAAGAGCCAGGAGGAAACCAAGAGGCCTACAGCAACTCTGAAGCAGTTGGAGTTTATGATTTAGAGTTGTCAATGTGTGCATGTGACAACAATATCACAAATGTGGCTTTTATGGAAGGATTGCAAGAAAAGAAACACTCCTCAAGAAAGGCCACATGCAGTCGCGACTGAGCTTTGCCAAAACGCACCATGAAAATTTTGAGGTCACGTGGAAAAAGGTGTTATGGTCAGATGAGACTAAAATTGAATTATTTGGCCTCAACACCAAACAATATGTCTGTCGGAAATCAAATACAGCTTGCCATCCAAGCTAATGAGCCAATAAGAGCAACTTCTGATTGAATGTTCCCTGTAGAAGTCAATTACAATGATCATTCTGTGTAACTATTTACAAAAGTTAGATTGTAACTGTGCAAATTACTTTATCTCCCTCACAGACTGTAATCTGAATGTGAGAGAGTTGCAAATTAGCACTAATGCAGGGCTTGACAAATTTGCTTGGAATCTAGGAGCCAGCTAAAAAAGTTAGGAGCCAGGTTTTTTTTTTTTTTTTAACGACTGACAAAGCTTTATTTTCAATATAAATCTTAAATTTACATAGACAACTAGAACGAATGTGACTGCTTTTATTTCCTGCCTTGCAGGGACACAAGACCGCTATATCCCCGCTAAGGGTCCGATCAGGTTTAACTAACCGCTTCATTCCCGCAGGATGACTATATACGTCCTGTCTTTGAAGAGGAATACCGTTGTTATGGTAGCAGCTCTCTTCAAGAGCCGGCGGTTCTCTTTCAGATAAAAGTGGTCTCTGCGGTGAGATCACTTTTATCGCGGTGGGAGAGGGGCCTCCCCTCCCGCAGCACTCCGGTGCCCTCCACCACTTACCGTCAGTAACGGCGGAGGCGATCCAGACCTGTCCCTGGCCTGACATGGAGACGAGTCATTGCAGGGCAGAAGCGACTTCAAATCGTCACTTCCGCCCATAGCTCTTAAAGGGACATTTTATTATTTAAATTTTTTTCAAATGACATTTTTTTTTTTTTTTTTTTGCATTTTAGTGTAAATATGAGATCTGAGGTCTTTTTGACCCCAGATCTCATATTTAAGAGGTCCTGTCATGCTTTTTTCTATTACAAGGGATTTTTACATTCCTTGTAATAGGAATAAAAGTGACATCATTTTTTTTTTCAAAAGAACAGTGAAAAAATAAAAGTTAAAATAAATAAGAAAAAAAATAATAATTTTAAACGCGCCCCGTCCTGCCAAGCTTGTTTGCAGAAGCGAACGCATACGTGAGTAGCGCCTGCATATGAAAGCGGTGTTCAACCCACACATGTAAGGTATCGCCGTGATCGGTAGAGCAAGAGCAATAATTCTAGCCCTCCTCTAGATCTCCTCTGTAACTCAAAACATGCAACCTGTAAAATTTTTTAAACGTCGCCTATGGAGATTTTAAAGGGTAAAAGTTTGTCGCCATTCCACGAGCGGACACAATTTTGAAGCGTAATATGTTGGGTACCAATTTACTCCCCGTAACATTATCTTTCACAATATAAAAAAAATGGGCTAACTTTACTGTTGTGTTATTTTTTTAATTAAAATTTTTATTTTTCCCAAAAAAGTGCCCTTGTAAGTCCGCTGCACAAATACGGTGTGACAGAAAGTATTGCAACGATCGCCATTTTATTCTCTAGGGTGTTAGAATAAAAAATATATATATTGTTTGGGGGTTCTAAGTAAAGGGAAGGAGATGGGCAGGCAGTGAAAACAAACAGCTCCATTAGCATTGCTGGATGTCATACCAACGGCCACCACAAGAGGGCGCCAGATTCTAGAAGGAATCTCAATTACCAGCCGGAGTGGCCCATCGCGATCGCATCGGGGGGGTTGGCCATGGAGACAGGATACCCAAGCTGTGCTGCCCCAGGCACCAGTTCGCTAATTTTAGTCACAAATGCGACCTGGCGCCCGGGGTTTGTCGAGCCCTGCACTAATGTCACAAAATTTATATAATTTTTAATACGTTTTTTTAATCAACCCCATAGCTTACCCGTTCCTGACAGACTCCATGGCAGACTACATGTGGGTTGACCCTGCCTCCTCTCCAATGCTATAGGACCCCATACCCATAAAAGAAAGCTCACCTCTCAGGACTGCGTTCCTTTTTTGTCCTCCTCCAATGGACCCTACATCTTTTGCATTGAACCTGATTCTCTTTCCTCTGAGAACTTGGGTTTAAGAATCCTGTCAGTTGACAGGGCAAAGTTAAACTCTTTTTGCTTCAGCATACCCTTCTGTGTGGCTTGGCTAGTTATTTCCCACACGTAGTCTGCCATGGAGTGGAAATTTTTTTTATCAAATACTTACCGTAATTTTCCTTTCCTGATGGACTCCATGGCAGACGTTCCCACCCAAAAAAAGACTAGTTACGGAACGCAGTCCTGAGAGGTGAGCTTTCCTTAATGGGTATGGGGTCCTATAGCATTGAAGAGGAGGCGGGGTCAACCCACACATAGTCTGCCATGGAGTCCATCAGGAAAGGAAAATTACGGGAAGTATTTGATAATAAATTATCCATTTTTTTCCCATGAATTAACATCTTCTCCATTATCAACCCTACTTAATTTCTATTTATTCTAAAGAAGCCCTAATTATCTTCTTCCTTCTCATCCTCTCCATAGCTAAGATTTTTACCTATTAACCCCCTATTATTCCTTAAATACTCCCTTTATTACACCATCTCCATAAATAATTTTGTCATTTTGGAGATATTTTTTCATAATGTTTTGGTTTTAAAAAGGCTATATTCTTTACACTGGACAAACTCACAGGATTTCTTCATAGGGTTAAGGCTGAGGTTTACTAGGTCAAGACTGAGCACCTGATCACCTAGTTTCTTGATTGTATGGAATTTTGAGAGAGGGGACTTGCCAGACAAAACTCCCATTTGTATCAAAATGGGAATGATACCTCTAGAGCTAATTTTCTTCAAAGGACTAGAATAAGTGTTTATTTTTTATTCATAAGCTGTCTATGTCCTCCTATTTCCAAACAAAGAGCTACAAAATATTGTCCCTGTGGTACTGGACCCCAGTAGGTCTCCATTGGATGTACCCTTCTCCACCCAGTGAGTGTTGGAGATGTAGAGAGGAGGTAGGCTTTCCGTTACACAATAAGAAGATATTTAACCCAAAAAAATTCTGTTGTGACTAGTACCAGCAGAGATGGTCAAGGTGGTCAGAGGAAAGGCAGGGCAGACATCCAAGGATTATTTAGAGGGAGGAGGTTCTCTTTGACATTGCACTACACAGTGGTTACTTCCAAACATGCAAACTCCTAATATCCCTGATTTTACTGCAAATGAGTGGAACAGTGGTGCATACTAAAAATATTAGTAATTTATTGAATATTTGGTTAAGCAGCCTAGATATCTAGCCAGTTTCTAGTTGCCAACCCCTCTTAATTGTAATGTTATTGCAATTTTAAAGATAAATTCCACAACTGCAGCATTGATTACCCCCCCACCCAGTGACAGTCTGTATAAATTAAAGGGATTGTTGAAGGCAAAGGGTTTTTATTCTATGCATTAATATAAAAAAACCTTCTGTGTGCAGCAGCCCCCTTCAGCCCCCTAATACTTACCTGAGTCTTTTTCTAGCCATGTTGCAGGAGTGTCTAAGCTGCCTGGGACTCCCATATTCAATGGCTGAGACAGTAGCATGTCATTGGCTCCCGCTGTTGTCAATCAAAATCATTCAGCCAAACAGGAGAGAGAGGGGGCCGGGCCAGGTCGCGGCTCCATGTCTGAATACACATAGGGAGCTGTGACTCAGCTTGGGTGCCCCCATAGCAAGCAGCTTGCTGTGGGGGTACTTAACAGGAGGGAGGGGCCAGAGCACTGAAGAGGGGCCCAAGAAGAGGAGAAACCGGGCTGCTCTGTGCAAAACCAACTGCATAGAGCAGGTAAGTATAACGTGTTTGTGATTAAAAAACAGGAAAAAAAAACAACAGCATCATGTGACTCGTTAGTGTTACAAGGTCTCAGGTGTGAATGGGGAGCAGGTGTGTTAAATTAGGTGTTATCGCTCTCAACTGGTCACTGGAAGTTCAACATAGTACCTCATGGCAAAGAACTCTCTGAGGATCTGAAAAAAAGAATTGTTGCTCTACATAAAGATGACCTAGGCTATAAGAAGATTGCCAAGACCCTGAAACTGATCTTCAGCATGGTGGCCAAGACCATACAGCGGTTTAACAGGACAGGTTCCATTCAGAACAGGTCTCGCCATGATCGACCAAAGAAGTTGAGTGCACATGCTCAGCGTCATATCCAGAGGTTGTCTTTGGGAAATAGACTTATGAGTGCTGCCAGCATCGCTGCAGAGGTTTAGAGGGTGGGGATTTAGCTTGTCAGGGTTTAGACCATACGCTGCACACTGCATCAAATTGGTCTTCATGGCTGTCGTCCCAGAAGGAAGCCTCTTCTAAAGATGATGCACAAGAAAGCCCGCAAACAGTTTGCTGAAGACAAGCAGACTAAGGACTTGAATTACAGGAACCATGTATTGTGGACTGATGAGACCAAGATAAACTTTGGTTCAGATGGTGTCAAGCGTGTGTGGCGGGAACCAGGTGAGGAGTACAAAGACAAGTGTGTCTTGCCTACAGTCAAGCATGGTGGTGGGAGTGTCGTTGTCTGGGGCTGCATGAGTGCTGCCGGCACTGGGGAGCTACAGTTCATTGAGGGAACCATGAATGCCAACATGTACTGTGACATACTGAAGCAGAGCATGATCCCCTCCCTTCGGAGACTGGGCCGCAGGGCAGTATTCCAACATGATAACAACCCCAACCACGCCTCCAAGACGACCACTGCCTTGCTAAAGAAGCTGAGGGTAAAGGTGATGGACTGGACAAGCATGTCTCCATGCCTCCCTCTGTGGGGCATCTTCAAATGGAAGGTGGAGGAGCGCAAGGTCTCTAACATCCACCAGCCCTGTGATGTCATCATGGAGGAGTGGAAGAGGACTCCAATGGCAACCTGTGAAGCTCTGGTGAAATCCATGCCCAAGAGGGTTAAGGCAGTTCTAGAAAATAATGGTGGCCACACAAAATATTGACACTTTGGGCCCAATTTGGACATTTTCACTTAGGGGTGTACTCACTTTTGTTGCCAGCGGTTTAGACAGTAATGGCTGTGTGTTGAGTTATTTTGAGGGGACAGCAAATTTACACTGTTATACAAGGTGTACAGTGTTGTAGCAAAGTGTAATTTCTTCAGTGTTGTCACATGAAAATATATAATAAAATATTTACAAAAATGTGAGGGGTGTACTCACTTTTGTTAGATACTGTATGTGAGGGAAAAGACACCTTGTAAACCCTACTGGGTGCCTGTCGTACATAGGTGATGGTGGAAAAATTGTTGTGAACCTGGTAAATTTGTTGTTAGATAAACAGTACCATTCATATGTAGACCATTTTTACAGCAGTGTGCAACTATTTACATTTATCTACACAGCTGAAACTGTAGCATGTGGTACTATGAGGCAGAATCTCAAGGGAATAGATCCTAAATAAGAAATCAATAGGAGGGGAGCTATGCAGCATCGGAAGCAATGAACTCATGCCATTAAAATACAAGGTTTCTTGAAAACATTTCTTTTTTTTTTTTAATGCTATTAAATATATAAAAGTGGAGAAACTTTTTGAAGACCCCTCATACATAAACGAGAAAGGATGTATGGATTTTAGGTACATTTCACACAGATGGGTTGACATACTAAAACTGGAGCATGCAAAATCTGCAGCTCTGCATCAAAACCAATCAGCTTCCGGTGCATTGCCATAGAATGAGATTTGCCGTGGAATGAGATGCTCCGCCTCCATCACATCCTATTGGCTCACACTGGTCACGTGACCTATTTAACCGTGTGATGGAGGCGGAGCATCTCATCCGACGGCAAATCTCATCCTGCTGTTAATCTCTAGCAGCTCAGCAGCACATGCTGTGTGTATAAATAAAGAAAGCACTTTACAAGGGGAGGGGAGTATGTTAAACAAGTAACATAGTAAAACAAAATCAGTGTGCATATGACATAACAGGGGCGCAGCCGACCCTTGCGGCCCCAAGCTCCCGGTGTCCTGTCAAATAATGTCCCAGACAGCTGTGACAGAGACTGATGTGAGACTGATGTTTGCTCCGTGCAGCTCCAGCTATCACAGGGAGGAGATCCTCTCCCTGTGATAGCCAAAGTGAGACTAATGTTCGCGTTGAGATTTGCCGTCGGATGAGATGCTCCGCCTCCATCACACGGTTAAATAGGTCACGTGACCAATGTGAGCCAATAGGATGTGATGGAGGTGGAGCATCTCATTCCACGGCAAATCTCATTCTATGGCACTGCACCGGGTTTTTGTCAAAGCTTAATTGAACAAGCTGAAGTTAGAAGCTGATTGGTTTCCATGCACAGGTACACCAAATTTTGCATTCTCGAGTTCTAGTAAATTAACCCCAGTGTTTCAGTAAGGGATCATGGGACAGAAATGTCAGAAAAACATGTGCACAGTATACAAAATATATGAAGGCTGTTACTTTTTCTTATTAAATGCTTGGCCCATACCTGGCTGTAGGGAAAACAAGGGTTCTGTACAAAAGAGTGGGAATAAACCTCTTACAAATTATTGTATCAAATTCTTATGTATTTACAAAAAGGCAGGCAACAGGGACTCATTACTAAGTTATTAGCAGAAGGTTATTACATCCCTCATATACCATTTAGGATATACCTCTACAGCACAGACCTACTAAGTTAAAAAATTCAAAGAATGCATTACAGACCCAATAGGCACTACCCTGCCCTACTTCCTCCCAATCCAATGTTTAGTGACATATTCAGACAAAAAAAAAAAAAATACAATTTTATTATTCAATGTATACAATTTAAACAATTTCTAGGAAATTAAGTCTACATGCATATATTAGTACCCTGAGTTATGTGTGCCTACTTATGAAAACAAAGATTGCACTACACACATTAGATATCCCTGCACAGGCCAAAGTGAGAGCAATAACTCTAGTGCCATAATTCACAGTTAACTCCAAATTGATGAACTGTAATGCCGCGTACACACGATCGGAATTCTCGTCGGAAAAAACTCTGCCGGTTTTTCCGACGGAATTCCACTCAAGCTGTGTTGCCTACACACGGTCACACCAAATTCCGACGGTCAATAACACAGCGGCATAAAACACATTCAACAGCACTATAAAAGGGAAGTTTAATGCTTCCGAGCATGCGTCAAATTGTTTCCGAGCATGCGTCAAATTGTTTCCGAGCATGCGTCGGAATTTTGCGTGTCGGAATTGCATACACACGATCGGAAAATCCGATAGAAAGGTTTTCCGTCGGAAAAATTAAGAACAGGTTCTCAATTCAAAGTCCGTCGGAAATTCCGACAGAAAAAGACCGATGGGCATACACACGGTCGGAAAATCCGATGAAAAGCTCCCATCGGACTGTTTCCATCGGAAATTCCCACCGTGTGTGCGCCGCATAAGGCATTTAAAGTGTTGCCTATGAACAATTTTAGATACCGTAGTTTGGCACAATTTCACAAGTGCGTACAATTTTAAGGCTCAATAGTGTCTCAATGGAACCATAGCGTTTTTACCAAAAATTAGTAATATATTGTGCCTAGGTGCACTAAACAGAGAGACAGACAGAAAGAGAAACAATTTCACGGACAGATTGTTGCCACACACTTAAGTTTTTTTTTTTTTTTTTTTTAATGTGACGATAAAAGTAATAGCAACAGTGTCAAGCTTACCATGGTCTTTTAGAAGATGATGGGAAAACAGGTAGGAAACAACATAATCAAATTAGCATCACCGTATGTGCTCTCTGACATTCCTATAAAAGGGGAAAGATACATGCAAGATGCAAAGATGAATGAACATTGTATGAGACAAAGGAACCCAAATTACAATAGTAATAATATTTGGATGGCGGGGCCTGTGAAACTGAGGCTTGACACAGAGGTAGGGGCTGTGCCAAACAGTCACAGGGCCAAGCCTCACCCCTGTACTCTCCATCCTCTGAATTACCTGATGTAGAAGAGACTATTGCCACAGGAAGTGGAGGGCAGATGATAGTGATGACAGCTGCAGAGGTAGAGACAAACTGAGTTTGCACACAGGTTGGTAAACTTAGAGGTGAGAGGAGCAGAAAGTCAAACAGAATGATTGTTGTACAGACGGAACAGCTGAATAAATGGAGAATAAAGGCTGTGGGCAAAATTAAAATATTTGGTGAAGGGTTCTGGACTAGCGGAGGGAAAAGAAAGTAATAAGTGAACTAATCCTTTAATGCCCCATACACACAAGTGGATTTTCAGTCGGAAAAAACTTGGTTGGTTTTTCCGACGAAATTCCGCTCAAGCTTGGCTTGCATACACACGGTCACATAAAAGTTGTATGAACTTTCGACCATCAAGAACGCAGTGACGTACAACACTACGACGAGCCAAGAAATTGAAGTTCAATGCTTCCGAGCATGCGTCAAATTGTTTCCAAGAATGCGTAGGAATTTTGCGCGTCGGAATTTGTACAGACGACGGAATTTCGGATCGGAACTTTTTTCCGACCGAAAAATAGAGAACATGCTCTCAATCTTTTGCTGGCGGGAATTCTGCCAGTCAGCAAAAGTCCGATGGAACATACACACGGTCGGAATTTCCGACCAAAAGCTCTCATCGGACTTTTGCTGGCTGAATTTCCGATATTGTGTACGGGGTATAAAACAAGTAAAGTAGAGTAAAGTTAAAGTGGTTATAAACCCTGTACAAACACTTTTACCTATAGGTAAGCCTATAATAAGGCTTACCTGTAGGTACCATGAATTTCTCCTAAACTTGTATAGTTTAGGAGATATTCACTGTATCCGCATGTGCCAACATCATTGGCACATGTGCACTGAAGAAACGGCTCGCTCGTGCTGTTTCTTCAGCTGCTGTGCCGTTACTGGTGACTCCATGTGCGGGAGTGACGTCATAGCGGCTCTGGCCAATCACAGAGCTGGAGCCCGGAAATGCCGGAAGTAACTCTGGAACGACCTGTGTGCCAGGACCGCTGCAACAGCATCGTTCTAAGGTAAGTGTTTCATAATGAGCTAGTATGCGATGCATACTAGCTCATTATGCCTTTGTCTTGCAGGTTTTTTTGGGGGTTTTTTTTTAATCTGGGTTTACAACCACTTTAAGTAAAGTTAGTTCTCAGCATAGCAATGTAAAAGACATAAAGCAGCTGATTATTTTCCTAAATTTTACATGATATAAAGCTGCAGGTACATAAGTATGCAGCATTCATCATAACAACTTGATTACCAATCAATAGTGGTACAATTAAATAATTTCCAAAAGTTGGTAAACACTCATAAATCGGTTACCCACCAAGTATTTTCCAGGATGCAAAGCAATACAAATTACAGGCAGCCCAACACTCTAGAAGAGGCCCCTCACCTCACATAGTCAGTTGACTTAGTACTTTATCGCTAGGCGCCTGAGTGTTCTATAAGCCATACATTTGGTGTTCTGTACTTGGTATAAAAATGTAGCTGCCGCAGGAGGTTTGATCTCTGTATGCATACACATGAGGAAGGTCTGCAGTGTTGACCCTTGCAGAGCTGCTACTAATTAGGACTAAATACAATGGAAGGGGAAAGGTCAGACAGACCACGAGACTGAAGTCATCTACACTGAAGTACAGCGTATCTATTTACAAGCTACAGCAATAGACTCATTCTTTTACTATCTCTTTGATGTTCCTAATTAAAACACATATTCCTTCAAGTTATAACAACTCACAAACCATTAGATTTCTTGAGCCGTTCTGTACGTGCCAGGTCTTGATGTGTATGTCGCACACACTCACACTTAAATCACCATGGATTTGTTCATCTGCCAGGCCGCATTTGACATTTATATTAGCCAGTATAGACACAGCTAGGGGTGACATTTTGCCAGAACACCATAATAGCTTTTACCGCACTGACTGACATCGCTTACCATTACCTCTCCAATTCTCCAGATACTTCAGCTCTGCAACATACGCATTTGCTTTACTGCCAACAGCTTTATATTTCATATAAAATATGTATTAAATACTAAAAACACGTACGCTAGGAAAATGTGATTCCCAGAGACATTAATCAACACATCTTGTCAAATACTTAGCATTTATTGTGACTGACTTTTCAGAACACTGATTATTATTACCATTTCTCCTGCTAAATTGTGTTGGAAAAGAAGCACACATTTAATTTTGCCTGAAGCACTGGAATTTTGGATTCAAATGCAGTACACTTTTACTTTGAATCTGCATGTTTCTCCCACTTTCATCCAGGTAAGCCATGGAACTGCTGCCAGCACACGTAACTGCTTTAAGCTAGCCATACATGGTTCAGATTTTTGGTAAGCCAGTTGAATGAAACAACTGAACTGATTTCCCCATCCCCACATTCGAGATGGATGGGGGAATCCTCCCTGCTGTGCTGTTGTATTCTGACAGCTAGCTTCCCCGCTGTCAGAATACACAGATCAGCACTTCAGCTATTGGCTGCATCCGCTGATCGAGTGGCTTTTATCTGAATGGGGCTTTTTAACAGAAGTCAGTCAATAGATTGACTTCTGTTCAACTGCAGTAGCCACACATAGATTAAAATAAGGCCAGTTCCAGCTGAACCAGCTACACTTTGATCCATCTATGCCCTTCTTTAGCCTCTGGAGACAGATGGGATGGTGTATGATGCTCCTCCTTCACACTCTACCATCGGACACATCTGCAGTATACTTGACAGTCCAAACAGGCTGCAGCTGTGTCCTTTAGCCCAGGGGTCTCCAAACATTTGAAACAAAGGGGCAGTTTACTGCCCTTCAAACTTTGGGGGGCCAAACTGTGGCCAGTGTCAGTAGAAAATGCCCTGGCGTCACGGGAGTATACAATGCCATAGGTTTGGTGGTCAGTGGGTGTAAGAAAATTACCCTACTGGTGCCAGTAGAAGGAATCATGCCCCATCATTGTCAGTACCCCATTTGGTGTCAGTGGAACAAATAGTGCCTCAAGGGCCAGATAAAGGAAAGAAAAGGCCACATCCGAATCGTGGGCCGCAGTTTGGAGACCCCAGCCGTAGACCACAATTTCTTAACTACCTCCCATCTGCTGTAATGATGTGGGTATATCCTCTTTTTCATATGATTTGCCCCAGTGTCACTGCTCTTATGCGCCTGTGGGGGCGCACTGGGCAGCAATCGCGGTCGCGCTGTGTCCCTAGGACACGGCGCGACCCCGATCTCGATAAAGAGCCAATGACGCGGCTCTTTACCCATGTTATCGGCTGTGTCAAATCACCGCCGATAACATGTAGACACGGAAGTGCCACTTTTCGGCTCTCCTCGCCTCACAATGACAAAGTGTGAAGCGAGGAAAGCCTATCAGTGGCATCTCCTCGCAGGGGAGACTGTACAGATAATCAGGGCACTTATTATTAATGCCCTAATTATCAGTGCAGCCCCAGCAGTGCCCATCAGGGACAACAATCAGTGCCCATCAGTGACACCAATCAGTGCCAATCAGTGATGCCAGTCAGTGCTGCCTTTCAGTGCCAATCAGGGCCTGCACATCAGTGCCACCCATCAGTGCCACCAATCAGTTCTACCCATCAGTGCTACCCATCAGTGCCTATCCGTGCCACCTATCATTGCCCATAAGTGCCGCCTATAATTGCCTATCAGTGACCATCAGTGCAGCATATTAGTGCCTCCTCATCAGTGCCTCCTCATCAGTGCTCTTCAGTGCCGCCTCATCAGTGCCCATAATTGCTGCCTCATCAGTGCCCATCAGTGCCGCCTCATCAGCGCACATCAGTAAAGGAGAAAAATTACTTACTTACAAATTTTACTGACAATGTAATTTGGGTACAGCGTTGCATGACCGCACAATTGTCAAAGTGTGACAGCGCTGAAAGCTGAAAATTGGCCTGGGCAGGAAGGGGGTAAAAGTGCCCAGTATTGAAACAGTTAAACTATGAGACAAAAATTGGGTTATGGATATATTTGGGTCACCACTTGACTATGTAGTAAACATAGCCTAGTTTGCCCAAGCGCAAAATCAGTGGCAAGTGATCTACCAAGTGAGCTAGCACACTTTGTTTCAAATCGTATAATACCGCAATCTGAGATGTAGCCCATAAACAATGTGGTTGATGTGTCACATTATGTTTTTAACCAACTGTTACAAACACACTCTTGTGACAAAAGTGTGTTTGTAAGGCTTGGCCTCATGTACACTGCTGCTGGTAAATGGACGTTCAGAGGCCCAGTTGGCTGCTTTTTTTAGCTGCCCCTGAACTCATCCAATGTTATCTTATGTGTACATGTACACAGGTTCATTTAATGTCGTTTAGAGGCTTTAGTTTGAAGGCAAAAAAATTAGTTCAGATGCCGAAGTTTCCGACCTTTCAGACGCCAAATACCGCTAAATGCATCTAAACGCGGTACCGGCGTTCAGCCGCATTTTCGTTTACAAGCGTCTTTTGTAAAGGTGCCTTATTTAAAATGATAGCAAATGATGAAAAACCACTAAAAAAATATTTTAAAAACTTGTTATTGCTAATTGCTTGCTATGCTTCATAGACCATTTATATACCCCTAATGAGCCCATGATCCAATCCAATACACCACTAGCATTGCTGTAAGGCAAATTATAATTGGAATTTGATCTATATGTTGTTAGATTTCAACCAGATGACCCCACCATCGAGCTTCACCCCGACTTGATCAAACATAGTTGCATGAAATTTAATATCTGTCTTTTTTAATTGCATTTTTCCCTCATGTTAAATTCTAGGTAGCTTTGACAATGATTAGGGTTAGGGTTTTCCCCTTGAAGAACAAGTTACAAGAACAAGTTTAGGGTTATGGTAAGGGTTATGGTTTCCGTTAGGGTTTCCAGTTAGTGTTTCCCATTAGGGTTAGGGGGTTATGGTTAGGGTTAGGGTTTTCCCCTTGAAGAACAAGGTCAGGGTTAGGGTTTCCAGTTAGGGTTTCCCATTAGGGTTAGGGGGTTATGGTTAGGGTTTTCCCCTTGAAGAACAAGTTTCTGGTTAGGGTTTACGGTTAGGGTTAGAGTTTCTGGTTAGGTTTAGGATTAGGGTTTCCCATTAGGGTTAGGGTGTTATGGTTAGAATTTTTCCCTTGAAGAACAAGTTACAAGAACAAAGTTTAGGGTTATGGTAAGGGTTATGGTTTCCCGTTAGGGTTAGGATTTCCCGTTAGGGTTTCCCATTAGGTTTAGGGGGTTATGGTTAGGATTTTCCTCTTGAAGAACAAGTTTAGGGTAGGATAGGTTCGGGTTTCCTATTAGGGGGTTATGGTTAGGGTTTTCCCCTTGAAGAACAAGTTTAGGGTTAGGGTTTCCGGTTAGGGTTAGGATTAGGGTTTCTGGTCCTCGCATGCGATTTCCGATGTCTTTCCAGCCTCATCAACAGCAACGTCAGGAGCATTTCCTCATATATGCTCATTATGGGATCCATAGTAAAAGCACCGAGATTGAGGTAGATACAAGTACACTGCTGCTCTCTCAGCTGCTGCTACACACTCTGGTCTCACAGAATGGCTGAAATAGTTTAAAAAAATAAAAAAATTTTGGGCTTTGGGAGGGTCCTATGATGTTATCTTAAATAAACGCTCCTAGATGCAAAATCGTCAAAACGCCGCTAGACGCGGCATGCAAACACAGCTAAACTGCGTTTTTAAATGCCGGTTTCAAGCTGTCAAAAAAATCGTTCCAAGGAGGTTGTCTCATCGTCCCGTGTACATTAACAGTTGGTCAAAAAAATAATAAATATGAGGAGAGAGGGGGCGGGGCTGAGCCGTGGCTCCGTGTCTGAATGGACACACAGAGCAGCAGCTTGGCAGAGGTGCCCCTATATAGCAAGTTGCTTGCTGTAGGGGCACTTGACAAAGGACCCCAGAAAAGGAGGATCTGGACTGCTCTTTGCAAAACCATTGCACAGAGCGGGTAAGTATAACATATTTATTACTTTTAAACAATAAAAAACAAGACATTAATGTCACTTTAAGATTTGTGGTAATGTAGAAGCCTAGCCTGTGTGCCATGTATCATAAAAATAAGGGTTTCTGCTTTTAATAAAATAATCTTTACTTTTTTTTATCCTTCCTTTCATCTCGGTGCTGCAGATCTCCTACAGACTCTTTCTAGTCACTTCCTGTGTATATGCACCAATTCTAAATCGCAAGGATAGTCATGTGCACATGTTTAGACACGAGGGACTGCCAGGAGCATATATAAAACCAAAACAAAATAAATCGTAAACATAGGGGGCGCCAGATTGAGGAGTAGGGACAGCTATGTGGTATGGATGGAAAACTATAGAACCCCAAGAAATAACATAAGCGTTTTTAGCCAGGGCAGGAAAGCCATGGAAGGTTTAAGGTTGGTATTGAAGTTTGGAGGAAAGCCAGTCCATAAGTAGATGTAGGGCCTTGGTTTTATATATGCTCCCGGCAGTCCCTTGCGTCTAAACATGTGCACATGACTATCCTTGCGATTTAGAATTGGTGCTGGCTGTGGCTCAGTGACTTATCCACTCGGGTACAGACTGTCTCAGTGACCCTGAAGAAGCCAATGTTTGGCGAAACATGTCGGTCATCCATACTTGACAACTATACTGTACCCCCGACCTATACAGTTGTATAGATCTTTAATTCAATCCTAAAGGAACTATAGATTGTGTATGGTGTTTCAGCCATTGTTGAGGCCTCCTTTCCCCTCTCCCAGTGGGCCTCACCTTGACTGACAAACATATTTTAACTGTATGTCATTATTTATGTGTATTTTCTTTATAAAATAAATGTATTTGTATTTTTTACAAAAAATCACGAGTGTCCCTCTTCTTACTAAGTACCGCTACAATCCCCTGTCTCTATCCCCTCCTACCTATTTACCATTTGTTTTGTTTAGTTTTGATTCGTTAATCTAGTTACTTAGTTTAGTTAAATTCGGTTGATTCATTCAATTCATATTTGGGATTCGTATTTGGAATTCATATTCGGAATTTTTTTTATGTCTTTTTCGAATTTTCTTCGAATTTACAGATTTTTTTCGTTTCAAAACGTTCAAATCGATAAATTTTGAATCGGTCAAATCGAAAACTTTAGCTTTTTTTTTTTCAATAGGAATGTGGCAAAGTGAACAAACCAAAAGAAAAATCTTCATCTAATGATTACAATGACTCATTAAATCACCTTTGGCTTAACAAAAACAGCATTATTTTGATATGGTACTCTAATACACACAGTCTGATTTCAGCAGTATGTGTACAGTTAGAATTCGACTGGAGTACGATGTAAAATTCAAAAATTCAACTTTCTTTTCGTTATTCGGAGCATTCGGTAAAATTTGTTTATACTGTAATTTGGGTATTCATATATATCCAGATCTTGGAATAATGAAAAATTTGTCCGAATATTAATTCGGAACGAAACAAACCGCATATGTCTAGTAAGCATGCAAAGCATTTATCAGGATGGTGAGAACAGTGGACCATGCCTGCATAATATGTGTTAAAATGGCCACTAGTCTCTATTAGAAGTCTGTCTGACAATGTGGCAACATAGAACAATTGGAAAACAGGAACAGAGCATTGTCACCCTATAGCAAGAGTAAGGACCTTAAAGTGGCAGTAAAGGTTAAAAAAACAAAAAGCCCTGCAAGGAAAAGGCATAATGTGCTAGTATGCATCATATGCATTCTAGCACATTATGAAAGACGTCCCTTGAAACAAACAAATGGGATATACCCTCTGGGGTGGGACTATACCGACACTAAGGAAGTACAATAGGAGTATAAAAAAATGTGTTTATTGGTACAAAAGATTCAAAAGTAGAAGTATTGTGCATAGGTTATAAAAATAGGGCATACAATATTACATATATGTTGAGACAATCCAGTGCGTTTTGGAATTCCTTCTTCAGAGGTGTCCCAAACAACAATACGGATAATTCTCTGAAAAGTAAATACAGATATAAGTATACAGAATTATAATCAAGTTTGGAGATGATGTTATACTGACCAGGTAATAAAGATTACTATATATATGCCACTATGCTAAACAATCGCAAGGACAGAGGCCATAACCTGCACCACCACAGACGTCCACTGCCAGGCCAACCGGCCCAATCAGATATCACCATACAAAAGCTCCCCCACGAGGTGGCATGAAAGGTGGAGACTGTAAATCTTAAAAATTATAATATAAAGAAGATCAGAAAGAATGCCAATCTATGAAAGTTGGTAGAGTATAGTCAAAAGGATAGCAACAACACAACTATTGCTTATATATCATTAATAAGACAGTAGCAAGGAATATTTAAATACCTTCTAGGGAACAGTCTAAAGCCTCATACACACAATATGACTTTGTACTATATATTCTGTATTAATTTTATGCCATTCACCAAGGCACGTGTAAAGCATTTATCTATGAGGATTGTTTATTTTAGCCTTCTATGCACAGGTTGCACTTTATTTACGCACAAGGCTACATTATTTTATATATTTTATTAAGAAGTACCGTATATGCCAACTTATTGCACCAAGCACTTTACACAATATTAATGTGAAAACCATTTGTACAGCGCAATACTACCCTTGCTATATATTCCATTTTGAGTTTGACATCTCTCTCAGTGTTGCTGCAGTACTAGACCATCTCTCTATACTTTAGGCAGGCGCAGGGGTACCTACTGTACTATTAGGACTTTGCACAAACTTTCCCGTGGATTTTTGTACAAAGGGCGTCGGCGCTAAACTTGTATTGCATACACACAGCAGGACTTTTTCAGACAACTTTCACCAAATCACGTGGTTTTTCTGCTCTTTACCGCCACCTTTGGTCAACTTCTGTATTGTTGTCTGATCTTTTGCATTGGTTCTGAGCATGCGTGTTTGTACTTTGTACAAAAGTCCTATGGTTTTCTGTACACACGATCGGACTTTGCTCCATCAGACTTTTGTTGGCAGAAAGTTGGTCCGTTCGCACAGCCAACAAAAGTCAGATGAAAACTGAAAAAGTTGGTCCGATGGAGCGTACACATGGTCGGATGTTGGTCCAAAACAGCTAATTTGCATGTTTGTTGTCAAAAAGTCTGATCGTGTGTATGGGCCTTAAGATGCAATAAAGAACCAAGGTGTTTAAAAAAATGTCCTGTGGGTCTCTGTTGAGTAGAGATAACCCAATTATCCAGAAAAGGAACTAAATAAAAGGAACTAAATAAAAGATAACACTGTCACCGCTGCAGAGGCTTCCATTTTCACCTGGTCCGTCGTTCTCCTGGGTTCGCAGATGGCAGCTGCTTAACCACTTCAGCCCTGGACCATTTGGCAGCCAAAGGACCAGAGGTCTTTATTCAATTTCGCACTGCACTGCTTTAACTGGTAATTGCGCGGTCATGCAATGTTGTAACCAAACGAAATTTGCGTCCTTTTCTTCCCACAAATAGAGCTTTCTTTTGATGGTATTTGATTGCCTCTGTGATTTTTATTTTTTGCGCTATAAACGGAAAAAGACCGCAAATTTGGAAAAAAAAAGATATTTTCTACTTTTTGTTATAAGAAAAGTCCAATAAACTCAATTTTAGTCAAACATTTGGGCCAAAATGTATTCAGCCACATGTCTTTAGTAAAAAAAATGCCAATAAGCGTATATTTATTGGTTTGCGCAAAAGTTATAGCGTCTACAAACTAGAGTACATTTTCTGGAATTTACACCGCTTTTAATTTATGACTGCCTATCTCATTTCTTGAGGTGCTAAAATGGCAGGGAAGTACAAAACCCCCCCAAATGACCCCATTTTGGAAAGTAGACACCCAAGCTATTTGCTGAGAGGCATGTTGAGCCCATTGAATATTTTTTTTTTTAGTCCCATGTGATTGAATAAAGACAAAAAAAAAAAAAAAATTTTTCATAAAGTTGTCACTAAATGATATATTGCTCACACATACCATGGTTATATGTGGAGATGCACCCCAAAATACATTTTGCTGCTTCTCCTGAGTATGGGTATACCACATGTGTGGGACTTTTTGGGAGCCTAGCCGCGTACGGGGCCCCGAAACCCAATCAACGCCTTCAGGGTTTCTAAGGGTGCAAATTTTTGATTTCACTCCTCACTACCTATCACAGTTTCGAAGGCCATAAAATGCCAAAATAGCACAAACCCCCCCCCAAATGACCCCATTTTGGAAAGTAGACACCCCAGCTATTTGCTGAGAGGCATGTTGAGTACATGGAATATTTTATATTTTGCCACAAGTTGCGGGAATATTACAAACTTTTTTTTTTTTGCCCAAAGTTGTCACTAAATGATATATTGCGCACACATGCCATGGGCATATGTGGAATTACACCCCAAAATACATTCTGCTGCTTCTCCTGAGTACGGGGATACCACATGTGTGGGACTTTTTGGGAGCCTATCCGCATACGGGACCCTGAAAACAAATCACCGCCTTCAGGATTTCTAAGGGCATACATTTTTGATTTCACTCCTCACTACCTATCACAGTTTTGAAGGCCATAAAATGCCAAGATGGCACAAAAACCCCCCCAAATTACCCCATTTTGGAAAGTAGACACCCCAAGCTATTTGCTGAGAGGCATGTTGAGCCCATTGAATATTTTTTTTTTTTAGTCCCAAGTGATTGAATAAAGACAAAAAAAAAAAAAAATTTATTCAAAAAGTTGTCACTAAATGATATATTGCTCACACATGCCATGGTTATATGTGGAATTGCACCCCAAAATACATTTTGCTGCTTCTCCTGAGTATGAGGATACCACATGTGTGGGACTTTTTGGGAGCCTAGCCGCGTACGGGGCCCCGAAAACCCAAGCACCGCCTTCAGCATTTCTAAGGGTGCAAATTTTTGATTTCACTCCTCACTACCTATCACAGTTTCGAAGGCCATAAAATGCCAAAATAGCACAAAACCCCCCCAAATGACCCCATTTTGGAAAGTAGACACCCCAAGCTATTTGCTGAGAGGCATGTTGAGTACATGGAATATTTTATATTTTGCCACAAGTTGCGGGAATATTACAAACTTTTTTATTTTTTCCCAAAGTTGTCACTAAATGATATATTGCCCACACATGCCATGGGCATATGTGGAATTACACCCCAAAATACATTCTGCTGCTTCTCCTGAGTACGGTGATACCACATGTGTGGGACTTTTTGGGAGCCTATACGCATACGGGACCCCGAAAACCAATCACCGCCTTCAGGATTTCTAAGGGTGCAAATTTTTGATTTCACTCCTCACTACCTATCACAGTTTCGAAGGCCATAAAATGCCAAAATAGCACAAAAACCCCCCCCAAATGACCCCATTTTGGAAAGTAGACACCCCAAGCTATTTGTTGAGAGGCATGGTGAGTATTTTACAGCTCTCATGTGTTTTTGAAAATGAAGAAAGTAAAGAAAAAACTTTTTTTTTTTTTTCTTTTTTCAATTTTCAAAACTTTGTGACAAAAAGCGAGATCTGCAAAATACTCACCATACCTCTCAGCAAATAGCTTGGGGTGTCTACTTTCCAAAATGGGGTCATTTGGGGGTGGTTTGTGCCATCTGGGCATTCCATGGCCTCCGAAACTGTGATTGGCAGTGAGGAGTGAAATAAAAAAATGACACCCTTAGAAAGCCTGAAGGCGGTGCTTGGATTTTGGGGTCCCGTACGCGGCTAGGCTCCCAAAAAGTCCCACACATGTGGTATCCCCGTACTCAGGAGAAGCAACAGAATGTATTTTGGGGTGTATTTGCACATATGCCCATGGCATGTTTGAGCAATATATCATTTAGTGACAACTTTTTGTAAAAAAAATTATTATTTTTTTTTTTTCATTATTCAATCTCTTGGGACCAAAAAAAAAATATTTAATGGGCTCAACATTGCTCTCAGCAAATAGCTTGGGGTGTCTACTTTCCAAAATGGGGTCATGTGGGGGGGTTTGAACTGTTCTGGCATTTTATGCACAACATTTAGAAGCCTATGTCACACGTCACCCACTCTTCTAACCACTTATAGATAAAGCCCTTTCTGACACTTTTTGTTTACATGAAAACATATTTTTTTTTTGCAATAAAACCCCCAAACACTATATATATTGTTAAAGCAAAGGCCCTACAGATTAAAATGGTGGGTGTTGCATTTTTTTTTTCCACACAGTATTTGCGCAGAGATTTTTCAAACGCATTTTTTGTGGAAAAAATACACTTTTTTTTATTTTAATGCACTTAAACACACTATATTGCTCAAATTTTTGATGAAATAAAAAATATGATCTTAGGCCGAGTACATGGATACCAAACACGACATGCTTTAAAATTGCGCACAAACACGCAGTGGCGACAAACTACATACATTTTTAAAAGCCTTTAAAAGCCTTTACAGGTTACCACATTAGATTCACGGAGGAGGTCTACTGCTAAAATTACTGCCCTCGATCTGACCTTCGCGGTGATACCTCACATGCATGGTGCAATTGCTGTTTACATATGACGCCAGACCAACGCTTGTGTTCGCCTTTGCGCAAGAGAAGGGGGGGCAGGGGTGCTTTTTTTTTTTTTTTTTAGTTTTTCTTTTTATTTAGCTTTTTTATTTTATTTTTAAACTGTTCCTTACATTTTTTTTTCTTAGTTATAATTTTTATTGTTATCGCAGGGAATGTAAATATCCCCTATGATAGCAATAGGCAGTGACAGGTACTCTTTTTTTGAAAAAAATTGGGGTCTATTAGACCCTAGATCTTTCCTCTGCCCTCAAAGCATCTGACCACACCAAGATCGGTGTGATAAAATGCTTTCCCAATTTCCCAATGGCGCAGTGGGTATGCCCACCATTAGAATACCTCCCTTCATCCACCCACTTCTAATGATGGGCATACATGCACCATTTATATATGCCGGAGCATGGGGGCATCCTCCCGCAAAAAAGTTATGCCACGTACACATGGTCGGACTTTTCCACGGGCAAGCCTCCGTCGGAATTTCGACCGTATGTACGTGGCATTAGGAGCAAAATCGCTCCTCCGCCCTCTGCTGCCCCCATGCTTCGGCATATATGCTCTTTTTTTTTAACTGTGGTGGTGAAATCACCTCCTACAGCGTTGGAGTCGTGGCTTTATGTATCGTGGGAGCAAACGCTGTTGCTGTCAAGATAAATAAATCCACGCTGCAACTGAATGGCATACCTGCTAAGCAAATAATGGTTTAACATTAAAACAAAGTAACATTACAGTATAACAGTAAGACCTTACCATACCATACCTGCAAAGCAAATACCAAAAAAAAAAAACATAGTAAAAAATAAAACATTTTGTTAATGCAACCGGTGCCTAAAATATATATATGCCGAAGCATGGGGCATCCTCCCGCAAAAAAGTTATGCCACGTACACATGGTCGGACTTTTTTCGACCGTATGTACGTGGCATTAGGAGCAAAATCGCTCCTCCGCCCTCTGCTGCCCCCATGCTTCAGCATATATGCTCTTTTTTTTAACTGTGGTGGTGAAATCACCTCCTACAGCGTTGGAGTCGCGGCTTTATGTATCGTGGGAGCAAACGCTGTTGCTGTCAAGATAAATAAATCCACGCTGCAACTGAATGGCGTACCTGCTAAGCAAATAATGGTTAACATTAAAACAAAGTAACATTACAGTATAACAGTAAGACCTTACCATACCATACCTTCAAAGCAAATACCAAAAAAAAAAAACATAGTAAAAAAATAAAACATTTTGTTAACGCAACCGGTGCCTAAAATATATATATGCAGAAGCATGGGGGCATCCTCCCGCAAAAAAGTTATGCCACGTACACATGGTCGGACTTTTTTCGACCGTATGTACGTGGCATTAGGAGCAAAATCGCTCCTCCGCCCTCTGCTGCCCCCATGCTTCGGCATATATGCTCTTTTTTTTAACTGTGGTGGTGAAATCACCTCCTACAGCGTTGGAGTCGCGGCTTTATGTATCGTGGGAGCAAACGCTGTTGCTGTCAAGATAAATAAATCCACGCTGCAACTGAATGGCGTACCTCCTAAGCAAATAATGGTTAACATTAAAACAAAGTAACATTACAGTATAACAGTAAGACCTTACCATACCATACCTGCAAAGCAAATACCAAAAAAAAAACATAGTAAAAAATAAAACATTTTGTTAACGCAACCGGTGCCTAAAATATATATATGCCGAAGCATGGGGGCATCCTCCCGCAAAAAAGTTATGCCACGTACACATGGTCGGACTTTTTTCGACCGTATGTACATGGCATTAGGAGCAAAATCGCTCCTCCGCCCTCTGCTGCCCCCATGCTTCGGCATATATGCTCTTTTTTTTAACTGTGGTGGTGAAATCACCTCCTACAGCGTTGGAGTCGTGGCTTTATGTATCGTGGGAGCAAACGCTGTTGCTGTCAAGATAAATAAATCCGCGCTGCAACTGAATGGTGCACCTGAAAACAAAAAAATGGTTAACAATAAAACATAGTAAACAAAATTACATACCTGAAAAGCAAGCATGATAAAACATAATAAAACATTGCAGAATAGAACAGAGTAAAATAGAGCAACAATAGAGAGAGAGAGAGAGAACAATAAAACGACAACTATTTTTGTTTTTTTTATTTTATATTTTTTTTGGGGGGGGGGGGGTTTTGTACTTTTTTTTTATTTTTATTTTTTACACTTTTTTTTTTAAACTATAACTATAATTTTAACTGTAACGGTCGGGTCTCAAAATGCGATGGCATTCTTGAGACCCTGTAACTATAATTTTAACTAACGGTCGGGTCTCAAAATGCGATGGCATTCTTGAGACCCTGTGAAAGTGTATCCTAGCCTGTGAAATGCTGTACCCTACGCTAATACCTCACTAGTGAGTGGTAGTGTTCAAAACATTCACCAATGCAGAGACCAGGATTGTCAGGACAGCGTGGACAATAATAACGGGTGTCACGCCTACATCCGCGCTTGGTACAGACACGACATCTTTTTTGGGGGGCTCGTTGGGTAGGGGTACTCGGGAGGACATAAGAATAATGCCTCTCATACAGCTGGCTAACTGCATTTGGTTCGGAATGGTGAGGTGCAGAACCGTCTGGAAACAGAAGGTCTGTGAGAACCTCTTCCTGGAATTCAAGGAAGGGTAACCTCCCGCCTGAAGCTCCGTATAGCACATGAGCATTCAAAAAAGCCAATTGGAATAAATAAATAGACACTTTTTTGTACCAGCGTCTAGCCTTACGGACAACTAGGTACGGCGCCAACAACTGGTCGTTGAGGTCCACCCCTCCCATATTAAGGTTATACTCGTGGACACAGAGGGGTTTCGTCACAACACCAGCCGCCGTACGAATTTGGACTGTCGTGTCTGCATGAAGGGAGGTAAGAACGAAAACATTCCTATTATCCCTCCACTTCACAGCGAGCAAATTATTACACTTCAAGCAGGCTCTCTCCCCCAGCCTAAGAGGGGAATCTACAAGCCGCTGGGGAAAGCCCCGGCGATTAGGTCGCACGGTGCCACATGCTCCAATCTGATGATCAAACAAGTGACTAAACAGTGGCACGCTCGTGTAATAATTGTCCACGTACAAGTGGTACCCCTTTCCGAATAAGGGTGACTCCAAGTTCCACACTATCTTGCCAGCGCTCCCTATGTAATCTGGACAGTTCTCCGGCTCTACGTGACTATCTTTTCCCTCATAAACCGAAAAGCTCCACGTATAGCCTGTTGCCCTGTCACAGAGCTTGTAGAGCTTGACCGTGTATCTGGCACGCTTGCTGGGAAGGAACTGTTTGAAAGACAAGCGGCCAGAAAACTTAATCAGGGACTCGTCAACGCAGACAACTTGATTGGGAGTAAACAAGGCTGCAAAACGTTGGTTGAAGTGGTTTATGAGGGGCCGAATTTTGTAGAGCCGATCAAATTCAGGGTCTCCACGAGGACGACAGAGTTCATTGTCACTGAAGTGCATGAACCGCAAGATCTGTTCGTATCGTGCCCTGGACATGGAGCGAGAGAACACGGGCATATGGTGGACTGCGAGGGTGGACCAATAAGTCCTCAGAGTCGGGAATTTATGCATGCCCATGTTGAGGGAAAGGCCCAGAAAGGACTTAAATTCGGAAACCGTAATTGGTTTCCAATCTCTGGCAAGGGAAGGCAACTGGGGATTAGCGGCGATGTATTGACCGGCGTATATATTACTTTGGTCCACAATAGATCTATAGAGATCTTCCGTGAAAAACAGCGATAAAAAATCGGATGGCTTAAAATCAGCTGTTTCCACCTGAATACCGGGTTGGCCAGTGAATGGGGGAAGTACGGGTCCTGCAGAAGTGGTGGGCACCCAATCAGGATTGGCGAATTCTGCAGGAAGGACACTATGTGAACGACGGGCCTGCCTTTGTCTTCTTCTTCTTGGTGGCAGCGGGACACTACTTGTGCTTGCCACCTCGCCAGCTTGAACTGCACTTATGGGACTCGCCATGTCACCAAGTGTTACTGCAGTGCTGGTTTGACTACGTCCAGGGTGTACTAGGCCGCTGGTGCTTGCCAGTTCACCAGAAGGAATAGCGGCGCTAGTACTTCTCTGCTCCATACGAGAGACCTGCGGTTCCTGCACCTCAACAACAGCAGAAGATCGGGATCGGGTACGCCTGACCTTAGCAGGGACCTCACCTCCGTCGCCAGAGCTATCTGTCATGAAGCCGCTGTCGTCTACTGGGTCGTATTCTGAGCCTGATTCTGACAGATGAGTGACCTCCTCTTCACTATCTGACATACTCAGAAACAAGTAGGCCTGTTCACTAGTGTACTTGCGATTTGCCATTTTGGGCTCTAAATTTAGTAGTACACTAGTGAGATTCACAGGAAAAAAAGCTCCTAGGCTGCTGGCGACTGAATCAAAACCATACCAAAAAAACTGTTAGCGATCGCAGGGATCAGGCCTGACTCTGCGAACGCTGCAGTTATGTGTGCTTAGTGTTTTGTAAGTGACAGTGATCGATCGATACTGCACTTGGGTGGGCTGGGCTGGGCGGAGGGGGAAAACGCAGGTGCTAGCAGGTATCTGGGCTGATCCCGCTAACAATGCGTTTTTTGGAACCCTAAACTGCTGGGACGCTAGTATAGATCTGATCAGATCAGATATTGATCTGTTCAGATACTATACCACTAAGGGAGGTGTATGCTTTGCACGTGGGTGTTTGCGGTGCTGGCACTAACCTGGGGCGACGCAGACCTTATTTGACCCTAAAACCTAATTGATATCACCCGCCGGGTGATCAGGGGGTTAAACCGTTATTGGGTAATAAATGGCGGGTGCCCTGACAGTATAAAAAACAAACTAACTAACCAGCGTCACCCGTAACAGTAATACGGTGATCACTGGTGAAAGGGTTATCTAGGGGCAATCAGGGGGTTAAAACCTTTATTAGGTAATATATGGGGGTACCTGACGCTATATAAAAACCTGACGGAGAACCTAAATAACTAAATAACTAACTGGCTAACCAGCGTCACCAGTGACACTTATACGGTGATCACTGGTGAAAGAGTTAACTCTAGGGGCAATCAAGGGGTTAAAACCTTTATTTAGGTTGTAATATGGGGGTACCTGACCTATAAACCTATTTATGAACCTATATAAACCTGGCGGTTACCTAAAAAGAAAACTGGTTACCTAGCGGCACCAGTGACACTAATGCAGCGATCAGAAAAATGATTGCTTAGTGACACTGGCAAAAGGGGGTGAAAGGGTTACCTAGGGGGCAATCAAGGGGTTAAACCTTTATTGGGGGGGGGGGGGGTAGGGGGCTACCTTAGACCTAAAGGGGCCTAAAACTAACTGCCCTGACAGTTATTACAGTCACACTGACACTAAATGCAGTGATCAGTAAATAAATGATCACTGCAATCAGTGACACTGTGACTGGGGGGGCAGGGGGTGATCTGGGGGGTGATCTGGGGGTGACAGGGGGGTGGATTGTGTGCCTATGTGTGCCTGGTGTCAGTGTAGTGTTGTGCACTTACTTCTGCGTCTTCACCGCTCGGCGTCCCGGTCAGAAAGACCGACACGAGGAGCGTGACGTCACTTCCCCTTGCCTGTGTTTACAATTACACAGGCACGGGAGAATGTGATTCGCCAGGAGCGATCGCGAGGGGGTGGCCAGAAACCACTGGCCGTCCCCTCTTCCCGGATCGCTCCTGAAGCGATACCGACCGTCCCAGCGGGCAGAGGGGGGTCCGATCGGACCCCCCAACCGCCTGAAGAATGGCACGTACAGGTACGTGGTTTTGCCTGTACGTGCCATTCTGTTGACGTATATGTACATGAGGCGTCGGGAAGTGGTTAAATGGCCAAGCTGCGATGACGTCACTCCCATGCATGCACGCAGGTGTAACGGCCATGGCAAAGGATATGCCATTCCTTCAGAGTGCATACGCTGGTGAAGTCACCGTCTGCTGCTCCTTAGAATATCTCCTAAACGGTGCACGTTTAGGAGATATTAATTTAACCTACAGGTAAGCTTTATTAAAAGCTTACCTGTATGTAAATATAATAAAAAATACTGTGTTTACTACCACTTTAATAGTAGAATCACCCAGGTAATGTTTTAATAAGAGTTGCAGTTTTACCCTAATTTAAAATTACTTTTGAAATTAAATTAGCGCTTGTTAAAGCTAGTATGAAATTTTCGTGATTTAGTTTAGTCATACTTTAAGGTTTATTTTTTGAATTTATACAAATAAGCCTCCTCATAATGGGAAATTGACTTAGACATTTCACTGATTTCCCAGGAAAATGTTTCTCCCTACCTACACTTTGAAGCTCTAGTGAATACTCTATATACTGACAGGTTTGAAAATATAAAGAATGGAAAAATCTTTTAGTGGACAATCATGTCCCCTCTCATTAGTGCATACTTGCTTGATAAATACAGTCTGACTTTCAATCATTTGGTTTCATGAGCATTAACTTGAAATGAGCAGGGATTTAACAACTCTAAATGTGTTATTATCTTGCTAAAATTAGATTCCTGCTTAAGTGCTAAAATGAACTTTTATAATGATACTTCAAAGTTTTATTACTTTTACAAGAATTGCATTTTCACGTGTAACTATACTGAGAGTAGTACTGAAAGCACTGTATATTGATATGGTTCTATATCTTACAAAAACATGCTTTTAGAATAAAGACATATATAGGTGGTGGAAATTAGGTTATCTTTCAGGACTGATGGCATTAAACCTTGTTGGTCTGGTCTTACTGTCTTCAGTGATTGCCAAGTGGCTCTTGCTGGAACGCCTTCAAACTTGTCCACCTGAAATACCGTGAGACTGATAAATAAATGTGCTAAAGGGATTATATTTTACTTTGTTCCACTTCCCCAAAAGAGGCTTGCATCTCTGGTTAGATAAGCTTACATGCATGCACCCAAATGACTTATGTAGCCAGGGGCTGGGCTACAGCAATATGGAGAACAATACGTTGCCTTTTTTTCTTCTCCCCCTCTACTCAGACACTGATGTTATGCTGCACCATTCTCCTCCGACCAGCAGGGGGAGAGCTAAAGTCAAGCAAGCCCCTAGACTTCAACGCAGAGTGTTGAGTATCTTGGGGGTTGTAGCGGCTGGTACAGCCACTAGCAATAATCACAGTCTTGGCAATAGCTGATTCCTCTATCAACACGGTCTGTGTTGATGAGGGAATTGTGTAAATTTAAAATAAATTAAAAAAAAACAGTTTGGGCCATGATACGCTAAGCAGTAATAGAATACTTCTCATATAAGGAGATTAAAAGAGAAATTTGAAAAAGGCAATAGCCAATAAATTATATTTTATAAATCAAAAAAGGGTATACCTGCTAAAGTGAATCAAAGTCTCAAACAAAATTTCAAAAATAGTTAAGTAAATATAAAAATAAAAGAGGAAAAAAAAAAGAAAGAAAGAAAAAGAAGCAGAAGAAAAAAAAGGAAAGGGGAATATTTTCCCCTTCCCTTCTTCCTTCTAAATTAGGACTCATCTACTACTATAAAAAATGTTTTTATAAATTAATAAATAACCATGAGATGTATCTAGGTATAGACTCTCATCTCTGATATATCATAAAAGTGGAAAAATTTACACTTTCCATGAAATGTATCAAGGGAGACCAGATTTTTTTAAAATAGGGATGTCGATCGTGTAGTTGTACTGATAATTCTTCCATTCTCATAAGGTATTTGAGATCTCCAGTGCCTAGATTTAGCTGCCCTTGCAGCCACTAAGAAAAAAAGGGAAGATTTCTTTCTCGACTCTATAAACAGATTTGGAAAACATTGATAATAGTGCTGTTTGAGGGGTCTGAGAAACTGTCTGAGGGTTGAGGCAAAAGAGTTATACATTTTTAAAACTTTATTCAAAAATGGGCCTGTAATAAGACAGTCCTACCATATACTGTATGTTGAATACTGCCATCCTGAGGCAAACAAAGCCAACAACGATCAGATACAGTTGGGAATATTTTATGTAAAAGAGAAGGGAAGTAATATCATCTTGTGATAACTTTATCATTTCGTTCCTGAGCTGTGCTTGCTACAGAAAGTTTATGGGTTAAGATGCATGATTTTTGAACTTCTTCCTCCATAAAAATAACATCAATCGCCCTTTACCAGTCAACAAAATAAGAGGGTTTATTAGGAGAAATCTCTAATAGGAACAGATTATATATAAGAGAGACACAGTATGCGTAGGAGGAGTAGCTTGCCTACAAATCAACTCAAAAGTGGAAAGAGGACGATGAGGGTTACCACATGTTTTCATAGACCGAAAAAAATCCAGAATTTGGAAATATAATAACCACTTGCCTGGATGCTCTGGTAGAACATCTGTCAGATGTGCCAAAGGTTTCGTATCAGATCGACCGAAAACATTGAATAACAAGAGACAAGGTGCGATTTAAAAAAAATGCTGCTCTTCCTGAGGGGAAATCTGGGTTACCTATAAGCGGAGTTAACAGTGGAAACATTTTAAAGGGGGATTCCACCCTAAAGTGGAACTCCCGCTTTTCTGAACCCTCCCCCCCTCCGGTGTCACATTTGGCACCTTTCAGGGGGGAGGGGGGTGCAGATACCTGTCTAAGACAGGTATCTGCACCCACTTCCGGCATAAACTCCCGTGGGAGTTTACGCAAGTTCCTGTCCCGGCGCGCTGTCTGCCGGGACACACACGTGTCCCGGCAGACAGCGCTGAAGATTCTCATTGCGCCGCGCGACTCGCGCATGCGCAGTAGGGAATCTGGAAGTGAAGCCACTTCCTGATTCCCTCACCGAGAATGGCGCCGGCTACAGCAGAGAGCCGAGCGAGCGATCGGCCTCTGCTGCCGACACCGCTGGAACCAGGGACAAGTAAGTGTCCATTTTTTAAAAGTCAGCAGCTGCAGTATTTGTAGCTGCTGGCTTTTAAAAAAAAAAAAAATTTCAGTACAGTCCCGCTTTAAGTAAACAGTCCCAAATGAGACACCCAGAGATATAAAGTCTGTTTGTGATCGCAACAAAGCAGAGTCCCCCGTAGAGATGCAAGGGGACGCGCAGAGCTCAGCCCCCCCCCCCCCCCCACTCCCTCCACACTGGCTGTGATTGCCAGCAGCAGGATCCAATAGCTCCTGCTGCTGTCTCTGAGCTATTAAGGAGGGAGAAAGCTGCTGCTCTTGTGCATATCGATGAAGATTGGACTCAGGTACGTATAAGGGAGGGCTGGCAGAAGGTTTTTACCTTATATGCAGGGAAGGAAAAAAAATGTCTGCCTTTAGAGCCACTTTAAGCAGGGAACAATCTTTTCAGGCTGTTAGTGTCAGTCCCTTAAGTTGAGGCTGACCCAGAATCCTTTATGGAATCTGAGCTGGAGGGAACAGATATAACAGGACTGCTAGTCCTGTGTTTGGGATCTGACATGTTGCTCTGCCTGGTGGGCTCAGAGTACCTTTTTACCCCAAACCTTGTGTACTTAAACACCAGTGGCTAAAATCAGCAGAGGTTCAAATGGCCAGAGATGACCAGGACAATGGAGACAGCAGCAAGTACTAACCAAGGAGCAATAACAAGAAGGGCTGAATAACAAAGTGCACATGCGACAGTACCCTTAGTAACATCCCTAAACCAGGCTGGTCACTTTTTTGTTTGCTGGTGTCCAAATCCTCCTGTAGGCAGCAGTATACCTCAATTGTCTTTGAATCGTGTGCCTCTCAATAAAGGAGAAAAATATCTGTGCTGGCATGGTCAAGAAGACTAAATTACACATAACTTCCCCACTTTTTGCTAGGAGATCCAGGAGTTCTGTCACCTGCTTTCTATGCTCTTCAATTAACAATTTTAGGTGTCAGCTTGTCAGCCTCAGCAAAGATCTCTAGAGCTATAGGGGTCAGCATATCACTAACATAATCACTAGCTCCCATTGTTGCATCTACGATCCAGCTCTTCTCTGAAGTTCAGGACTAGCAGTGTATCCCACTAATAATAAGTGCTGGAATAAAAGGTAGAAGCTGAATAAAGCAAGAGATAATAGTCCCATAAAAGTGACTAAAAGTTCAAGTATGCAAAGTGAAAAATAAATGTGAATGAATGTGTATCTGGTTAAGATTATCGTATCGTTTAGGTAATGAAAGGAACTTTATGATACTTCACATAATTCATGCTCTAAAAATATTTCCATGGATAATTTGAATACATTCTAATATAAGAAACGCGCTTTGGAATTTATAAATTTTATGAAACCAGTAGAGAAGTGTCTGACATAGAGCTTAATGTTTGTGTGTGGGAGCTAATGACCAGTTAGCATAAAAAAATACCTTCGATTCCAGCAAAACAAAAGCACATACTGAAAAGAAGTCATTACTCACTATTTACAACATGTCAGGTAAATGGAAAGCATCTTTGCTGACTTTACTTCTGATATAAAATATTTAATAGCACCCTTCAATTTTGTTTACAATGGTTTGAGCTTATGGTTTACACACACACACACACACACACACACACACACACACATACATAATAAATATATACACCCCTCACATTTTTGTAAATAAATTTATTATATCTTTTCATGTGACAATACTGAAGAAATTACACTTTGATACAATGTAAAGTAGTGAGTGTACAGCTTGTATAACAGTGTAAATTTGCTGTCCCCTCAAAATAACTCCACACACAGCCATTAATGTCTAAACCGCTGGCAACAAAGGTGAGTACACCCCTAAGTGAAAATTTCCAAATTGGGCCCAATTAGCCATTTTCTCTCCCTGGTGTCATGTGACTCATTAGTGTTACAAAGTCTCAGGTGTGAATGGGGAGCAGGTGTGTTAAATTTGGTGTTATCGCTCTTACTCTCTCATAACGGTCACTGGAAGTTAAACATGGCACCTCATGGCAAAGAACTCTCTGAGGATCTGAAAAAAATAATTGTTGCTCTACATAAAGATGGTCTCAGGTGTGAATGGGGAGCAGGTGTGTTAAATTTGGTGTTATCGCTCTTACTCTCTCATAACGGTCACTGGAAGTTAAACATGGCACCTCATGGCAAAGAACTCTCTGAGGATCTGAAAAAAATAATTGTTGCTCTACATAAAGATGGCCTAGGCTATAAGAAGGTTGCCAAGACCCTGAAACTGAGCTGCAGCACGGTGGCCAAGACCATATAGCGGTTAAACAGGACAGGTTCCACTCAAAACAGGTCTCACCGTGGTCGACCAATCACGTTGAGTGCATGTGCAAAGCGTCATATCCACAGGTTGTCTTTGGGAAATAGACATATGAGTGCTGCCAGCATTGCTGCAGAGGTTGAAGGGGTGGGTGGTCAGCCTGTCAGTGCTCAGACCATACGCCACACACTGCATCAAATTGGTCTGCATGGCTGTTGTCCCAGAACGAAGCCTCTTCTAAAAATGATGCATAAGAAAGCCTGCAAACAGTTTGCTGAATACAAGCAGACTAAGGACATGGATTACTGGAACCACGTCCTGTGGTCTGATGAGACCAAGATAAACTTATTTGGTACAAATGGTGTCAAGCGTGTGTGGTGGCAACCAGGTGAGGAGTACAAAGACAAGTGTGTCTTGACTACAGTCAAGCATAGTGGTGGGAGTGTCATGCATAAGTGCTGCCGTCACTGGGGAGCTACAGTTCATATAGGGAACCATGAATGCCAACATATCCTGTGACACACTAAAGCAGAGCATGATCTTCTCCCTTCGGAGACTGGGCCACAGGGCAGTATTCCAACATAATAATGAACCTAAACACACCTCCAAGACAACAACTGCCTTGCTAGAGAAGCTGAGGGTAAAGGTGATTGACTGGCCAAGCATGTCTCCAGACCTAAACCCTATTGAGCATCTGTGGGGCATCCTCTAATGGAAGGTGAAGGAGCGCAAGGTCTCTAACATCCATTAGCTCCGTCATGGCGTCATAGAGGAGTGTAAGAGGACTACAGTGGAAACCTGTAAAGCTCTGGTGAACTCCATGCCCAAGAGTGCTGGGCATGGAGTTCAGTGCTGTAAAATAATGGTGGCCACACAAAATATTGACACCTGGGCCCAATTCGGGCATTTTCACTTAGGGGTGTACTCACTTTTGTTGCCAGCGGTTTAGACATTAATGGCTGTGTGCAGGGGCATCGGGAGGGGGGCAGGACCCCCCGAATGGGTCCCCGAAAAGCCCCGGGTGTCAGGCATGCACAATTTAATTGTTAGCCCCGAGCACTGCCGAGCGGGGACAGATACGATCTTGAGCGCCGCCGAGTGCGGCCCAAACTGGCTGAGTCACATAGCAGGTCCCGCCTTCTGGAGCCTGTAGCACCTATGATGGACGTCTCACTGGTCCAATGGCGGGATCGTGGGACGTGTGACGTCTATCATAGGCGCTGCAGGCTCCAGAAGGTGGGAACTACAATGCGGCCGCCACGCCACATCCATCCCCGCTCAGTGCTCGGGCGGGCAGCTCTCCTCTCCTCTGGCTGCCTCGCACACCACAACTGAGCTCCTGCAGGACACAACATGAAGTCTGGACTGTCTCCTGGTCAGGTAGGTCAGGGTATGTATGTCAGTGTAGGTCAGTGTAGGTAGGTTAGTATAGGTAGGTCAGGTAGGTAAAAAGTAAATATATTCCTGAGCTATTATGTGAATATAAATACAAACAACTGCTGCAAACTCAGAATGTGGGTCAATCCATACACAGAATATAAAAGGAATGGCTGGTGCTGCGCTGTTAAAACATGAAAGTATATATAGGGTTTTTCCTTTTTTTTTTTTTTTTATTTATGAACAAGGCTTGGCCGGGAGGAAGGGGTCAGGAGCAGAGCCACTCAGCCATTCTAGACCAAACCCCTAAATAGGTCCGCACCCACGGGAACCATCAGGGTAGAGGTTCAACGTTGGGTGCCTCTCTTGGGAGGATCTGTAAAGGGAGGGGGGTAATTGTTTTTTTTTTTTTTTTTTTGAGGTTAGGGAGGGGAGGGGAGTTTTCTCCTTTTTAATTTTTTTTCACCTTTTTGTTTTGTTTCCTTTTTTTTTCCATCTCTCCCTCGTCTACCGCCTCTCTCTCCTCCCCCCTGCCTAAGATGGAGGGCATAAGGGTAACCTCCATAAATGCGAAGGGACTGAATGTCCCGGAAAAACAGAAGATGCTTCTTAATGATTTAAAACGTTACTGCACAGATGTAGCATTTGTGCAAGAAACACATTTTAAGACGGGGTAGACTCCCATTTTTACAGAATAGGTTTTTCCCTAGTGCATACCATGCACATAATCAGGAAGCAAAATCTAAAGGAGTGTCCATATTGATATCCAATCGGATACCCTGGTCCCTTACGGATAAACGAATGGATGTGAATGGACGCTTCCTATTCCTTAAAGGCTGTATCGGAGGAGTGAAAGTGACGTTGGCTACGGTATACTCACCAAACACGCACCAAGATGCTTTTATAAACAACATTTTGACAAAATTGGTAGATTTCGCAGAAGGTAAATTGATACTTGGAGGGGATTTTAATATTTCCTTAGATCCCAGGGTGGACACCTCATCGGGACTTTCATCTATCCCGGGTGGGGTCAGGAAGAGTATCCTTAGGAAACTACGGGAGATGCAGCTGGTGGATGTATGGCTGATTTTACATGCAGGAGAGAGAGATTACACTTTCTTTTCCAACCCTCACCAGCTGTACTCCCGTATTGACCTATTTTTGGTACCACATTACCTATTAATGTCGGTCCTAGATGTGACTATAGGAAATATAACATGGTCGGATCATGCCCCAGTTACGCGGCATATCTCCCTGTCTGGCGGAGTTTATTCCCCGGGGTGTCGCTGGTGCTTAAATGAGATATATGGAGAAGATAGGGAGAAGATAGGGAGAGACATGATTGCCCAAAGGCAGGGTGCCTTTAGCCAATCATGGCTCAGGGGGCTAAGTCCAGGCCCCACACTATATAAGACTGTTTACACTGCGGCCGTATGTAGTGTGATAATGTGGAGAGATTGAGAGAACTTGAGCTAGATTAGGCAGGTTAGTTAGTGGCGTGCAGGCAGTTTAATATATATATATATATATATATATATATATATATATATATGTGTGTAAAGGCTGGCCTGTATTTGTGGGAGGAGCCTGATAGGGCTATTTAATCCTCCTCCTCTGTCAGGGCCAGTGTTGTCGGTATTTCTGGGTGGACGCACGTCACTTCGGCCGCAGCAATGGTGTTGGTTCCTCTCCCGGGCACCAGTCGCCCATCCCCCCTGTCATCCCTGGGTTCCAACGGCTTTGTGGAGGCCGCCCTGCCAATTCTCCCTTGCAGCCCATGTTCCATACAGCTTCGTGGGGGGGCAGCCGCCCGCTTCTCCCGGCGCTCATGCCGGGGGGGAGCGGGGCAGTCCATCCATCCTCCACCACCCACTTCCCCACTGCTCCCTCTGGCCAGTGTGCCGCCCGCCCACTTCTCCCGGTGCTCATGCCGGGGGGAGGGGGGCGTCCTTCCATCCTCCACCTCGCCACTCTCCCCTCAGCTCCATCTGGCCAGCGTGCAGCCCGCCCGCTTCTCCCGGCGCCCATGGGGGAGGGGGGCCTCCGTTCATCCATCCTCCTCTCACCCACTTCCAGGGCTCCGTTTGGCCAGGGTGCCGCCTGCCCACTTCCCACAGTGTTCAGAGGGGTGTTGTCTGTCTACCCACCACCTTTGCTGGGCTCAATACGGCATGGTGGGGGGGCCGCCACCCACTTCTCCCTTTCATCCCTGTGTTTCCTGCCAGCGCTGGGGGGGGGCGCCCGCCCGCTTCTCCCGGCGCTCATGCGGGGGGGCTTCCATTCGTCCACCCTCCACCCACCCACTTGCCACTCACCCGCCAGTTCACCTCCCTGGAACCCACGCCAGGCACCATGGAGGGGACGCCGGCACGCTTCCTGGTTCTCAAGGGGGGGGCGCTCACCTGCCTGCTCACCTCCCGTTACTCACGTGGGGGGGATCTCCGCCTGCCTCCCGGGCATCCACCATTTCAGTCACAAGTGTTTCATCATGGCGTTTCGGCCCCAGGATTTCTGTCATAGCGTTTCGGCCCAAGGTTTCTGTCACAGCGTTTCTGTCTAGCCGTTAGTCTCAGCGTTTTTCTGTCATATCGTTTGGCCCCAGGTTTCTGTCACAGCGTTTCTGTCTAGGTTAGTCGTTTTTCTGTCGTAACGTTCCTGACGTAGCATTCCTATCATAGCGTTTTCTGCCTCAGCAGTTCTGCCCCAGCATTTCTGTCATGGCGTTTCTGCCCCAGCATTCCTGTCAGCGTTCTGCCTCAGCATTTTCTGTCATAACATTCAGCATTCCTGTCTTAGCGTTGTGCTCTAACATTTCTGTCATAACGTTCTGCTCCAGCATTTCCGTCATAAGCATTCAGCCCCAGCATTTCTTTCTCTGCTTTTTAGTCATAGCGTTCTGCCCCAGCATTTCTCTCATTGCGTTGCTGCCCCAGCATTTCTGTCTTAGCGTTGCTGCACCAGCATTTCTGTCATAGCGTTTCTGCCCCAGCATTTCTGTCATAGCGTCTCTGCCCCAGCATTTCTGTCATATCGTCTCTGCCCCAGCATTTCTGTCATAGCGTCTCTGCCCCAGCATTTCTGTCATAGCGTTCTGCCCCAGCATTCCTGTCATTGCGTTCTGCCCCGGCATTGTCTCGGCGTACAGTCTCTGCGTTTCTGTCATAGCATTTCCTGCCCCAGCATTTCTGTCAGTGTTTCTGCCCAAGCATTTTTTCTGGCTCGGCATTCAGTCTCAGCATTTCTGGCTTGGCGTTTAGTCTCAGCATTTCTGTCATAGCGTTTCTGCCCCAGGATTTCTGTCATTGCATTTCTGCCTCAGCGTTCAGTCTCAGCGTGTTTCTGTCATTGTGTTTTTGCCCAGGATTTCTGTCATGGCATTTCGGCCTCAATGTTCTGTCATAGCGTTTCTGCCCCAGGATTTCTGCCATTGCATTGCTGTCAGAATTTCAATCTCAGCGTTTCTGTCATAGCGTTTCTGCCCCAGGATTTCTTTCATGGTGTTTCTGCCACAGGATTTCTGTCATTGCATTTCTGCCTCAGCGTTTCAGTCTCAGTGTTGCTGTCATTGCGTTTCTGCCCCTGGATTTCTGTCACTACGTTTCTGCATCAGCATTAAGTTTCAGCGTTTCTGTCATGGCGTTTTTCTGTCATGGTGTTTTTCTGTCATGGCGTTATTGCCCCAGGATTTCTGTCATTACATTTCTGCCTCAGCATTCAGTTGCAACATTTCTGTCATACTCCGGTAGCTGTTTTCATCTTCGTTGGTTGTCATGTCTCATCGTGTCTGTGTTCATGTTTGTTCCTGGGTCAGTTAGCTAGGACTCGTCAGGATCTATCACATCTACAGATCCATATGGGCTGAGGTTTCGTTTGTTAATGATTGTTGTCCACAATCTTCTCGCCCGTATACCATACGTCATACGATGCATGTTCATTCACCACACCTATACGACTACCCACCACGGTCTGTGGGTACACTAGCCCTGAGTTTTCAGTTAATTACCTGTCTCTGCACTGCAGGTTACTCTGGCTCACTTACTACTTACACAAGGGTTGGGGGGGTCCGTCGTCAGGTTCATTTACGTGCAGTGGTCTTGACATTTCTGCTCATGTTCTCATTCTTAGGTAGGCACAGAGGGGCGTTGTTGTTCTCATGTATGGTTGTCTGTCATTTCTCTAGTTTGTGTTCTCAGGTTGGGCCGTCTTGGCATCCATACCGATATCAACCATGCTTGCACTCACTTCCATCAGCCCTGCCCGTTGTTGGGGCTAGTTGATTGGTGCAGATGTCGTTTTGCCACTGGGCTCACCCTTGGGTCAGAAGCAGTCGTCAATTTTCTTTAGTTGATGTCCTGTTGCATAGAGGCCCTGGTTACCGCCCAAAAAATGTATAGTCTCTCTCAGGGTGTGTTCTAAGCCACGTCCCCTTGACGGTCCTTAGGTGGTAGGTTTGGGCAAACGTCATCATGATTCTGGATTCCACTCTCTGCTCTGATCTAGTCTAGGATGTTGCCTGGAGTACTGCTCAGGAACGTCAGTCCAGTCGTATTTTCCGATCCCCAGCCTGTTCCAGGTAGGGGGGCTTCAGTCACTTTGGGTATGTCTGTATCATGCCATGAGACTCATTTCCCCAGGATGGAGTCTGGCCCTCCTTCCTCAGTTCAGGATTCAGACTCGGTTGTTAGGTCTCAGGCTGACGCACGACCCGATCGTATCAGGTGGGACCAGTATTCTGTGTCTGGCATGGTTTCTCCATGTTTCACAAAGCTTATTGCCATGGCGCATGGCCCTTATCCACTTACTCCATCACATCCATCAGGTATCCAGCATTTCACACTCCTGCCAGTGGTCTTTTTTGCACTCACCCTCTCACTTCCCCATAGTATTTAGATCTTCTCGGCCATCATTTGCAGGGGTTCCTCGGGCCAGGCCTTGCTCCCTTCCCCCACGTATCCTCTCATTCACTAGCAGTTCATTCTCATGTCTGGGTTGTCTCGGGCATCAGGCTCAATCCAATCTTTCACGGGACGTTTAGTTGGGTTCTATAGGGGGTTCCATCTCATCACCAAGCCAGGAGTCGGTGGGTTTCTCCTGTCACAGCGGATACTTACTGTTGCCATCCGGGCGCACTATATTATATGTGTTGGATCATTACCTTCCCTTCTTCACCTAAATTTGTGTCTTTTTGCCCTCTTTTCAGGCATACTGACCAGCTAGGCCATGGCACACCTCAGGCTTTGGTTCTTAGGAATATCGCATTTCCCACTTGAAGACTCTGACTACAAGTGTAAAGTGTGGGAGGAGCCTGAGAGGGCTATTTAATCCTCCTCCTCTGTCAGGGCCAGTGTTGTCGGCATTTCTGGGTTCCCACCCACCCGTTTCCCCTAGCCTTTCATACATACTCATAGTATTTTTATTATTCTTTTTTTTTTTTTTCAATTAACTGTTTTATTGAACAAAAAGCAAATGAACAAACAAAACGGCAATACAGTGTTACATTATTTTCCGTATAACAGTGATTATACCAGTACAGACCTGTTAGTAAGAAGTATGTAAGTAGCAAACCATAAGTCATTATGTAGAAATATATTTGTACTGCCATACATCAAATAGAGTGTATTACCAATCTCAGTGCAATTTATATATGGAAGGAGAAGATATAGATAGTAAAAGTAGGTGAAATGGGAAAAGATGGGGAGGGGGGGGGGGTTGATGCGGCTTGACCATCAGCTCAGGGCGAAACCTCATGTTTGTGCCATTCCTCCCAAACTTTATCATGTACTTCAAGTCAGTCCCGTAGTCTGGCTGTCATTTTTTCCATTAATTCTATGTCTTTGATTCTGGTGTACAGGTCTGGGCGGGAGGGTGGGGCCTGTCTTTTCCAATGGAGGGCGATCAAGCACCGTGCAGCTGTCAGAACCTGGCTAAGTAGCTTTTTGGAATGTTTGGGGATTTGTGGGGGTAATAGTCCTAGTAGAAATGATTTTGGTATTTTAGGTATCTGTGTGCCGCCAGGTTTAAAAGTAGTTGTTGCGTTTCCCCCCAAAAGGGTGTTATTTTGGGACATGTCCAGTAGATGTGGTATAGGGTACCCTTATCCGCTAGACAGCGCCAACATCTGTCCGAGCTGGAGGGATATATAGCGTGCAGTTTGTCTGGTGTCAGGTACCAAAAGTAGAGGATTTTGTATGTGTTCTCTTTGTAGAGCGTGCAATAGGAGCTTTTCGCTGCCTGCGACCAAATCGTTTGCCAAGTAGTTTCTGGAATTTCCTCTCCAATAGCCTTCTCCCATCGGAGCATGTATGTATGCTTCCCCTGGGTGGAGAAGGAGTAGTCATTTAATAAGCTATATATGTCTGATATGATACCTCTACGTGCTGATCCCTCCAGTATTATACTCTGAAACGGGGTGGGCGCTGAAAATTGGAGAGTCGGGGCGAAGGACTGGGCATAGTGTCTAATTTTTAGATACCCATAAAACACCTGGCGGGGCAAGTCAAATTTTTTCTGGAGTTCGGCAAACGAGTGCAGTCTGCGTGTGCAGGGATTCACCAGGTGGCCGAAATGAAATAGGTTGCGTGTAGCCCAGGGCGAGGACATCAGATGCGTGAGACCTGCAGGCATTCTGGGGTTATACAGAAAGGAGGTCAAAGGTTACCTCTCGGAACTCAAGTTATGCGTTCGGGCAAGCCTGCGCCAGAGCTTTTTAAGATGTAGCATGGGACCTAAAAGCCGGGTCGGTTCAACCTCCACGTCTGCGTTCCAGAGCATACTATTGGGGTGTATGGGGGTGAGCCATAGTTTTTCGATCTCAGTCCATCTATTATAGGACTTTTGGGGGAACCAGGTCAAGACATGCAATTGGGCAGCTTGGTAGTATCTGGTCAAGTCGGGGAATGCTAATCCTCCGGCTGTGCGGGTCACTGTCAGTACTGACCGTGGGACTCTGTGTCTCTTGTAGTTCCACACAAATCTGATTAAGTTGGCTTGAAGTTTTCTTAGGTCTGTGTAGGGGATTGGTATGGGTAATGTTTGAAAGAGGTATAGGAGTTTAGGGAGGATATTCATCTTAATAGACACCACCCTCCCCAAAAGGGAAATATGATGGGCCTTCCACTTCTGTAAGAGATCCCTAATAGACCGGAACAGGGGCGGGAAGTTGGTTCGGTATAAAGTAGCGTAAGACTGGGTAATCTGGACCCCCAGGTATTTCAGAGCCACTGTCCTCCAGTGATAAGGAAAGCAGCTCTGTAGGTGTTGTACCTTTGCGTTTGGAATATTGATGGGGAGGGCTTCTGATTTGGCCGCATTTATTTTGTAGCCGGATAGGGACTTATAGAGATCTAGTTCGGCATGTAGATTGGGAAGTGAGGTTCTGGGTTGGGTCAGTATTTTTATTATTCTTACATTCAGGGTATGCCCTCTTTTCAGGCATACTGACCAGCTAGGCCATGGCACACCTCAGGCCTTGGTTCTTATGAATATGGCATTTCCCACTTGAATATACACAGTATATAAATATATATATATATATATATATATATATATATATATATATATATATATATATGCAGCACTGACCCCCGAAGGAGCTGCTGGTTTTTGTTGGGCTTACGTTACCTCACCTTTTAGCTGTGTCCGTCATAAGGGTCCCGTTGTAGAGTTGATTAAAGAATATTGGCTCCGACACTTAGTCCTGATTCCAAAGCTTTATAAAAGAACATCAATTTTGCAATAGAGGGGTAGAGGGTTAAGGGGTATTCAGGTACCTTGTAAAATTGCGGGTTAGAGGTATTTCCTTGATCCAGAGGACAAACAGCTTCCACAAACTGGATCCAGTAATCACCGGATAGGCCTCTCTCACTGACCTAGCAGCCGATGAGATGCTCGGTCAAAGTCTCTGCCACAGACTTGTCAATTTAGCGACATCGTTGTGCAATCCTCTGCCACAGGAAGGCACAACCAGCAAATTGTTGCAAAATCAAAAGAACTGTCACACAGTACCAGTTTTTTTCAGCCTGTCCGGCGGTACTGTGTGGTAGGTGACCCAGGATGCGTCCTCCAACTGAGTCTCCAGGCTCTTTCAGAGATACCAGCTTTGTTGCTCGGTCCTCTCCTGAGAAAGTCCTCCCTGGATCCTCCAGTCACCTGGCTTCTCCCCGCAGGCAAGACAGCACAGGATCACCCCTGGATCGGTAGGCCCCAGAGCCTCTGGGCCTAACCTTCAGTTGCAAAGCCTCGGGCCAGCCGGCCCCGAGACATAGAGTAAGGCAGCACACACCTTAGGCCAGGAGGGCCATGAGATCGGGATAACGAAGCCCAAAAAATGGCGTCTGTACCTTAAATACCCCACTCCCATTGGGCTGTTTCTGAGTAAAAGGGGTACCCAATGCATTTAGCCTGTTGCATTTCCAACACTTACCGGAGGTGACAGCGACACCCACATTGAAGTGGAAACTAGCACAACCCAGCTAAACTGGTACAGAAACCAGAACTTTAGCATAATTAGTCTGAGCCAAACTGCTGCTTCAGACAACTTTAAATTTACAAAAATAATAGCGTCTGCTTATCAGGAGCAGGGCGCTACATATATATATATATATATATATATATATATATATTATACACACACACACACACACACACATACCAGGCCCTTGGGTCTGGTATCGATTTTTAAGGGGAACTCCACTCCAATTTTTTTTAAAAAAAAATATCATGGGGTCCACCCTGAAATCCATACCAGGGTGCCAGGTGTGATGAAAATGAGGATGACAGGGGGTGGATTGTTAGCAAGGTTTCCGTGGGTTGCCAGGTGGGATGAACATGATGATGAGGATGACAGGGGGTGGGGTGTTTGCAAGGATGCAGTGGGGTGCCAGGTATGATGAAGTATGATGAAGATAAGGATGACAGGGGGTGATGTGTTTGCAAGGTTGCACTGGGGTGCCAGGTGTGATGAGCATGACAGGGGGTGGAATGCTAGCAAGGTTGCAGTGGGGTGCCAGGTGTGATGAACATGAGGATGACAGAGGGTGGGGTGTTAGCAAGGTATCCGTGGGGTGCCAGGTGTGATGAAGAGGAGGATGACAGGGGGTGGGGTGTTAGCAAAGTTGCAGTGGGTTGCCAGATGTGATGAACACGAGGATGACATGGGGTGGGTGTAAAAAAGGTCTCCTCTTTAAGCCTGGAGTGGAGCATAGAAAAGAGTCCAGGGAGAGTCCAGAGTGAGTCCAGACTGGCCGATGAGAAGAGAAGAGATGGTGAGAGGACTTAATTCTTTCTTGGCAGCCCTTAGGGTAGTTATCCCTGCTACTGGACCCAGAAGGTACACTCTCATAGATGGAGAAACTGCTTACTGCTGACTTACTATTTGACTGTTATGTGAACTACCTCAATAGAATTGAGTTGTACCAAGCTTGTAGCTGCTTTTAGTGCCAGGATTGGGTCCTTAGTATCCTTCCTGTGATAAAGTGGTATAGTGCCCTGTTAAGCTTATGCTAGACTGTGCATCTCATAAGGAACACACGTGGAGAAGTAGGATCACAGTAAAACCAACTCGGGGTAAACCTGGACAGGCTAGGGGATGGTGGTAGATAGGGGAGTAGGAGCCCTATTCTGTAACCATGTGGTGTTGTGCTCAATGCAAGAAGTGTCTCCAGTAAGAAGAGCCTGGCTCCTCTGACAGGGTCGGAGCATGGGAACCCACCAGGAGACAGCAAAAACATTGGAGGTTGTCCCAGCCATTAACCCACCTGAGGTGGCAACAGCTGATGATGTGCCTGTGACAGAGCAGTGGACACAATCATCTGCATCAGAGCAGCTGCTGGCAGTGGCAGGCATGGAGCAAGTGACCAAGGAGTGTTTGGAGTCCAAGTTGTGTGCTCTGGGCTCGCTATCGGGGGGATGAGGTAGTCTTTGCATCACCCTTATAATTTAAAACCTCCTCCTGAGGGCACAGAGTGTCCTGCTACTCCAGTCCCTGCTATAGCACCGAAGGAGACACCGGCTTTATTGGATATGCTTCTCCCTCTGCAAGGCACTTTATGGTCTGAAAGTTGGGACGGTTCTGGCTCTGCTCCAGCAGCTCCTTTACCAGAATACACTGTGCCTATCTGGGTCCCTAATTCTTATCTTCCTCCAGGAGAGGGTTGCGACAGGAAAATTAACCGTTTCTCCCACCTGCAAATCTGTTGCCCTATATACATATATATAGGGAGTTTTTGCAATTAATAGACAAAGAACGTCATTCTACATATGAACGATGTGTGTGGGAGCATCTATGGGTTTTGGAGCAGCTATGCTCCCTGGAAGAGGATGACAGCAACACAACTGGTTTCCAGCAGTGTTTCTGAGAGTTCAGTGTGAGGTGCCATATTATGGTGGAATATTATGATAAAAGGTGATTCTAGTCCGGCCAGGTGAGGAGAAGATTTAAGCCTCGTACACACGCTTAGATTTTCAGATGACCGAACATCCGTTGTTTGTGGCATGCTAGTCTCATGTCGAAAATTAAGAGGTTACTCACAATGCAAAAATTTTCGTACGACAGAATACAATGTCAGAAGTGACGTAATGTGTTGAATAGTTTTGTATGTATTCTTTTGTGTGACGGAACGTCCCTACACTCCTCTTGAGTGCGTTCGTCATATATCACTTCCTCTCAGTCTGGATATAGGTATAAGATATTCCAACCGCTCCCAAGCACCAAACGAGACAACACTTGCTTGGTGCCAACATGGACTGATCTTTATTACAAAGCCAAGCTCACATTTATACAGAGTAGAAGAGGAGATCCCCCCTCCCTCTCATATTACTCTAACAATACACCTGTAACAACTTAACATAAACTAATTAGCTAATTCCTTTAAGCAGCCGATGTGACTCAGGATTTCACTACAGGTCAGACTTCTTGTCACCGAGATAAACACAGTTGATTATAAATTATCATAATTACAACCACACAACATTTCATCACAATAGCAGGAGACCACCAGTAACAGACGGAGCGTCTCCTGCATTGTGCAGAGGACAATGGGATCAGCCAACTCAATTAACATCTTGAGTTCATGACACTAGCATCTGAGAGTGTATGTCCCAACAGCATGAGACACACACATTATATATATATACACATATATACAGCATTGAATCTGACTGAGGTTCTCCTTCACCCTGTGCCCCTTAAAATCCAGGGCCCATAATCGGTGGGCAGGAGGCTCGTAGTTAGTCCTCTCAAAAAGCCTGTGTCCCGGCTAGGTCTGTCACATTTTGTTTCTGAGTATGCGTAGCCTTGCTCTTACAATTTTTTTCGTACGAAAACCGGACTAATGAAACAACAAAAAAAGTGAAATTGGCTGTTGGAAGCACCGTACTAGCGGTCCGAAAATCGGCAGACAACTCGTACAAATTTTTCCATCTGATTTTCGGATCGTGTGTATGAGCCTTAACCTGCAGTTTCGGCATACACACCCTAAGACTGCGAAGTGAGTCCATATCCCTGACACTAGATATTACATTAGGACTCAGTTTGTGTTCCCACTTGAATAAGTATATAGTGCGGCGCTCAAAGTGTTCAATAGTGATTATTAAACATATACTGTGAAATAATATATAATAATAGAAAAAATTCTTTAAAAATTATATATCACCAAAATAAATAAATATAAGTGACCAATAGTGGAACTATATTCCATATAGAATATCCATTAAATTACAAATGGTGAAATATACTGATTACAGACAAAACGTGACTGAATTGAGACCATCACAAATAAACAGTATAGTGTCTCAAAATTTAAAAATAATTGTTATAAAAATCAATATTACAACATAATAGTGACTTAAGTGAATACAGTAAAACATAAAGTGACTTGTGCGGCTTGTCTGATGTACTCCGTCACCGATTAATGGAAGGCTTACCGACTATCGTGGACTCAGGTAGGCTTACGCCATATGAGTCAAAATTGCTGTATGGTGTTTGCAATACACCGATGTGGGCAGTTGTTCCAATTTGTGATGTCTGGTAACCGACGACAAGACTATGCGTTGAGTGGTTGATGGAAAGTAGGAGTGGTAGGCAGGTATAGTATGTGGCTCATCCCCCAATGGTATTACCAATAAAGAGAAAATGAGACCATAGCGTAATACCGTCAAGCAAGTTAAAATTTAATGAACATATAAAATGGGTACTCACATGTACAAAAGCTTATTTAGGCATGTATGAAAAGAAATTGGCAGCAGTGGCATCAGCAAGTCTTTCCCCCGACGCGTTTCGCCTTAATGAGGCATCATCTGTGTTCCCACTTGGTATGGACTCCAGTTGTGCCTTTTTGGACATATTGCACTGTCTATTTTTGACAATGTGCTTATGTTTACCTGAGTTGTATATGTTGTAAATATTTGCATATAGTCATTTGGTATGTTGTCTATATAATGCACTAATATTCTGATTTTGAATTAGGCGGCAAATGCAATTTATTTTGTATTGCTCTGATGTTGTTTATGCACTTGTCTGTTTCTCTTAAAGTATAAGTAAACTTTGTTTATCGTTTTGGATAGAATGGAGAGGGATTAGAACACTTGTTAGGTATTTATTAGTTCTTCTGCTGCCATTAGGGTGAACTACCCTCTCTATTTGTCCTGTTTACCATTATTATTGAGAGTGAAAATTAAAAAAATCCCAAATTTTTGGTTGTCCCCAGAAAAGTAATAACGGGAAACTAGCAATGGGGGCACTAGCTCCCTGTGACCTGGGCTTTAATTTGCAGGGATTTTCTCTCACTTCTTGTTTTGGCTATGGGACAGGGCGTGAAGTTAAATCTCACCAATGGGACATATATGGCAAAAGAGTGACAGGGCTTATAACCCTTCCTTACGCTATCAAAAAAAAAAAAGTTTTGCCTATCGTTCTACTTCAAGTGAATGTGTACAGGCATGTCCTCTGTACATGCTATAGTTAAAGTAGAACTATATGCAAACCTTTTCTTTTTCTATTTGGATAGAGGGTTATGACCCCTGTAAGATTTTTTTTTCGCCATCTGTGTCCCATTGCAGAGATTTCCCTTCATTTCCTGTCCCATAACCAAACAGGAACAAGAGGAAATACCTGCAAATTGAGGAAATTTCTTTGGGCCCCCTCCCAGGTCACCAGGCATAATGTCCCCTTTGGAAGAGTTCCCCTCTATTACTTCTCTGGAGACAACCCAAAATTTGGGATTATTTTTTACTTTCACTTTCACTTAATGATAATGGTAAACAGGACAAATAAAGACAAACTGACAGATATTATAATCCCTCTCCATTCTATCCAAAACTAAAAAAAAGTTTTACCTTTAATTATACTTTAACCGCTTCCCGACCGCCTCCTGCACATTTACGTCGGCAGAATGGCACGGCAAAAGCACGTACCAGTACGTCCCCTCTAATTGCCCAGCCGGCGGCGCGCTCGCAAACTCTGTCGGGAGCTCCGTGACCACGGCCGCAGGACCAGCGGCCCCGATCGCCACTGGTGTCCCGCGATCGTGTCACAGAGCTGAAGAACGGGGAGAGGTCTGTGTAAACAAACCTCTCCCCGTGCTTCCTACACTGCCTGTCACTGATCGGCTGTTCCCTGTCATCGGGAAAGCCGATCAGTGATGTCAGACGCCAGCCACGCCCCCTACTGTAAAAAAAAACACACACACGTCACACTAACTCCTCCCCGCCCCCTAGTGGTTAACTCCTTCGCTGACACTGTCATTTACATAGGAATCAGTGCATTTAAATAGCACTGATTTCTGTATAAATGACAATGGTCCCAAAAATGTGTCAAAAATGTCCGATGTGTCCGCCATAATGTCGCAGTCACAATAAAAATCGATGATCGCCGCCATTACTAGTAAAAAAAAAAATATTAATAAAAATGCTATAAAACTATCTGCCATTTTGTAAACGCTATAACTTTTGCGCAAACCAATAAATAATTGCTAATTGCGATTTTTTTTTAACAAAAATATGTAGAAGAATACGTATCGGCCTAAACTGAGGAAAAAAAAATGTTTTTTTTTATATATTTTTTGGGGATATTTATTATAGCAAAAAGCAAAAAATATTGCATTTTTTTCAAAATTGTCGCTCTATTTTTGTTTATAGAGCAAAAAATAAAAACCAAAGCTCTACTTGTGGGAAAAAAAGGACGCCAATTTTGTTTGGGAGCCACGTTGCAGGACCGCGCAGTTCCTGACAGGATCATTTATAAGCCTGGGGTGGAACATAGCAAAAAGGAGTGCAGGGAGAGGCCAGACTGGCTAATGAGAAGAGAAGAGCCAAGAGAAATAGATGGTGGGAGAACTCAATTCCTTCTTTGCTACTCCTGGGACAGGCATCCCTGCTACCTGGCACAGAAGGTACACTCTTATGCAGCATACACACGATTGGAATTTCTGACAACAAATGTTCGATGGGAGTTTGTTGTTGGAAATTCCGACCGTGTGTAGGCTACATTGGACATTTTTTGTTGGAATTTCCGACAACAAAAATTTGAGAGCTGGTTCTCAATTCCGATCGTGTGTACACAATTCCGACGCACAAAATTCCACGCATGCTCGGAATCAAGCAGAAGAGCCGCACTGGCTATTGAACTTAATTTTTCTCGGCTTGTCATACGTGTTGTACGTCAGCGCGTTCTTGACTTTTGGAATTTCCGACAACATTTGTGCGACCGTGTGTATGCAAGACAAGTTTGAGCCAACATCCGTTGGAAATAAATCCAAGGATTTCGTTGCCGGAATGTCCGATCGTGTGTACGCGGCATTTCAGATGGAGAAACTGCTCACTGCTGACTTAGAGAATTCACCATTTGACTGTTATGTAAACTACCTCAATAATGTGGTGAAGTAGGATAGTTCCCTATGCTAAGTTTACCAGGGCTCATGGGGAAAAAGGATCCTTGTGAAAACAACTCAAAGAAGTGTCCCCAGCTGGAAGAGTGTTGCTATTGCAGGTGACAATGAGTATGGTGAGTGGGTGTACAGGGCACTCCATGTTTATGACACACTGTATTAGACATGTGCAATTCGTTTTGTTTTTGTTTCTTTTCGTTATATTCGTTCATTCGTTATCGTACGAATGAACGAACGATTCGCTAAAAATTTTAACGAATCGTTCGAATCGAACGAATACGAAAAACAACGAAAATCCGAAAAAAAAAACAAATTAGAAACAACGAATCTACAAAAGAAGAAAATCCGAAAAACTAAAACAGGAACAACGAAAATAAAAAGAACGAAAAAATTCGTACATTCGTAACTTTTTTTTTTGTTGAATTGGTAATTTTCCGTGTCCCTTACAATGGCGCTGCTTAACGTGCCTTGAATGGATTGAACGAAAAAATTCGTACATTCGTAACTTTTTTTTTTTTTTTCGATTCGTAATTTTCCGTGTCTCTTACAATGGCGCTGCTTAACGTGCTTCGAATGGATTGAACGAAAAAATTCATACATTCGTAACTTATTTTTTTTTTCGATTCGTAATTTTCCGTGTCTCTTACTGCTTAACGTGCTTCGAATGGATTGAACGAAAAAATTCGTACATTCGTAACTTTTTTTTTTTTTTTTTCGATTCGTAATTTTTCATGTCTCTTACAATGGCGCTGCTTAACGTGCTTCGAATGGATTGAACGAAAAAATTCGTACATTCGTAACTTTTTTTTTTTTTTTTTTTTGCGATTCGTAATTTTCCGTGTCTCTTACAATGGCGCTGCTTAACGTGCTTCGAATGGATTGAACGAAAAAATTCGTACATTCGTAACTTTTTTTTTCGATTCGTAATTTTCTGTGTCTCTTAAAATGTAATAATAGCATACACATTACATAAAATTATGAATTATGCTCCGATTACGAATCTACGAATGTTACGAAAGTACGAATAAATACGAATGCGTCCGAATTTCGAATAAACGAAAATTAAACTAACGGAAAAACGAATCAACGAAAAAATAACTCTTGCGAATTTACGAGTCGTTACGAATACGAACACCGACGACTTATGAATTTACGAATCGTTACGAATACGAACACCGACGACTTACGAATTTACGAATCGTTACGAATCAACGGAAACGAAAGAAACAAAACGAAAATAAACAAATTTTTCTGTTGTGCACATGTCTACACTGTATGTACATGTGTGTGGGTACAATGGAGTACATTAACTTTAGGAGATAACACACACGCACACACATTGTAAGGATAATGACTTTGTATTGTACTTGATGAAGTTCTTATGTGACCATGGCTTGGTGTGCCTTGGAAAATAGACTTCAAGGGACCAGCCGCACACATGGAGGGAGCCTGTTGAGCAAGGTAAACCTTATCCCCTGAAGTTAATAAACATGGGGCCCCCACAACAAGGGTAGTTTTCTCACAAACAGAATCAGTGACACCCTATTCTGGCATCATATATTTTGAATGTGTAAATTTTTTACATTATTGTATGGTTTACTTTGCATGTGTGTGAGCCTTTAAATTCTTTGTTTACAACAGAAATGTCAGAACCCAGAGTGTTGGAGGTGTCGGAGGACTTGCAAGGTCAGGGAAACCAGTGGGGTATAGAATCTTTGAGTGGCCCTCAAGGGGTAGCGCTACACTCCAATAGCAAAATCTGCAAAAAATTTTAAGTAGGCCATGAGGGGTACTTATTCATTCTGTAGTGCATAAAGTCTCCACAAAGCTCTCAGCTGGTCTCGCCACATCCAGATGCCTAAATTCGGAAACTGGGATATGTATACTTGGTCAGCAATTCCTAAAACAAAAAATGCATAATATATTTATGTAACACAAGAGTAATTCTCTCTCATCAACTTGTGCGTGCAGCCGTATCAATGTATATTCAGAAATGATTAGAAAAATACAAACAGAAAAGTATCTACAGTATACATTGGGCTCAACCAAAAAATTCGTAGCTTCATGTTGGTTTGGTTTGTAATGAAACACAATATGGGAACTTAGTACAGTTAGATTAAGGTACAATATATGGTTTTTAAAATGCCATTAAAATGTAACTGAGATACAACGATCGAATGCTTCTGCAAAGCAGGAAACTCATTTGGATTCTAAAGGGATTCCAGTAAGATTATGTGTTTGTATGCCTACAATTTGATAAATGCAAGGAAAAATAGAAATGAACATCTCAGAGTTATTACTGAAAACAGCACAAGGCTGAGAAGCAATGTGAAAGAAACTATAAAGTAGGTAGTATACTATATACAGTGTGTATATCTATATCTATATATATATATATATATATATATATATATATATATATATATATATATTTACATATATAGTGATTTATATGTATAACTTTTTATTCACAATTCCTTATACTTTCATGGTTATATTCTAATTGCACCCCTCCGCCGTTGCATACCAATAACATAGACAGGCATGTCAAACTGGTGTTTTTGGGTTCCGTTCAGCCTTCTCATACTATTTTTGTGGCCCTTGGTGGTTTAAGGATTTTAACTGAACAAGGACTCTTCTCCAGGTCGAAAAAGCTATACTTCCTTACTTAATTTTGCAGCTCAGTACTTCAGAAAATGTTTTCAAGTCCCATTTCATGGGTAAAATGGTGTAAATCGCAACAGTAACTACAGTGATGAGTACCAAAGTACTGTAGATCTTTTTTTTTCTGGAATTAAGTAGGTTTGGCCCTCAATAGACATGATGTTACCATTTGAAGATTAAATTAATTCTATTTAGTCTGTTGTTTCATTTGAGTTAACTTTGACATGTTTGGCCTAAACCTTTACACATCCCCAATCTGAAAACGTTTTTATGTGTGCTTTATTCACCGTTTATTCTTCTTTTATACCCCATGATGGAACATCAATGCTCACTCATGCTACTTGGTTACATGCATCTGAAATTTAATATTAAACAGATTGACTTGGAAGCACCAGTTTTTTGAGTAACACCTGTCCATTCAGCCCACCCTGTCCAGCAAGGTATACTCACTCTTCTATGCTCCAGTCTACCCACTGATGGGTTCAAGCTGCCATGTCTGATGGTGTCAAAGCTTTCATGGGTGGTTGGCATCACTACCATTCATGTGACAGTATGTAGGCTTACCAGTTGGTTGCCAGGGAGTAGCACTGTCACAGTGGAGAAGGAGGTTACATGCTCTGTAAAGCGATGGAGCAAGGAGCACAAGGCAGGTTATTATACCTTGTGAGAGTTTAGGTTATCAGGGGCACTGTCACACTGCCCTGAATAGGCAAAAGGACTGTGTGAACCTTCAGTGAATTTGCCTGTTGATATGGCAGCTCTAGCACCTTAAACTTAGGAATAACTAATTTAGTCTGTAACATAATGACTACGTTCACACTTCTTTTAAGACATGTTATGTTTAAGACATATTTTACAATACCAAAGCTACATCCTGCTGCAATCTAAAGGGAGATTTTTAACACACTGTACACACACCACATCAAAATCCATAGGTGTGAATGCACCCCAAACTTTCCCATAACCTAACCTCTTTATTGCTGCCATAAGGAAAGAGCCAGAGTGTATTTGTAGATGGCAAGAGCTTTACATCAACCCTCCAATTACGCTAAAACCTTCCTGATGTAAAAAGTCATTGCACCACATAGAACCTAAATTACTCAAATAAGTGAAAAACGAGCAGGGATAATCACATAGCTTATCTGACTGATCAATACATATTGTACAGCCCTAGTTTGCTGTGTATGTTGGATATCCAAATGTTTCCTATAATGGATCCTGTAAGACACAGCACAAAATATGCATGCCAATATTTTCTAAAATATAGATTAGAAAACAAGAATGTGGAGGGAATGGACGTGCTGACGTAACGTTCAGCATGGAGGGAGGGGCCTGAGCCCGTCAGCTGGCGAGGACAGGAACGCGGCTGAGGAGAACGCCGGCTCCCCGCTGACCGTGCGGGATTCCGGGGACGGCGCGCCTCATCCCCGGAGAACACAGTGGCCCCCAGCTACTAGGAAATGGGGGACCCACAACGTAACCGCAACCGTAACCGCCGACAGGACACCACATCCGGGTAGGCGGCGGGCTGCTTCCCGCGATCACCGCACGGCTGCCCCTTCCGCTGGCCCACATCCTCCGCTGCACGCCTCCCCGCACACCCCCCGCCTCGGCACCACACTCAAGGAATCCACAGCAGAAGAAGTGACAGCCAGCAGAAGCGACCGCTTGGGTCCGTGAGTATATCAACCAAGTCAGGCTCCACAATCAGGGAACACTGAAGATAAGGTAAGGCAACAGTTATGCCATAATGGTTTGAAGATCTCTCGTAGTGCCTTTTTAAAAAAAAAAAAAAAAAAAAAAAAAAAAAAAAAAGCCAAACATACCTGTTGCACTGCATAGAGGGGGATAACCCCCCTCAAAGATCGGGACTATCAAGACTGGGACTGTGGGGGCTCTGTTTGGGACTGCATTGGGACTGCATGTAAATGTGGCCACCTGGATATCACACTACAATAGGGTGGAGGCTAACAAGAAGGTCCACTAAAATTGGCTTATGTAGACAGACGGTATGCGAGTGCGGCACGTTGCACTAGTCACCTACGAGAACCATAGACTGCAATAGAGGCCGCGTACACCCAGGACTCTCAGGACTCCCAGGGGGTAACATACCACACTCCGCTAGCAATAAGGGAGTACACCTGGGCGCCTCAGCTGCATACAGCTATTTGGGTGGCTTAAATCTCAGAGACTCTGGGTAAAATATACCCATGCCAAAATACACCGCTTAGTGAACAGCTGGACCACCAGGGAGAAGGCCGCTACAGGGGAGCCCTAGGAGAGCCCCACCGAGAAGCTGAGCCATAGTCTGACCTGTAGATTGCCTTAAACCCTGCGCCTGGGAGAGGGAAAGCCTATCTAGGTGACACTGGTATAGGGGTGCAGTACTGACTGAGGTAGGACCCACATCTGACGGTCGGTTCACGGCAGAGACCTCTACACCCTAGCTACACTCCAGCTTTCAGAGAAACGCAGGAAGACAGCCACCCTAGGGCACCTCTTAAAATCCACAGCACTATTCGCTTGGGAGCACATATCGACAATAGGGAGGGGTCAGACACCTCATCCCCGACACAGACTGAGGAGCTACCGCTGACGTACGTGACAGCAGACCCACCAGCCCCTAGGTATCTATGCCTAGGGACATCACTGAAGGCTGAAGACATCAAAATAAGCCTTATCCCCCCGGGGGCCACCACTCGGTGTAGGATTCAAAATTAACTCAACACAAGGCGAGGAGTGGGCAGGGGCATCTCTGGGTCGCCCTCTCCATCCTGCCGGGAGGTGCCTCAAGGAGGACTCTTAACCTGGCATCCTCAGTCTGGGATAATAAGGCGACAGCCTAGGGAAGCTTAAAAAAAAAAAAAAAAAAAAAACTCCAATATAAGGGGGCACAAAGGCAGGCTTGGTCTGTTACTCTCTCAAGCTGGGGAAAAGAATAAGAGGAACGAAAAGAAACATGAGCAAAGAGTCTAATAAATTGCCTAAGAAAGGGGCCGCTAAAGCACAGAAAAACGATTCAAGTTCTATAAAACACTATCTCAGACAGGGCGCGAGCCCGACAACTTCAGTGCCAGATCATTCCCCTAAGACCTCCAAGGTAAAGGGCAAAGTCCATAAACCAGATACAGTCCTTGATCAATCAAGGGCGGAACATACAATAGAAAGTGAGAGTGACGGGAGTAGGATGGACGAGCCGCCAAGGGGGTCTCAACCCCCCTCCAAAATAGAAATGGAGGAGATGATGCTGAGGCTGGAGTCCGTAATTAAGGGGGAAGTTAACAAACTGAGGGAGGACATGAGCCATTTGTTGACCAGAGTGGAGGGGATGGAGAAGAGGGTTGATAATATGGAACAAGAAATCTCAGACTTAAGGGGGCAACTAAAGAAGACCCAAACAAACCAGAGAGATACACTTTACAAAATGGAAGACCAGGAAAATAGAGATAGAAGGCAAAACATAAGAATTCGAGCAATCCCAGAACATCGAGGAGAGGATTTGGAGAAAATTATTAGAACGCTCTTCTCCCCTTTTATCGGAACTAGAGACGATCATTTTCCCAGATTAGAGAGAGTGCATCGGATAGGCAGGATGGATCCCTCTGAGTCAAGCAGAACCCGGGATGTCATAGTACGATTTAGTCATTTTAAAGACAAGGAAGACATCTGGCAAAAGATCAGAGGAAAGACTCCCCTAGAGTTTGAAGGGGCGGAAATCCAGATATTTGCTGATTTATCAGCCAGAACCCTCGAGAGAAGACGGCTGCAGAGACCCCTACTAGAGACTCTCCGCAATAACAACGTTAAATACATCTGGGGATTCCCTGCATGCCTGATAGGCACAAAAGAGGGCAGATCGGCCAAGCTGAGATACCCAGAGGAGCTGTCCGAGTTTTGTAGGAAACTTGATATTCCGGTCCCTGACCTTGCGGGGTGGGCGGAGATGGGCTAAAAATTGAAAGTTACACGATGGTGGTGTGCGGGGGGGGGATTGGGGGGGGGGGGGGGTAAACCAAGGGGGGGCACCCAGGTGGGGTCAGTCCGGCCCTCGTCGGCTGGCTCACTCATGGGCCCAGCGGCTGCTGGGCGGGTGGGTGGGTCCTTAGGGGCGGGCCAGAATCCTGCCTCTCCAGAGAGTCTGAGTTGGAGAGAGGCCAAGTGAGGATGGCACTCCTTAACTCAGAGACCCAGGAATGGGTAAGAGGGGGTAGAGAGGGGGGGGTATAGAGGAGGGTGGGGGGGGGGGGGGGGGGCTTTGTGAGGGGGGGGTGGTATGGGAAAGAGGGGGGGAGAGTGAGACGAGGTTGGGTGGGGGTGGGGGGAAGAGAAGGGGTACAGGGGAGGGAGGAAGGGTGTAGGGAGGGAGACCCCGCCGCTGGGGGACGCAAGGGGGACAAGGAGGCAAAGTCAATATATTTGGATGTCAGAGATTAAATTTCTTACATATAACGTGAGGGGGCTAAACGCCCCAGGTAAACGGCAAAGAGTCCTGGAAGAGGTCAAGAGATATGGGGCCAGCTTGGTTTTTTTACAGGAAACCCATCTCTCCCTTAGCTCGAATATTAAACTCTTCTCAAAAGCCTTCCCTATCTGGTATTACAGTGACACAGTTTCAAGCAGAACTAGAGGGGTGGCTATAGGGATGGCGAAAGATTTGCAGTTCAAACTAGAAGAAAGGAAGGTGGACCCGGAGGGAAGATTCCTGTTTTTAAGGGGCACTCTCTTCGGGATAACATACACCCTAGCAAATATTTACGCACCCAACACTAGGTCACCAGACTATATGATTTCGACCCTCGCTAGGCTGAGAACCTTTAGAAGAGGATATTTGATCCTAATGGGAGATTTAAATCTCACCCTTGATCCGGAGCTGGATAGTTCGTCTTGTGCACAGGGGACAGGAAATGCCCAATTAAAACTATTAAAGAAAAAGATGAGTAGGGAACAACTGGTTGATGTTTGGAGAATGCAGCATCCTATTACCAGAGACTACACATTTTTCTCCCCTGTGCACAAGACGTACTCCAGATTAGACTATATCTGGGTGGACCATGGACTCTTAGACAGAGTAATGGACACAAGTATTGAGATAGCATCCTTATCAGATCACGCTCCAGTTAGCATGAGCTTGAATATCCCAGAATTCAAAAAACCGAGCTGTGGGTGGAAATTAAATAACGAGCTATTGAAAGACGCCGAACTCAGGGAAAGTGTGAGAAAAGAACTCGAGTGGTTTTTTAAAATAAACGATAAAGGGGAAGTAAAGGGATCTAGCCTCTGGGATGCCCACAAGGCCTTCATTAGGGGGGTGTTTATTTCGAAAGCCACCTGGAAAAAAAAATAAAGAGTTAGAAGAGTTCAGGAGTTGACGGACGACATAAAAGACATGGAGACTAAGCACAAGGACGACCCTATTTAGAACCAGGAAATACTTCAAGGATTAATCCTCAAGAGGGAAGAGTTAAGGGAACTAGCGGAACAGGAAATAAAACAAGTCTTAAATAGAATTTCGAAAGAACGGTATTCCTATGGTAACAAATCAGGTAAACATCTAGCCAGATTGGTGATATGGCGATATCTGAATGAGTCCAAACACCCTTATAGGTGCTATCTCTATAAAATATCGCAGCAGCGCTATAAACTTAAAATGACAAGTTCATAAATAATTCCTGTGATCATGAAAAACAGTCTGTACGAAGTGCAGTTAAAGAGTTCTTTCTGTGATATAGTGATGAGGCTTCCACCCGGTAGTAATTTCTATCACCTCGTGTTGGTAAAAAACTCCCCTTTGGGATGCACTCACCAGAGCAAAGAAAGGTATAAGCATATCAATCAGAAAATCAATGACCCCTGCAACATCTTTGGCTCGTCTGCTTTTCCTGCTCCTGCATACATCAGAGTACTTCTCCTCTCACAGTATCCAGCATAGAAGAAAAATATATAGCAGATAGCGTAGTACAGTTTGGAAAAGGGTGTTTATTTATAATTCCCCGTATCCCCCCCAAGTAAAATCTGCGTACCACAATACAATTATTAAAAGGCTTTGAATAAAAGTAAAACGGCACTCTGCCTGTAAGGTTCCCGTCCGCCGGAAACCACGCCAAAAGACCACTGTGTAGAGAATCCTCGTACACTTCCTGGTATCTCAGCCGGCTGGAGCGCACGTTGGAACGCACACACGTCACTTCCTGCGAGGCCACGACACTGACGCGTTTCGTCACTTCCGGACGTCGTCTGAGGGTGTGGCCTCGCTATAGGAAGTGTAGTATTTATCTGTGAGTCTCCTGGATTGTCTCCAATCCGGATGCCTGCCGCTCTGATGGACACAGCTTGCGGCCAATCAAGAGCAGCAGGCTACAGTGCTGATAGATAACTATCCACATGGAATTTATATACGTAGCATTTAAGCGTTTAAACATTTGAAACATTTAAAACAATAAAACAATAAAACGGCATAATGCATTTCCTCATTAGGTTGTGACTGTCCTATTAATTTCATTAATTTCATGTTATTCTAGCCAGATTGCTTCAAAAAAACAAGTCCATAAATTTTATTGAGAAAATCATTAATAAAAAGGGAGAGGTAAGGTACATCTCAGAAGACATTGCGTCGACATTTAGGGATTTCTACGAGGAGCTATACTCGGTCAGTCAAAAGGGTAGAGCTAAAAGAGGAGGGAGTTGGGACAAAGCACAGGAGTTTTTAAGAGGGGCAAAATTACAGACCCTGGGACTAGAGGAGAAGGAGAGGCTAGACAGACCCATTTCGGAGGAAGAAATCACGAGAGCCTTAAACAACTCGCCGATGGGCAAGAGCCCGGGGCCGGATGGGCTCACGGCACTATATTATAGGACTTATAGAGAGATCTTGATACCCAGACTTCTAAGATATATGAATGGCCTGGGCTCGGAGTACGGCATGAGTGAGGCTTCACTGTCGGCCACAATCACGGTGCTGCGAAAGGAGGGGAAGGACGACTCGACGTGCGCCGGGTATAGACCCATATCGTTATTAAACTTCGAAACAAAACTCTATGCCAAAATTCTGGCCGAGCGTATAAAGGGAACTCTGGGAATCCTGATACACCCAGACCAAGTGGGATTCACACCAGGGAGAGAAGGTAGAGACAACAGTGTGCGAACCCTGCTGGCGATACAAAGGATGAGAGACTCACGAACCCCCAGTCTACTACTGTCTATTGATGCGGAAAAAGCTTTTGACCGGGTAGACTGGGGGTTCTTGTTCAAGACCTTAGATACTATGGGATTTGGGCCAAAAATTATCCAAAAAATAAGAGTCCTTTATAGCCATCCTAAAACTAACATCAAGGTGAATGGCATCTTGTCCTCACCCTTTGAAATGCACAATGGGACTAGGCAGGGATGCCCCCTCTCCCCGCTCCTTTTCATTCTAGCTCTGGAACCCCTCTTGGCAACAATAAGAGGAAATAAGGAGGTGGAGGGTTGCGAGGCGGGGGGGAGGAACACAAGCTGGCGGCATTCGCCGACGACGTCCTATTTTATGTAAGTTCACCTCACAAATCCCTTCCCAACATCCTGAAGAATATCGCGGCATATAGTGAGGTCTCAAATTTCAAGATCAACTTAGCAAAATCCTCAATTCTGAGTATCAACATGAATAGGGCTGAAAAACAAGACCTGATGAGGGGCTATAACCTCACGTGGAAGAAACAAATAAAATATCTAGGCATCGTGCTGACTAATTCCATAGAGAAAATGTATAGGGCCAACTATATACCCTTATTGGATGAAGTTAAAAAAAAATGTCAGGAGTTTAAAACCAGACCAATCTCGTGGTTCGGTCGCATTAATGCAGCCAAAATGATGATACTCCCGCTGATCACCTATAAATTTCAGATGATCCCAATATCGTTACCAGAACAGTACCTTAGGAAATTAAAATCTCTCATTTTGAATTTTATTTGGCAACAGAAGCTACATAGAATCTCTTTCCAAACCTTAAAATTAGATAAAAATAAGGGAGGGCTGGCGGTGCCCGACATTGTTAATTACTACCACGCAACAGTTTTGTTAAGAATCACAGAATGGGGGAGGGCACACAGTTTTAAGAGGTGGGCAAGCCTAGAGGAAGCACTAAGTGAAGCACAGTTGGGGAAAATTATTTGGAACCCCCCTAAGTTTAGAAGGCTGGGGGAAAAAACACATGCAATCACAAAAAACACTTTAAAAGTCTGGGATAAAATTCACAAAAATTTTAAATTTAAATTTAATTCACCACTAATTGCACTAAAAGAAAATGACATGTTCCCACCAGGGAGAAGGGACCAGGGAGGGGATTGGATAATAAACGACAATGCACGAGTAGGGGACATAATAAGTAAGGGGAAAATAGTGTTGTCTCAGGAGTTACAGGGGATGAACGACTGTTTTATAGTTGACGATTGGCGGTACCTCCAGTTAAGTCATTTCGTGGGGTCCATCCCCCCTCCAAAGAGGGGACGGGGGGACCTCACGGAGTTGGAACGTATCTTCACGACGGAGAACACCAAAAAAATTATCACAAAAATTTATAAATTCCTGCTGTCGGGGGACGGACAGGGGGAACCGCCTTTTGTCAAAAAATGGGGGAGGGAACTGGGCACGCACCAATCGGGGCAATTAGAAAAATGTTCCAACTCACCCACAGCTCAGCTGTGGATGTCAAAACCGCAGAGATTAACTACAAGTGCTTATCCGGTTGGTACCTGACCCCGGAAAAATTAAATAAATTCCAGCCGGGAGTATCAGCCGACTGCTGGCGAGGATGCCAAGTGAAGGGTACTATGGGCCACCTATGGTGGGGCTGCCCAAAAATTAAAAAATTCTGGAAGTCCATTTTAAAATACATCAAGGAGATTACTAAGGTCGAGGTAAGAGAAGACCCTTGGGCAGTTCTGCTACATGATACAGAGGTAGGCTCCAGGCAATATAGAGGATCACTAGTCCCGCATTTGCTAAATGCAGCAAAGCGAGTGATTCCCAGAAGATGGAAGGACCCTGAGAGCCCACCCATCTGGGAATGGGTCAACGCGGTCGAGGGCACCTATATCGCGGAGTGTCTAGTAAACAGCGCGACAGAGGAAAGGGACGACACCAAAACCAAATGGGAAGGCTGGAGAAGGTTTAAGAGGTCCTGGAGTTATGCTGAAGCTCTGAGGACAGAGTGAGAGAGAGACATTTGACCATAATAAAAAAAAACAAAAAAAAAACAGGACATGGTCCCTTTTGTTTTTCGAAGCATTCGCAGTAGTGACTCCAGCGGCGGGGGGGGGGGCGGGGGGGGGGGAGGGTTGGGAGAAGGGGGGGGGGGGGGTGGCAAAGGTGTATCACTGGAGAAGGGGAGCGCTGGGGAGGCCTTAAGTACCAGGCCCCCCTACGCAGGCCCAATGAAGGCATAAATAACGTATAAGAAATATGTAAAAATCACAAATTTATAAATTTATAAATTCAAAAATGTAACCAAAAAAAAAAAAAAGAGAGAAGATGTAAATTCCACAATGATGTGAAGACACTAAAAGGGACAAAACTGAGGGCGCTCCTGATTTGGTCCCAATAAGCTCTCTCTGAGGTGGAAAGAAAAAAAAAAAAAAAGAAAACAAGAATGTGACCAGTTCACTAGGAAAAGAAAGGCACATGTACCTGTGTGCTCTGCTGTCATAGGATAGGAAAAAAGCAATGTATGAATGGGTATTTATCACTGTAATCTCTATTTCAAGCACTATTAAATCTTGTGTTTTCAGCTACCACTCGAACATCTGCCAATGCACACAAAGACTTAAGCTGGCCATACACCTATAAATTATCTGCAGATTTTCTATGGTTAGATGGAAAAAGTGCAACAGATTTCTCCATGTTCGCTAAACTGTGTGGATGGAGGAATCTCCCACTTTTTCCATCTAACCATAGAAAATCTGCAGATAATCTATAGGTGTATGGCCAGCTTTAGACATGCACATTATTTTACCCTTCCATGTACATGTTTTTTACAATGCATGGCTTTTTGAAAGCCTTCTTTAGAGATAGCAAATGCGTACTTGATAAAGTTTTATTCCAATATGGTATGCGTATTTAAAAATAAATTAGACAGACCCAAAAGTAGCAGAGAAATGTTTATTTTATATACTTTGGGGCTAATCTTCAGTCTGTTCAGGCACTGGAGCATACATTCCATAGAAATCCAAGCTTGTTATTAAACTCTGTATAAGTGCAGTAGTCTATCGGTGCACATTTGCACATATCGCAGACGCACGCATAACCTTTATTAAATCAGGCCCATTTTGTTCTCCAAAATTTCATATGATTAGCAAGAAAATCTGTATGTTTTCCAAAACTAAGAATCACCAATCTAGGGAATTCAGTTCAAAGGATTTAAACATATTTTATTGTTTTTGCACAATGGAAAAATGCCAAGAGTACAAAGGTGCAATGTGCATGTTAAGCAAGCATAAACTATAATGACGTATAATAACACAAATAATATCTGCATACTTGGAACCAACCCTGCTTGAGCCTGCCGTCTTGTGACAAAGCCAAGCAGATTTGTCTCATATGTGATTTCTCATCTTGCCGCACAAGATTTCTGAAGTTAATTTTGCCTAATTCGTTGCCTAATGGAGGTGAAGGTGAAAAACCAGCTCCCATTGCAGCCACGCTAATACTTACCAAAGCCTGATCCCAATCCAGCAATGTGCTTGAGTGCCGAAACTCTCCCCAAACTCCTGGTTGGTTGAGACAAATGGCTCCTGCTGCCAGGAGTGATAGACACACCGACGTGGCTCAGGAGCGAGCATGCATGAGTGCCCCAGAGAATTGCTTTGGGGGCACTCGGAAAGGGGGAGGGGGCAGCCTGACCTCCATCCTGGGGTCTTAATAGCTGGTAAGAGGATTGAGGTCAGGCTGCGCTGTATCCCAATATCCCATAGGGATATTGGGATACGGTGCAGCCTGATCTCCATCCTGGGGGCTTCATAGCTGGTAAGCGGCTAGTGAGTGGGGTGTGCACTATCTGGGTGTGAATAATCCTTCTTCATTCACTTTTGAAATACTGGATTTTGTTAACCCTTAAATGTTTATATGATTTTTTTTGTAAGGAAGTACTTTATTTCTTGGACTTTATGGATTGTTTATGGATTTTTCTATTATTTGCACATATGTTTTAAATCACATATTTTTTCTTTTTCACTTGATTGTATGATTATCACAATGATCTTATGCACTTTCTAATGATAGTGCAACACAATATTTGTTTTTATGGTTTATATATTACATATGTGGATATATCGTGAGTGCAACTATCACAGATATATATATTGTTTTGTTCGATTGTGACGCAATTATTTGTATGGTGACACTTTTACGTGACTTTCCAATTTTATACTTTTATTGTTGTTAGACTTGTACTTATTGCCCAGGTGACAACCACCCCCTCCCCTCCCATTTCTTATAATGGGTCTACAGGCAACAATCAAAAGCCTGAAATTGTAACTCTTACCCATTCTATCTAAAGCTTAAAGAAGATATTTCGGCTGGAGTAAGACCCCTTTCACACTGAGGCAGTTTTCAGGAATTTTAGCACTAAAAATAGCGCCTGTAAAGCGCCTGAAAACTGCCTCTCATGCCTCTCCAGTGTGAAAGCCTGAATGCTTTCACACTAGGGTGGTGCGCTGGACAGGAAAAAAATCCTCCTACACCACCCCTGCCCATTGGAATAAATAAGCAGGATTTCCGAAGCACCTGTAAAGCGATTCGGAAAGCGCCGCAACACGGGTGGTTTTAACCCTTTCTTCGGCCGCTAGAGCGGAGGTTAAATGCTCCCCGCTAGCGGCCGAAAAGCACCGCTAAAACTAACGGTGCTTTACTGCTAACGGACCTGTAGCCCCAGTGTGAAAGCAGCCTTAGGCTTCAAGTGTCCAGTGTAATGCACTGCAGAAAAATCATCACTGCATAACCATAACGAAAAAAATAGGACCATAAAGTCTCTCTCACACTGTGACGGCGGGTCCGTTAGCTGTAAAGCGACACTAGTTTTGGCGTCGTTTTAGCTTTTCGGTCACTAGCGGGAGCTTTTAACCTCCGTTCTAAAGGCCGAAGAAAGGGTTAAAACCATCCGTGTTGCAGAGCTTCCAAAACGATTTACAGGTGCTTCGGAAGCGCTGCCCATTCATTTTAATGGACAGGGGTGGTGTAGGAGCGCTGTATACAGCGCTCCTACACCGCCCAAAGATGCTGCTTGCAGGACTTTTTTTTTCCTGTTCTGCAAGCGCACCACCCCAGTGTGGCTTTCACACTGGGGAGGCACGAGGCCAGTTTTCAGGCGCTTTACAGGTGCTAAAAAAAAGTGTGAAAGAGGTCTTAGGTGCTTTACAGGCGCTACAGCGCTAAAAATAGTGCCTGCATAGCGCCAGTAAAGAGCCTCTCCTGTCTCTCCAGTGTGAAAGCCAGAGTGCTTTCACACTGGAGCGGTGCGCTTGCAGGATGGTAAAAAATGTCCTGCAAGTAGCATCTTTGCAGCGCTTTAGGAGCGGTGTATACACCGCTCCTAAAGCACCCCTGCCCATTGAAATCAATGGGGCAGCGCTGGAAAACCATTTTTCGGCCGCTAGCGGGGTTAAAAGCGTCCCGCTAGCGGCTGAATAGCGCTGCTAAAACAACGTTAAATCACTGCACTTTACTGCCAATGTCCGCCCACCCGCCCCAGTGTGAAAGTAGCCTTATACATAAACTGCCCAATAAGGAATCCCATTTAAACACATAATATGTCTCAAAAGCAGCTGATGAAAACATTCATTATTAGCATAACACGACAAAAATCATTTCAACATTATCTTGGCAAGTTAATGCTATTTATACTACAGCTATTTATTGGCAAAACATCAAGCTGCTCTTATGCGTGTTTAATATATTTCATTATTTACTGACTCACAAAGAGTATCTGCTATTTTTCTTTTCTTACAAGACTCCAGAGAGTAGAACACACAAAAATGTCAGTTGAAACACATCCTTTCTTGTGGTTTCCACTTATTGCCATCTTATGTCTGATGTTCAGAGATGTGCAGCACAGACCACTCCTTCTAATGCTGCACTGAAGTCTATTCTCATGCTTAGTCTCAGTAGACTGATATGGGACTCAGCTATAAAAAAAATATTCCCTTTTTTTCTTTGAGTATACTGTTACACCACTCAGGAAGAGGTTTGCTGCCCTCTAGTGTCCCTCAAGAATATATTTTCTTCTGCAGTAGAAAAAAAAATAATAATTTCCAGAGGCACTAAAAACAAACACAGTAGTAACAAGTTATATTTTGCTGTACTGAGTTCACTAGTAGCACTTTTATATGCAGATCTATTCATAGATAATGCAAATACAAACATTCCATATAGGAGGCTCCTAGCAGACAGGGTTGGGGATAGGGTTGCCACCTGTCCAGTTTTGATCCAGACAATTCGGGATTTGAAGGATGTGCCCGGGTTTTCCTCTGCCTCAGACACGGACACCAGGGCTGCCGACAGGGGGTACCAACGGGCCTTCTGTAGGGGGCCCAAGCACACAGGGGGACCTGGACAGCAGGGGGATCAGAGTGGCCGGTGCGGGGGACAATTCCAGAGGAGACAACCGGGGAGAGAGAGAGAAGCGCCAGTTAGCCACTGGTGCAGTATTTTTCCTTTGATTAAATGTTTAAAAACAAACAATTTGCATTGCACTCACACATGTCAGAGCGGTAGGCATATCACAGTCTGTGAAGTCCACTGTTAGCATTCTCCCGATCCATGCTTCTCTGATTGCTGAATCACTGGAGGAAGCCGGTACAAGGATAGAGCCACGGGGGAACTCCAGTGAACTGTCAGCCTCTGATTATGGAGGTGTGGTTAAGCCTCAAAATTGCTCTGATTGGTCACAGTGTCCCAAGCTGACAGGTCACTGGAGTTCCCTGTGGCTCTATCCTTGTACCAACTTCTTCCAGTGATTCAGCGATCAGAGCAGCGTGGATTGGGATAATACCAACAGCCGACTTCACAGACTGTGATATGCCTACCGCTCTGACATGTGTGAGTGCAATGCATATTGTTTTCATTTTAAACATTTAATCAGAGGAAAAATGACTGCACCAGCGGCTACCTGGCGCTTCTCTCTTGTTCAGTTTGTCTCCTCTGTAATTGTTCCCTGTATCACTGCTCCAATCCCTGTGTGTGCTTGGTACCCCTACAGGAGGCCTGGTGGTACCCCCTGTAGACAGCCCTGGGGATATTGGGGGGGGAGAAGGATTTGTGCTGAAAGGGGAAGAAGATGATTTGTATTAGGAGAGGGTGAGGATAAGTGCTGGAATGAGGAAGAAGGGGGGATTGTGCTAGGACTGGGGATTTAGGGAATAGTGGAGGGGGACTTGTGCTGGGGAAAGGTGGAAAAATAATTGTTTTGGGGGGGTTGTTCTGGGAGGGGGAGGATACATTTTTGCTGGCAGCGGGTGGAGGGTGAGCATAAAGAATAATGCTGAACTTTTTTTGCAGGAGAGGGAGTGGGGCTTTTTGATGAAAGGGTAAAGTGGAAGAGAGTATTGCTCGCGGAGGGGATTTTGCACTCTTCTTAGCCCTACACTGTGCATTACAAACCCCTGACTCTGGCACTTTTTTTGTTTTGTACTCATGACTCCTAATATGCATTATACACTCCTATCCCCTGCATTCTGTGCGTTAGACTCACGGGCTCCATTCACACTTAGGCATTCCAGATCGCAAGCAGAATAGAAACTTCTTTTGGGTGACAGGCATTCCGTGGGTTTTTTTTTGCAGGATTTTGCAGCGATTTGTCAGGCGATAATTGCGGCAAAATTGCACCACGATTGGGGTGCCATTAAAAGTAACAGGATCACGAGAGCATCCCACGATTTGTGGCAAATCGGGAATCGCGGGTGGAATTGCGATCCAGAACTTCTAGGTGTTAATGGAGTCAAAATTTGCCCACGCTCACTGTTCACTGTGGCGCACTGAGCTGTATTACTACTCTCTTTGGGGCACCCAAAAATGCCTTTCTTTAACACACTTATAGTGTATACTAAAAAAAGAAAACATGCCGTGCGCCGCTAAAGTGTTCGGGTTTGGCTTGAAGAATAGGTGGCAACCCTAGTTGGGGAGACAATCCTTTACCAAGTTCCCCTTGTCCATTGGCCATAATATATTTGGAGACTTCTGTAACAGTAGTTATCACTGTACCTCCCAACTTTTGAACTTGACAAAAAGGAGCAGTTTTAGAGGGGCAAAATATTGTGTGTGTATAGCAATGCAGTGAGAAGTGGGTGTGACTAGTAAAAACTGGCCATAGCCAAATGGCAAAGTCACCAGATTTTCTAAATTAAATCCAGGGACACCCTACTAATCACGCCTATTTTTAATGAGGTGGGGCATAGGCAGGAGTGAGCCATGCCAGTGATGGGTATGGCTAAATTGTGGGAGGGTTTAAAGGGGTATGTTGAACTATACCTGAGACTACTCTGCTCTAGGTCAAGCGTGCATAATGCACAGTGCAGGGGTGATTTAAAGTGGCTGTTAAGCCATGGAGTGTCATTTCTACAATCCCCTCTATTACATTAACTGATGTGCCCAGTGTACAGTGCCTTGAAAAAGTATTCATACCCCTTGAAATCTCCTCAACCTATCTCTTCAACCTATTCACCTCCTGGGCTCACCAGGTCTGCACAAGATGAGAAGGAAGCATGTGATATCTGCGCAAACAGTAGAAGACGGCGTTGACATCATTTAAGTCAGGAGGTAGCACAGGCCCTCTACCCTCCCTCCACTCACTCTGCCAGCCAGCAAATAAAAAAAACACTTACCAGGCAGATTTCAATGCAGTGCCCTGACCCAGGGAGGACATTTACGAAAATAGCAATGAGATTTTAAAATTCAGGACAAGATTTTAAAATCAGGGATCAAATTAGGGACACTTTGTGGGGAGAGTCTCCTAAAATCAGGGGACTGTCCCTGGAAACCGGGGGATGTCTGGTCACCCTACCATGTGGTTTAAAGGTATACAGCAGCTTTGATAAGAATCCTTCCTGAGATACAAAATATTTATCATAATAAATACAGACACACAACTAAGAACTGATAAAACTATTCATGTATTTCTTCAGCTATCCTCTTTTCAGCAGCTGCAGGAGAACGGAGGGGATTGGTTCAGCCACATGCCACCCCTCCTATCTACATCATGCTGTGAGCAGGCTCCTGTCCCCCCCCCCCCCCCCATAGCACTGCCGGGTTCCCTGCTCTTCAATCCCACCTACTGCTGTGGGGGGATCTGTCAGGATTGAGAGTGGGAAAAGGGACGATAAATGTTCCATTTACCGGCCCCTTTCTTGTCTTAATGAATAAGAGTTAGTGACCCATACTGATTCATACCATTCATGGTCAGAGTCAGTCATATAAAGCCCAGCATACAGAGTGCAGTGATTAGGAGTATGAAATGTACAACACAGTGCCTATCTTGCAGGGCTTAGGAGAGTGTAATGTACAGGGTGCAGAGGTCAGGTGTGTATAACACACAGAGTGCAAAGGTAAGGAGTGTGTAAGGCTCAGAATACAGGGGTCAGGAGTGGGTATTACAGAAAGTGCAGGGGTCAGAAGTGCATAATGCACAGAGTGCAGGGCTCAAGAGTGTGCAATCCACAAATTGCAGGGATCAGGAGTTGTTAACCCACAGAGTGCTGGGGTTAGAAGTGCGTAACACAGAGTGCTCACATCAGAAATGGTAGAGTGCAGGAGTCAGGGGTTTGTAATGCAGAGAGAGTGCTAGGCTCAGGAGTGCTTATCACACAGGTGCAGTGGTCATGAATGCATATTGTACAAAGTGCAAGGGTCAAATATGGTTATCATAGAGAGTACAGTGGGTCAGGAAGCGTTATTGTACAGAACACAGGGAACAGGAGTGCACAACAGAGAGTGCAGGTGTCAGAATTACAAAGCACACAGGCAAGTGTACAGAGTACAAGCAAATATTACCCCTTCCTCCCAGTACAAATACTCCTTGTCCACCACAAGCCCATATATCCCCCCCCCCCCCCCCAGCACAGGTTTCCCCTCAAAGCCCCAATTTCCCACCAAGTACAAATTTACCCCAAAAACCCTAAACCCCCTACAGCACATACCCCTTTCCCAGCTCCTTGTAGTACAGACCCCCCTCCTTCCCAGCTCCTTCTTAGCCCCCGTACACATGGTCGGAAATTCCGACCACAAAATCCGTCGGATGTTGCATACACACGGTCGGACAAAGTTGTCGGAAAATCCGATCATTCTGAACGTGGTGACGTTCACTGCGTACGACGGAACTACGTAGAGGCTAGTAGCCAATAGCTTTGGTCTCGTAATTTGATCTGGCACTTTGTTCATCGGAATTATCTACACACGATCGGAAAAAGTCCGATTGGATTTTGTTGTCGGAAAATTTGAGAGCAGGATCTGAAATTTTTTCAGTCAGAAATTCCGCCGGAAAAAGTCCGATGGAGCCCACACACGGCCGGATTTTCTGACAACATGGTCCAATCTGACATTTTCCGTCGGAATTTCCGACCGTGTGTACGGGGCATAAGTATATACCCCTTCCTTCCCCACCAGTACAGACCCCCTCCAATAGAGACGCCTCAGTCCAGACCTCTGTCAAGTACAGACCCCTCCCTCTCCACCAGTACAGACACCCCCTCTAGTACAGATCCTCTCCCTTTCCACCAGTACAGATCACCTCTCTCCCCATCGGTACTGACCCTCTAGTGCAGATTCCCCTCCCTCCCTACTAATACAGACCCCCTTACATTACAAACTCTCTCCCTTCCCACCAGTACAGACCCCCCCTCCAGGACAGACCTTGCCCCTTTCCGACCAGTACAGACCCCCCCCCCCCCCCACCATTACAGACCACCCTCCAGTAAAGCCCTTCTCTTTCCCCACCACTATAGACCACCCCACCAGTACAGGCCCCCTTTCTCCCCACCAGTACAGCACCCCTCCAGTGAAAACCCTCATCACCAATACAGACCTCCCCTTCAATCCAGAATCCCCCCTCCCACCAGCACAGAACCCCCTCCAGTACAGAATCCCTCCCCTTCAGTACAGACCTCCTCCCTCCATTTCAGATTCCTTGAGCTCACCAACCAGATGCAATGGAGATATGCAGAATCAAAGGAAGTCATCCCCTCCATTGTGCAATGTGACAGGAGCCAAGAAAGAGCTATAATATTTTAATATAAATTATATATTATAATTTATTAAAAAACACATGCACAACTTTTAACACAACTACAAGGCCAACCCACCTAAAGTTGATTCTCCAATATTTGTTAGATTCATATCATACTTGGGGGCTTATTTCTGTATGACATTTCTGTAAGTTAGTTCCTGAATTTACACACCTACTGCCATCATTATGATGGGTTTATATTACCCTAATTGGATTTTTTATTTGTTTTATAGTATATATCAGGGGTTCCCAACCTCCGGGCCATGGACCCATTCCGGTCTGTGCTCTGCTTGCAGGCAGGCCACAAAGGCTGCACTGATAGAGGTGCAGCGGGCAAGCAGAGAGATAACATCACCGCTGTTCTGCCCTCTCACTCTAGGATAGGACGGAACACGGCAGCAACTGCGCATGTGCTGGTCTCCCCGCTCTGTTGGACGCAGTAGGGCTGGGGAGAGGCTGCAAGGCTGCAAGAAGAGGGTGTGAGTAAGACAAGTTCTTTCACTGCAGAAAAAAAAAAAAAACTTAAAAAAATTGACCTTAAATTCTTAAAGTGACAAGCTACATTTGGTATTTTTTGGTGGCAGGCTACGGTGACATTCTACATCTGGTTGCAAAATAGTGGGAAGTTGCATCTGGTGGCAAGCGATGGTGGCAAGTGACAAGCTGCATCTGAGTGGCAGGCGGCGGTGGCAAGTGACAAGCTTCATCTGGTGACAGGCAACGATGGCAAGTGACAAGCTACATCTGGTGGCAGTGGCAGGCTGCGTCTGGATGTCAGGTGACGGTGGCAAGTGACAAGCTGTATCTGGGTGGCAGGCGATGGTGGCAAGTGACAAGCTGCATCTTGTGGCAGGCAGCAGTGGCAAGTGATAAGCTGCTTCTGGTGGCAGGCGATGGTGGCAAGTGACAAGCTACATCTGGTGGCAGGAGGCAGTGGCAAGCTGCGTCTGGATGGCAGGCCACGGTGGCAAGTGACAAGCTGTATCTGGGTGGCAGGCGATGGTGGCAAGTGACAAGCTGCATCTTGTGGCAGGCGGTGTGGCAAGTGATAAGCTACATCTGGTGGCTTCAATCATCCTGACACCATGTCCACCATGGTGTGGTGATTATTGAAGCGCTAACACCAGCCATTGCCCCAACGAATGACCATGTAAATGTGAGTGAGAACAGTGAAAACTCAGAGATCTCACTATTAGAGTACCCAAGAGATATAAGAAGTGAAGGGGTTGACTGAGCCCATCCAGCGCCATTGATAACTAAATTATCACTTTTGGATAGACTGATTTTTTAATATGGTGATCTTTACCCAGTATTAAACATTTAAATACCACATAATGTGAATAAAGAAAGGTATAAATAGAAAAGCACAGAATATTACACCATCCAACAGATTACCAAAATAGATAGGTGATACTGTAGTGTAGATGAGTATTCAAAGTGAACTTTCACCAGATTGTCTACGCTAAGGGAAAATTCCCTTGTAAAATGAACAGCCTATATACCTTTAGTAAATCAACCCTACAAAGCCCATTGTATTTTACAAGAAGGAAAAACTATCATATCTAGGAGTGCTTTTAGCTCAGTGATTAACTAGCTTTTTCCTTGTATCCAAAAACACATAAAATATTTCAAACTCTGAGCAACAAGTGATTTAACAGCAGAATTGTAATGCATACATGTCACTGTTAGCTTAGGCTGCAAGGATATGAATTGCAGTCTTCAGCAGGTAGCAGCTTCAGAAATAACAATATAGTCACCACAAAATGGCTCATAGAAAAATGTAACATCAGTTGATCTGCTAGTAGTCATTTTGCACCTCATATTGTATGCATCTTTTTTCATCCTTGAATGAGTTTTGTCTTGTCTCCTTTGCTTTAAAAGAGTCTTCCTTTTCTATAAAGCAATGTGTGGAGCTGTAAAAAGTTGCTCAGCTGGCAACTCACAACATTCAGTCCTAGAATTCTGATGGCAAATTGGGGCAAAATTCATTATTTTAACATATCAACTAAATCAATTATTTTTAAGTTCTCTCTGAAGACCTATCAATGTGGGAAATATCAGTTGCACTTTCCGATGATGATTTGTATTAACAGAAAAAACTGTTGTGTTCTATGTGCAATCCCGTGTGGAAACTATTTGGAGATCTCCAATAGCAAGACCTACAGTATAGACCAGTGATGGCAAACCTTGGCACCCCAGATGTTTTGGAACTACATTACCCATGATGCTCAACTACACTGCAGTGTGCATGAGCATCATGGGAAATGTAGTTCCAAAACATCTGGGGTACCAAGGTTCGCCATCACTGGTATAGACTTATTTAGAAGGTGTGCTTTATTTTTGAAAAAAATATTCTGCTCTTAAGCCAGTTCTGAGCACACACCTAAGAATCTTCACCTAAATAGACAGGGCATGTGTGGTACTGCTCCTCATTATACCCCGCAGCTCCCTCACTGCATTTACTGGCAAATTCCAGCTGTCATTTTGACGCCTGGGACTTTCACAAGAGCAGTCATTGTAAGTTGACAGATTATTCTTTAATTACCCATAATCAGAAATAATTTACATCTTCCTCCCCTTCTTCCTTTAGCTATAATTTTGATGCAGCTATTGCCAACAAATATTACCCCCAAAAATTGTAAGGTAATATTTGACCACTTAAACAATATATTTTGTTATCCTAAAGAATTACCACAAATTTTTACATTAATTCCTTCTTGATGGAACAAAGTACATGTAGCCGCCCAAAATTACAGCTAGCATTCCTGCTGCCTGTATTTGCTTTGGAAAAGTGCTGCTAGCTGGAGACAGATGCTCGCTATCAAAGCAGCTATCCCCTTGCAAGCTGTGGTGTCAGGCAGCCATTTGCCAAAGGGGAATGCCCTGACCAACAACACAGCTAGTGTTACAGGGCACCTAGGAAGATGAGACAAAGTACATGGAAATGATTGCCTGAATAATGAAAAAAGTGATTATACTTCTTTAAAGGATAAGTTCACCTTTGGAACACGTTCGACTCCTTTTTAGGGTGGAACATATAGAATGTTCCAGCTTCTGTACCTTCTCCCCCAGATCACCTACCTTCTTGTGACAGCGAGAGAGGGTTCCTCTTCCCACACCTACGGCCATTTATTAAAAGTAGCACAACTGTGCAGGGCTCCATCCACACATCCACATCATTCATTCACGGTTTTCTGTGAATGATAAAACTACAAGTACCGCCATCCACCATGGGAGAAATACTTATAGTTTGAATGAACTGCAGGCATGTTGATCAGCAGGCCCGTAGTTCATTCACACTACCTACTTCTCTGCAATGACAGTCCATACAGAGGTACTGGCAATAGAGCTGTCGGCAGTGTGTGCAGGAGCCTGATATTGCACCTGCAATCTGCTGATAATACAGTAAATGCACATTTATAAGTTGTAAGTCCCACGCTAAGGTGAGTATCAGGAGATGATCATAGCTGCTGCTTACCCCAAAAACTTCACTAGGTGGAGTTTTTGATAGAGATAGGAGGGGGGAGGGGGTAAAACAGCACTGCCAAAACTATAAATAAAAAGTGTACGTGTATACAATGTGTTATCTCCTGTGCGTGCTCAGTGAAAGTGATAATACATATACACTAGTAACATCATATGGTAAAAATGTGAGAAAATATAATATAAAAATATAGGAAACTATATATGTGAAATACAAAAAAATTTTAAACACAAGAGAAAAGTCCAAAAAAATGTGTAGTTTTCTCAATTCTTCAATTAGGCCCCTTTCACACTGGGGCGGTTTTCAGGCGGTACAGCGCTAAAAATAGCGCCTGTACACCGCCTGAAAAAAACTCCGGCGGGCTTTCACACTGGAGCGGTGCGCTAGCAGGACGGTAAAAAAAGTCCTGCTAGCAGCATCTTTGGAGCGGTATAGGAGCGGTGTATTCACCGCTACTACCCATTGATTTCAATGGGACACCGCGGTAATACCGCGGAAATACCGCCGCAAAGCGTCACTACTGCGGCGCTTTGCGGGGGATTTTAACCCTTTTTTGGCCGCTCGCGGGGGTAAAACCGCCCCGCGAGCAGCCGAATACCGCGGCTAAAACGACGGTAAAGTGTGAAAGGGGCCTTAGAAAGATTCCATGAATATCGCACACACAGTCCAACAAACTAAATTAAAGTTTGTGACTTCCAAAGTGGCTTGTGCATAAATTTGATGCAATTTCCAGTATGAAAATGGTGATTCACTCGTGCTCCCCTCCTGGTTCCATACCAAAAAGATGTACCCATGCAGGGGTAATGTGCATCCAAACAGAGTTGCCTCTGATCTCAGTGCCAGTGTTGGTTCCTCTTACTTAATACTCCAAGTTGTATGGTAGGTTCACAAATGGAAAGGATTAACACTCATAGCATAAGTCCGTAAAGGGTATACGTTTATTTAATCACAGCCGCACTAGCACTAGTGCAAAAAGATCAGTGCAATCGTATCAATCCAGAGTCTGGGACGCCGTGCGTTCCATAGACGAAAAGATCAAAACAGGCAGTAAGGGTGGTCGTGCACCAAGCTCCACCTTTCATGTTTCGTCATAGGACGCTTTAGATGATGTCCCATGACGAAAGGCGTAAGATGGAGCTTGGTGCGCGATCACGTCACTACCAGTGAATCACCGTTTTCACACTGAAAATTGCATCAAATTTATGCACAAGTCACTTTGGAAATCACAACTTTAAGAAAACAGATTTAATTTAGTTTGTTGGACTGTGTGTCATATTCATGGAATTTTTCTAATTAAGAAAACAACACATTTTTTGGAACCTTTTTGCGTTTAATACATTTTTTGTATTTCACATATATATATTTTCTTATATTTTTATGCTCTTATATTTTCTCCAATTTTTTTACCATTATGGTCTGATTTGCACATATGATGTTACTAGTGTATATGTATTATCACTTTCACTGAACACACATAGGAGATGACACATTGTATACACATACACTTTATTTATAGTTCTGGCAGTGCCATTTTACCCCCCCCCCCCCCCATCTTAATAAATGCACATTGTTTTACCTGCAAAAATATGTGCATTTATTTATTTTTTATGTAAAAGTGAATTTAGCCTTTAAGTAATGATTGCTGAATAAATAGGCCCATAACTGAAATGTAAAAAATTCTCTGGTCTGTAAGGGGTATGTAGGTGTGAAAGCCTTTATCTCCAGCACCAACAATTTTTTAATGCTTTTTCAGAACACACAAGCAACTTCTAGCTGATAATTTTAAAACCTACGCATACTTATATTACTTATGGTAATTAACCTCTTGCCACCCAGGCCAATTCTGACATTTCTCTCCTACGTGTAATAATCTTTTTTTTTTTTTGCTAGAAAAAATTCTCAGAACCCCCAAACATTATATATATTGTTTTAGCAGACACCCTATGGAATAATATGGTGGTCGTTGCATCTTTTTATGTTACACTGTATTGGCGCAGTAATTTTTCAAAACACGTTTTATGAATATATATTAAAAAAAAAAAACACTAAAGATAACCCGATTTTTTTGTATAATGTGAAAGATGATGTTACATCAAGTAAATAGATACCTAACACATCACGTTTTAAAATTGCGCACACTCGTGGAATGGCGCCAAACTTCAGTACTTAAAAATCTCTATAGGCAACGCTTTAATTCTTTTTTACAGATTACCTGTTTAGAGTAAGGCCCCTTTCACACTGACGGACTGTTCAGATCCGCCTGTCAGTTTTGACGGCGGACCTGAAGGGGCGCTCCATGCTAGTCTATGGAGCGACGGATGTCAGCGGAGACATGCCCGCTGACATCCGACCCGGTCCGATCCGCCAAAAGCAGACGGATGGCCCTACGTCCAGATCTGTTTCTGGCGGATCGGGTGTGATCTGATGAAAACGGACACGCTGTCCGTTTTCATCCGATCTCTCCATAGAGACCTGTTTAGAGTAAGGCCCCTTTCACACTGGCGGACCGTTCAGATCCGCCTGTCAGTTTTGACGGCGGACCTGAACGGGCGCTCCATGCTAGTCTATGGAGCGACGGATGTCAGCGGAGACATGTCCGCTGACATCCGACCCGGTCCGATCCGCCAAAAGCAGACGGATGGCCCTACGTCCAGATCTGTTTCTGGCGGGTCGGGTGTGATCTGATGAAAACGGACACGCTGTCCGTTTTCATCTGATCTCTCCATAGAGACCAGCAGCGCTGGACAAGCCCCTCCTCGCTCAGTGAGCAGAGAGGGACCTGTCATCCGCCGGCTTAGCGGAGATCAACGGAGAGATCTCCCGCTGAGCCGGCAGATAGAGGGGGACTTCGTGGAAGCGGAGTCCGCCTCGTGTGAAAGGGGCCTTACAGAGGAGGTCTAGTGCTAGAATTATTGCTCTCGCTCTAACGATTGTGGCATATGTAACCTGTGTGTATCTGGCTCTGACTAGCTAGATTACTAGCTTACATTCTTCAGAATGTAAGCTCTACGAGCAGGGCCCTCCTGTACCTTTTGTATTGTACTGTAATTGTGTTGTCCCCCTATACATTGTAAAGCGCTGCGTAAACTGTTGGCGCTATATAAACCGTGTATAATAATAATAATAATAGTGCCTCACCAGCCACTGACCTCACCGCATGTCCCTGATGTACACAGCCACCAGCATATTTACACGGGCCAACTGGACACCCTCTAAAGTCAACATTGCAGTCACTTTTGGTCACTGTTCCTGTGACTAAGGGGAACACAGTGAGGAACCTCTGCAGATTGTGTCTGCTGTAGCATACTGCACCTACAACCTTAATTCCCAAAAAATTTTGACACTGTGTAAAATCTACATAAAAACAGAATGCAATGATTTGCAAATCTCGTAAATCCATATTTTATTCACAATAAAAAATAGAAAACATATCAAATGTTTGAGCTGAGAAAATGTACCATTTTAGGAAAAAAATAAGGTAATTTTGAAATTGATGGTAACAACATGTCTCAGAAAATTTGGGACAGGGCAACAACAAGTTGGTTAAGTGGTGCTAACAAGGAAGAGCTGGAAGAACATTTTGCAACGAATGAGGCTAATATGTAAGAACCCTGTATGAATACGTCACAATAGCTTTGAACATAACTATAATAATTCAATATATTTGGGTATAATGTAATGGTGTAATGGGCATTTGGGTGCCACTCATTCTTAATCTCACCCCAAACAAACACAGTGCAATTGTGCCGCAAATTGTCGCATGATAAAATGCATTAAAAGTGTGGCAAAGCATGTACGCTCCTGGCTCAGGTTCTTGAGCTTCGTTGCCATGACAAACCTGCTTAGAGCAGCCCATTTAAGTGAATGGGCTGCAATGTGTGCGACACATGGAAATGCGTGTTAATTGCCCAAAAAAAATTGCAAGAAGGGACGTTCCCGCTACACAAAATGTGATGGATGTTGCTTTACAGTGTATGGCTAGTGTAGTGTAGTGTAAAATATGCTCCAGCATTGTTAAAGCCCCCAGCATTGGTAGTCAGTGGCAGGTTTAAGCTGTAATAACAACCCCCCATACACACACACACACACATTCATTGGCCAGGACTATACTGCTACTGTCAGGCGGCCTCTCTTCATGTTTCAGTACCTGATGGAGTAGTATTCAAGAAGCAGTAGGAGAAGGTCAGGAATCACAGACCAACAGAATGACTTAAGCAGATACAGGCTGATGCTTAGGTACAGCATTGTCTCCAACAAGGAGAACAGTGAGCAGTACAGGATTGACATCACCAAATCTCATTCTAAACCTCATGTGACCAACAGTCCGACACAACAGTATCCTGGATCAGCTGTCCCAACCTTTTTTGGCACCATGGAATGATTTTGTGTCAGCCAATATTTCCAGGCACCAGGGGGAGGATTTCACGAAGTTGGTCCTCAGCCCCCCTTCAAATCACACCCCTCCCTCTTTTACAGCACTGCCACTCCTTTATATCAGTGTCTACAGTCCCCTTTAGATCAAATCTCCCCTTTAAAGCAATCCCACGGTGTCCTCAGTTCCCCTTCACATATACATTCATGTAATTGGGACTGCATAGTAAAGGGGCACTGTGATGTGAAGGGGACTGCACTGTAAAGGGGCACTGCCTTTACAGCGCAGTCCCCTTTATATCACTGTGGCCATTTACATTAAAGTGCTCCTAGCAATCCAGCCCCCTATCACAGTGCCCCTTGCCTTTGCTCCTTTCCTCCTGACCCGCCGACAATGTCATCATATCAGAAAAGACTTCCGCTCTCTATCCAGGTCTCCACCTCCTCCCACCACCTGCCCTGTTGATTAGAGGACATCATTGGCGTGTAAGTGGGTGTAGGGTGTAGTGGCTTCACAGAGGGAATCACACATACTGACTTTCTAAACCAGGCAACGTTTATTACCAGAGAGACGGTAGTAGAAAGAGTATTTACAGCAGTAATGCAAGTAGTTTCACTCCAAGCATGGAGGCATAGATACACAGCACAGTCACTTCTGATGTAAGCGGTAGTTGTATTCGTCAGCACTATAGGCACTTTCCACTGACTGATACTGTATAAACCCAAGAACACAATGCGTATCTGTAGAGGCTGATATTCACACACGTTACCCGGTAACAGCGGTATTCCTTCAGCCGATGGATATAGGCATCTGATACACTTGTCCCTCACTCACAGCGAGGACACCGGATTTATTATCTGCAATGGGGAGTCTTTCATCCGACCAGGATTGTTGATACAGGACTCCGTAGGAACCCTGAGCTATCCCTCACAGGCCGGAACACTCTTCCTATCTTCTCCTAACTCTCCCTGACAAGCGAGTTCACTCTCCCTGTCTATACACACGTGAACTGAAACTAAAACGTGGCTGGGCTTTCTTATATAAAGTATCCACCCAAAAATGGCTGACAAAATCTCCAGAGATTTGCTTGTCCTATCAGGACACCAGGCTTCTCCTAAATGGTGCTGGAGACAGTTATAGAGGCCAAACAGCTCTGAACATATGTACACATAAACATATAAAAGAGGCATTGAAAGTGAGAATATACACTTGCTAACCCACTACCTCTTGCAGCCAACTAGGCTGCCCTGCACCACAGCTGCCTACAGGCGGAATGGGAGACTCGGGAGAGGACACACAGGCTAAGTGGCACAGCCGCACAGCAGGAGGTGAGCGGCAACCATGGTCCATGAGAGTCCTGTCCGGACCACGGTTGGCACTCACCTCCTTACACTTCAGATATGCAGCTATTTACAGTATATGCTATAAAGCTTCAGGCTGGGTTCACACTTGAGAACGCAGCAGCTCACAGCAGAAGTCCGATGCATCTACATTCAATGCTTCAGGTCTGATTTCAACCCTGATTTTGGGCTGAATTCGGACCTGAAACAGACCAAAAGATGTACAGGACTCCTGTGCAATTCACACCGGAGCCGCTGCAGATATGTGTGAACCAGCTCCATAGAGAGCCGGTCACAATCTCCTGCTATGCGAATTGGATGTGGAGAAGCCCACATCTAATTCACATATGTCTGAACCCAGCCTTAAAACAGAAGCACCTGCTATTTTTGTAATACCTGAATGGAGGGTGAGCTACTCTATTGGGTTCTAAACCCTGTCATTTTTTTTTATGTGTCTATCATAGAAGATTTCTCTTTACTTCCTGTCCTAGAGACACAAAAGGAAGTAAGAAGAAATGTTGCCAAAATGAGGGGATAAAGGATAAGTTCACATTTTAGAATGTGTGATACCGGGCAATCTTCTCCCCGCACCCACTGTTGCAATTCAAAAAGAGCAAGTAAATGAATGATCTACAAGTACGGTCAGCCACTGTGGCAAATGGCATGTAGTTCTGAATGAACGGTGAGGACACTGATGAGCGCCCTTATTATTCATTCACAAGCCCTGCAGCTTTCATGGAGGTATGGGCTGAAAGCTGTAGGGCTTGTCTGCAGAAGTCTGACATTGCACCCCTGATCACGGGTACAATGCTTTCCAGACTCCTGCAAAAAAAAAATAATAAAATGTTTAGCCGGGTGCTGCCGGCTTTGCATCCACCCAGTCGCCTGGAGGCGAACTTCACTATTTTCCCAAGCAAACTGATCAAGTCCAGTGAAGAAAGAGAAGAGTGTGGACTGTGTGTGCTCTAAGCCTGAGGGACCAGAGCCAATGAGGAAAGCTTAAGCTAATCAGACCCTCTGCTGTGACTGTTCACCTACATCAGGGAGAGCTGCCCCAGGGACAAAGCTGGAGGGGGAGTCATTGCATCTCCAGAGCCACAATTGAGAGACTGCACCCTGTGTGAGGATGTGGTCTGAGAAACTGAGCCTCTGGGACTTCTGACACAACAGAGGACCTGTCATCACAAGCGGCTCCTGTGGAGGTAAGCATTACAAATGCACTTTTTTGTTCTGCAAATATGTGCAGTTATTATTTTTTTTGAAAAGGTGAACTTATACTTTAAAGTAGAATTCCTGACTAACACTAATGTCGCGTATACACGATCAGAAATTCGGCCAGCAAAAGACCGATGAGAGCTTTTCGTCGGAAAATGCGACCGTGTGTATGCTCCATCAGAATTTTGCTGGCCGAATTTCCGCCAGCAAAAGTTCTCAATTTTTCGGACGGAAAAAGTTTCTATCAGAAATTCCGATCGTCTGTGGAAATTCCGACGCGCAAAATTCAGCTCTGTCCCAGCCAGCAGCTCTGCTATACACTCTTCCTGCCTTCACAGGCTTCACTGAAAGCAGCAGGAGCCATTGTGTCTATAGACGTACACAGCCCAGCTAAGGAGCACGCCCGCACAAGTGTTCCCATAGCAATGGGAGCACTGTGAGAAGAGAAGAGGAGCAGACAGCACTGGTGGGGGACCCCCAGAAGAGAAGGTCCAGAGCCGCTCTGTGCAATACTATTGCACAGAGCAGGCACTGTAAGTATATGTTTGTTTTTTTCAATTAAACAAAAAATGTTGTTTTAATTCATTTTTAATATGCAAAGCAAACTCACCAATCCATTCATGTCTCCATGTTTTATTTTGTTGAGAAATCACTTTGAAAAACACCCCCCTAGTATAGCTAGCTGTAGACATCTTGAGTAAGGGCTGATGATTCATGTAACACAGAGATATGCAATTAGCGGACCTCCAACTGTTGCAAAACTACAAGTCCCATCATGCCTCTGCATCTGGGTGTCATGCTTGTGGCTGTCAGAGTCTTGCTATGCCTCATGGGATTTGTAGTCCTGCAACAGCTGGAGGTCCACTAATTGCATATCCCTGATGTAGCATTTAGTTCCTGGAATTCATCTGCATTTAGCTGAAGCATCCAGGCGGGACGGTGTGCTTAGCAGAGAAAACACCTCCTTCAGATGAATGCGTTTAATTCCACGTTAAGGCCTATGCTTCACTTGCCTTCATTGATGACTCATTATAATATAGATTTATTTCTTTATATTAATCTGGTTACTTTGACCTGGGCTGGAACTGGATATTCCTTCAGCTATTTTTCAGGTGCCAACTGTGGTTTGTTCCTAACTTCACCTTGTATTATATCCCAATACTGCATTGCATACGTCCCAATATTTTGAGATGGGAATGAGGGACACCTACTAGCAAATGTATGTAGGCATAGGACACGTCCCCTGCCACACCCCCCTTAAAGGAGAATTAACCAAGAAAAAGGTTAATTAAATCTACAAGGGCTTTTTTTTACCACTACTATTCCTTTATATTGGCTTTTAAAACTTACAAATGCAGCAATTTAGAATTTGGATGAAAGGTTTAGCACTGGGAAACACTCTCTGAAAGATAAAAAGTGCATTTTATATACAACCATATATTGTAGATCAGATCAAAATGAGGGATAAATGAGGAGGAAAGAGGGACAGAGGGACATTGCTCCAAATCAGGGACAGTCCCTCGAAATCAGGGACAGTTGGGAGGTATGGGATTGCCTGTCCGCTGCAGCTGATCTTTGCCTGTTCCTGACCTGACATCTCTACTTGTTGCCCTGGTACTGTCTGTTTACTTCTATCCAGTCCCAGCCTGATAAATTTGTATTCACCTTTCCAGCCAGCTCCAACTAAGCCACCATTTCATTTTACAGAAATGTTGCCGCTCAGCTGTCTTAAAGCCTTTTGTTGTCATACGCCAGAAGAAAAAAACGTAAAGAGGCCATCTGCAGTTCAGTTTCCAGTTAGGTATGAAATATCAAATTTTATCCTGCTGTTACATAGCATTTTATACAGAGAAGAAACAATGAAAATTATAAAAATAGCATTTGCAAAATATAATGGTATATATTTTCCACTAAAAGCTTCTCAGTAAAGTCCTTTTTTAGATGGGAAAGTTCTAGCATGAAGTTACTAAACATAGTTCTCTAATTGAGTTTATATTTTATTATGGCCTGAAATAGAAGCAACACAAAATTCTGGAGTCCAGAAGAAATCACTAATTAGTGTAGAACTGACACTTTTATTGCATCCCTTTACAGAGACTATTGAAACATATCTTTTCATATTGAATCATACAGTTGGACAAAGCAAAAAAAAAAAAAATCACTAAAATGTAACTATTCCACACACTAAAAATATATTATGCTTACACTGGGGTGTTCAAGCACGTTCACTACATTCAGGCTTTGCTTACTTTTACACTGTTTACTGATAGACCTCTACTTGCCTGCCTATGTCATGTAAAGCCCTAACCAACCCAGAAATGTTACTGGGGGATGATGATGAGGATGATGACTGACTAAAGCCTCGTACACACGATCAGATTTTCCGCTGACAAAACCTCTGACTTTTGTCTGAAGGCGTGTGCCTGGATTTTGTCTTGCATACAAACGGCAAGGAATTGACGGCCAACAAACACAAACGTAGTGAAATACTACATGGTTTTTCAGCTCTTTAGTGCCACCCTTTGGGCTCCTTCTGCTAATTTCGTGTTAGTAGAAACTTGGTGAATATTGATTCAAGCTTTTCAGTTCGTGCTTTTCATTTAGCGCTTTTCATTTCGTGCTTTTCAGTTTGTTTCTGAATGACCGTTCGTCAACCAGCCATGTTGCGGAATTGGAGGAGATAACGTGTTATTTATTATTGGCCTTGGAGTTATTGCTTTGACCCAAGTCCAGTCCAGGAACAGGAGGAGGAGGAGGAATTCTTGGACCAAAAATTGGTTGCTTTATTAATCGTGACCAATTATGTCATATGTCTTTGCTGCGGGAGCTCCAGGAGAATAATCCAGATGATTTTCGGAATTATCTCCGGATGACAGACCCTTACTTTCACCAACTCTTGGCATTGCTGAGCCCCTATACAGGCGATACTCGAAAAATGTGAATATCGTGCAAAAGTAAATTTATTTCACAAATGCAACTTAAAAGGTGAAATATATGAGATAGACTCATTACATGCAAAGCAAGATAGTTCAAGACACGATTTGTCATAATTGTGATGATTATGGCTTACAGTTCATGAAAACCCCAAATCCACAATCTCAGAAAATTTGAATATTACATGCAATCAATAAAACAAGGATTGTATGTACATAGAACAATATCGGACCTCTGAAAAGTATAAGCATGCATATGTACTCAGTACTTGGTTTGGGCACCTTTTGCAGCAATTACTGCCTCAATGCAGCGTGGCATGGAAGCTATCAGCCTGTGGCACTGCTGAGGTGTTATGGAAGACCAGGATGCTTCAATAGCGGCCTTCAGCTCTTCTGTATTGTTCGGTCTCATGTCTCTCATCTTTCTCTTGGCAATGCCCCATAGATTCTCTATGGGGTTCAGGTCAGGCGAGTTTGCTGGCCAATCAATCACAGTAATCCCACGGTCATTGAACCAGGTTTTGGTGCTTTTGGCAGTGTGGGCAGGTGCCAAGTCCTGCTGGAAAATGAAGTCAGCATCCCCATAGAGCTCGTCTGCGGAAGGAAGCATGAAGTGCTCCAAAATCTCCTGGTAGATTGCTGCGTTGACCCTGGACTTAATGAAGCACCGTGGACCAACACTAGCAGAGGACATGGCTCCCCAAATCAACACAGACTGTGGAAACTTCCCACTGGACTTCAATCATCTTGTAGTGTGTGCCTCTCCATTCTTCCTTTATACTCTGGGTCCTTGGTTTCCAAATGAGATGCAAAATTTGCTCTCACTTGAAAAGAGGAATTTGGACCACTGAGCAACAGACCAGGTCTGTTTTTCTTTAGCCCAGGTAAGAAGCTTCTGGCGTTGTTTGTTGTTCAGGAGTGGCTTGACAAGAGGAATACGACATTTTAAGCCCATGTCCAGGATCTGTCTGTGTGTGGTGGCTCTTGATGCACTGATTCCAGCCTCAGTCCACTCCTTGTGAAAGTCCCCAACACTTTTGAATGGCCTGTTTCTGACAATCCTCTCCAGGCTGCGGTCACCCCTGCTGCTTGTGCACCTTTTTCTTCCACACTTTTCCCTTCCACATAACTTTCTATTAATGTGCTTTGATACAGCACTTTGGGAACATCCAACTTCTTTTGCAATTACCGTATTTATCGGCGTATAACACGCTGTGTTATACGCCGATACCACCCAAAACCAAAAAATTGGTTGCGGCGCCGAAAAATAGCGACCGCCGCCGAAAAAGACCGAACTGCGGCCGAAAAAGACTGAGCCGACTGTTTAGCTCTGCTCGTAGTCCCGCCTCCCTGCGCTCGCTCCCGAACAGCAGGGAGGCGGGACTCCGAGCGGAGCCGAACAGTCGGCTCGGTCTTTTTCGGCCGCGCTTCGGCCTTTTTCGGCCGCACTTCGGTCTTTTCCGGCGGCGCATGCGTGGTCTGTCTCGGCGGCGGGAAATTTAAACGTCGACAAGGCTGCAAATGACGCTGGCAAACTGAAAATGACACTGGGCAAGCTACAAATGACGCTGGCAAGCTGCAAATGACACTGGGCAAGCTACAAATGACACTGGGCAAGCTACAAATGACACTGGGCAAGCTACAAATAACGCTGGGCAAGCTACAAATGACGCTGGGCAAGCTACAAATGACGCTGGGCAAGCTGCAAATGACGCTGGGCAAGGCTGAAAATGACGCTGGGCAAGCTGCAAATGACGCTGGGCAAGCTGCAAATGATGCTGGGCAAGCTGCAAATGATGCTGGGCAGGCTGCAAATGACGCTGGGCAAGCTGCAAATGACGCTTAAATGTAAGTTTTTTTTTCCCTAAACTTCTCTCCTAAAACTTTTTTTCCTAAAAATTCCCTCCTAAACTTGGGGTGCGTGTTATACGCCGATAAATACGGTACCTTTTGAGGCTTTCCCTGCTTATGGAGGGTGTCAATGATGGTTTTCTGCACAACTGTCAGGTCAGCAGTCAGTTTGCAGCTCCCCCGCAGCCCCCCTAAAACTTGTTACCAAAGCCTGATCGCAATCCAGATGTGCATTAGAATGGCTACTGTCCAGGGTCTCTGCTTTCTCTTTGGCCATTGGCTTCCACTTCTGTCAATTACAACCAGTGAGGAGGGAGAAGGGGCGAGGCCAGGGCTGAGCCCTGTTCTGTGTTTCTGTGCCCCCATAGCAAGCGGTGGCGGGGAACCCAAGAAGAGGAGGTCCGGGGCTGCTCTGTGCAAAACCATTGCACAGAGCAGGTAAGTTTATCATGTTTGTTATTTTAAAAAAATATTTACTTTTATTATCATTTTAAGTTATAAAGCTATGGTAAGATTTAAAGTGTTATTAAACTGTCCATATGAAACATGTAGATCATCGTACCTCCAACGTTACTTGCTGTGTTCCTTTTGTTTGCAGACTGTCATTTCTTTATATTCAACATTTCTAATATCACTCACCACCATTATTGTCTATAGGGTGGTTCTGTTCCCTTGTAGGGTACCCTGGAGCTATCCTTACATGTAAGCTCCTGCATACAATGCATTGGCGAATCAGTAGATCCACTTCTGTAAAACCTCTCTGCCCATACATGGCTCAAAATTCTGCCAGTTCCTGCTGAACTGGCTGAATTTTGATTCATGTATGGCTGGCTTAGACACTGCGTGCGGTGTTAACCTAGTTGTAGCACAATTACCATACAATATGCAAGAAAAATGGGTTCTAGGTAGAAGGAGCAGCATCAAGTCTCTCTTCCACCTTTCTCTTTCTTTTCAAAGTTCATAAAAGACATGAAGGAAAGTTCCAAGCTTCTCAATGGTCGACTTGAGAATTCCTATCCCTCCAACTACAAGAAGAGAAAACCTCAAATACTAAGCACAGAGACTCTAGAAATGTTGCCCTGGAATGAAATGTGAAGCGCCACTTCAAGCTGGTGTTCTGGCTCACTCATCCAGCAGTAACAGTACTTGTAGACATAGAAGCCGATTTCCCCGATCTGACCCGTTTATAGTAAAGGTGTTGGATGGCCTCAGCTGGTGCTACTCCAAAACCATGGACCCCTGACGATGTTTGCCCTGTCCACCGTGGCTTAGCCATAGAGGTCCACTATGACTAAGCCCTGATGGGTGGGGTAAAACGTGCCAGTAGACATAGTTTTGGAGTAGCCATGGCTCTAGAACTGTTGTTTCCATTAGAAAGGCAGGAGTTACACCCACTACTGGCAGTGACAGCGAAGACATGAACAAGACAATCATAGCCAAATATAGTGAGCTACATTAGGATGGATTTGAAGGGAAAAGCAGTGCTAAAATATGTCTGGTAAAAGGGTTTACTCAAGGACAACCAGAAAATTCTATCTGTATGCACACTGTTTTAGACGACCAAGTCATTTATTTTCCACTTTACAGTACTTTGACATGTTCAAAGTAATGGAAGAAGTTCTGTCCCACACCCTGCACACATGTACTGCCACAATAGAAACCACAAGAATTGCCCCTGCTGGAGAATTCATTCTTAGATGTAAAAAGGACTGAAATTTTGTCTTCCTACACTTATTGAGTGAAATCAAATACCTAATAATAGGAAATGCCTACACCTGCAGAGACATGTTGTATAGGTTCCTAGACAAGTCTACTTACCACCATTGGAAGATAATGCTATAATCATACTTTAGCTAGGAAGAAACATGGGACTGCAGGCCGCAAACCCCCCCCCCCCCCCCCCCCATCAACAAAATCCCATAAAACCTTAAATAAATTACCAATAGACAGATAATGGCATGAAATGGCCACGGCTCTATTTATTGGTTTACCAAAAGCATACAAATCATAATATTGTCAATCATTTTGTATTCAATAACAAAATTGCAGTTTCCTCTGTTCCCCCTCACATAACTCCCATAGTGTGCTCTGCCCCCCCTCCCCCATATCAAATTCCCTGCGCCCCCCAAAGAAGTGTCCTCTGTTCCCTGCAACCACCCCCCCCATAGTGTCCTCTGCCCCCCTGCACCCCACACACACTGTGTAGTTAGAACTCTCCTACCTTACAGAGGTGTACAGCAAAGTAAAGATCGGCATCACAGGTTTGGATGGGGGCAGGAATTGCTGAAGTTACCTTTTCACATTACCAGGCTAGTGATCGGCAACCAATCACCCGCTGTTTAATGTAAAAAGTTAACTCCAGCAGTTCCCGCCCCCATCCAGCCCTGTGATATCGGACAGCGGCAAAAATGTCTGCGGGCTGGGTGCCTGTGAATTAATCACGGGCACTGACGGGCCAGATATTTAGCGGTGGTGGGCCGGGTGTGGGCAGTGAGTTGCCGACCCCTGGACTAGTAGTTGCTCAAAGAAAGTGAGTTGCAGCTACCACTCCATTACCAAGCAACAGAAACTATTATTTAAAATGTTGCCAAGACTAAAACATAGAGGATGCCACCATTGACTTTTCAGTCTAAAAGCCATATAAATTGCATCTCCAAAAATAAATCAGCAGCTGAAGACTCAATGTTTCTTTCATTATAGGTTTACACATTGCGTATTTCATTTATTACAGTATAATATAAACAATATGTGAACATCCAAACACAACTGACTAGGCAGCAGCTATAGCTCTCTCAAAGGCTCCTTGTGGCAGGTGTGCTTGGTAAGCGAGTTCATACTGGGTTAATGGGCAGCAACTAGCAAGAAGTCATGCTCCAACAGCTGTGAGGCACAAGGCCAAACAAGACTTGCCTTTCTTTTATTGAAAAAGCTAATCGCCTGGAACAGAAGATTCCTTTCAGAGTACTGGTAGAGTTAAAAGCCACAACTGGTTTAGACATTTGATTGACAGTTCGAATGCTCCAATCATTTTAACAGCATTAGAATATATTTGAAAGAGAGAGAGAATTTTTTTTTTTTTTTCCATGCATGTAAATGCCTGTGTCTGAGCACACAGTGGAATAAGCTGAACATGGAAAGTTGGCATCTGCAACAGGATGAATGCTTTGCTGAATGTTGGAAAAAAAAGGAAATTGCTATAAGCATACAGTATAACAAAGGTTTTTGGAAGACTAGATATACAGCCACAATTATTAAAGCAGATTATGTTGTCCCTAATGACTATGATCCACTTTCATGTAAAACTTCCAACCATTTAAAAAAAAAAAAAAAAAAAAACATGATCAGTAAAGAGCAAGACCTGTAAAAGGAATGGGAGCAGGGCCCTATTGCAGCCATAACAAGGCATTAAATAAACTGTTCCTACAATTGATGGTGATAAAAGGAGAATATTGCCTCGGAAACAAGCAAATATATCTTATAGGAGTTAAAGGAATTCAGCTACGGTAGTTTGAATTGCCAAATCACTCTACTGTATTGAACTTGTTCTCTGCTGACAGCTGAATGTAAAAAAAGGAATTGCCGGATAAAATATTTGCGAAAAAAACAGCGTGCCCCCCCTCAAATCCATGCGAGGCACTTCAAGTCTGGTATGGATTTGGAGGGAAACCCCAGTACAAAAAAAAAATAGCGTGGTGCCCCCCCCCCCCCCCCCCCAAATTCATACCAGGCCCTTATCCGAGCATGCAGGCTTGCAGGACAGAAAAGGGAGGGGACTGAACCATACCAGGCCACATGCCCTAAACATGCCCTCTGCCCATACCCCCAAAGCACATTGTCCCTATGTTGATAGGAACAAGGGCCTCTTATCCACAACAATGGGCTTAAACAAGGGCCCCCAGATCCTGCCCCACCATGTGAATGAGTAGGGAGTACATTGTACCCCTACTCATTCACCAAAAAACCCCCACAAAGACAGTTTTTGACAATTCCTTTATACCCACTTGCCCTCCGGAAGGTTTATGCTCCCCCCCTCATGACCAGGCCATTCTTTGCAATACGGCACTGCGTTACTTTACCTGACAATTGGTTGGTCGTGTGATGCTGTTCTCAAATAACATTTATGTCATATTTTTCCCCAAATATAGAGCTTTCTTTTGGTGATATTTGATCACCTCTGCCGTTTTTATTTTTTGTGCTAAATAAAAAAAATATTTCTTTCTTTCTGCTATAAAACATATCCAATAAGAAATGAAAAAATGAAAAAAATCGAATTTCTTCATCAATTTAGGCCAATATGTATTCTGCTACATATTTTTGTTAAAAAAAATCCCAATATGCAGATATTGATTGGTTTGCGCAATAGTTATAACGTGTACAAACTATGGGATAGATTTATGGAATTAAAATTTTTTTTTTACTAGTAACAAATGCGACACTTATGCCGCGTACACACGAAGGGACTATCCCGCGGGATTATCCGCTGGACCGAAGTCCAGCGGATAATCCCCTCGTGTGTAGGCGCCGGCGGACTTTTTTTGGCCAAAGTACGGCGGACTAAAGTTTCAGGTTTTGTTCTCAAATTATCCGCTGGACTTGGCAGTCCAGCGGATAATCCGGTCGTGTGTAGTATGGTCCGGCGTACCAAAAAGGACGCATGCTCAGTAGCTATTATGTCACGGACTCGCTCGGTCTGGTAAAACTAGCCTTCGTTTTGAAGCTCGCACAATCGTCACGCTGTTTAAATTTTTTTTTTTTTTTTTCTGACAGCGGGATTTGTATGGTATCGTACTTGAAGAATGATTTTGCCTTGCTGCTTGTATATTCACGCAGAGTACTCCCGAACGTTTTTTCTTCAGCATTCTTTAGTGAAGTTATATATTTGTATATATATATATATATATATATATATATATATATATATATATATATATATATATATATATATATATATATATATATATATATATATATATATATATATATATATATATATATATATAGATATATATATATATATATATATATATATATATATATATATAGATATAGATATAGATATAGATATAGATATCCAAATCACCAAATGAAAAATATATCTATATTTCTCAATAAGCGCAAAAAAATATATATCGATATCTACATATATATATATATATATATATATAAATATATATAGATATATAGATCTATACGTGTATAAAAATAAAATTATATATATATATATATATATATATATATCTATATATTATATATGTACATATATCTCTATATAGATATTTTTTATTATTTGTTGGTTATCAAAAGGATTAGTTATTACACATGATACAATTGTGGAGTCAGCAGAGCTTGCCCTTAATTCCGATCTTAAACCTCACCTTTCCAGCGACTGCACTTGCAGTTCCATTGAACTTGCACTTTACACTTGTATTGTCAAATGAATGTTTAGACATGTACCTGCCTACTCCTAAAGAAACTATGTTTTTGAATAACAAGCACGTATATCATTATTTGATGAAAATTAAATGACCATTTATTCTGGTTAAAACAAACAAGGCAAAACAAAATAGGAAGGCAACACTGGAGCCACTTGTAGATTTTGTGAAGACTTTTTGCCCCAACGGCAGACACCAAGTTTGTGAAGCCAAAAATTAAGCTTGGGCACATTTCATACAATATAGGGAGCACAAGAAGATTGACCAGGAATCAGACAGACCAGGAACAGCAGCAGATGACATCTATGTCCCCAAGCTGTGGCACTACAACAGCCTGTGTCTTCTGTGAGACCAGACTGAAGCCAGGCAATCACTTCCGACTCTTCGCACCACGCTTCCCTGCACTCTTCCCTGCAGTCTTCCCTGCACGCTTCCTTGGAGGCTGACTTGTGGTAGGAGGAGGAGTAGGAGGAGGAGGAGGAGGAGGAGGAGGAGAAGGAAGACGAGGAGGAGGAGGAGGAGAAGTTGGTGTCGGGCCTTCATGGGTCAGGCGGGTGGATTCTCGTAATTCACCCCTCAAACCCCCCCTAATTGCCTCAGAAATTAGGCCCTCACACAGGTGCCGTTGGCCCCTCTCCATTTGCAGCAACCTGCTGGACACGTAGCTGCCATAGCCCTCTTCTGGAAGGGGGGTTTGTCGAGAATCGCACTCGCCTTCCGAATCAGTTCCAGTGATTCCTCCTCCACAATGGTCATCCTCCTGGGCCTTCTTGGGGGTAAGGGCAGGGTCGAGGTAGACTTCTTAATTGGGTCTGGCTGTCACTCTGGCTCGTGCTGGGCCCAGCCACCTCCTGGCTCTCGCTGGGCATGTCCTCCTCCTCCTCCATACCACTTGTCCCGGCATCATCCTGGGTCAGCTCATCCTGTGTGCAAATAAAAACAAAAATCAAACACCTGTTTTGTGGTTTCTGGCCTACTCAATCATCCAATTGTAAACTTAGGAACGAGCATCTAAATTTTCCAAAAGATCCAAAAGGCTATCATTTGGACCCCTGCATTTTCCAAGCAGATCACCAATGTTGTCTAACGCTTTTTTTGCCACTACTGGATGTATGTATACACTATATATGTATCGATATGTTGCACCAACACTTTTTAGAAGTGTGCATAATTTTTGTCAGTTTTTTTCACAATTCTGAGTTCAGGGTGTTAATTGTTTCACATTTTAACGTTGACAGCATTAATATTCACACAATCACAATTTAGGCTACTAAATATATACCTGGCTCCAGCTGGGCGCATCAGCCTGCTCCAAGGTGGAGGGGTCTTCTCCTTCCGTGGAAGCCTCAGCTGGGGTGGAGGGAAGAGTGGAGGGAAGAGTGGAGGGAAGGGTGGAGGGAAGAGTCGACAGTGATTCCCTGGGTTCCATCTGGTCACCTATAAAAGTCAGTTGGTTGTAGTACCACAGCTTGGGTACATAAACATTCTCTGCTGCTGCTCCTGATCTGACTGATTCCTCAATCTTCTTGCGCTCCCGCTTGTACATGTGCCTTAAACTTGCAATTCTGGCTTCCACAAACTTGGTGTTTGCGTTGGGGACTTTAGTCTTCACAAAAGCCACAAGTGGCCCCAGTGTTGCCTTCCGGACATCCCTATTGCCATACAAAGGGTTCTTGAGCTGCCACAGGTTGGTATTTTTTCTGTACAGGGCAATGAATTCGGACATGAACTGCTGGTCCTTGAATGGATTCAACTGGGGTGATGACATGTTTGTTTCTGTTTTGTTAGTAATGGCAATACAAAAGACCAAAAACACAAATGTTACTTAAAACGCACAACCAGTTTTTCTTAACAAACATTACACAACACACCCACACACAGGCAGCAACACATCCACACAGGCAGCAACCCCTACACACAGGCAGCAACCCCTACACACAGGCAGCAACACATCCACACAGGCAGCAACCCCTACACACAGGCAGCAACACATCCACACAGGCAGCAACCCCTACACACAGGCAGCAACCCCTACACACAGGCAGCAACCCCTACACACAGGCAGCAACCCCTACACACAGGCAGCAACACATCCACACAGGCAGCAACCCCTACACACAGGCAGCAACACATCCACACAGGCAGCAACCCCTACACACAGGCAGCAACCCCTACACACAGGCAGCAACCCCTACACACAGGCAGCAACACATCCACACAGGCAGCAACCCCTACACACAGGCAGCAACACATCCACACAGGCAGCAACACATCCACACAGGCAGCAACCCCTACACACAGGCAGCAACACATCCACACAGGCAGCAACCCCTACACACAGGCAGCAACCCCTACACACAGGCAGCAACCCCTACACACAGGCAGCAACCCCTACACACAGGCAGCAACCCCTACACACAGGCAGCAACCCCTACACACAGGCAGCAACACACACATATCCTTAAAAAATGCTGGCCCAAAACCCAAAAAAAAACACAGTAATGCATCCTAGAAAACACTTACCTTCGTACAGAGCGCTCGCTACTTCCGTTCGGGAACACGTGGGCCCCTCAAACAGCCTTATATACACTGCGCACGCGTCGAAGTCCGCCTGCGTCCTCCGCGTCGCCCGCCCATGACGTTCCTCATGACGAGTATTCCCCGCCCCGCTTCCCCTCGTTGCATTGTTGGTGAATTAATTCATGAATATGGCGGACACATTCTCAGCCAGTAGCGCGGAGGAAAGCCAAGAAGCCAACACATCTACATCCAGCAGCAGATATAAGGCCACCAATATGGCCTTTGAAGAGATGGTGGAGATGGTGGACATCCTCCAAAGGGAAGATTACGACGGGGAAAATGGCCCGTACCCTCGTCCCAACTTGCGCAAGGACAAGATTCTCACTACAATCGTCAGCACCCTGGAGCAGAAATTCGGCGTACGAAGGGGCAAGGATCAACTGCGCAAACGATGGTCCGACATCAAATCCAGGGAGCACGATCAATACAGGAGAATTCGAAAAGCCATCAAAAAAAGTAAGTCAAGCACGTGCGCTACTATGGTTATACTTGATATGTCTAATCTTGCGCAGATGTAATTACCATTCGTCCGTGAAACGTGCGCAGATGTTATTACCATTCGTACCTGAAACTTGCGCAGATGTAATTACCATTCGTCCGTGAAACTTGCGCAGATGTTATTACCATTCGTACCTGAAACTTGCGCAGATGTAATTACCATTCGTCCGTGAAACTTGCGCAGATGTTATTACCATTCGTACCTGAAACTTGCGCAGATGTAATTACCATTCGTCCGTGAAACTTGCGCAGATGTTATTACCATTCGTACCTGAAACTTGCGCAGATGTAATTACCATTCGTTCGTGAAACTTGCGCAGATGTAATTACCATTCGTCCGTGAAACTTGCGCAGATGTTATTACCATTCGTACCTGAAACTTGCGCAGATGTAATTACCATTCGTTCGTGAAACTTGCGCATATTTGATGAAAGTTCCGTTTGTCTTCATAACGTTTATTGAGTTTACCTGGCTTTGGGTTGTTGGAGTTGTAAGGTTGTTTATTATTGTCACTATCTATACAATTACTGCTGTAGTAAGGGTTTTACGGGTAACTTACACAGGGACTCCAGAGGCTGTTTTGGGGGGGGGATAAATATGTTAAGCAGGGTCTCATGCTCACAATTCCCAAAAAATGCTCATCATCTCTAAATACTGTAGGTGGTGACTTTTCAAAGAAGTACACTCACCTGTCCCTTGGATGGTGCAGCTACAATCTCTGATCTTGCAATCATGAAATTAATGTTTGCGGCTTCACTTCCCGGGTCACTATTGGGCATGCGCCAGTTGCGCAATGCAATAGGACTGGTCCGCGCAAGCTCGGGGACCCCTGTGTGTCCCAGCAGACAGCACGGTGGGACGGGATGTGGCGTATACTTCTGTGGGAGTCTAGGGCCGGATGTGTGTGCAAATACCTGCCTTACACAGGTATCTGCAACCCATCCCCCCTAAAACGTTCAAAATAAGACACCACAGGGGTGCAGGGATCCAATGAGCGGAAGTTCAAATTTAGGGTTGAAGGGCGCTTTAAGTATTGGAGTTTCATTAGATAGACATTTCAATTCTGTCTTCAAGTAGGATCTTCTAACAAACTGCTAATAATTGGCAAGACTTTTAAACAATGTTTACTAATCCTATTTTGGCACTCAAATATCAGTGTGATTCAAAAGTGTACCTTTTTGTGTTCCATTACCATAGGGGGCAAAAGACTCAGACGTCAGTCCGAACCTACGAGGACCTCCCGGCCTCACCAGACTAATTGGGCAGTTAGCCCAAGCCCACGCGTGGATGTGGCGGAACAGGTCGTTGAAGTCGATCAAATCTGCACCCCACCAAGTGAGTGTCTCAGAACACAGATTGAGCTAATAAATTAAGGTCTGCATGTTTTTTGACACTTTTTTTCTTGTGTTTTCTCTACCCAACTTTTAGGTGATGCTGATCTGTTTGTGGAACGACAAGCTGCGGAGCCATTTACCACTGACAGTGCCCACAGGCTTATTGGGCAGATCATGGCCTGGAATCTGCAGCTGGAAAACATGCAGAAGGAGATGGCCACCATGCAGCAGGGAATGAAGGACATGATTGATGTTTTGGGGAGAATCTAAAGACCCCTTTTACATTTCTTAACATCAATCATGTCCTTCATTCCCTTTTGAAGCGCTGTTTAACTAATTTTAGAGGCCAAATTTTAAATATGCACACGGTATGTCAACATGTGCTATGTGCCATCAGGGGATCTCAATGGACGCATTTTGTGTTTGCAACCCCTAATGCTAGTAGGTGAGAGGGAAGGGGTTTCACACACAAAACACGTCCATTGATTCCCCATGATGGAACATAGCACATGTTGACATTACCCATTTTCCAGTTAAATTAGTGTGCATATTCAAAATTTGGCTTCTTCTGTTCATGGGTTACCTGTTGAACTTTGTAAGTTCTGGACTTTTACATTGTGTAAATAATTTCAAATGCTAAGACAAAATTTTTAAACAATTTTAAACATGTTTTTATGTTTGTTTTAAAAAATCAATCCCAAAAAATAAAACAATATGTTGTGAGAAAAACACCAAAAAAATGTCAAAAAAATAAAAAAAAAAAAAAAAAAAAAAAAAATAAATTTAAAAAAAAAAAAAAAAAAAAAAAAAAAAACCAAAAATACCAAAACAACCAACAAAAAAAAAAAAATAACAAAAAATAATAAAAAGTTTTGGATGTGCACTATAATAAAAAAAATAATGTTTGCACAAATTCAAAAATGTGTGGCTTCTTCTTTTTAAATACTACCAGTTTGACAAAAACATGTTGTGGTTCATTGACAAAGGGGCTTATTTACTAAACGCTAAACAAGTTTGCCACTATTAAGATGTGCACTAGGACAACATATAAAACAGGCCAAATTAAAAGCCAAACAATACGAAACGACCAATATTTCAAACATAAATAACTGTATTTATTCATTGTAAATGAAAAAGATGGTTTAAGGGTCTGCTGCCATTTCAATGGCCCCCCTACCATTAAAATACTGTAAATAAAGGTCCCGCACTTGCTGGGCTGATTGTGGTGCGGAACCAAGAGGGCGATTATCCAGCCCTGTCATGTTGCCTTCCACTCCGGCCTCAGGGCCAATTGGTAAGGAGTATGTTCCTGAATGTTTCCGTAAATAATTGTGCATGACACAGCATGCAAGAATAATAGTATTGAGTTTGTACTCTGCCAGATGTAGCGATGTAAGGAGCAATCTGAAACGGTTGGCCATAATACCAAAGGCATTTTCCACCACCCTTCTTGCTCTGGCCAACCGATAATTAAAAATCCTCCTCTCAGGGGTGAGGGATCGTTGGGGAAATGGCCTCATCAGATGGTCACCCAGACCGAACGCCTCGTCGGCAATGAAGACGAACGGGAGTCCCTCCACATTATCTTCATCTGGTGGCAGCTCCAGCCCACCAGTTTGGAGACGATGACCGAACTCCGTGTGGTTGAAGACTCCTCCGTCCGACATCCGGCCGTTTTTCCCCACATCCACATACAGAAATTCATAGTGTGCCGACACCACCGCCATCAACACGATACTATGGAACCCCTTATAATTCCAATAGTATGACCCCGAATGGGGTGGGGGCACAATTCGCACGTGTTTGCCGTCAATCGCCCCTCCGCAGTTGGGAAAGTCCCAACGGGCAGCAAACTGGGAAGCCACAGTCTGCCATTCCTGTGGCGTGGAGGGACACTGTGAAGTCAAACAGAAAGATACAATTGAAATTATAAACCAGCCAAAACACCAAACTAAATGCAACAAATTAAAAAACAATTTGGAAGAACATATGTATTTATTTTGTAAATCCTTGAAATAAAGCCAAAAGATTAAGGATAAAAGGGACAAATCTCTGATTGATGACCCCTCTGATGGACCAGAGAAGATAATAATGGGGATGTGGGTGGGGAGTAAATAATGGTAAGGTCACACAATACACATGCAATTAATTAAAGTGTGTGTGTGGGGGGGTGGGGATAATTACAAGCTGACCAAAACCACATGATATTAATTATCAGGGGGTGTGGGGGGGGTGGGGATAATTACAAGCTGACCAAAAACACATGATATTAATTATCAGGGGGTGTGGGGGGGGGTGGGGATAATTACAAGCTGACCAAAAACACATGATATTAATTATCAGGGGGTGTGGGGGGGGGGGTGGGGATAATTACAAGCTGACCAAAAACACATGATATTAATTATCAGGGGGTGTGGGGGGGGTGGGGATAATTACAAGCTGACCAAAAACACATGATATTAATTATCAGGGGGTGTGGGGGGGGTGGGGATAATTACAAGCTGACCAAAAACACATGATATTAATTATCAGGGGGTGTGGGGGGGGTGGGGATAATTACAAGCTGACCAAAAACACATGATATTAATTATCAGGGGGTGTGGGGGGGGTGGGGATAATTACAAGCTGACCAAAAACACATGATATTAATTATCAGGGGGTGTGGGGGGGGTGGGGATAATTACAAGCTGACCAAAAACACATGATATTAATTATCAGGGGGTGTGGGGGGGGTGGGGATAATTACAAGCTGACCAAAAACACATGATATTAATTATCAGGGGTGTGGGGGGGTGGGGATAATTACAAGCTGACCAAAAACACATGATATTAATTATCAGGGGGTGTGGGGGGGGGTGGGATAATTACAAGATGACCAAAAACACATGATATTAATTATCAGGGGGTGTGGGGGGGTGGGGATAATTACAAGCTGACCAAAAACACATGCAATCAATTTAAAAATGAGGGTCAAGGGGGGTGAAAGGGGGGGTGAGTAAAGCTGTACAATGGAGCTGGTAATATACATTTTAACCAAAGAAAGTGACTAGGCTAGGGGTGTTTAGGGGGCCAAGCTTCCATGCTGGGGAGGTTGGTGCAAGCAAATATGCATGTGACCCACTAAATAATACATTCTTAAAACTATTTCGATAAGTCAAACATAAAATACTAGACAAAAAAACAAAATCCAAAAAAAAAAGGAATAGGCGACATTCATAGAATAGTCCTATCATGGTAATTAGCTAATGATGACATTGATGCACTACATTAACAAACATACAAGACATAGGTAATTTTAAAAGAGAAGACTTACCTTAATGTATTCCTCCTGCAGGACGTGGATAATGGCAGAACAGGTCTCTGGAATAATGAGCCCCAGAGCCTGGGGGGAGATGCCTGTCGTGAACTTGAGGTCCTGCAAGCTTCTCCCCGTCGCCAAGTAACGCAACGTGGCGACTAGCCTCTGCTCCGCACTGATGGCTTGCCGCATGCAGGTATTCTGCCTGCTAATATAAGGGGACAGCGAAGCCAACAGACGGTGAAAAATGGGGTCCGTCATCCGGAGATAATTCCTGAAATCATCAGGATTATTCTCACGGATCTCACGGAGCAAAGGCATATGCGAGAATTGGTCACGCTGGCGCAACCAATTCTTGGTCCATGAACTCCTCCTCACCCTGTTCATGGACCGGGCTCGTGCCAAGGTGTTAACCGCAACACCGAGCCCCTGCACAGCACGAACTCGTTCCCGAGTACGTCCACACTCCATGGCTTCAAAACGGTCGGCTGATCAAACAAACAACTTAACAGAACGCACTGAAGAACAGCAAGGCCTATGAAGAACGACCTGAAAAACAGGAACGAGCGGACCAGAACGGCCTGAGAACAGGTAGGAACTGATCCACACGCACTGAAAGCCAGATACAAACCTCACAAGCACAAACTGAACGGCAGAAGCGAACGAATTAAGCAGAAGTCTGAGAAGCGCGAATCGTCTCTAACCAAACGTCAACTAACACGCGATATACACGAGATTAGCTGACGGGGCCCAAAGGGTGTCGTTTGGGATCTCGAGCTTCCTTTTTCTAGTCCCGTCGTACGTGCGTACGTCATCGCGTGAACCGCCGGACTTTTTGCGTGATCGTGTGTGGTCAAGTCCGTTCGCTTTTTAGTCCGGCGTACCTAGCGGGAAAGTCCAGCGGATTGTTCGCTGGACTTAGGTCCGCCGGCAAAAGTCCGTACGTGTGTACGCGGCATAAGTGACACTTTTTGGGACCGGTGACACTAATACAGTGATCAGTGCGAAAAATATGCACTGTCACTGTACTAATGACACTGGCAGGGAAGGGGTTAACTTCAGGGTCAATAAAAGGGTTAAATGAGTCCCTAGAGTGTTCCTGCTTTGTAGGAACACAGGATCTCAACCTTTCCCTTCTCACAGAACGGCGATCTGCCTTGTTTACATAGGCAGACCGCCATTCTGCCTGTGTCCCAAACAATCAGCGGGTCCCGGCGGACATCGCATCTGCCAGACCCACTGATTGGCACCTGTGACGCGTACGTTCCCCAGATCCCGAAGTGTAGGATCATGTACAAGTACATGATCCTGCTCAGGAAAGCCGCCTTGCCATCGTATATTTATTTTTATTTTATATTTATAAAAAAATGATGTCCCCCGATGTAGATCAAATGCTAATCATGTTGCACGCTGCACATCGAACCCGAGAGGAAAAAAAAAGAGCTCCGCATTTTTCGAATGGACATTTTTTTTTATTTTTCATTAAAAAAATAGTGAAAAACTGTCTGTGGCACTTTTTTGGTGAATGAGTGGGGGTACCATTCATATGGGGGGCAGGATCTGGGGACCCCCCACAACCCAGGGTTGTGGGGAAGAGGCCCTTGTCCCCATCAACATGGGGACAAGGTGCTTTGCGGTGGGGGGGCTGCATGGGACCTGGTATGGTTCGGGAGGGGGGGAGGCTGCATGCTCAGATAAGGGGCTGGTATGGTTTTACGAGGGGACTCCACGCCATTTTATTCTTTAATTTTTCTAGCCGGCAATTCTTAATTTTTTTTCCGCTGAGGACTGATGACTCATCGGTTGTTGCGGGGGCCGGCTTCCCAGTCTGCTCCCTAGCAAACAGCTATATACAGTGTTTTTAAATGGGGGGAGGCTGAAATCTGCATGCAAAAACGCATCAAAAACAGGGGTTTAAAAATAAAAAACATACAGCAAAATGTGCCTGAACAATATAAACCGCAACCACATAGATGTGAACCTAGACTAAAATCGCTGCCAAAACGCACTACATGCTTTTCTAAAGCTTCTCCATTGAAGTCTATTGAACCAAAAAAGCAAAGAAAGCACAATTTTGCTTTTTTGACCCTTTCTAAAAATGCAGTGGCTGAAAAAAGCATAGATGTGATTGTGTCCCATAGTAAACCATGTGCAGCATGTTCATGTTTACTTGTGTCATTTCATTTTGTCAGGGCAGGTTTTCTGAAGTATACTGGTTTGAGGTAGTGCACGTTAACGCAGTATATTTCAGTGCATTATTGCACGTTTGCCGCCGTATAATGCAGTGTGTTAGTGCTCGTTTAATGCACCATATTTCAGTGAGTTGGTGCATGTCTACCGCAGTATATTGCAATGCACTAGTGCAAGTGTAACGCAGTATATTTCAGTGCGATGGTGCATGTTTACTGCAGTATTTTGCAGTGTGTTTGTGCATGTTTAGCGCAATATATTGAAGTGCGTTAGTGCATGTTTAATGCAGTATATTTCAGTGCATTAGTGCAGGTTTACCGCAGTATATTGCAGTGCGATAATGCACGTTTAAAACAATATATTTTAGTGCATTGGTGCACGTTTAACGCAGTCTATTGCAGCGCGTTAGTGCATGTTTTACGCAGTATATTTCAGTGCATTAGTGCACATTTATTGCAGTATATTTCAGTGCGTTGATCACAGTTTATTGTAGTGTGTTAGCGTACGTTTTAACGTAGTATATTTCAGTGCAGTATATTTCACTGCGTTAGTGCAGGTTTAACGCAATATATTTCAGTGCAGTATATTTCAGTGCATTAGTGCACGTTTATCACAGTATATTGCAGTGCGTCAGTGCAGTTTTACTGCAGTATTTTGTAGTGTGTCAGTGGAGTGTGTCTGTATAGTGAGTACTCAGGTTAAAGTGCTTCAAACACCACTTTCCATTGATTAAAGTGCACCCACGTGCACATTTCCCCATCTTTATTACATTTTGTTAATAAGCACCCCCTCCCATCATGTCTGGGAGGCCAACAAGGAGAGGCAGATGTTCCCATGGCACTGTGAGGAGGCCAACAGCGTCTGTGTCCACAGGCAAAGTTGGACGTGGTCCGTCCTCAGGCAGGGCATCATTTCTTCTGGATGTTGCATGTGCTATCCGGCCACAGCATGCAGAGGAGGGGGTGGACTGGCTTACTAAACCATCCTCATCCTCCTCCATCACCCAAGCAGAGACTAGTGCGCAGTCCACTGCAGCTGCCAGAGTGGTTTATTCTGCCTCCTTATCCATAGCTACTCCTGCTAGCCCCAGCATTAGGCATTGAGGAGTCAGTTGAGTTATTTGAACACAGCATCAGCCACTTGCTCCTTGACGATGCACAGGCATTAGTTGATTCAGATCTTGGTTCAGAAGGTAGGAACATGAGCCTAATGAAAGGGAAGAACACTGGTAGACAACAAATTGTCAATCATGTTCCCCCAGCTGCAGGGTATGGCCAAGTTGGCTCCAGTGATGATGAGGATGGAGGGGATGATGATGAGGTCACCGACGTGACTTGGGTGCCAGATAGAGCAGAGGAGAAAAGTGATCGTGAGGCCTAACCCCAACGAGGCAGCTATCATGTCAGAGTAGAGAGCAGCCACCCTATTCCACCAGATTGTGGAGCTGTTATTTCCCGGCCCACTTCCCACAGCTCAGAGCCTTTATTAGCACATGTGCAGGCAATCGCACTTTTGCAATTTGCAAACGTGGCCTTAAGAAGATCAAGCGTGGCAAAAACACCAGCCATTTGGGTACCACATGCTTGACAAGGCATTTAACCTGGTGGTGTGCGCAGGCTGGGGCAGAGACTACAGCTCCCAGAGTGCCATGCGAGGAGTAAATAAGAGCAGAGGAGAGGTGAGGAGTGAGTGTAATGAATACTATTGTGTTATTGTAGTGGGGCGCAATCTGATACTACTACAACATAATGATGACCCAATAATATCACTGAACCCGTTCTGTAGTGTTTGGAGTTCACCCTACCGACATCCATCTTGTGGCCATACTACATACCAGATGGTGTCACACTCTGGAGAGTGACCGCTTGATTATCTATGCTGGTGAGCTGGAATACATACAAGGGCAGATTGAGCACTCTAACATAGGGTCACTGGCTGTCTGATAAGCAGGATCTAAGCGTGTAAGGTGTCACCGGGTTCCTATAGGTTTCCTACTAATCAACATGGCTGTGGGATCACTGAACTATTTTAACAATGTTTTTGGGGTTTTTTGGGACTCTTTTTTTTATATATTTGCTCATTTAAGTGACATTACTTGAGTCATTCACTTCTAGCGCTGCACTTTATATATAAAAAGGCATTTAATCTCCCACCACTCAGTCCATGGGCAAGGGCACCTGAAAGCCACACAAAGGGACGCAATTCTGCTCTTACTCACTCCTCACCTTTCGGGTTTACCCCGCTGTACCTCATGACCTCTCAGCAGCCTCCACTGGCAGGGATGGTATAGCGAAGTGTGTCACAGGTCCTTGCAGCACGACTGCCAGTAGCACACCACCAGTAGCACACCACCAGCTGTTGACTATAGCAGGCAAATTTCTCTGCCCCCATCTGCTGCAGTGGAAGAAAAAATACAGTCACTGCCAACCACATGCCCAGCATCTATATTCAAGCTTCTCAAAGCTGCTGGCTTTTCAAGTCCTGCCTTTCCATCTGGTGGATTCTGCCTCCTTCTGTGAAATTGCAGAATGTACTGTACCACAATGGCAGGTTCCAAGTCGCTATTTATTTGCACGTAAGGCCATTCCAACTCTGTACCATCATGTGGAAGGCAATGTTGTGGCATCGTTGGGCAAGGCAGTCAGCCGCAAGGTCCACGTTACTGCTGACATTTGGTCCAGCAAGCATGGTCAGGGACGATATATTTTGTTCACAGCACACTGGGTAACTCTGCTTGCAACTCGGAAGGATCCACAATGGAGCAGAGATTCTTTCATCTCTGCAGAGGCAGGCCAAGCGGTGGTTCACGCCATGCCAGCTGGAGCCTGGAATGGGGGTGTGCGATAATGGTACAAGCCTCCTGTCCCCCCTTAGCCAGGGAAAATTGACACATGTGCCATGCCTATCCTCATTTTGGTGGTGCAGCGTTTCTTAAATAGGTACGCAGGGTCAGAAGATCAGATAAAGCAGGCTAGAAGAGTCTGTAGCCCTTTCAGGTGGTTATACACAGCCAGTGCATAGTTGGCTAAAATTCAGCGGGAATTCCACCCCCCGTAAACCACCCGATTTGTGACATGCCTACCAAGTGGAACACGACTTTGGCAGTGCTGCAGCGGCTGCACAAGCAGCAGAGGGCCTTCAATGAGTACCTGTGCAAGTATGGCACAATAAGAGGTTCAGGATGGCTTGGCTTTTTCTTCCGGACGCCATTGGCTGCTGATAAAGGATGCATGCACTGTACTGTCACTATTGAGGAGGTGACAAGGATGGTGAGCTGTTACAATGCATGCATCAGTGACACAATCTATATGGTGTTCCTGTTGGAGCAGATTCTGCATGGCATTATGGACAGGGCACTCTAGGCAGAGCAGGAAGAGGAGAACTTCCTTTGCTCTCAAGGCTCGCTTTATGCAGCCACCATTCTTGCTATGTTCCAAAACACGAGGAGAGGGAGGAGGTGGAGGAGGAGAAGGATTCTGGCAATTTTGGAGGCATTGAAGCAGAGGAAGACATACATCAAACCCTTAACAGATGGTTTTCCATCCCCAGGACCATTGGGAGTAGTAAGTGGCTGGGAGAAGGCAGTTCCAAGTAATGTAATCCTCAATGACCCTGAGGAGTCTGCTTCCTTTTTTAATCAATTTAATCAATTACACACATTAATAGACAACCTCATACAAAAAAACCCTAATCATCCAACCATCCAACCATACCAAGATAAAAAGGGGGTCCCTATAACCACAGAGTGGAGATTCCTGAATACCCAAAAATGAACTACCCACTCCTATATATAATTGATTCATGGTTCCCATAAAACAAAAAACTCTTCAGATCTATTACTATTGATACAAACCCATTTCTCGTCATCCAGAATTACGTTAATCCGCTTCACCCAATGATCTATAATAGACGCTTGTGGCTTTTTCCAAAAGGCTGGGATTAATTATTTAGCTGCATCCAGCAGATGTGGCACTATACTCTTCTTATATGCCCTAATAGAACTTTGAGTACCATGAAAGGGGCATTGCACAGGATCATCCCGAATCGAGATTGTTATTTCAGAAATAAAATTCCTGAGCTCAGCCCAAAATGACCTAATGTTGGAACATTCCCACCAAATGTGGATATGAGATCCTTGTTGCCCACAGCCCCCCCAGCATCTATCCGAGACTGAAGGGTATGCAATTAGCAGCATCTTTGGGACCCTGTACCACCTAGACAAAAAATTATAATTTGTCTCCTGTATTGAATTCCTTTTGAGGATGTGTGTGCCAATCTTAACATGTTCTGTTTCTCTAAGGCTTGATTCACACTAATGCGTTTTTTGATGCATTTTGCAGAAATGCAGGGAAATGTTTTAACATGGGTTCCTATGGAACATGTTCACATCAAAGCATTTTTGTGCCTCTGCATTTTTGGAAAGGGTCAGGGACTTTTTTTCATGTAAAATGCAGTGTTTTGCATGTAATAGAAGTCAATGGACCCGCATTCAAAACGCAAGTACCAAGTTTTTACTGCGATTTTTGCAGTTTTTTTTCTATTTATTTTTTTACACTGTATATAGCTGGTTGCTAAGCAACCGCAGTGTAAAAAAAAAAAAAAAACGCAAAACTTATAAAACTTTTTGCGGTGCTTGCCACGTTTTTGGACACGCGTTTTTACCGCGATTTTGCCACGTTTTGCATTTAAATTTTATTTTTTATACACTGTGGTTGCTTAACAACCAGCTATATACAGTGTAAAAAAAAAAAAAAAAAAAAAGAACGCAAAACGCAAATCGCTGCAAAATCGCGACAAAAACGTGGCAAAAATGTGGTACTTGCGTTTTGGATGCGGGTCCATTGACTTCTATTACATGCAAAACGCTGCATTTTGCATGAAAAAAATCCCCAGACCCTTTCCAAAAACGCAGAGGCACAAAAATGCATTGCGTTTTGGATGCGGATCCATTGACTTCTATTACATGCAAAACGCTGCATTTTGCATGAAAAAAAGCCCCAGACCCTTTCCAAAAACGCAGAGGCACAAAAATGCATTGATGTGAACATGTTCGATAGGAACACACGTTAAAAAATTTCCCTGCATTTCTGCAAAATGCATCAAAAAACGCATTAGTGTGAATCGACCCTTAAAAAAGGACAGTGATTCATCCAGGGGAATACCAGCAAAAAACACCCAATGGTAATAATGGAGAGATTAATGGGGAAAGGGCTTATTGTTTGTTGATTAAATCCCAGAGCTTTAAAGAATGGGTAGTGAGAAAGGAAACCGTTTTAGCGAGCCCTCCATGTAGGTATGGGACCCAAGAGGCTTGGGCTAAATCAGGGCCTGCCAGTGTCTTCTGGTGGCTGAGGAGTCTGCTTCTCATGTCCCTGCAAATTTGTGGTGCTTGGACTCCCTCATTCTTTAAAGCCAGTGAAAGGACCCGAGAATACGCGGCATCATGGAGAAGAGTCACTATTGGTTGGCAACCCTCCTTGACCACCGTTACAAGGGGAAAGTCTTGAAACTCATTCCGTCCCCACAGAGGGAGCAGAAGATGAAATCTCTTGAGGACACCTCAAAGAGGAGTTGATGTAATGTCTTTCCAGACTCTTGTAGGTAAAAGTCTCATGGAGAATGTCGTTTTGAGGCTTCTGTTGGTCAAGAGAGGAGTGGTGGAGAAGGGGATGGCCTCAGTGATGCATTTCAAAAAAATTTAAGTTCCAGGGCTGTCAGCTTCCACATCCTATTAGCAGCATCTGCATCAAATGGGACATTATCTATGGGTGAAAACAGACATTGAGAGCTTTCCAGCTTACGATCCACTGGGTACTAGGTCATGAGAATAGACCACTGGCCAGAACTTGCCCAGTATGCAATTGAGCTGCTGGGCTGCCCTGCATCCAGCGTGCTTTCTGAATGGGCATTCAGTTCTGCCAGAGGTTTTGTGACAGATAAGAGAGTGCGACTGTCCACAGACTCCATGGACCAGCTGACATTTATCAAAATGAATCAGTCATGGATTAGCAGCAGCTATCAAGCCCCTGATGCCGATGTTGCTGATTACTTGTTTTCCAGATCTGGAATCTCTGAAAGACTGTCTAGACTGCCTAGCTTTGTGGATGTTGATTTGATCTGGAAGAAACGGTTTGGTTTAGGTTTCATGGGCACAATTAACACCCAAGAACCAATTTTTCCACACCTGTTTGACAGGTGCATATCATTTAAATTGCATTCATCATGAGTATCTCTATAGGGTTACTGTGTGAAGGCACAACCAACACCCAAAAGCCAATGTTTTCCACACCTGTTACCTCTATCCAAAGTCTACAAAAGAGACACCAGAATTTATCTAAAAAATCTCGTTCTGAAATTGTAAATCGTGGCCTCATTATACAGACTGGCTCCCCATGTTTACAAAATAAAGAAAGGTTGCAGTGAAAATTTTCATTTTTTTTGGCTTTATAAATGTCATTATTGCTGCAGCAGATTCTATACATGGTACAGATGTGCCACTTTACAGGCACTATATTTAAAGGAATTTTTATAGTTTCACATTAAGTATCAGTAAATCACTGCTTATTTAAAATTGTGTTTTTTACAAACTTTGTTTTCATTGATATATGTCTCCCAGGGCAGTACCTGGACCCCCTTAACCATTGTATGCCCAATTGCTTGCATATAAACCTTCAAAATGGGCACTTTTGATTTTTCCAGCTCGGGTCCCATAGACTTCAACTGGTTCTGAACATTTGTGATGTTAAAAAGTTCTGCTGCAAACCGAACCAGGGGGGTGTTCGACCCATGTCTAGTTAAAACTACTTACAAGAAGGCAAGAGTAATATCACATATGAAACAATCAATCAGGTGCAGACACCCCAGCAGGTAGCTCCTCCCAACTAGTTTCATTCAAAAACATTTTCAAGGGATAAAGGAGTATTAGGGCTGAGAGGCTAAGAAGTCAACTGGGTTTCACTCGCATCTTCGCAGTTCCAGGTCTGTGGAAGACACGCCGGCTGTAGTGGATTTCGAGTGGCGGTGCATGATCTTCTACACTAGGGGAAACTGTTTATGTTGGCGTTTTTTATAGCACTAAACATGTGAGTGCATATTTAAACGTTTGTATGTGTTTTTTAAATAAATAAACAATATTACACTATATACCCCCTTTTTTCTGGTACCTTTTCACCTTCATGTTAACTTATGAGCATCGGGACACACCAAGAGAGGAGCTGACCTATCTGTATGGACAGCGGGTTTTATGCGTAATATGCTGATAAACTGCTTGTTGATTTGATTGGTCCGGTGAGTGCAATATTTACTAGCACGAGGTGGAGCACGTCTGTTATCATGGAAGAATTTTGTGGGCACCATTTTTTATTTTGCAAAAAAATAAAAAATAAAATGCAAACACTTCAGTCCAACAAGCTAACATCCTACCATGATAAACAATCATGAATTGAGTGGGAAGGCAGTTTTGAAAAAGGAGTTTCATATGCAGAAGAACAGCTTGATTCCATTGCAATAAAGATAACACATAACATGTTGAATGTAATATGGGATCTATTAACAGTATTGAAATACCGCTTCTGAAGTCTTTTCAGGAACTGCCTAACCAAAAGTAAGAATTACATGCAAGAGCATTGCGTATCTTTCTAAAAAGGAAACACCTGTTAACAGATTTGGTAAGTGAGCATGAAAACAACCACTTGGATAGATTTTATAAAAAGGCCAAATGAGTCCTGTAGGGTCCTCAAAAGGAGAAATACCCCACTTCATAGGCAAAATGTGTTGTCTAAACAAGGATTAAGTGCAATTAAAGAAACAGATGCTATGGACATTGTAGGCCTTTGCTGTCTGTGGGGGTTGCCGGTGTTCTAAAAACAGTGGAAACCTGGCGAGTTAGAGAAAATGTCTTAGTTCACCCTAAATATTAAATAAATACAGGGAAGGACCAGATATCTTAGCAAAGACAGTTCATTGCATAAAACCCCCTTTCGTAACAGTCAAATATAAAGCTCTCCTGATGCTTCAAAGTGCCAAAGCCAAAACAGAGAAAAGCAGAACACTAATTGTAGTAATACTGTTGTAAATAGAAATGATCTTGCCAAACCCCAGAACACCATTTGCCAGATTGAAAAGTATTAAATCCAGTAGATTTCATTGTGCATCTGTAAACAATTAACAATGCTTATATAAAACAAATTGCTCCTGCAACATATAGCTAACATTGTAAAATTTCCTACCCTATTCTTTTGAATTTTCTCATTACTACACTTGAAATTGAATATTGATTTGATCACGATTTAAAAAAAGAAAAATCGAACAAACAAAATCCTAGTAGTGTATGGGCAGCTAAAGCTACAATGACAGGTTCACAATCTGATTAATGGGGGGACTGGAGACAAAGGAGCTCATTCATTCAAACTGAACTCAAAAACTGTGGAGTTGTATAAAGGAAACTCAGATTACATTATTTTCATACTATGGAAAAACTAAACAAGAAGTCTTCTCTAGCTGTTGTAAAGTAGATGTAAACGCTAAAACCCGGTACACGCTATTCATTTTTTTTTTCGTTCAACCCAGCGGCCTGAACGAAAAAAAACTGAAGAGCTCAGGAGGAGCCACTTTACTAACTATGCAATGTTCGTGTTGGACGAACAACAGCATGCTTACTTAGGAACTGACAATACTGTATGCATTATACCTTTCTATGCAGCAAGTGGTACTGTAGTATTATAGTGAATGTATTCTATGATATAACAGGATGTATTCTCTATTTAAAAGTTCAGTGCACTTGTTTGTATTTAGTTCCTGTTTCATGTTTCCAATGCTGTAAGACATGTATTGCTAATCCTCCATAAAAGCAAAGCTATTGCTGCAAACAAGAAGCTTCCAGCACTTATTGCAATATTCTGCACAATAGGTCATGGGTCCAGGCACACCCAGCAGCACCCAGGCACTGGAAAGAATTCTGCAAATCTGTGAGTACTGTAAACAAACTGCTAAAAAATGGCAAGCAGTTCAGATGTGTAGTTTGCAATTGCAAAGCTGAACAATGCCAATTACCAGCTGTGGAAGTTTAAACTGGAAGTGTTTCTCCCCAAGGATGACTTGTGGCAAGTACTGAAAACAGACAGACCCACAGACGGAGAGACAGAGGACTGGAATAGGAAGGACAGACAGGCAAAAGCAATTATAAGCTTATTAGAGGAAAATTACCAGCTTATCCACATAAGAACAGAGAAAACGGCCAAAGGTATTTGGACTTCATTACAAAAACTGTATGAGCGTTCAAGTCTAAACAGTAAGCTGTTTCTACTACGAAAGCTTTATAAATGAGACTAGAAGAAGACCAGCAAAGGTGTGACCAGGTGAAAGCTATGCTAGAGATCATAGAGCAGCTATGCGCCATCGGAGAGGACATCAAAGATAACCATACTGTTGCCCTGCTCCTCTGCAGCCTTACAGAGACATATAGTGCTCTTATTAACAGTGATGTAAGTAACTGAGTTAAAATAAACGGAGTTACTTAACGCAGTTACTTTAGAGGGTAATGAGTAATCTAACTGATTACTTTTCCCCTTATGGTAACGCAGTTCCCATTACTTGGGCTGAGTTACCTCAATTACATCTACTGCCACTAGAGGACTACGGAGCTTACGAAAATTGCCGAACCTAAACAGCTCTGAGTGAACTCTACACCGCGCAGGCGCAGTTAACATGTAATTGTACGAGGCGATGCCGTATGCTCCCGATGCTCGTGCTACTCTGCAAGGGGCGTCTATCATGTAACTAAGGGGCGGGTCTAGTATTACTGTAACCAAGGGGCGCATTTATTATTATTGTTATATATCGAGCTCTGCCCATTAATTTAAAATTCACCCTCTTCTGTAGCCATCCGCCCCTTACACAATATAATAATAATAGACCCGCCCCTTGCTTACACGCTATAACAGATCTGCCCCTTGGTAAGAGTAATAATAGAGCAGCCCCTTGGTTACATGATATATAACAATAATAATAAATGCGCCCCTTGCTTACAGTAATACTAGACCCGCCCCTTAGTTACATGTATAGAATATTAAAAAAAAAGTCAGTTACTTTACTGCGTAACTAATTACTTTTCCAATGTAGTAACTTAGTTACTAACACAATAACTTTTTGGGAGAAGTAATTTGTAACTTAACTACCGTATATACTCGAGTATAAGCCGAGATTTTCAGCCCTTTTTTTAGGGCTGAAAGTCCCCTTCTCGGCTTTTATTTTTTTTTAAAAGTAATATGACCAACACTCGAGTATATACGGTAATTACTTTTTTAAAGTAAGATGACCAACACTGCTTATTAATGCTTTAGAAACCAGACCCGAGCAGCAACTGACACTGGAATATGTCAAAGGCAAATCAATTGATGCATATAACAGAAGGAAAGAAAATACGTACTGTGATGACCAAGCTGTTAGGATGTACAAAGGTACAAAGCACAACAAAGAAAGTAGAGCCTGTTTTTGCTATAGAAAGACCGGTCACTTAACTGCTTGCTGACCACCGCACACAGATATATGTCAGCAGAATGGCACAGGCAGGCAAATGCGGGTACAGGTATGTCCCTTTAAATTTGCTGCCTATCGGGCACCCACCGAACGCGTGCTCGCGGGTCTCAGGAACTCGATGTTCGCTGGAGGCCTGCGATTGCGGTGTGGAGAGGTAGAACGGGGAGATGATTATAAACAAGGCATTTCCCATTCTGCCTAGTGACAAGACAGAGATCTACTGCTCCCTGTCATTGGAAGCAGTGATCGCTGTCATGTCCTAGGTAGCCCGCCCCCCCCCACAGTTAGAATCACTCCCTAGGACACACTTAATCAGTGCATTTTTATAGCACTGATCGCTGTATAAAGGACAATGGCTCCTAAATAGTGTCAAATGTGTCTGATAAAAATCGCAGATCGCCGCCATTACTAATAAAAAAAAATAATAATAAAAATGCCATAAAACTATCCCCTATTTTGTAGACACTATAACTGTTGTGCAAACCAATCAAAATATGCTTATTGCTATTTTTTTTACCAAAAATATGTAGAAGAGTACATATCAGCCTAAACTGAGGAAAAAAATTGTTTATATATTTTTGGGGTATATTTATGTAGCACTAACCCCCGTAGGAGCTGCTGGTTTGATTTGGACCTGCACTCTGCTAATAAACCCCCACTGACTTGCAATACAACACAATACACAATACAATATAATATACCTGTGTTATCACCTCAGGATCCACTGGCTCCACCTGCTGGGAGAAGAACAATACTCCACACAATGGGGTACTTAACCAAAAGTATATTTTACTGTAATTTCTAATAAACAGGTGGTTACAATAATTGCACTGTCATCTCAACATAAAATGACAGAGCAATGAATTTGAACAACAATTATACACAGTGTAACTATAAGGGAGCTCCCCCTACTTTTATAGCTAATTATGAGATCTCATTAGAAATACACAGTATTTAATCTTCTTGTCTTCTGCTAGCTATGATGGTTTATTATAAATTGTAATCCAAAAGGGTAAAGGGATTAGGATTGATTTAAAGATGATCCTAATGCTGCTGCTGTAAATGTTCCAGAAAGTGTTTCCGTAAATATAGTACAATGCTTAATGCACACTAAGAACTAGGCCTTATGCCTGCCTGATGTCAGTTACTGTAATCCTCCTCCATGGGACGGCAGGTCCCAGCGAAACTAACTGTATGTGAATCTGACTGGATGCAAAGGTGCAATAAAACTGTGGGCCGTAGCCTGCTCACCAACTGGATACGAAGCTCTGTATGGTAGCTCAGGTTTGGTGTCTGTGGCTTGCTTCAATGCCGGCTGACTCCGTTACTCCGCTCCATTCCGCTGGGTGAACCCGGTCCTCCGATGCTCAGATGAGTGTCTCTGGATCTTCCCAATCCGGTCACTGTGTCTCTCACACCGCCAGGTCGCTCGCACAATCTGTTAAAGGCGCGTTTCGCAATGGCTGTAGGCCGCTTCTTCTGGGAGACCTCCTCACAGATCCTCACAGGCAGGCCACGTGTCCAGAAGAGACCTAAGATAGCCGCTCAGGGTCCTTTTATGTCCTACCCAGCATGCAGTGCAAGAGAGGGTGTCCATGGGTAGGTCAGCTGGCATTCTGGGTAAATAGGTTAACTCTCCAAGTAAATAACAGTCACTTCCTGTAATTAGTTCAGTGCTTTGTGAACAGAAAAGTCATCCGAGTTCACTTTCAGTGTTTGGCAGCTAGATGACGCCAAATACTAAGCCATAGAATCGTCCATAGACTTTCACTATAACATGCTAACGTTGCATTAGTAGACGAGAATATCAGCACTACATTTATTATAGCAAAAAGTTAAAAATATTGCTTTTTTTTCAAAATTTACACTCTTTTTTTGTTTATAGCGCAAAAAATAAAAACCGCAGAGGTGATCAAATTCCAACAAAAGAAAGCTCTATTTGTGGGAAAAAACGGACGTCAATTTTGTTTGGGTACAATTGTCAGCTAAAGCGTCGCAGTGCCGAATCGCAAAAAAAGCTCTGGTCAGGAAGGGGGTAAAATCTTCCGGGGCTGAAGTAGTTAAAAAGATCAGAGAAACTTCAAGAGTTCGTTGCCATGTCTAGCAACAAATTCCAATGCAAACCAGGAATAATACGCCCCGACAATGGAGGAGAATACATAAGCGAAGAAGTGGCCTCATATCTTAAGACACTAGGAATAGTAAGCCAGACAACTACACCATGCACTCCTGTGTAGCAGAAAGGAAAAATCACACTCTTATAGAAATGACCAGATGCATATTGTCAGATGCCAACCTACCTCATAAATACTGGGGAGAAGCAGTTATGACTTCAACCTACCTACAGAACAGACTACCCTCAAGACCCATTAAAAATACTCCATTCGAAATGTGGCATGGATCAAAAGCCTAGCATAAGACACATCAGAGTGTTTGGATGTAAAGCATATGCCTATATTCCAAGTGAAAAGTGATCTAAGCTGGAGAACAGAGCCATAGAGGGCATTCTAGTATGCTATAGTGAGCAAACTAAGGGTTACAGAATCCTACACCCAAAGACTGACAAAGTGACAATAATGCCGCTTACACACGAAGGGATTATCCCGCGGGATTGTCCGCTGGACTAAGTCCACCGGACAATCCCCTCGTGTGTGGGCGCCGGCGGACTTTTTGGCGCCAAAAGTCCGGCGGACTAGGTTTTAAGTTTTGTTTTAAAACCTAGTCCGCTGGACTTGGCGGTCCAGCGAACAATCCCGCCGTTAGTAGGCTAGTCCGCCGGACATTTAGCACGTGACTTCAGGTATATGTAGCTAGCGTAGGCAGTGAATGCCGCCGCGCTAGCCCCGTCACCTGGCATGGATTTAAAGGGACTCCCCACGCCGAAAAATGGCGTGGGGGTCCCCCCAAATCCATCTCAGACCCTTATCCGAGCACGCAGCCCGGCAGGCCAGGAAAGGGGTGGGGACGAGCGAGCGCCCCCCCCCCCTCCTGAGCCATAACAGGCCGCGTGCCCTCAACATGGGGGTGCCCTGGGGAAAGGGGGGCAGTGCGCCCCCCCCCACCCCAAAGCACCTTGTCCCCATGTTGATGAGGACAAGGGCCTCTTCCCGACAACCCTGGCCATTGGTTGTCGGGGTCTGCGGGCGGGGGGCTTATCGGAATCTGGGAGCCCCTTTTATAAGGGGGCCCCCAGATCCCGGCCCCCCACCCTATGTGAATGAGTATGGGGTACGATGTACCCCTACCCATTAGGTGTAAAATGTAAAGTAAAAAAACACACATTTTTGAAAAAATATTTTATTGCACTGCTCCGGGGTCTTCTTCCGTCTTGGGGGTCTTCTCGCCGGACTACTCCGCTATTTACCTAGCTCTTTTACCGAGCGGAGAAGTCCGGCTACCTTCTTCGTCGTCGCCGCCGTCTGGGGGTCTCGATCCGCCTTCGGGGGTCTTCCGGGGTCTCTTCTGTTCTTGCCGCTGTCGTCGCTTTCTGCCAGGGTCACATGCTCATGTCACATGGTGACCCCGCCCCCTTGTGATGTCACAGTCCCGGAGGATGCTGGGACTGTGACATCACAGGGGGCGGGGTCACCATGTGACATGAGCATGTGACCCTGTCCCCTTGTCCCTATATAAGTCCCAGCACAGCGCGGCTCTGGCATTCCGGCCAGAGAGAGCGGCGTGTCAACATCGGAAGAAGAAGAAGAAGATGAAGAAGAGGAGGAAGAAGAAGAAGAAGGCGGCACAGAAAGCGACGACAGCGGCAAGAACAGAAGAGACCCCGGAAGCCCCCGGAAGACCCCCGAAGGCGGATCGAGACCCCCAGACGGCGGCGACGACGAAGAAGGTAGCCGGACTTCTCCGCTCGGTAAAAGAGCTAGGTAAATGGCGGAGGAGTCCGGCGAGAAGACCCCCAAGACGGAAGAAGACCCCCGGAGCAGTGCAATAAAATATTTTTTCAAAAATGTGTGGTTTTTTTACTTTACATTTTACACCTTAGGTGAATGGGTAGGGGTACATCGTACCCCATACTCATTTACATAGGGTGGGGGGCCGGGATCTGGGGGCCCCCTTATAAAAGGGGGCTCCCAGATTTCGATAAGCCCCCCGCCCGCAGACCCCGACAACCAATGGCCAGGGTTGTCGGGAAGAGGCCCTTGTCCTCATCAACATGGGGACAAGGTGCTTTGGGGTGGGGGGGCCGTGCGGCCTGGTACGGCTCAGGAGGGGGGGCGCTCGCTCGTCCCCACCCCTTTCCTGGCCTGCCGGGCTGCGTGCTCGGATAAGGGTCTGAGATGGATTTGGGGGGGACCCCCACGCCGTTTTTCGGCGTGGGGAGTCCCTTTAAATCCATGCCAGGTGACGGAGCTAGCGCGGCGGCATTCACTGCCTACGCTAGCTACGTATACCTGAAGTTACGTTCTAAATGAACGGACTGCTCCGTGTGTGGGCAAGTCCGTTCATTTTCAAAAGTCCCGCGGACTTTGTCCAGCGGATTGTCCGCCGGAGAAGTCCGGGCGTGTGTGGGCAAGTCACACGCTCGGAAGTCCGGGCGTGTGTGGGGAGGTCCCGACGGACTAGGTCCGGCGGACAATCCGCTGGACTAGGTCCGGCGGACAAAGTCCGAACGTGTGTACGGGGCATATGCCGTCGTGTTTATTTTGATGAGAGCCCATCACCAGAAACAATAAGGCTATAACAATAACGGCTGAACGCTATGAAGTGAATATGCCAAGCAAACCAGAAGAAAAGGTCAACCAAAGCAAACCTTTGCAGGAGTCAGAACAAGGAGGTGGAACTCGGACTACAATGGGGATACCAACCCGCAAGGTGTCATACACTGTGAAAATACACAGCATACTTGAACCAACATCCTGGGAAGACATAGAAAAACTGCCAAAACATGAAGCCAATAAATGGAGAAAAGCAGCAGAAGAATAAAAGTCACTTCAAGAAAATAAAACCTGGACACTCACAGATTTCCCTTCTAACCGCAAATCCTTAGGAAGTAAGTGGACTTTCAAAGTAAAGTCAGACGCTGAAGGGAATATCCACAAATACAAAGCCAGACTAGTTGCCAAGGGTTACCCTCAGAAATTCGGTGAAGATTACGAATAAACATTTGCTCCCGTCGTAAAACACCCCACCATCAGAGCCCTTCTTAGCGTTGCAGCCAGGAAGGGCATGCAAGTCAAACACGTAGATGTTAAAACTGCTTTCCTGTATGGAGACATTAAGGAAGATCTCTACATCGAGCAACCACCAGGGTTTGAGCAAGGAGACAACCTTGTGTGTAAACTTCAGAAGAGCATCTAAGGTCTTAAGCAATCTGCAAGAATGCTAGAGGGATTCTCAAGAAGTAAAGCAGACCCCTGTCTCTACTCCAGGAATCAAGAAGACGCATGGATATACATTCTTATCTATGTGGATGACATTATAACTTGTTTTGAACGAGAAGGGGATTACAGTCAGATAGTTCACAAGCTGAAAGAAAATTTTGAAATCAAAGAACTTGGCTACTACCTGGGAATCCAAATTGAGAAATAAGATAGAAGTTATCTTCTCAACCAATCTCAGAAAATCTCAGAAATCTTGGAACAATTTCATATGCAAGATGCAAAGGAAGTGAAAACTTCTATGGAACCAGGCAATCTAAAGAGCAATGAAGCAGAAAACTTGCTACACAACAATGACATGTATCGCAGAGCAATCGGTAAGCTGCTATATGTTGCCACTGTGGCCAGACCAGACATAGCCACAGCAGTGGGCATACTATGCAGGAAAGTTTCAGCCCACTGTCAGCGTGACTGGAACGCAGTAAAAAGAGTGATGCAGTACCTCAAAGGAACAATTCAGATGAAGTTACGGTTAACAAGGAACATCCAATCCAAAACTGGTCGGCTATATGGATGCTGATTGGGCCGGAGACTGTACAGACCACAAATCCACAAGTGGATTCATCTTCCATTATGGGGAAGGAACCATAAGTTGGTCTAGTCAAAATCAAGAAACTGTCGCTCTATCTTGAACTGAAGCAGACTACATTGCAGCAGCATACGCATGTCAAAAAGCTATATCAATTTGTCAACTCTTTGTGGACATTGGGATAGACATGTCAAAACCAATTCCCATTTTTGAAGACAACCAGGGATGTATAAAGCTTCTGAAATCAGAAAGGATCAATCCTAGAACCAAGCACATCGACGTCAGGTATCACCTAAAGGAATAATCAAGAGTAAGGTGTTATTGACATTCAATACTGCCTGTCAGAGAAGGTAACTACCGATGCACTCACCAAGCCTTTGTTGAAGGAACGTCATAGTTATTTCCAGAAGAAGCTGAATATTATTTGACAAAGCACCTTCTGTGAAGGGGTGTTGGAAGAACAACAGCATTATTGCTTATAAACTGGCAATACTGTATGCATTATACCTTTCCATGCAGCAGGTGGCACTGTAGTATTATAGTGAATGTATTTTATGATATAACAGGATGTATTGTCTATCTAAGTTCAGTGCACTTGTGTTTGTATTTAGTTCCTGTTTCATGTTTCCAATGCTGTAAGATATATATTGCTAATCCTCCAAATCTATTGCTGCAAACAAGAAGCCTGCAGCGATTATTGCAATACTCTGCACTGACCGCCAGAACACAGTGGTCGGTGCTCTCAGCCATTGGCTTTTTAACCACTTCAGCCCCAGAAGATTTGGCTGCTCAATGACCAGGCCATTTTTTGCGATACGACACTGCGTTGCTTTAACTGACAATTACGCGGTCGTGCGACGTTGTACCCAAACAAAATTGACGTCCTTTTTTTCCCACAAATTGAGCTTTCTTTTGGTGGTATTTGATCATCTCTACGGTTTTTATTTTTTGCCCTATAAACAAAAAAAAGACTTACAATTTTGAAAAAAAAGCAATATTTTTTACGTTTTGCTATAATAAATATCCCCATTTTCTTTTTTTAAAAAGCAAATTTTTTCCTCAGTTTAGGCAGATGAGTATTCTTCTACATATTTTTGGTAAAAAAATTGCAATAAGCATATATTGATTGGTTTGCACAAAAGTTATAGTGTCTACAAAGTAGGGGAAAGATTTTTGGCCTTTTTATTCTTTTTTTTAACTAGTAATGGTGGTCATCAGATTTTTATCGGGACTGCAACTTTATGGCGGACAGATGGGACACTTCTAACTGTGGGGGGATGGGACTGCCTGGGTGATGTGACCAATCATTGTTCATACTTAGTATGAACAACAGATCACTCTCCTCACCCCTGACAGCACTGAGATCTGTCCGTTTACACAGACAGATCTCCGTTCTGTCTCTGTGTGGAGCGATCGCGGGTGCATGTCGGAATGCGCATCAGCTCTGGCGTTGCACCGCGGCCGTGCCCCCTAGTGGTCAAAAGGCAAGCCAACGTACAGCTACGAAGGTTTGCCCAGGGGAGCCAACCTGCCGCAGTATAACTGTGGCGGGCTGGTCAGTAAGGGGTTAATGGGTGAGATTGCGTTTGCTGTGTATCATATACAATGGCCTGTATAATGTGCATTTGTTGCCCAAGCCACTTAGTTATCACTTTTGCCTTATGGCAAGGTGCTCCATCACACTGGAAAAGGCATTGTTTGTCACCAAACTGTTCTTGGATGGTTGGTCTCGGAGGATGTTTTTGTACCATTCTTTATTCATGGCTGTTTCCAAAATTGTGAGTGAGCCCACTCCCTTGGCTGAGAAGAAACCCCACACATGAATGGTCTCAGGATGCTTTACTGTTGGCCTGACACAGGACTGATAGTAGCGCTCCCCCCTTCTTCTTCGGACAAGGTTTTTTCCAGATGCCCCAAACAATTGGAAAGGGGATTCATCAGAGAAAATGACGATAAACCATGTCCTAAGCAGTCCAAACCCTGTACTTTTTGCAGAATATCAGTCTGTCCCTGATGTTTTTCCTGAGAGAAGTGGCTTCCGTGCTGCCCTTTTTGACACCAGGTCATTGTCCAAAAGTCTTCACCTCACTGTGCGTGCAGATGCACTCACACCTGCCTGCTGCCTTTCCTGAGCAAGTGCTGCACTGGTGCTGCCCTGATCCCACAGCTGAATCAACTGTAGGAGACGGTCCTGGCACTTGCTGGACTTTCTTGGGAGCCCTGAAGCCTTCTTTATAAATCCAGTGGAAATATTTTTTATGGAATTAAATACATTTTCATGGCAAAGAGGGACTTTGCATTTAATATCAATTAATCTGATCAATCTTTATAACATTCTGGAGTGTATGCAAATTGCCATCATAAAAACGGAGGCAGCAGACTTTGTGAAAATTTGTATTCTCAAAACTTTTGGCCAAGGCTGTATATATAGTATATACAGTATCTCACAAAAGTGAGTACACCCCTCACATTTTTATAAATATTTTATTATATCTTTTCATGTGACAACGCTGAAGAAGTGACACCTTGCTACAATGTAAAGTAGTGAGTGTGCAGCTTGTATAACAGTGTAAATTAGCTGTCCCCTCAAAATAACTCAACACACAGCCATTATTGTCTAAACCGATGGAAAACAAAAGTGAGTACACCCCTAAGTGAAAATTTCCAAACTGGGCCCAATTAGCCATTTTCCCTCCCCGGTGTCATGCGACTCGTTAGTGTTAGAAGGTCTCAGGTGTGAATGGGGAGCAGGTGTGTTAAATTTGGTGTTATCTCATTCATTCTCTCATACTGGTCACTGGAAGTTCAACATGGGACCTCATGGTAAAGAACACTCTGAGGATCTGAAAAAAATAATTGTTGCTCTACATAAAAATGTGGCCTAGGCTATAAGAAGATTACCAAGACCCTGAAACTGAGCTGCAGCACAATGGCCAAGACCATACAGTGGTTTAACAGGACAGGTTCCACTCAGAACAGGCCTTGCCATGGTCGACCAAAGAAGTTGAGTGCACATGCTCAGCATCATATCCAGAGGTTGTCTTTGAGAAATAGACGTATGACTGCTAATTCGGTTCAGATAGTGTCAAGCGTGTGTGCCGGCAACCAGGTGAGGCGTACAAAGACAAGTTTGTCTCGCCTACAGTCAAGTATGGTGGTGGGAGTGTCATGGTCTGGGGCTGCATGAGTGCTGCCGGCACTTGGGAGCTACATTTTATTGAGGGAACCATGAATGCCAACATGTACTGTGACATACTGAAGCCGAGAAGCATCCCCTCCCTTCGGAAGACTGGGCCACAGGGCAGTATTCCAACATGATAGTGACCCCAAACACACCTTCAAGATGACCACTGCCTTGCTAGAAGCTGAGGGTAAAGGTGATGGACTGGCCAAGCATGCCTCCAGACCTAAACCCTATTGAGCATCTGTGGGGAATCGTCAAACGGAAGGTGGAGGAGCGCAAGGTCTCTAACATCCACCAGCTAGGTGATGTCACCATGGAGGAGTGGAAGAGGACTCCAGTGGCAACCTGTGAAGCTCTGGTGAACTCCATGCCCAAGAGGGTTAAGGCAGTGCTAGAAAATAATGGTGGCCACACCAAATATTGACACTTTAGGCTCAATTTGGACATTTTCACTTAGGGGGGTACTCACTTTTGTTACCAGCGGTTTAGACATTAATGGCTGTGTGTTGAGTTATTTTGAGGGGACAGCAAATTTACACTGTTATACAAGCTGTACACTAACTAGTTTACATTGTAGCAAAGTGTAATTTCTTCAGTGTCGGCACATGAAAAGATATAATAAAATATTTACAAAAATGTTAGGGGTGTACTCACTTGTGAGATTATATATTATATATATATATATATATATATATATATATATATATATATATATATAAAAACACAGTTGTGCTCATAAGTTTACATACCCTGTCAGAATTTATGATTTCTTGGCCATTTTTCAGAGAATATGGATAACACAAACACTTTCCTTCCACTCATGGTTAGTGTTTGTCTGAAGCCATTCATTATCAATAAACTGTGTTTACTCTTTTTATATCATAATGACAACAGAAACTATCCAAATGACCCTGATCAAAAGTTTACATACCCCAGTTCTTAATACCATGTATTGCCCCCTTTAACATCAATGACAGCTTGAAGTCTTTGGTGCTATTTGTGGATGAGGCTCTTTATCTTCTCAGATGGTAAAGCTGCCCATTCCTCTTGGCAAAAAGCCTCCAGTTCCTGTAAATTCTTGGGCTGTCTTGCATGAACAGCATGTTTGAGATCTCCCCAGAGTGACTCAATGATATTGAGGTCAGGAGACTGAGATGGCCACTCCAGAACCTTCACTTTATTCTGCTGTAGCCAATGACCGGTCGACTTGGCCTTGTGTTTTGGATCATTGTCATGTTGGAATGTCCAAGTACGCCCCATGTGCAGCTTCCTGGCTGATGAATGCAAATGTTTCTCCAGTATTTTTTGATAACATACTGCATTCATCTTGTCATCAAATTTGACCAAATTACCTGTGCCTTTGTAGCTCACACATCCCCAAAACATCAGCGATCCACCTCCATGTTTCACAGTAGGAATGGTGTACCTTTTCATCATAGGCCTTGTTGACTCCTCTCCAAATGTAGTGTTTATGGTTGTGGCCAAAAAGCTCAGTTTTGGTCTCATCACTCCAAATTACTTTGTGCCAGAAGGTTTGAGGCTTGTCTCTGTGCTTTTTGGTGTATTGTAAGCGAGATACTTTGTGGCATTGCATAGTAATGACTTTCTTCTGGCGACTCGACCATGCAGACCATCTTTCTTCAAGTGCCCCCTTATTGTGCATCTTGAAACAGCCACACCACATGTTTTCAGAGAGTCCTGTATTTCACCTGAAGTTATTTGTGGGTTTTTCTTTGCATCCTGAACAATTTCCCCTGCAGTTGGGGCTAAAATTTTAGTTGGTCTACCTGACTGTGATTTGGTTTCAACAGAACCCCTTATTTTCCACTTCTTGATTAGAGTTTGAACACTGCTGATTGGCATTCTCAATTCCGTTAGTAGTTTCTGTTGCCATTATGATTTAAAAAGAGTAAACACAGTTGATTGATAATAAATGGCTTTAGCCCAACACTAACCATGAGTGAAAGAAAAATGTTTGTGTTATCATTCATATTCTCTGAAAAATGGCCAAGAAATCATAAATTCTGCCATGGTATGCAAACTTATGAGCACAACTGTATATATATATATATATATATATATATATATATATATATATATATATATATATAGATAAATATAATATAACCAGGACTATAGTTGCTTCAGGACTTTTTGGCTGCATTATTCTAGTGTGGAACTGACATGCGGCGTACACATGCTCGGACTTTCCAGCGGCATTTTCTGCCGGACCTAGTCCAGCGCACAAACTGCCGGACTTTCTGAGCGTGTGGACTTGCCCACACACGCCCAGACTTTTTTTTCAGAAAAAGTCTGCGGGACTTTTGAAATGAACGGACTTGCCGACACACGATCAGAAAGTCCGTTCATTTAGAACGTGACTCCAGGTAGACAGGGCTAGCGAAGGCAGTGAATGCCACAGCGCTAGCCCCGTCACCTGGTATGGATTTAAAGGGGAATCCCTACGCCGAAAAAACTGCGTGGGGGTCCCCCCCAAATCCATGTCAGACCCTTATCTGAGCACGCAGCCCGGCCGGCCAGGAAATGGGGTGGGGACGAGCGAGCGGAATGGCAGAGACACGCGGTGTTGTGACTTATATAGGGACAAGGGGCGGGGTCACATGCTCATGTCAACACTGCGTGTCTCTGCCATTCCGGCCAGAGAGAGCGACGAGTCAACATCTGAAGAAAAAGACGGCGCAGAAGGCGGCGGCAGCGGCAAGAACAGAAGAGACCCCGGAAGACCCCCGATGGCGGAACGAGACCCCCAGACGACGGCAGCGATGACGAAGAAGAAAGCCGGCTTCTCCGCTCATGAAAGAGCTAGGTAAAAGAGCAGAAGAGAGCGGAGGAGTCCGGCGAGAAGACCCCCCAAGACGGAAGAAGACCCCTGGAGCTGTGCAATAAAATATTTTATAAAATTGTGTTTTTTTTATTTACACTTTTACACCTTAGGTGAATGGGTAGGGGTACATCGTACCCCATACTCATTCACATAGGGTGGGGGGCCGGTATCTGGGGGCCCCCTTATTAAAGGGGGCTCCTGGATTCCGATAAGCTCCCCGCCCGCAGACCCCAACAACCAATGGCCAGGGTTGTCGGGAAGAGGCCCTTGTCCTCATCAACATGGGGACAAGGTGCTTTGGGGTGGGGGGGGCGCAGGGCCCCCCTTTCCCCAGGGCACCCCCCATGTTGAGGGCACACGATCTGGTACGGCTCAGGAGGGGGGGGCGCTCGCTCGTCCCCACCCCCTTTACTGGCCGGCCGGGCTGCGTGCTCAGATAAGGGTCTGACATGGACTTAGGGGGGACCCCCACGCCGTTTTTTTTCGGCGTAGGGATTCCCCTTTAAATCCATGCCAGGTAACGGGGCTAGCACGGCGGCATTCACTGCCTTCGCTAGTCCCGTCTACCTGGAGTCACGTTCTAAATGAACGGACTTTCCAATCGTGTGTCGGCAAGTCCGTTTATTTCAAAAGTCCCGCGGACTAGCACACAGGCTGCGGCATTGTCCGCCGTACTCGCAAGTCCAGCGGACAATTTTAAGTCTGAACTTAAAACTTAGTCCACCTGACTTTTGGCAGGAAAAAGTCCGCCGGGGGGCGGATTGTCCGGCGGACAATCCCGCTCGTGTGTACGCGGCCATAGAGTTAAGTTGAACAGTTACTTATCTTTAAAAAGTGTGGAAGCCATCTTTAACCACTTCCCACCCGTATGATGTCCTAGACTTTCAGTGGTGATACGGGGAAGTTGCCTGTAGCTACTGACATTATCCTGGTATCTTTTTTTTTTCTGACAGAGATTCTCTTTAATGTTAAAGCAATCCTAGCAGCTAAATAGTCGCTGGACTGCATTTACATGCAGTCAGAGAAGGTCCTCACTCCTCCCACTGTCTCCTGCTCTCCAGACCACTAGGGAGACTGGGATTGAAGCTGCCAGCTTACCAAAATGATGACGAGGACCGGAATGGCCCAATCATCTCTTTGTTCTAAAAAACTGAAAGCAACAAGCATTTTTTCACTTCCTGTTTCACTAGGATGTAAAAAAAGCTCTTACTGGCTTGTAAAAGCATCTGATCAAACCAATCTCAGTTTGATCAGATGCTTTTAAGGGCAGAGGAGAGATCAGGGGACTAACTGACCCTAGATGTCTCAGTAAAGAGTATTTTATAACATATCTCTATCAAAACAAAAAGATAATCTATAGATATGAGGCAGCGCTGTGAAAACATCCTAGATTACAAATCTCAGAAAATACATATATCAACCATGACAAAAAAATATCTATAAATTGCATTAAAATAGTGTCCATTTAGCGACCAAAATCCAATAGCACCCGTGACAAGTGCAACAAATATTTCACACCATGCTTTAATTGGTATATATTGCTTCTTTGTGAATCGAATCAACCAATCCACCAAGTGAAAATGTGCTCCACCTCTCCCCAGAATCCAATCCCACTCACCAGATCATATTGCCTTTCAAAATTACATGATCGGCAAATATAGCTCATAAGATGTCATCTTCATTCAGTCATAGGTTCTCTCAGGTCCAGTCCCCTTTGGGTTCCATAAGCAGCTTGCATCTAAAGGAGTCTTCTTTCTAATAGTGCATTACACTCAATCACATTAATTTCAATAAAAACATTCTCACAAAAGAAATTTAAATATATCGCCCATCATTCAGTCATAGTTTGTACAATATCTCAGTTTTGTCAAGATCTCATTCCCATCACAGTGCCGTCGAACAGCCGACGTCTCACCTAGCCTTCCAGAATGGTGGATGACATCACTTCTGGTTGCCGTGCGGTCCGACCCTCTTTATAACTTTGTCAAAGGGTTCCATAAAGAGTACCTGTCACTGCCCATGCTATCACAGGGGATGTTGTTCATCACTTGTGACAGCAATAACGTTTATTTAAAAAAATGTAACGAGGCAGTGTAAAAATAAAAATTTTAAATAAAAAATTATAATTAAAAAAAATTAAAGCATCCCTGTCCTCCCATGCAAAGGTGAATGCATACGTAGGCTGAGCACACATATGTAAACGGTGTTCGCACCACACATGAGAGGTATCGCCATGAACATTATAGCAAGAGCAATAATTCTAGCACCAGACCTCCTTTGTAACTCTAAACTGGTAATCTGTAAAGGCTTTATAGACCATCACCTATCGAGATTTTTAAGTGCCGTAGTTTGGCGTCATTCTACAAGCGTGCACAATTTTAAAGCATGACATGTTAGGTATCTATTTATTTGGCTTAATATAATTTTTTATATTTTACCAAAAATGGGTATTATATTGTGCTTGTGTGCAATAAAAATGTATTTTTTCCCAAACATTTGCATAAAAAAAAACTGCTGTGCAAATATCATGTGACATAAAACATTGCAAAACCCACCATTTTATTCTCTAGGGCCTCTGCTTAAAAATATATCATGTTTGGGGGTTCTAAGTAATTTTCTAGTAAAAAAAATTATGATTTTTACATGTAGGTGAGGAATGTCAGCATTGGCCTGGATGGGAAGTAGAGATCCTGCATTCACTATATCTGGTCTCCCACAGTACACAGAACATGGAAATGCAATTATTTTAGTAAATATAAACTGCTAAATACCTTTTCTCATCAGCAGTATATAGCAGTCTTGTAACTTTTATCAGTGTCTGACCAAGCACTGGTTAAAGATTTAGGAGGAGATTTCATTCTCCTGTGACTGTTCTATGAGGCTGCATGACCCCTGACTTTCTGTCTGGACAGTGCTGATCACGTGCACTCTCCCCCCAAAAAAAACAAAAAAAAAAACCTCTCTAGCAATGCACACTAAACTGAGCAAGTGCAGAGTGCCCCTAAGGCTCTGCTCTATCAGCAGATGGATTGGAAACATTGGCTTCCCCACTGACAGATGAATGTAAAGATAAAGAATGCCGGCATTGCCCGGCAATAGAATTTTTTTTTTAAACATGGCGTAGGCAACATTTTTTTTTTTGAACGGCGTGGGCCCCCCCCCCAGAATCCATACCAGATCTGAGCATGCAGCCAGACAGGTCAGGAAAGAGGGGGCACGAGCGAGCACCCCCCTCCTGAACCATACCAGGCCACATGCCCTCAACATGGGGGGGAGTGAGAGCCCCCCCACCCCAAAGCACCTTGTCCCTATGTTGATAGGGACAAGGGCCTCTACCTGACAACCTTGGGCTGTGGTTGTCGGGGTCTGCGGGTGGGGGCTTATCGGAATCTGGAAGCCCCCTTTAACAAGGGGGCCCCCAGATCCCAACCCCTCTTACCCCTATGTGAATGGGTATTGGGTACATTGTACCTGTATCCATTCACCCAAAAAAGTGTCAAAAAGTAAGAAACACAGGAAAAAAAATAGTGTCCCTCGATGTCCATCACGACACCCGTCGACCCCAAAAAATAGCAAAAAATTGAAAAACGCTCCGCCTCCTAAAGGGTTACTCGCCGACTGCCCTCTCTTCACTTTGACAGCTCTTATATAGGCAAGGGGTGGGGCCACCCGGTTACGTCACCTGGTGACACTGCCCCCTTCTGATGTAACATGACATCACACTATGTCAGGGGGTGGGGCCACTGGGTGACGTAACCTTGTGGCCCCACCCCTAGCCTATATAGGAACAGTCAAAGCTGAAGACAGGGCATACGGCAGAGGTGGAGCTTGTTTTCCATTTTTATATTTTTCGGGTCGGCAGGATACCATTTTTTTTGCTTTTCTTTTGTAATAAAGGACTTGTTTTTACTTTGACACTTTTTTGGTGAATGGGTATGGGTACTCCGGAATTTGGGGGGCTGCCTTGGTAATGGGAGTTTCCAGATTCCGATAATCCCCCACCCGCAGACCCCGACAACCCTGGGCTGGTGCTTTGGGGTGTGGGGCGCAGAGCCCCCCTCCCATGTTGAGGTCATGTGACCTGGTATAGTTCGGGAGGGCCAGGCTGCATGCTCAGCTAGGGGTCTGGTATGGATTTTGGGGGTCCCCACACCGTTTTTTTTTACGTTTTGGCATAGAGTTCCCCTTAAAATCCATACCAGACCCGAAGGGCCTGGTATGGACTTGGGGGGACCCGACGCCATTTTCTTTAAACATTTTTCTATTGCCGACATTCTTTATCTTTACATTCATCTGTCAGTGGGGAAGCCCACTGACAGATGATGACTCATGATTGTTAAGGACGCCGGTGGCCGGCTTCCCGGCCCGCTGCTTAACAACCAGCTATTTCTTCACACATAATTTGAATCGGTCGATTCTAATTGTTCTGAAAAGCTGGAATTCGTTAGAAAATTTATAAACAAAACAAATTTAAACAAATTTCAACAAAATTCTTTACTATTCGTTACTATTTCATTTTTCGAATAACCAAAAATTATTCTGAATTTGTATTCGGACCGAAACTAATTGCACATGTCTAATACAGAGACATTTTATCCAGCGGGTCCTCTGGGGGGTAGCGCTACATATACAGTACTGTATATATACATTCATGTCTACCACTTTAACAGATCTCTGGCCTTGTTAAATAGCAAGCAGACATGTTTTCTCAGTGTTCCAATTTGTAACTCCTGCTTTAATTTCTACCTGATCAAATCCAGCAGAGGGCACACACACACTAAAAACATGTGTTACTCATCAACTGAATTTTTGGACCTGCCTTTACCTCTAATCTATATGTACTTTGTTTGGTAACATTTAAACCAGACATCTACATAGATCTAATATTTGAGATAATTTTGCACCTAAACTGTCTGCCTGCAAAGGTATTGTGATTCTACCATGGAACTCAAAGAGCATGAGGGTTGGTGCAGGACAAAAAATAATGCTTTGACATGCATTGAGCTGACCAGAGTTTTTACATGTTGTTTTGCATTTTGTAGCGACCCCATGTTAATTTACATGAATGCAAATGTAGTTAAATACATCAAAATGCACCATTTCTGACTTTTTCACATGTGCTCTGCAATGCCGGCAGGTGGTAACCCTGAAAGTAGCAAAGGTAGGAAATTGTTAGCATGAGAAACCTGTTTGGATTCAATCCTGTAACCTGTGTCTTTCTATATAGCACTCTGTACCACTGTGCTTTGCCCTGTGTCTTTATCTTTCAACCTGCCGCGTGGCCACCTGTATCTGCTGTAATAAATCGCTGATGGCAGCTAAGCACTCCTCCTTTTCTCAGTGATGGATAACAGTGCATTGTGTGGATTGTGTGTACCTTAGCCTCTGTTGTTGCACGTTATGCTATCCTGTCTGTTAGGCCCCTTTCACATGGGCATTCCGTATGTCCATTTTTTCTCTATCCGTTGGCGGATGAAAAACGGACACCAATGTACTTCTATGGGCAAGCGAATATTAGCGGAAGATCATCCACCAACATCCACTGATAATCGGAGTTTTGTTAACATCCATTTTTAGAAACTGAAGGAAGCCCTATGTTCCTTCCATTTAAAAAAAAAAAACAGAAGCAGACCTAAATGGATGTATTTTCTGTTTTTGCATTGGTTATTAGGAGCCGCCACCTGCCAGCGTCCTAACAACCAGTGACTTATCTCTGTTGTCAGCGGGAATTCCCCACTGACAGCAGAATGTAAACAGCAGAGGGGGGCAGTGTTTACAGAGTGAGGGAAATTGGTACACAGAGGATCTGTCACTTGCAGGTGTTCTCACACGAACAGTCCGGCTATCAGCAAGTGTCCGTTGTGTACTGCGCATGCGCAGCGCATGCGCAGTACGGAGCCTAAGGATTTTCGGAAAATCTCCGAAGATGAACGGCGCCTGCGCCGTGAGTCGAGGTGTAAGCCCCACCATCCAAGCGGACATAGAGCTACACAAACTTCGGTTCGCTTCGCTCACCACGCTTCGGGCACGGCCTTGCTGCGCTCGGCTCTTTTATATTCTAACTCTATGTCCACTTGGATGGTGGGGCTTGAAAGTGGACTCACGGCGCAGGCGCCGTTCATCTTCGGCAATTTTCGGAATCTGTGTGTCCTGTGTACTGCGCATGCGCAGTACACAGAGGACACTTGGTGATGGGTGACAGTAAATGATAGTACACCGGCAGGGGAAAGTGTGTACACAGAGGATCTGTTACTTGCCAGCAGAAAATTATATTGTCATTTCTCCCCTCTGCTAAAGTAAAGGGACAGGTTCATCCCGTAACATCATTTGTCGGCTCTAAATCAGCACATGGAGAAGCAGAGCTGTCATTTGGCCCCGCTACTAAAGTAGACAAAGGGGCGGGGTCACCCAGTGACATCCCCGCTAACAGATGTAAAAACGGATGTACACAAGCAGATGTAAAAACTGGAGTCCAGTCCTGTTCATCTGATTTTCTAAATAAGAAAAACATGACTGAATGAATGAAGCAAACGGAATGCTTGTGTGAAAAGGGCCTTACTCTGGTTACTTTCCCAGCCTGTTTCCTATTGTTCAACAGTGTGATGCCTGCCTTTTCCTTCTACCCGTTTTCTTTATCTGCCTTAAAGCGGTAGTAAACCAGCTGAAACATTTTTTTCTTTAAGTACACCTGTAAGGCAAAAGGCATAATGAGCTAGTATGCACCGCATACTAGCTCATTATGAAATACTTACCTTAGAACGAGGCGTCGGTAACTCACCTGGTCCACGCCGAGGTCACTGACATGTTGCCTCGGCGTGTCTTCTGGGTATAGCGACTCCAGCGTGGTGAGTGGCTGGAGCCGCGATGTCGTCACTCCCGCACATGCGCACGGGAGACTTCTTCCTGGCAGGGTTCGGATTCTGCCCGGCCTTTCAGCCGAGAATCCCCCATGCGCATGCGCCGCTGCAGTCAGCGGCGTATTGCGCAGGGAATATCTCCTAAACTGTACAGGTTTAGGAGATATTTTTTTTTACCTACAGGTAAGCCTCATTATAGGCTTACCTGTAGGTAAAAGTCTTTTTTTTTTTCACTATACAACCACTTTAACTTCTGTTTGCTTCAGATTTCTGCTGGTTACAACTCTGACAACCACCTGCCCTGAGATTTTCCAACCTATGGCTACACTTTTGCTTGACAGTATGGTCTTTGGTGGCTTGTCCTCTCACTAGCCATGAGCAGTGGGGTGAAATCAAAGCCAATGACCTTGCAGTGACATGCAGCAAGTCTAAAACATCCATGTAGAACACTGAGCATTCTTCGGATCCTTCACCTAGAAGAAACAGATGCTTTGCTTACAACTGCAGTGCTGACACAGAGGATCTTCAGCACATGTTCAGGCCATTTGAGTCTCCGATCACTTATCACTCAACCAGTAATTTTCTGCTATCCATCATCTCTCCTATCCATGATGGTTAAGGGTGAATTACTAAAACTTGTGCACACAGAATATGGTGCAGCTGTGCATAATACCCAAACAGCTTCTAACTTCAGCTTGCTCACTTAAGCCCCGTACACACTATTACATTTTCTGCAGATTTTTGTCTTCAGATTTACCAAAACCATATAATATGAGGTCAAACCTTAAAGTGGTGGGACACCCTGAAAAAAGAAACTTTAAAAAAAATGTTAAGAATTAAAATAAAAAAATTTTTTTTTTTTTTTTACTTACCAGAAATGGCTGTTGCTAGGCAGATCGTCCTAATCTGCCTCTTCCAGCGCTGCGGTGATCTTCTCTCCTTCCGTCTTCTAGTGAATGGGGCACGGTGTGTTATGGGAACTGTGTCCCACAACACAACGCGTTCCCCATTCACAAATTGGAATTGTGCAGTAGGCCGCGCGCCGACTCGCGCATGCGCAGTAGGAAACGGGAAGCCGTTTCCCTTACTGAGGATGGCGGCGCTGGAACCGGATCGCCGAGGGACAGCTCGTCCTCCACGACCGACATCGCGGGCGCCCTGGGAGGGTAAGTGTACTTATTAAAAGTCAGCAGCTACTTTTTTTTTAGCTGCTGACTTTTAAAAAAAAAATTTTGTAAGGTGAAACACCCCTTTAAGCGTTCCAATTGTATGCAATCAGGCAGGCCCTTGCACTACATGGTTTTGGTAAATCTGAAGACAAAAATCTGCAGAAAATCTAATAGTATGTATGGGACCTTAAGCTTTGACAACAAAACCTAGAAGCTGATTGGTTACTATGCACAGCTGCACCAGATGCTTTGTACACCAGTTTTAGTAACTCTCCCCTTATCTGTACCATATGGTAGTTTCAGCATTGAATGCCAGCCTTACCTTCAGTCCTTCACTGTTGTACATACAGCAGGCATGTCCAAAGTCCGGCCCGCGTTCCGGTTTTGAGCGGCTCGCCTGGTTATTTGGACATATATATCTTTTGTGGCCCCCAACAATCTCCCAGCATGTTCACTTCATCAAATCTGGCCCTCTTTGAAAAAAGTTTGAACACCCCTGACATACAGGCTCCTTTCCTGTATTGAAATTGATTACTCAAAGGTCATTGCACTACTCTCAGTGTGAATTAGAACCTGCAGACACTGCATGGCCAAATACACCAAACTGCATAAAAAAAAAAAAAAAAGGCTAAATCTCTACATCCATCAGATACACATTAATATATATATATATATATAAAATATATATATATATATACACAGTGTAGTTTTTCCCCGCTCCCCTTGCACAGAATGTTCCCATTGGGGGTGCAGGGGCGATGCGGGCTCCCTCACGGACCCACCTGGGGTAGCATTGGATCAGATAAGCCATGACTGTCCTTTTCTATTCCCAACTCACAAATGCTAGTTGTACAACACTACCTCCTCATGCTAACCGACGATTCGCGTCCCGGACTGATGAATCCCTCTTTAGGCCTGTGGTTATCTTTCATGTTACAATGCTCTCTGTTTTTATTATCTTGTTTAGAGCATTATCTGGTTTGTTGGACTAATCAGTAATACCTGTACCAGCTGTACTGTTTTCATGTTGATATACCTTTACAACATCTGTTGACATGACAGTCTGTATTACGCTGTTCACCTTCAAACTGCTTTTTTTTTCTGTATCTGTTCTTGCTTACTTTCTTAATAAAATAAAATTTTATTGGAAAAAAAAATAATAATAAAATAAATATATATATATATATATATATATATACACAGTATCTCACAAAAGTGAGTACACCCTGTTATTATATCGTTTCATGTGACAACACTGGAGAAATTACACTTTGCTACAATGTAAGGTAGTGAGTGTACAGCTTTTATAACAGTGTACATTTGCTGTGCCTTCAAAATAACTCAACACACAGCTATTAATGTCTAAACTGCTGGCAACAAAAGTTAGTACACCCCTAACTGAAAATGTCCAAATTGGGCCCAATTAGCCATTTTCCCTCCCCAGTGTCATGTGACTCATTAGTGTTACAAGGTCTCAGGTGTTAATGAGGAGCAGGTGTGTTAAATTTGGTGTTATAGCTCTCACTCTCTCATATTGGTCACTGGAAGTTCAACATGGCACCTCATGGCAAAGAACTCTCTGAGGATCTGAAAAAAAGAATTGTTGCTCCACATAAAGATGGCCTAGGCTATAAGAAGATTGCCAAGTCCCTGAAACTGAGCTGTAGCACAGTGGACAAGACCATACAGCGGTTTAACAGGACATGTTTCACTCAGAACAGTCCTCATTATGGTCGGCCAAAGAAGTTGAGTGCACGTGCTTAGCGTCATATCCAGAGGTTGTCTTTGGGAAATAGATGTATGAGTGCTGCCAGCATTTCTGCAGAGGTTGAAGCGGTGGGGGGTCAGCCTGTGCTCAGACCATACGCCACACGCTGCATCAAATTGGTCCACATGGCTGTCGTCCCAGAAGGAAGCCTCTTCTAAAGATGATACACAAGAAAGCATGCAAACAGTTTGCTGAAGACAAGCAGACTAAGGACATGGATAACTGGAACCATGTCCTGTGGTCTGATAAGACCAAGGTAAACTTATTTGGTTCAGTTGGTGTCAAGCATGTGGTGGCAGCAACCAGGTGAGGAGTACAAAGACAAGTGTGTCTTGCCTACAGTCAAGCATGGTGTTGGGAGTGTCATGGTCAGGGGCTGCATGAGTGCTGCTGGCACTAGGGTGCTACAGCTCATTGAGGGAACCATGAATGCCATCATGTACTGTGACATACTGAAGCAGAGCATGATCCCCTCCCTGAGGGTAAAGGTGATGGACTGGCCAAACATGTCTCCAGACCTAAACCCTATTGAGCATCTGTGGGGCATCCTCAATGGTGGAGGAGCGCAAGGTCTCTAACATCCACCAGCTCCGTGATGTCATCATGGAGGAGTGGAAGGTGACTCCAGTGGTAGCCTGTGAAGCTCTGGTGAACTCCATGCCCAAGAGGGTTAAGGCAGTGCTGGAAAATAATGGTGGCCACACAAAATGTTGACACTTTGGGCCCAATTTGGACATTTTCACTTAGGGGTGTACTCATTTTTGTTGTCAGCATTTCAGACATTAATGGCTGTGTGTTCAGTTATTTTTAGGGAACAGCAAATGTTCACTGTTATACAAGCTGCACACGCACTACTTTACATTGTAGCAAAGTGTAATTTCTTTAGTGTTGTCACATGAAAATATAAAATAAAATATTTACAAAAATGTGTACTCACTTTGGTGAGATACTGTGTATATATATATATATGTGTGTGTATATATATATATATATATATATATATATATACATATATATATATATATACACACACACTGTGTATCCAGTTGTGCATATATTATTTTAGGCCTAGAATACCAATTATACAACAACTTGTGACTAATTTTAAAATCGAGTACTTTTATATCAACTAATCTATTTCTAATAAACGCATAATACTCAATACTGGTGTTTAACATAGCATTCATCATTGAGGAGCCATTATGAGTCTTTTACATATACATTTACTTAAATTGATGTCATTAAAACAGTTCTGCATACCTGTAGAATGATGAGAAAATGAGAGCAGTTTTATTCTGCCATGTTCTGGTTCTTTGTCAACTTTATTTCCACTGTTGGCCAGAACGTCACTTCCCCCCTCATTACAGTGTAATGTGCCACCTACAGGTTGCTTCCAGAGCATCTTTTACAACTCAAACTTAAAGTGTTCCGCCTAGGTAAAAAAAATAAAAAATGAAGTCAGCAGCTACAAATACTGTAGCTGTTGACTTTTAATATAAGGACACTTGCCTGTCCAGGGAGCCCGCAATGTTAGCACCCAAAGCCGACCTGTCCCTCGGCTCTGGGTCCTACTGCTCATGCGTGAGTCCCTCTGCGCTTTCTGAATGGTCCCTGATGTCTTCTGGGACCTGTGTGTCTGCCAGAAGGCGGCAGGGGGAGGAGGAGGGGCCGGACATTACGTAGTTCGCCGCACAATGTGCGGCGATCTTTCCCTGGAAGTGGGAGCAGATACCTGTATTTGACAGTTATCTGCTGCCCCCTCCCCCCTGAAAGGTGCCAAATGTGGCACCGAAGGGGGGGGGGGGGGAGGAATCCGATCAGCAGGGGTTCCATTTATGGGTGGAAATCCGCTTTAAAAATAAAGTTGTATGGTGTCTATTTTACTGATAAATTTAACAGTATAATTTCCAGTCCATCACATTAGCTTGCAGGAAAGTGTACAGTGGGTTATGAAGGCAGTGTACAGGGGTTAGCATGGCAGAGGACAGGGGTCAGTGGGACAGAGGATAAGGGTCAGCAGTGCAAAGGACAGGGGTCAGTGGGGTGTAAGTCTGTGGTCAGCTGAGCTGACAATAGGGTCACTTCTGGCATGGCACTCAAGAGATCGCCTGCTTCCCACACAGCACATAGCTGAGATTGGTATCCCTCCCCACAGTGTGTAACTGACTACTGCAGCTGCCAATCCAATCAGGGAATGTCACAGGTCAGAACAGCTACATATTGTGCAGATCGAGGCTGTGTATGTAAGGGAATCTGATCTCATCTATGTGTTATGTGGGGAGGAGAAGATCTGTTACGGGCAGTGCGGGGACAAGGTCATCTAGCGCTTAAGGCGAAGGTGACCAACTGCATCCCTTCCTGATGTGTAAGCATCATGTCTCAGCAGAAATCCCCCCCAAACAAAAAAAAAAAAACGCACTAATCAACACAAACTTTTTCCAAAACAACAATGTAGAAATTTTCAATCCTCACAGTCCAAATCCCCCTCCCCTATCCCCCCTATCCACATATCTTTGCCCCCCGATCCCACCTTCCAACTTAAATCCCCTCCAATTCCCCACAAATCTCCCCCACCCAACAAATAAGCTATGAGTAAGCGCTATATTTCGCGTGAAACGCGTCAGCTGTGTGCCCCCCCTTCTCTGTTTTGCTGTGTTTTTGGATTTTGATGTGATTCCTGTTTTTAAATAAATCCATTTGATTTTCATCTTCGTCTGGTGTGCGGCTGTCCAGAGTTCCTCTTGATACTTTTCAACAAATCACCCCTGCTAGCACACATCCTCTTTCCTTTTAAATTTCCCTCCTAGCATAAATTCTCCCCCAAATCCCCCCTCCTAGTACAAATCATCCCCCCAAATTCCCCATCCTAATACAAATCCTCTCCCCTAAATCCCCACTCCCAGCACAATTCCTCTCCCCCAAATGCTCACTCCTAGTGTAAATCCTCCCCGCAAATCCCCCTCCTAGTACAAATCCCCCCAACCCCCTTCCTAGTACAAATCCTCCCTCCAAATCCCCCCTCCTAGTACAAGTCTTCTCTCCCAAATCATCTCCCCCAAAACCCCCCTCCTAGCGTAACTCCTCCCCCCCCAAAAACCCTCCTCCTAGTACAAATCCTCCCCAAAGGCCCCCTCCTAGCACAAATCCTCTCTCCCAAATCCCTTCTCCTAGCACAACTCCGCTCCCCCAAATTCCCCCTCCTAGCATAAATCCTCCCCTAAAATTCCCCCTCCTAGTGTAAATCCTCTGCCTCAAATCCCCTTACCCATCCCAAATTCTTTCCCCCAAATCCCCACTCCCACCACAAATCCTATCCCCCCATATCCCCCCTCTTACTACAAGTCCCCCCCCCCTAAATCCCCCTCCAAGTAAAAATCCCTCCTCTTAGTACAACCCCCTCCAAATTACCCTTTTCAGACAAATCCCTGCCCCCCATTCATGCCTACTAGCACAAATTTTCCCCAATCCTGCCTTCAAACATCTCAAGGAAATGTGGGTAGGGGGCGAGTATTTAAGCAATGTACCATTCAAGCTAAGAGCATTTCTGTGTAATTCACTGTATGGAGGAGTGCTCGATTGACAGGATGGGAGAGAGCAAGAGAGTCCGCACCTCCTCCTGGCTCCTCTCTGCCACTGACACTTCTCCAGTCCCCCGCCCCTTGTCCTGACCCCGAGTGTGGGGATTGGGGGAGCTGCTCAGTAGGCATAATGTTCATGGTGGGGGGGCGCAACTATAATCTGGGGTGGCCCCCCCTACATCCAGCCTTGACATCCAGTATCAACTAGTTCTTTTCTTCCCAGCTATCAGGAATAAGCAGCCGGGAGACCAGATATATGTAGCTACACACAGAAAATGGAACCAGTCCATATATATCCTTAAAGTGATATTTATTTACAGTGAACACAAGACAATCGAACACCAGCAAAAAGTAAACATCAACAAACCCCTGTGACAAAATACTTAATAAACAAGAGACGTAATAACTAACTATATACAAAATTAGGGACAGGGGTAACAGGGAATACCAGGGATGCAAGGAAGGGGGGAATCAAGACTGGGTACAGGAACAAGGAGAAGGAGTAAGGAGCAGGGTACACAGGCAAATGGCTCTGGCAGCAAGGATGGCAATCAAAACACTGACATTCCCTGTGCTAATGGGAACAGTGTTATATGTCCTGCTAGCAGCTGAGACCATTTGGAACTGATTACTAGGGCCTGCTGGCCTCTGGGAAACACCTGCTGGTGGACACTGGACTGCAGAAATCAGCCCAGAGCACCACAGTACCACTAGCAGGCAAACGCGGTCTTAACACCAGCCTTACTGTCTATGGCCCACTCATTTCATTCAGAGTGCTTTTACACTGTCGGTGCCCAGGCGTCAGCGGTAAAGCGGCGCTATTTTTAGCACTGCTTTACCGTTGTTTTAGCGGCGCAGTTTTAAAAAAATGTTAAATCCCCCGGTGCTTCGGCGGCGCTGCCCATTGATTTCAATGGGCAGGAACCCTTTAGGGATGGTGTATTCACTGCTCCTACAGTGCTGCAAAGAAGCTGCTGCCAGAACTTTTTGTGACACCCTGCCATCGCAGCACCCCAGTGTGAAAGCACTCTGGCTTTCACACTGGGAATGCAGCTAAGGTTTTTTTAGGCGCTTTACATGCGCTACTTTTAGCGCTAAAGCGCCTGAAAAATGCCTCCAGTGTGAAAGGGGTCTCATTGTATTTCTGCTCTTTTAATCATGGAGTCTCAGCATTACATGTTGGTGTTATTTAGGGCAATCTGCATGCAAATACAGTCTGCATAGAACTGTCTTCTCCTTCAGACAACCCATGAAGGCATTATGATATTTGCATAACTTTTCCCAAGATCCTGCCCATTGCTTGCATCAGGGTGGATGGCTCTAGAGAGGAGTACTGGAGAAGGGTGCTGTGATGTTTTCATGAAGGTTGAACAGAACCCTGCTGGACCCTCCCACAGTCATGATATACCTGGATTACAGAGACCCAGTGATGACATCACAAGGTCCAAAATAAAGTATGCAATGAAAATGGAAAGGTTTTATTTATTAGGTTAATTAGCATTTTTATGAGGGGTTAAGAAGGAACCTGGGAAAGCTAACAATATACGGAAAAACCAGGACGATTTTCAATTTTTTTACTAAATTCTGCAACCAAAGCCATTCTTCTATAATATTTTATGATTTATGGAATCCATAAAAGTAAATGTTAATTCAAAAAGCCTTCCAGAAAAGTTCACCAAATGACGGATAACTGAAATAACATTAGGCCTGGCAGCGAGCTGTCAAGTGACCTATAATTAAGATTTTGAATTAATGAGAAACTGGTAAAGAGCATCAATTGTATTCCAGCATTATTTGATATTTATAAAAGTACAAAACTAAGCCCAATTTAAACACCCATTTGCCCTTCTTGACAGCTCTTACCTGGATCCAGGAGGAAATATTTACAATAATTTTTATGCTGACAACTACGGACAGTATGCACATTTTTATGGGTAACATAGGACAATAGCTAAACTGATGGAGATTTTTTTTTTTTTAAAGTGTTTTTCTAAGTGTTATTTAGCAGGGTCACAGGTGAAGAATTCACTACTTAAAATATTAAAATTCATTACAAAAACAATATAGTTTTCCAGCAAACTTTAATTTGTGTTCATAAACTGCTTAGTATGATGGTGTCACCATGACCGCACTGCGTGCTCTCCTTTTACCAATTATCTAAGTGACAAGCAAAAACAATGTGCATTGTGTACTATACATCAGTATTATACACAGCATGAAATATGTAAACAGCTTGCTCTAAGGCAATCTCATTTCAAGGAAAAATCCAGCTAATTTTTAGCAAGCACTAGGTCATAGCATCAAATTATATGTAAAGGGAAGTTTTATAATTAAAGCAACCATGTAACATACCAAACCTTCCAAGAAACCTTGCACATGTAAACAATAAAGTTAATATTTGCTTCTCCTGGTGCCCACACCGCTGAAAATTGCTCAGCTAAAGAGAAATCTATGGCTGAAGTTTTACCTCCTATTTTTTTGTTAAAACTGCCGGTTGAACGAAAAAAATGACTAATGTATGGGCTTCTTAACACTTTGTGGAGTGTCAATATCCTTGGCCCCTGCTGTGCTGATTGATTCCCTTCACCAACCTCCACGTCACTAATGTGTCCTGTAGTAAGATTAAGGGCTGTAAGATGAACTAGTGAGTGCAGCGGGGGACCAAGGAGGTCAACACAACCAGAAATGTCAGTTTCAGAAGAAAACTTCAACAAGGGATTTCTCTTAAATAGGCTGATGTTCAGTAGCGTGGGTGGTAGAAGAGGGAGGTATTTACTCTCTTCTTTACAAGAAAGTGATTCTAAAGGTAATGTTTTTTCCTAAAATAACAAACATGTTATATTTACCTGTTCTGTGCAATGGTTTCGCACAGAGAAGCCCCGATCCTACTCTTCTTGGGTTCCCCACCAGCGCTCCTGGCTCCTCCTCCAGCCGAGTCACCCAATCTGTGTCTATTGACTCAGACATCATGCCTCAGCCCCACCACCATTTCACTAGCTGTGATTGACAGCAGCAGGGGCTAATTACTCCCACTGCTGCCACTCTGTCCAGTTAAAAGAGAGAGCTACTACTCTCGTACCCATTTCTGGATCAAGATCGGTCTCAGGTAAGTTAAATGGGGTGCTGGGGGGGGGGGGGGGGGAGCTGCGGCCAGAAAGTTTATTACCTTAATGCAGAGAATGCTATTCTACCTTTAGAACCACTTTAAAGGAGAACTATGCCATTCATCTTCTTGTTAGCTCAGTAGTTCTTGATGTAAGCCTGATTTTGAGCTCTGTACCTTACTTAATCCTGACCCCTGAACTCTGGGCCTTACTTAATCTTGACCTCTGTGTATTACTTATTCTTTTCCTGCTAAACTCTGTGCATTACTTAAAGCGGAGCTCCACCCTAAAGTGGAACTTCCACTCATCAGATTCCTCCCCCCTTCCGGTGTCACAATTGGCACCTTTCGGGGGAAGGGGGAACAGGATACCTGTCTTCGACAGGTATCCTTTCCCACTTCCGGGTGTCTGGCCGCAGCCACGACATCACTGTGGGGCTCCCTCCTCCTCCTCCCTCGGCCGCCGGGCTAATAGGATAGAGGAGCGGGGCCTCGCGCATGTGCAATAGGGTTCCCGGCGTGAAGCCGAAAGGCTACACTGCCGGGTTCCCTTACCCGCAATGGCGGTGGCAGCACCCGACAGCTGATGGAGACATGCGGTGCCGACATCGAGGGACTGCAGGACAGGTAAGTGTCCATTTATTAAAAGCCAGCAGCTGTAGTATGTGTAGCTGCTGGCTTTCATTTAAATTTTTTCTCGGAACACCCCTTTAATCGTGCCGCCTGAACTTTATGCTTTACACTTTATGCTTTACACTTTATGCTTTACACTATCTTGACCCACAGCATAGGTTCAGGTTTAATGCAACTATTACCTTTTAAGTCCTGTCTATTGTTACCATAATTTGGCCACAACTACAATTTGATGCAAAAATTCACTTGTAGCAGAATATTTATATTTTCAAATTGGGGTGTGGCTACAAATGAGGGTGTGGTTTTGTAGGTATGGCTGCAAATGAGGGTGTGGCTTTGTGGGCATGATTAGTAGGATGTCCCTGGATTCCTTTTTGAAAATCTACACGCAGTGTTGAAGGTTATTATGTCACATTGTTGTTTTAGGCTGCTTTTACACTGGCCTGACGGCTCCATCAGCATTAATGCGCCACTATTTTTAGCAGCGATTTTCTGTTGCTTAAACTGACTTTTCAGCCGCTAGTGCTTTTCAGGCACTTCGGAAGCACTGCCCATTCATTCCAATGGGCAGGGGCAGTGTGGGATCGCTGTTTACAGCGCTCCCACACCACCCCAAAGATGCTGCTTGCAGGACTTTTTTCCAGTCCTGCAAGAGCACCACCCCAGTGTGAAAGCACTCGGGCTTTCACACTGGGGAGGCATGAGAGGCAGTTTTCAGGCGCTGTTTCTAGTGCTAAAACGCCTGAAAACTGCCTCAGTGTGAAAAGGGTCTTAATCAGTGGCGGCTGCCCCTCTACGTTGGGCCCCTCACACTTCACATAAGCCACACCCCTTATAGAATCCACCCTCTCTGTTCCCTGTATTCCACTTGCTTCCACTCATAGTGTCAGGAGTATACAGCTCAGCATCACAGCACAGAGTATACAGCCCCAGCATCACAGGACAGAGTATACAGCTCCAGCATCACAAATCATGGTATATAGCGCAGCCTTACAGATCGGTGCAAACAAACTGAAAAATGACACTATTAGTTTAGTGTAAGTTTAAGAGATAGGTATGGCTGCCAAATCCAAGTGTCTATTTCATCAAATGTAGCCTCACTGTGCACATCATATGCAGACTCACTGTGCCCATAATGAGGGGTTCCCACCATCCCTGTGCTGAGTTCCCGGGTCTGTACATCCGCTGTGCCCATAATGAGGGGTTCCCACCATGCCTGTGCTGAGTTCCCGGGTCTGTACACCCACTGTGCCCATTATGGGGGGGTTCCCACCATCCCTGTGCTGAGTTACCAGGTCTGTACACCCACTGTGCCCATTATGAGGGGTTAATTTTGTTTATTGAAAAAATCTTACAAACAACAACTTATATACAATAAAACCATAATAAATGAATAAAACATATTGTAGCAGCCATAACCCGGGGCGGCCTTGACTTTTCTGGGCTTACCAATTACCTCTCCTCGTAGCTCGTCCTTTGATGTCTAGGGTTCCCAGGGTTAGTACCCAGTAACTTCAGAAGCTGACACACAAAGTCCTTTTGAGGATTTTTATTTTGCAGGGGTAACATCCAACAGTAACACAGTCTCAGGTGGGAATAGCCAGAGATCTAGCAGCCAGCATGTAATCTGGAAAACTTAGCAAAGTCTCTGCCACAGACTAGATTGTAACTGAAGATAAGTAGGAAACTTTCGCACAGTACCTGGATCTCTTAGCCTTCTTGGCGATACTGTGGGAAGTGTGGATTCTTTAGTGCCCATACAACTCAGCTCCCAGGCTCTTACTGAGCAGCCAGCTTCTTGGCCCTCCTCCGAAGAGTCCTCCCCTGGTCACTTGTACGAGTTGCCGTGTCCCTCCAATACCGAGAGCACATCGGGAGGCCTTTGAATCCTCCTTTAGTTACTGGGCCTCGAACCAACCAGTTCCGAGGCTCGGGAACGGACGGACCCCCACCCCAGACCATGAGGGCCTCCGGGGGTGGTTAGGGTGACCATGCTTGCGGGGACGGCAGACACTCCTGGGTCCGGGACCCCTCACGGGGCTGACCCAGACCAGAACCAGGAATCCAAGCAGCAGCCGAACCCTGAACACATGACTTCAGCACCTTAAATACCCCTTCCCAGACTACGCAGCGGGGCCAGACGCGCCCACCGATTGGCGCCGGGAAAGATCGGTAACCAACACGTCCAACCAGGCTTGGTACTCAGCCTGTCACAAGTGCCTCACTGCACCTATGACCAGGCGGAACTTCAGTACAGCCCAGTCAAACTGACGCCAAAAAAAAACCTGTACAATTAACCCCCAGAACTCTGTTACAGTTCTGGGAAAAACTAAATTTACACTGATAGCGCACACTTAAAGTGTGACCGCTACAATATTATTTACAAAATAATTGAATATGACTATACAAAACAAGAACATAAATGGTGCAAACAAAAATGCACACAACATAATCCCTACGGGAGAGCCAGACTAAGGAACATCACCGTCACCATGCATGTAGCCTTTTATAAAAACGGAGTGGAAACAGCCATTAGGGTAGTTGAGGCAGACGTTTATTAGCCTGACTACTCCCTCTCCCTGGAGAACCAGCATGCTTCGTTGCATTCTGGCACTCGTCATCCATAGAGGACGCTGAACTGAACGAGTCACGTTCATCGCCATCATCATCCGACAGGACCTTAAACTTATTTTCTAAATGCAAAACCTTAGGACTTAAGGTAACTGTACCTCTTTTTTTCCTTCCTTTTGCCCCTCTTCCTTTTATCCTCCAATCACTCCATATCATCCTTGGACAAACCGGAGTCAACGGCCTCCCCTTCACCCCCCTCCCCCCACACTCCCAGCCTCTTCACCATCCCCCCTACTTCTCTGCACCCCATGACCAGTGGCGTAACTAGAACCTTCAGGGCCCGGTGCAAGAAACCATGGAGGGCCCCCCTGACCCCCAGCCAGGACCCTGCCCACTGATCCCAGGGGCAGCAGGACCTGCATAGCAGGGGGAACAAATCCCCTCCATGTTCCTCCTGCAGCCACTGAATGCCTATCAGAGGGAGAGGAGGAGAAGCAGACTTTTAGTGGCTGCAGAAATAAAATGGAGGGGATTTGTTCCTCTAAATGCCCCCCCCCCCCCCATCCAGGTGTTCAGGGGCAACATGTGTGCTATTGCAATTGTGACCCCTGTAGTTACGCCCCTGGGATGAGTGGCAGCGGTGTTGGTGGGGGATGGGATCAGTGGTGGTTGGGGAGGGATAGGATCAGTGGCATCGGTGGTAGGGGGTTGGATGAGTGGCAGCGGTGAGGGAGAGATGGGATGAGTGGCATCGGTGGGGGGAATGGGAACAGTGGCAGCGATGGTGGAGGAGGGATTGGATCATTGGCAGCAGTGAGGGGGGATGGGATCAGCTGCAAGGGTTGTGGTTGAGGGGGTGGGATGAGTGGTAGGCGGGATTGAATGGGATGAGTGGCAAAGGTGGTGGGGGGGAATGGGATCAGTGGCAAGGATGATGGTTGGAGGAGGGTGGGATGAGATGAGTGGTAGTGGAAGGGGGATTGGATAGGATGAGTGGTAGCGGAAGGGGGGATTGGATGGGATGAGTGGCAGCGGTGGAGGGCATTGGATGAAATGAGTGGCAGCGGTGGTGGGAGAATGGGATCCGTCGTGAGGGTGGTCGTTGGGTTGGGGGGGGGGGTGGGATGGGATGAGTGGTGGGGAGGAGAATGGTATCAGTGGCAGTAGTGGTCATGATGGGGTGGATCAGTGGCAGCAGTGGTTGTGGTATTGGTGTGGGGGGAGGGGGGAATCAGTGGCAGTAGTGGTGGTAATGTGGGGGATCAGTGGCAGTAGTGGTGGTGTGGGAGGGTATCAGTGGCAGTAGTGGTGGTAAAGTGGGGATCAGTGGCAGTAGTGGTGGTGTGGGAGGGTATCAGTGGCAGTAGTGGTGGTGTGGGGGGAATGAGTGCAGTAGTGGTGGTGTGGGGGGGACCAGTGGCAGTAGTAGTGGTGTGGGGGGGTATCAGTGCAGTAGTGGTGGTGTGGGGGGTATCGGTGCAGTAGTGGTGGTGTGGGGGGTATCGGTGCAGTAGTGGTGGTGTGGGGGGGTATCAGTGCAATAGTGGTGGTGTGGGGGGGTATCAGTGCAGTAGTGGTGGTGTGGGGGGTATCAGTGCAGTAGTGGTGGTGTGGGGGGAATCAGTGCAGTAGTGGTGATGTGGGGGGGAATCAGTGCAGTAGTGGTGATGGGGGGGGGGGGAATCAGTGCAGTAGTGGTGATGTGGGGGGGGAATCAGTGCAGTAGTGGTGATGTGGGGGGGGATCAGTGCAGTAGTGGTGATGTGGGGGGGCGAATCAGTGCAGTAGTGGTGATGTGGGGGGGGGGAATCAGTGCAGTAGTGGTGATGTGGGGGGGATCAGTGCAGTAGTGGTGGTGTGGGGGGGGGAATCAGTGCAGTAGTGGTGGTGTGGGGGGGAATCAGTGCAGTAGTGGTGGGTCTTGCTTGGGTGAACAAAGGGGATAGGCGGGGCCTGTGAGTGCAGGCGGAGCTAGAGAAGATGGGCGGGGACTGTGCCTGCTGTGAGTGCAGGTGAAGAGTATGGGCGGAGACGTTGGGCGGAGCGGGCAGAGCCGCGGAGAGGATGGGTGAAGCGGGCTGAGAGGATGGGTGGGGAGGATGGGCGGAGCCTGTGCAGTGTGCACAGTGCGCTCGGGGAGGATGGGCGGAGCGGCCGGAAAGGATGGGCGGGGCGAACTCCCCGTGAATGACCATACACTGTACTATTTCCCAGGCAGCAGCGGGCCCCCCTACAGTGGCGGAACCAGAGGGCCCAGTCGCAAATGCGACTGGTGCGACCCTGGTAATTCCGCCACTGCCCATGACCCTTAACAGAGACCCTGCAGCATCGAGCGAGGGGGACTGGCACCGCACCTGATGCACCTGCCTCAGCACCTCTTGCTGCCTCTGCAATTTTAGAAGACATTGACACAGAAGGATTGGACACATTCTCGGCAACTGAAACCTTACCTACAGACTCGGAAGACACGGGCACACTAGGTAAACACACAGACTGGGGAGACACAGACATACTGGGTATTAACACAGACTGGGGCACCACAGACTGGGGAGACACAGACACATTGGGTATTGGCACAGACTGGGGAGACACAGACACATTGGGTATTGGCACAGACTGGGGAGACACAGACACATTGGGTATTGGCACAGACTCAGATGGACTCACAGGCACTCCAGCTGATGAGCTCTGAGCATCCTCCATGTCCAAGCGGAAGAACTCTCTCATAAGCTCAGGCTTGTTATGCATTGCCTCAGGATACTGACTGTAAGGATGTCCCACCGCATTGCACAGATTGCACCTGATGATTAGGGATGGGCCCAGTGTTCGATTCGAACCCGTGTTCGAATCAAACATCAGCCGTTCGACCGCTCATCGAGCCCAGAACTATGTGGGCCGTTCGCATCAAATTCGTGTGATGCGAACGGTCCACAATGCACTGCGCCAGTCGCAGTGCATTGCTGGCTGATGATTGGCCAAGCATGCACTGTGACCCCGCATGCTTGGCCAATCATAGAGCCAGCGGCGAGGAGAGCAATAATTGGCCACAGGCAGGATGCCTGTGGCCAATTATAGCTCAGGGGGTTTAGTACACGCCCCACACTATATAAGGCCGCCGCGCCGGCGGCCTCATGTAGTGTGTTCCGGCGTTAGTCAGTGACGGTGTCAGTGACATTAGCTGCTGTGATTCATTCTGCAGTGCTGACATTATCTGCTGTGCCTGTGATTCGTTCTGCTGAGTGCTGACATTATCTGCTGTGATTCTGGGGATTAGTGTAGTGTGTGCGTGCTGTTAGTATAGCACTGCAGTATCACATTAAACCACCTTTACCCTTCTGGCCTGTTGTGTCATCTAAGGCAGCCATCTGCGGCTAATGAATTGCCGGTTCCCGTAACACAGAGAACAGTCATTCATTGAAAGTCATTGATAAAAAAAAAAAAAAAGAAAGTGTGGTGTTTCCCCCAAATTCAATTACCAGGCCCTTCAGGTCTGGGATGGATTTTAAGGGGAACCCCGGCCAAAAAAAAAAAAAAATGGTGTGGGGTCCCCCTCAAAATCCATACCAGACCCTTATCCGAGCACGCAACCTGGCAGGCCGCAGGAAAAGAGGGGGGGACAAGAGCACCCCCCCCCCTCCTGAACCGTACCAGGCCACATGCCCTCAACATTGGGAGGGTGCTTTGGGGGTCTGTGACCCCTCAAAGCACCATGTCCCCATGTTGATGGGGACAAGGGCCTCGTCCCCACAACCCTGGTCATTGGTTGTGGGGGTCTGCGGGCGGGGGGCTTATCGGAATCTGGAAGCCCCCTTTAACAAGGGGACCCCCAGATCCCGGCCCCCCCCTGTTTGAAATGGTAAGGGGGTACAAAAGGAGACGGTCTTTGACAATTCCTTTATTAAAATCTTCTTTCTTCTGGTCTTCCTTTCTTCATCCTTTGGTTTCTTCATCTTCTTCTTCTTCCATCTTCTACCATCTTCTTCCATCTTCTTCTTTCATCTTCTTCTTCCTCCGATCCGCTTCTTATTGCTCTGGTCTTCTCGTCCGGCATCTTCTTCCACGGCGTCGGTGTCTCTTCTTGGGCCGCTCCGCGCAATGGGAGGCTCCCACTGTGTGAGGCTTCGCTGCGTCTGACAGCTCTTTTATAACGGAGGGCGGGGCCCCCGCCCCCCTCTGACGTCATGGGGAAAGCCATAGGGAAGTCCCCATGACGTCCCCGTGTGTCAGAGGGGGGCGGGGTGACCAGGTGGCCCCGCCCTCCGTTATAAAAGAGCTGTCAGATGCAGCGAAGCCTCACACAGCGGGAGCGCGGAGCGGCCCAAGAAGAGACGCCGACGCCATGGAAGAGGGTGCTTTGGGGGTCTGTGACCCCTCAAAGCACCATGTCCCCATGTTGATGGGGACAAGGGCCTCGTCCCCACAACCCTGGTCATTGGTTGTGGGGGTCTGCGTGCGGGGGGCTTATCGGAATCTGGAAGCCCCCTTTAACAAGGGGACCCCCAGATCCCGGCCCCCCCCTGTTTGAAATGGTAAGGGGGTACAAAAGGAGACGGTCTTTGACAATTCCTTTATTAAAATCTTCTTTCTTCTGGTCTTCCTTTCTTCATCCTTTGGTTTCTTCATCTTCTTCTTCTTCCATCTTCTACCATCTTCTTCCATCTTCTTCTTTCATCTTCTTCTTCCTCCGATCTGCTTCTTATTGCTCTGGTCTTCTCGTCCGGCATCTTCTTCCACGGCGTTGGTGTCTCTTCTTGGGCCGCTCCGCGCAATGGGAGGCTCCCACTGTGTGAGGCTTCGCTGCGTATGACAGCTCTTTTATAACGGAGGGCGGGGCCCCCGCCCCCCTCTGACGTCATGGGGAAAGCCATAGGGAAGTCCCCATGACGTCCCCGTGTGTCAGAGGGGGGCGGGGTGACCAGGTGGCCCCGCCCTCCGTTATAAAAGAGCTGTCAGATGCAGCGAAGCCTCACACAGCGGGAGCGCGGAGCGGCCCAAGAAGAGACGCCGACGCCATGGAAGAAGATGCCGGTTGAGAAGACCAGAGCAAGAAGAAGCGGATCGGAGGAAGAAGAAGATGGAAGAAGATGCCGGAAGGAGAAGATGAAGAAACCGAAGGATGAAGAAAGGAAGAAGGAAGAAGACCAGAAGAAAGAAGATGAAAGAAGATTTTAATAAAGGAATTGTCAAAGACCGTCTCCTGTCATTTTTACATTTTTTGTCACTTTTTTGGTGAAATGCTGTTGCAGAGGGAGGGAGACAGAGGACTCCGCCATTGAGGGCTCAGCAGATGTCTGAGGTGTTGAAGAGTCGGTTGGTATCTGCATCTCCTCACTGGTTGGGTCACCCTCCATGCAGAAAGCGAAGAGACGCCGACGCCATGGAAGAGGGTGCTTTGGGGGTCTGTGACCCCTCAAAGCACCATGTCCCCATGTTGATGGGGACAAGGGCCTCGTCCCCACAACCCTGGTCATTGGTTGTGGGGGTCTGCGTGCGGGGGGCTTATCGGAATCTGGAAGCCCCCTTTAACAAGGGGACCCCCAGATCCCGGCCCCCCCCTGTTTGAAATGGTAAGGGGGTACAAAAGGAGACGGTCTTTGACAATTCCTTTATTAAAATCTTCTTCTGGTCTTCCTTTCTTCATCCTTTGGTTTCTTCATCTTCATCTTCTTCTTCTTCCATCTTCTACCATCTTCTTCCATCTTCTTCTTTCATCTTCTTCTTCCTCCGATCCGCTTCTTATTGCTCTGGTCTTCTCGTCCGGCATCTTCTTCCACGGCGTCGGTGTCTCTTCTTGGGCCGCTCCGCGCAATGGGAGGCTCCCACTGTGTGAGGCTTCGCTGCGTCTGACAGCTCTTTTATAACGGAGGGCGGGGCCCCCGCCCCCCTCTGACGTCATGGGGAAAGCCATAGGGAAGTCCCCATGACGTCCCCGTGTGTCAGAGGGGGGCGGGGTGACCAGGTGGCCCCGCCCTCCGTTATAAAAGAGCTGTCAGATGCAGCGAAGCCTCACACAGCGGGAGCGCGGAGCGGCCCAAGAAGAGACGCCGACGCCATGGAAGAAGATGCCGGTTGAGAAGACCAGAGCAAGAAGAAGCGGATCGGAGGAAGAAGAAGATGGAAGAAGATGCCGGAAGGAGAAGATGAAGAAACCGAAGGATGAAGAAAGGAAGAAGGAAGAAGACCAGAAGAAAGAAGATGAAAGAAGATTTTAATAAAGGAATTGTCAAAGACCGTCTCCTGTCATTTTTACATTTTTTGTCACTTTTTTGGTGAAATGCTGTTGCAGAGGGAGGGAGACAGAGGACTCCGCCATTGAGGGCTCAGCAGATGTCTGAGGTGTTGAAGAGTCGGTTGGTATCTGCATCTCCTCACTGGTTGGGTCACCCTCCATGCAGAAAGCGGCGCCTCTCCTCATGCGATTAAATCGATCCTCATTTCTATATTTTTCTTTAAATATGCCACTATTCTCCTTCAGAGAGCTTACCAGCTCCTTCTGCTTCTTAACAGCTTGTTCCAAGTCCTTTAACTCAGGCCTCAGAGCCGTTCTCTTCTTGCTGTATAGTTTGGCACAAAATTTTTGGTGAAATGGTCCCTTACCATTTCACACAGGAGGGGGGCCGGGATCTGGGGGTCCCCTTGTTAAAGGGGGCTTCCAGATTCCGATAAGCCCCCCGCCTGCAGACCCCCACAACCAATGGCCAGGGTTGTGGGGAAGAGGCCCTTTTCCTCATCAACATGGGGACAAGGTGCTTGGAGGGGTCACAGACCCCCAAAGCACCCTCCCAATGTTGAGGGCATGTGGCCTGGTACGGTTCAGGAGGGAGGGGGGACCGCTCTTGCCCCCCCTCTTTTCCTGCGGCCTGCCAGGTTGCGTGCTCGGATAAGGGTCTGGTATGGATTTTGAGGGGGACCCCACGCCATTTTTTTTTCTTTTTGTCCGGGGTTCCCCTTAAAATCCATCCCAGACCTGAAGGGTCTGGTATGGATATTTAGGGGGACCCCTACGTCTTTTTTTTTTATTTGAAGCAGGGTTCCCCTTAATATCCATAGCAGACCTGAAGGGCCTGGTAATTGAATTTGGGGGGACCCCCACGCTTTTTTTTTTTTTTTTATAAATGACTTTCAATGAATGACTGTTCTCTGTGTTACGGGAGCCGGCAATTCATTAGCCGCGAGTGATTTTAAAAAGCTTTTTTTCCTGCAAAAATGACACTTTGTGCAGGGACAGTTCTAAGCACGGGGAACATGCGCCCCTTCACAGGCATACTATAGACACCCCCCAGGTACGAAATTTAACCACCTGATTACTTTGCACTTAAACCCCCCTCGTGACCAGACCAATTTTCAGCTTTTGGCGCTGACGCACTTGGAATGACAATTGCGCGGTCATACGACACTGTACCCAAATTAAATTGTTATCATTTTTTCCCCACAAATAGAGCTTTCTTTTGGTGGTATTTGATCACCTCTGCGTTTTTTATTTTTTGCGCAATAAACAAAAGAAGAGCGACAAATTAAAAAAAAAAACAATATTTTTTACTTTTTGCTATACTAAATATCCCCAAAAATATATATAAAAAAACATTTTTTTTCCTCAGTTTAGGCCGAAACGTATTCTTCTACATATTTTTGGTAAAAAAAAAAATCGCAATTAGCGATTATTGATTAGTTTGCGCAAAAGTTATAGCGTTTACAAAATAGGGGATAGTTTTATAGCATTTTTATTATTTTTTTTTTTACTAGTAATGGCGGCGATCAGCGATTTTTATTGTGACTGCGACATTATGGCGGACACATCGGACATTTTTGACACATTTTTGGCACCATTGTCATTTATACAGCAATCAATGCTATTTAAATGCATTGATTGCTGTATAAATGACACTGGCAGTGAAGGGGTTAACCTCTAGGGGGCGGGGAGGGGTTAATTATGTTCCCTGGGAGTGTTTCTTACTGTGGGGGGAGGGGACTCACAAGGGGAGGAGACCGATCGGTGTTTCTCTGTACAGAGAACACCATCGGCTCCTCTCCTCTGACAGGACCGTTGATCTGTGTGTTTACACACACAGATCCACGGTCCCGCTGTGTTACCGGGCAATCGCGGGTGCCCAGCGGACATCGCGGCCGCTGGGCACGCGCATCGGGTGCCCAGTGACACGGCGAGAGAGCGCGCGCGCGCTCCCGCTCCCTGAAGTGCACGGAAGGGGAGGACGTCATATGACGTGCTCCCGGCACAACAGATCCGCGCTGTAGCCGTCATTTGGCTATAGCGCGGATCTCAGCTAGTTAAAGGAATATTACACTTTTATTGTTTCACATTAAGCATTATTAAAATCACTGCTCCAGAAAAAACGGCCGTTTAAAAAAAAAAATTAGCATTGATACATGTCCCCTGGGGCAGGACCCAGGCCCCCAAACACTTTTTATGACAATAACATGCATATTAGCCTTTAAAATTAGCACTTTTGATTTCGAACATTCGCGTCCAGTGTAATTAATAGGGTTTGAATGTTCGCGCAAACTTTCGGTCCGTTTGCAGGTTCTGGTGCGGACCGAACCTGGGGGTGTTCGGCTCATCCCTACTGATGATATTACAGTCCTTCCCCAAATGTCCTATACCCTGACACAGAGAGCACTTCAACACTGGACAGGAGGATGCAATATGTCCTTTATCTCCACATTTGTTGCAGTGCTTTGGCTGGCCTGGATAGAAGATGATCAGCCTGTCCCTCCCCAGGAAAGCTGAGGATGGCAGATGCTGGACGACATTATCAATTACTTTTAATTTTAACTGCACAGACCATCCCCCCGTCCATATTCCCGATCGTCCAAAACCTTTTTTAGGGGGCTCAGGACGTCCCCATACCTCCTCAACCATACAGTTAAATCCCCTTGGAGTATGGATTCATTGCGGACAAGAATTGTCACCATTTTAATGAGTGGCTGGCGTGAAACAAGCTTGGGGATTAGCCCTTTCCAGTCTGTCAGGCCCCTACACACATGCTCATACTTCTCGCAAAATATGTCCAAAGACTCCGGACGGATAAAGGACAAATCGTATTCATAGGAACCTGCCAGACTGATCAGGGCGAAGATATCTGCAGGCCTAAACCCCATCTGCAGAATCTTATCCACCACTGCCCTCCTATTCCTTCACCCTCCCATTTTAATTGAACGACATTCCTCCTTTTAAACAGGGAGGAAGATAAAACATTTTCATATTCCTTCCCTACTTGCTCCCCCTTCCCAGATCCTGTAGCAGCAACACCAGCATAAGGTTTTCTTACACCACCAGCATTTGCAGTCTTGTCCTTAGACACATTCAAACCTGCTGGCAGAGAGTCTGAACCAGCTGGGATAGCAGTCTTCTGATTAGCAGAGCCAGGACCCGCCCCCTCCCTCTGCTCTGAACACACAGCTTCTTTTCTTGGATACTGCAGACTCCTGGAGAGTTGCAGCACTACTGCACCCAGCATCTCCTCCACTATTCACAGGAACAGCCACTGTGTCTGGTCCAGGCAAAGTCACTGTATTGCCCATGGAGCTCCTCACTACAGACTCTTTCCCCAGAAGCTTTGTTTTCAGCAGGTGATTCAGACTGCACATTGTCTATGGGTCTGGGCTGACTGCCCGTAGCACTACAACCCTCAGCAAGCCCATTGTCACCATCACCATCCTGTACACACACTGTACCTGCTTGCTGTGTTGTTACCCATGCAGTGTTATGGCTGGCGGTGGGATCAGACTTCCTCCCAGCTGCTGCAGACTTCATGGTGGATCTTTCTCTTGCTACAGGTCTCTGTTTCACAGGGTGAGGAACGGTGTCCATCTTCTCATCATCATCTGGGGATTCCAACTTACAGATGAACTCCAGCGTGCCAGTACCTCCCTCAACCTCCTGCTCAGATGTTCCATATTGCTGTTGCAGAGGGAGGGAGACAGAGGACTCCGCCATTGAGGGCTCAGCAGATGTCTGAGGTGTTGAAGAGTCGGTTGGTATCTGCATCTCCTCACTGGTTGGGTCACCCTCCATGCAGAAAGCGGCTCCTCTCCTCATGCGATTAAATCGATCCTCATTTCTATATTTTTCTTTAAATATGCCACTATTCTCCTTCAGAGAGCTTACCAGCTCCTTCTGCTTCTTAACAGCTTGTTCCAAGTCCTTTAACTCAGGCCTCAGAGCCGTTCTCTTCTTGCTGTATAGTTTGGCACAAACTTGTTTTTTCTTCCTAAATTCAGCCATCAAAATCAACAATTTCTCCTCTTCTTTCTCAATCCGCTTCAGCTTTCCAACAATCCTCTGTCTAAAGGCAGACAGGGACTCATCACTCCTTTGGCCAGGCCCAAAATCTTCCACAGGCCTATCTAGGGGGCCCCCGCCAGGGTTCTCCCCAGGATCCAGCGTCCCTCCTGGGGCAGAGAAGCAACTCTAGCCCCTGGTCTCTGGAAGCAAAGGAACCAGCAACCTCACACCTCACTGTCAAGGAGCAGAATGGCAGTTTCCCACTATCCCTGAGCTGAGTTCCCAGGTCTGTACACCCACTGTGCCCATTATGAGGGGTTCCCACTATGCCTGTGCTGAGTTCATGGCTGGCTTTTATACTGGCAATAGACTTCAGAGAACAAGTGTACAGGGTACATTATGTAGGTTCAACCTGATCACCACATTTTTCAAGCTGTTCTGGATGCATGTTTATTCAATATTGCCATGTTAAAAACACAGCCAGAAATGTTCAGTTTATCTTGGAAAAACAATAGCTATCAGTTGTTATTTTGGGGTATTTACCTTTAGATTGCACACTTGGAGGGAAGTATAGACTAAGGGTCTCCAAACTGACATGAGAACCACATCCGACCCACTACACACATCCCAGGCTGCACAATATACACAGGGCTCTGCACGTGATATACCGGGCTTCACATTATACACAGGGCTCTGCACATGATATACCAGGCTGCACATTATACACCGGGCTATGCACATCATATACCAGGCTGCACATTATACACAGGGCTCTGCACATGATTTACCAGGCTGCACATTATACCCCATGCTCTGCACATCATATACCAGGCTACACATTATACACAGGGCTCTGCACATCATATACCAGGCTGCATATTATACACCGGGCTCTGCACATCATATACCAGGCTGCACATTATACACATGGCTCTGCACATCATATACCAGGCTGCACATTATACACAGGGCTCTGCACATCATATACCAGGCTGCACATTATACACCGGGCTCTGCACATCATATACAAGGCTGCACATTATACACCGGGCTCTGCACATCATATACAAGGCTGCACATTATACACCGGGCTCTGCACATCATATACCAGGCTGCACATTATACACAGGGCTCTGCACATCATATAACAGGCTACACATTATACACAGGGCTCTGCACATCAGAAAGAGTGCTGACAACTAAGCCATGACTGCCTACATATACATACTAGAGCCAATTGATCTATCAACATGTCTTTAGAGCGTAAGAAGGAACCCATGCAAGCACTAGGGGAAACAAGCAGTATGCAGGTAGTGTCTGAGGACGCTAGTGATTTTATGTGTATATATATATATATATATATATATATATATATATATATATATATATATATATACACAGTGGTGTGAAAAAGTGTTTGCCCCCTTCCTCATTTCCTGTTCCTTTGCATGTTTGTCACACTTAAGTGTTTCGGAACATCAAACCAATTTAAACAATAGTCAAGGACAACACAAGTAAACACAAAATGCAATTTGTAAATGAAGGTGTTTATTATTAAAGGTGAAAAAAATCCAAACCATCATGGCCCTGTGTGAAAAAGTGATTGCCCCCCTTGTTAAAACATACTATAACTGTGGTTGTCCACACCTGAGTTCAATTTCTCTAGCCACACCCAGGCCTGATTATTGCCACACCTGTTCACAATCAAGGCATCACTTAAATAGGAGCTGCTTGACACAGTAAGGTCCACCAGAAGATCCTTAAAAGCTACACATCATGCCGAGACCCAAAGAAATTCAGGAACAATTGAGAAAGAAAGTAATTGAGATCTATCAGTCTGGAAAGGGTTATAAAGCCATTTCCAAAGCTTTGGGAATCCAGCGAACCACAGTGAGAGCCATTATCCACAAATGGTGAAGACATGGAACAGTGGTGAACCTTCCCAGGAGTGGCCGGCCGCCCAAAATTACCCCAAGAGCGCAGCGACGACTCATCCAAGAGGTCACAAAAGACCCCACAACAACGTCCAAGGAACTGCAGGCCTCACTTGCCTCAGTTAAGGTCAGCGTTCATGCCTCCACCATCAGGAAAAGACTGGGCAAAAATGGCCTGCATGGCAGAGTTCCAAGGAGAAAACCACTGCTGAGCAAAAAGAACATCAAAGCTCGTCTCAATTTCTCCACAACACATCTGGATGATCCCCAAGACTTTTGGGACAACATTCTGTGGACCGATGAGACAAAAGTGGAACTCTTTGGAAGGTGTGTGTCCAAGTATATCTGGCGTAGAAGGAACACTGCATTTCAGAAAAAGAACATTATACCAACAGTAAAATATGGTCTTGGTAGTGTGATGGTCTGGGGCTGTTTTGCTGCTTCAGGACCTGGAAGACTTGCCGTGATAAAAGGAACTATGAATTCTGCTGTCTACCAAGGGATCCTGAAGGAGAATGTCCGACCATCTGTTCGTGTACTCAAGCTGAAACGAACTTGGGTTCTGCAGCAGGACAATGATCCTAAACACACCAGCAAGTCCACCACCGAATGGCTGAAGAAAAACAAAATGAAGACTTTGGAGTGGCCTAGCCAAAGTCCTGACCTGAATCCTATTGAGATGTTGTGGTATGACCTTAAAAAGGCCGTTCATGCTCGAAAACCCTCTAATGTAACTGAATTAGGACAATTCTGCAAAGATGAGTGGGCCAAAATTCCTCCAGGACGCTGTAAAAGCCTCATTGCACGTTATCGCAAACGCTTGGTTGCAGTTGTTGCTGCTAAGGGTGGCCCAACCAGTTATTAGGTTTAGGGGGCAATCACTTTTTCACACAGGGCCATGATGGTTTGGATTTTTTTTCACCTTTAATAATAAACACCTTCATTTACAAATTGCATTTTGTGTTTACTTGTGTTGTCCTTGACTATTGTTTAAATTGGTTTGATGTTCCGAAACACTTAAGTGTGACAAACACGCAAAGGAACAGGAAATGAGGAAGGGGGCAAACACTTTTTCACACCACTGTATACACACATATATACACATTTCATTGAGCTTGCACAGTCTATTGCAATGCATGCTTCCAGTCCCCCCTTGCTTGATTATCCATTTGCTGTTTATTGATCATGTCATCATCCTGAACAAGATGCATCACCCCCTCTTTTTTTTTTTTACCATAAAGAACGTTAAATAATAATCCCCCCTCTAAATTATGAATAAAGTTGATAAGCGGGGGGGTCTAGATGAAAGTGAAAGTGTGCACCCGCCCGGCCAGTCCATAGTGCCGGAATCGGTGGCGCGATCGACTGCGCCGCAGAGCGAGTTTTTTGCAGCAAATGAAGCGCCTCGTCTGCAATCTCGTGATTGCATAAACGTGGCGCTTCCCATATTGCACTGCGCCTGGCGCCAGGACACAGTGCACATAAGGACCTTTTTTTTTTATTTATTTATTAAAGGGACATGTTTAACAATTTTTTTTTGACTGCCTGGGGGGGGGCCCCGGACGCCCCCTATGGACAGGCAGCCACTGGTTAAATGTGTTCCTAGCCTGTGCTTTCTTACTGTGGGGGAGGTGCTTTGACTAGGGGAAGGCATTGATCCATTTTCCTGCTTTGCAGACACTCACGATCAATACATTCCCTTTTTACAGAACAGTGATCGGCTTTGTTTACATAGGGAGATCGCCATTCTGCCTGTGTACTGTATAATAAGCAGGTGTCGGCAGACATCGAGTCTGCGCTACCTGCCGGGTCACCGGCGGCACGCGCAATCCCCAGACCCGGAAGTGTCAGATCATGTACTAGGTATGAAATCTGGCACAGAGCGGCCGCTCTGCCACACTTTATGTATGGTAGGCGGTACTCAAGCGGTTAAATAGTCAGTTTGGATCAGCTTGCTATTTACTTACCTCTTCACCGCCTGCTTTAATCCCAAACCAGCACACCACAACGGCACGCATTGTGCATAGTTGAGGGGCGGTTGCAAGATGACCCCATTCACTTAAATGAAAGCGACATGGGTATAATTCCTGCAAAGCAACATGGCAGTGACATGTGTATACCCCTGGCCATTGCCCCTGCAGCCAAAGGGGATAGCAATAGGGGGGGAATGTTTTACTGCACCTCATCCACTAGTGTAAATGAGCCCTAACAGATGCAGTGTGCTGTACAGTATCTCACAAAAGTAAGTACACTCCTCAGTCACATTTGTGTAAATCTTTTCTTCTATCTTTTCATGTGACAACACTGAAGAAATTACACTTTGCCACAATGTAAAGTAGTGAGTGTACAGCTTGTATAACAGTGTAAATTTGCTGTCCCCTCAAAATAACTCAACGCACAGCCATTAATGTCTAAACCACTGGCAACAAAAGTCAGTACACCCCTAAGTGAAAATCTCCAAATTGGGCCCAATTAGCTATTTTCCCTCCCTGGTGTCAAGGTCTCAGGTGTGAATGGGGAGCGGGTGTGTTAAATTTGGTGTTATCGCTCTCACTCTCTCAAACTGGTCACTGGAAGTTCAACATGGCACCTCATGGCAAAGAACTCTGAGGATCTGGAAAAAAAAATGGTTGCTCTACATAAAGATGGCCTAGGCTATAAGAAGATTGCCAAGACCCTAAAACTGAGCTGCAGCATGGTGGCCAAGACCATACAGTGGTTTAACAGGACAGGTTCTGCTCAGAACAGGCCTCGCCATGGTCCAACAAAAAAGTTGAGTGCACGTGCTCAGCGTCATATCCCGAGGTTGTCTTTGGGAAATAGATGTATGAGTGCTGCCAGCATTGCTGCTGAGGTTGAAGGGGTGGGGGGTCAGCCTGTCAGTGCTCAGACCATATGCCGCACACTGCATCAAATTGGTCTGCATGGCTGTCATCCCAGAAGGAAGCCTCTTCTAAAAATGATGCACAAGAAAGCCTGCAAGTTTGCTAGAGACAAGCAGACTAAGGACATAGATTACTGGAACCATGTCCTATGGTCTGATGAGACCAAGATAAACGTATTTGGTTCAGATGGTGTGTAGCGTGTGTGGTGGCAACCAGGTGAGGAGCACAAAGACAAGTGTGTCTTGTCTACAGTCAAGCATGGTGGTGGGGCTGCATGAGTGCTGCCGGCACTGGGTAGCTACAGTTCATTGAGGGAACCATGAATGCCAACATGTACTGTGACATACTGAAGCCGAGCATGATTCCCTCCCTTCAGAGACTGGGCCGCAGGGCAGTATTCCAACATAACAACGACCCCAAACACACCTCCAAGACCACCACTGCCTTGCTAAAGAAGCTGAGGGTAAAGGTGATGGACTGGCCAAGCTTGTCTCCAGACCTAAACCCTATTTAGCATCTGTGGGGCATCCTCAAACGGAAGGTGGAGGAGTGCAAGGTCTCTAACATCCACCAGCTCCGTGATGTCGTCATGGAGGAGTGGAAGAGGACTCCAGTGGCAACCTGTGAATCTCTGGTGAACTCCATGCCCAAGCAATTTGTATGCTGGTCAATTCATCGATCCCAGTTGACCCTTGCCAGAGATTGGAGACCTATTATGGTCTCCAAATTTAAGACCTTCCTGGGCCTATCCCTCCTCCTTCAACCAACAGTTTGCAGCCTTGTTTACTCCCTATCAAGTTGTCTGCGCTGATGAGTCCCTGATTAAGTTTTCTGGCTGCTTGTCATTCAAACAGTATCTTCCCAGCAAGCGTGCCAGATATGGGGTCAAGATGTATAAGCTCTGTGACAGGACAACAGGCTATACATATAGTTTTATGGTTTACAAGGGAAGAGATAGTTACATAGAGCCGGAGAACTGCCTAGACTACTTGGGGAGCGCTGGTAAGATTGTGTGGGACTTGGTGTCACCCTTATTCGGAAAGGGGTACCACTTGTATGTGGACAATTATTACACAAGCGTGACACTTTTTAGTCACTTGTTTGATCATGGAATTGGCGCATGTGGCACCATGCGATCTAATCACCGGGGCTTACCCCAGCGGCTTGTAGATTCCCGTCTAATGCCCCGTACACATGGTCGGATTTTCCGACGGAAAATGTCCTATCGGACAATGTTGACGGAATTTCCGACCGCGTGTAGGCTCCATCGGACTTTTTCCATCGGATTTTCCGACGGACGTTTTATCTCCTGCTCTCAAATTTTCGGACAAAGTGCCACGCATGCTCAGATCACATTACAAGACCAAAGCTATTGGCTACTAGCCTCTACGTAGTCCCATCAAAGGCAACAAACGTCACCACGTTCAGAATGATCGGATTTTCCGACAACTTTGTCCGACCGTGTGTATGCAACACCAGTATCGGACAAAATCCGTCGGAAAAAATCCGATGGATTTTGTGGTCGGATTTTCCGACCGTGTGTACGGGGCATTAGACTGGGGGAGAGAGCCTGCTTGAGATGTAATTATTTTCTCGCTGTGAAGTGGAGGGATAATAAGAATGTTTTTAATTCTGTCCTCCCTTCACGCAGACACAAAATCAAACGGCGACTGGTGTTGTGGAGAAAACCCTCTGTGTCCATGAACACAACCGTAATATGGGACGGGTGGACCTCAACGACCTAATTGCCCGTAAGGCCAGACGCTGGTAAAAAAAAGTGTCTGTATACTTATTCCAATTGGCTCTGCTGAACGCTTATGTGCTATACAAAGCTTCAGGAAAGACTGGATCTTTCTTTAAATTCCAGGAAGAGGTCATCACAGCCCTTCTGTTTCCAGACGGTGCTGTGGCCCAACTTCCCAATGTAAATGCAGTGAGCCGGCTGCATGGGAGGCATTTTCCGTATGTCCTCCCTGGTACCGATCACCCCAAAGAAGATGTTGTGTCTGTAGCAAGCGCGGATTTAGACATGACACCCGCTAGTGTTGTCCCTCCTGTCCTGACCAATCTGGTCTCTGCATCGGTGAATGTTTTAAATGCTACCACACACTAGTGGAGTATTAGCATAGGGTAAAGCACTGCACAGACTAGGACACACTTACACAGGGTCTCCAAAGATGCCATCGCAAACCTGGAACCGTTACAACCGTTACAGTTACAAATAAAAGTGTAAGGAAAAAAAAAAGCCCAAAATAGTTGTCATTTTATTATTTCTCTATTCTCTCTCTATTGTTCTCTCTCTATTCTGCTCTGTTTTACTGTATTTTTAACTGTAATGTTTTATTGTTACTATGGTTTATCATGTTTGCTTTTCAGGTATGTAATTCTTTTATACTTAACTGTATTAACCATTATTTTATTTTCAGGTACGCTATTCAGCTGCAGCACTGATTTATTTATCTTGACAGCAACAGCGTTTTTCTCACGATACATAAATCAGCGACTGATTTCACCACTATAGTTAAAAAAAAAAGAGCATATATGCCGAAGCATGGGGGCAGGGGTGGAGGGGCGATTTGCCCCTAACATTGGGGACAGATTGCCCCCATGCTTTGGCTTATATTTTATACTCTTTTTTTGGCACAGATTGTTGTTTTATTGAGTTAATGTTTTATTGTTACCATTTTTTGCTTTTCAGGTACGCAATTCAGCTGCAGCACTGATTTATTTATCTTGACAGCAGCAGTGTTTGCTCTCAAGATACGTAAATCAGTGACTCCAGCGCTGTTTACCACCACAGTTAAAAAAAAATGGTGTATGCCCATCATTAGTGGGTGGATGCAGGGCGGTATTATAATGGTGGGCATACCCACCGATCAATCTCTTTTTTCCGTTTAGCCCACAGGCTGCATGAAAAAAAAAAACATTACAATATATGCCCAACAAGGACCAGCAACGTACTGGTATGTTGCTGGTCTTTGAGTGGGTATACCAGAATGATGCCTGCAGATTTAGGTATCATCTTGGTATCCTTCTTTTGAGCCAGCGGTCAGCTTTCATGTAAAGAAATCCTAGCGGCTAATGAGCTTTTACAAGCAGTGGGAGGGAACGCCCCTCCCGCCATCTTCGATGGTTTTCTCGGGCTCTCCTGTCCCACCGGGAAACCTGAGAATGCAGCCGGTGATTCCGCCAGCTGACTATAGAGCTGATCGAAGACCAGAATGGCTCCAATCATCTCTATGGCCTAAGAAACCGGAGGCTATGAGCATTTCATGACTTTGGTTTTTCCGGATATAAACAGCACCATTGGGAAATTGGGAAAGCATCTTATTACACCGATCTTGGTGTGGTCAGGTGCTTTGAGGGCAGAGGAGAGATCTAGTCTAATAGACCCCAATTAAATAAAATAAAAAAAGAGTACCTGTCACTACCTATTGCTATCATTGGGGATATTTACATTCCCTGTGATACAGTAAAAATGATAAAAAAAATTAAAGGAACAGCGTAAAAATAAAATAAAAAAGCAAAATAAATAATTAAAAAAAGCACCCCTGCGCCCCCGTGCTTGCACGCAATGGCGAACGCAAGCGTTGGTCTCATGTCATATGTAAACAGCAATTGCACCATGCATGTGATATAGCATCATGAACGTCAGATCGAAGGCAGTCATTTTAGCAGTAGATCTCCTCTGTAAATCTAAAGTGGTAACCTGTAAAGGCTTTTTAAGGCTTTTAAAAATGTATGTAGTTTGTCGCCGCTGCACAGTTGTGCGCAATTTTAAAGCATGTCGTGTTTGGTATCTATCTACTCGGCATAAGATCATCTTTTAGATTTTACCAAACATTTGGGCAATATAGTGTGTTTTAGTGCATTAAAATAAAAAAATAAATTTTCCAAAAAAATTGCGTTTGAAAAATCGCTGCGCAAATACTGTGTAAAAAAAAAAATGCAACACCCACCATTTTAATCTGTAGGGCCTCTGCTTTAAAAAAAATATATAATGTTTGGGGGTTCAAAGTAATTTTCTAGCAAAAGGAAAGTATTTTTTCAGGTAAACAAAAAGTGTCAGAAAGACCTTTGTCAAGTGGTCAGAGTGGGTGATGTGTGGCATAAGCTTTTAATGTTGTGCATAAAATACCAGTACAGGTCAAACCCACCCCCCCCCCCCCCCCAAATTACCCCTTTTTGGAAAGTAGACACCCCAGTCTATTTGCTGAATCCATGGAATATTTTATATTTTTCCACAAGTTTCGGGAAAATTACAATACATTTTTTTTTTGCACAAAGTTGTCACTAAATGATATATTGCTCAAAAATGCCATAGGCATATGTGAAATTACACCCCAAAATACATTCTGCTGCTCCTTCTGAGTACAAGGATACTACATGTGTGAGACTTTTTAGGAGCCTAGCCATGTACAGGACCCTGAAAACCAATCACCGCCTTCAGGAGGGAATCTACATTCTAATGCCCCGTACACACAGTCGTATATTCCGATGGAAAAAGTCAGATCGGATTATGTTGTTGGAAAATCCTTTTGTGTGTGGGCTCTAGCGGGCTTTTTCAGTCATAATTTCCATCAAAAAATTTGAGAGCAGGGTCTAAAATTTTCCGACAACAAAATCCGATCTGACTTTTTCCGATCGTGTGTAGAGAATTCCGACACACAAAGTGCCACGCATGCTCAGAAGAAATTTGGAGACGAAAGCTATTGGCTACTGGCCTCTACGTAGTCCCATCGTACGTTTTGTACGTCACCTCATTCAGAACGATCGGATTTTCCGACAACTTTGTTCGATCGTGTTTGTGCAACACAAGTTTCGGACAAAATCCGTTGCAAAAAATCAGATGGATTTTGTGGTCGGAATGTCCGACCATGTGTACAAGGCATAAGGGTGTAAAATGATGATTTCACTTCTCACTACCTATCACAGTTACGGAGGCCCTGAAATGTCCAGATAGCACAAAACCCCCCAAATGACCCCATTTTGCAAAGTAGACACAAGGTATTTGCTAAGAGGCATGGTGAGTATTTTGCAGCTCTCATTTGTTTTTGAAAATGAAGAAAGGAAATGAAAATGGAAAATTGTATCATACTTACCGTAATTTTCCTTTCCTGGTGCCAATCCATGGCAGCATACATGTGATAGAGCTCCGCCTCTACTCCGCCTTCAGGACTAGTGAATAGCATAAATTAAAGGGCATAGCCCCTCCCCCAACATTCTTCGTAATATAGAATACCGAGGGTGGGAGTTTATGCTGCCATGGATTGGCACCAGGAAAGGAAAATTACGGTAAGTATGATACAATTTTCCATTTTCCTGGTGCCTCCATGGCAGCATACATGTGATAAATAACTAGCTCACATGGGTGGGTTTAATGCTTTAACAAAAAATAAACTTTAATCAAACACAGACATAGCAGCATGAAGCGATTTTCTCCCGAACTCTACGGTTGTAAGAGCCGCGGGATCAATGCGATAATGTTTGAGGAACGTGCGTCGGGAAGACCAAGCCTAATGTTTCAAGAGAAACATTTGCCCTCGCTGCCCAAGATGCCGATACTGCTCTTGTTGAAGGAGCATTCACCTGAGCCGAAACTTGCTGTGGCTTCCAAGTAGGCCCTGAGAACTTTGGATATGTCTAACTCATAACAGGAGTTTGATTCTGAGTCCATGAAAACTGGTAACGCCCATGATTCTGATAGGTTTGCCGTTGGTGACCTTGGGTGTGAAACCTCTGAGACAGTGGCGGCCCGTCCATAGGGGGCGCCCGGGCGCCCCCCCCCCGCCCCCCCCCCCCCCCCCATGCAGTAACAAAAAAAAAATGTTTAAAAAAAAAAAAAAAATGTTAAAAAAAAAAAAAAAAAAATGTTAAAAAAAAAATAATATATTTAAACCTGTCCCTTTAAAAAAAATAAAACATTTTTTTTAAGTCTTTATGTGCACTCGCCCCCCCTCTCCTGTCACTTTCTATATACCATAGATAGATTCATGCATTGCATGAATCTATCTATGGTCTCTGCTGACACCCCCTATTCAGGTGTCCGGCCCCTTTGCGGTCACCGGGCGCCTGAATTACAGTGGTGGGGGTGTTTTTTGGAAACACCTGATTAGCGCTGTAGGCGCTAATAGGCGTCCAAAAAGGTGACAAGCGGGCGCAACGCTGTGCGTTCCTTGTCACTCAGCACTGATGTTAGCAAACCGAAGGAATTCGGTTTGCTAACATTGTACTGCCCCTTAGCCAATCAGGAGCACAGGTCCGTGTGACCTGTGCCCTGATTGGCTGAAACGACAGGCGCTGTGATTGGGCGCCTATCAGGCGTCCAATCATAGCAGAGGATGAGAGGAGGAGCGGGCAGAAGAGGAAATGGAGGACACGATGCCGCCGTCATCTGAGACAAGGTAAGTGCAGGGCGAGGGGGGGGGCTCCAAGACATGTCACCGGCTGGTGATCTTGCAGGTAACAGTAAGGTGTATTTCCTGTGGTTGCTGGAAGAGCAGAGGAGGGGAAGGGGGGGGGGGGGGGGGAGGGGAGGAGATAGTATAACAGGTTTTTTTTTAAATACAAAATGACAATTCCACCGATCTATCAATCGTGTCACCATTGGACAGTTGTGCCAGCACACAGATGGTGTGGTCAATAATGCTGCGTTTTGATGGGCACATGTAAACAAGAAGTGGATGCAAAGAGGCTGGAGGAGATCCACAGCAAAGGATGCAAAAGGGTGCATCCTTTGCACTGCCCAACTGCCCTGTGGCAGTTGGAATACTGGATTAGGTGGGTAGGGCAGTCCTCCATCATCATGTTAACAAAAGTGCCACTTGTTTCAGTGTGGTGCAAATTTAAAAGAAAAAAAAAAAACTGTTTGCAATTCTTTTCTGCAATTTGTCATGTGTAGGGCAGCCTATTGAAATGAATGGCCCATTCATGCTGTCACACCTGCATAGGTGCAAACTAAGCCTTAAGAGGTGCCAACATGGCGCTCCTGCGTTTTGATGGGCAAAGTGGCTGCGTTTTGATGGGCAAAGTGGCTGCGTTTTGATGGGCAAAGTGGCTGCGTTTTGATGGGCAAAGTGGCTGCGTTTTGATGGGCACAGTGGCTGCGTTTTGATGGGCAAAGTGGCTGCGTTTTGATGGGCACAGTGGCTGCGTTTTGATGGGCACAGTGGCTGCGTTTTAATGGGCACAGTGGCTGCGTTTTGATGGGCTTTTTTTTCAGAATTATTTGCGCCCCCCCAAAAATTTTGAGCACCAGCCGCCACTGCTCTGAGAGGGCGAAGTTCTACCCTATCTGGAAAAAAAGGATATGTGATCATCCCCAATGCCCAGGGAGTGGATTTCCGAAATCCTCCTGTCGGATGTAATAGCCAACAGAAAAGTTGTTTTTAAAGTCAAGTTCCAAATTGAGACCTGTTCAACCGGTACAAACGGATGAGTTGATAGGACTTCCAATATTAGAGGAGGATCCCACTTTGGAAAGGAATGTCTGGATGGGGGACACATCTTCAATACTCCCCTGAGGAACATAACCACTAGAGGGTCTTCTGCTCCCCTGGTGTTAGTTGCTGCAGAAATTGCGGAAACTTGTACCTTGAGGGAACTCTGGCTGAGCCCCAAATTGAGACCAGTTTGCAGAAAACTCAGAACATCAGCAGTGGAAAGAGATAGGATCAAATACTTTTCCTGGGGCATAGGATAAGAACTTGTCCCAAATTCTTGCATAGATTGTGTTGGTTGTAGGCTTTCTAGCTTTCAACAGGGTGGATATGACCTCTTGGGAACAGCCTAACGATTCAAACCTCCTCCTTTCCATTTCCATACACAAAGATCCAGCTTCTGTGGGTCTGGATGGTCCAGCCTGCCCTGGGTCAACAACTGCAGAAAGGGAGGAATTCTGATCGGATGATCCACACTGAGGTGCATGGCTAGTGGAAACCACGGTCTCTTCAACCAATAGGGTAGCACTGCTAGCACTTGGACTGGTTCGTTCAGGAGTCTGAGGAGAAACCTCGAAATGAGTGGGCGAGGAGGAGAGGCGTAAGCTGTCTTGAAGGTCCAAGGACCAGATAGCGCATCTACTTCTTCCGCCTGTGGATGTGGAAGGTGAGAGAAGAATCTCCTGATTTTGCAATGCTCATGCGTAGCAAAAAGATCCACCAGTGGGGTCTGCCATAGATTGGAGATTTGGATGAACACATGGGGATGTAGAGACCACTCGTTGTCCCCAAACCTCCTCGATAAGACATCTGCCTCTGTGTTCATCTTGCCTGGGAGATACATTGCCCTGAGGTCTACCAGGTTCTTCTCTGCCCAGAGCATTACAGGTTCCACTTCCCCCAGAAGTGTCTTGCTGTGGGTGCCCCCTTGTTTCTGAAGGTACGAGACCGCCGCCTTGGTGTCCAAACATAGAAGTACTCTCTGTCCTTTGACCTGAGATGCAAAAGAGGTTAAGGCTAGAAATGCTGCCCTCATTTCTAGGACGTTGCACACTATCCCTCTAGTGGGAAAGGACCATCTTCCCTGAATTCTCTGCAATGGGCACCCCACCCCTGGCCACTCGCATCTGACGCAATTGTGGTCCATGAGTGGGAACCCAAATGATAGAGCCGGGAGAGATTCTCTGGATTCATCCACCAGTGTAGATTCCTGCTCATTAGCGTTGTTAAACAGATTGTCTGAGACAGATGTTGTCGTCTCCATTGTATTAGGAATCCCATCTGGAAGTGTCTCAGATGCTAGTGAGACCATGGAACTAGAGGTATGCACAAGAACATCGTGCCAATAAGGCTCAGACACTGCAAGGCTGATAGATGGGATCTCTGTATGACCTTGGATACCTTCTGAATGATGCCCTCCATCTTCATCTGGGGTAAAGAGACTGTGCCTAGGAGCGTACCGAACATTGCTCCTAAGTAAACTATCTGCTGTGTTGAAACTAATTGGCTCTTCCGATGGTTCACCAGCCACCCGAACTCCGACCACGACTGGAGAGGAATCTCCCTGTGGACTAAGCTGGCTCGGGGTTTTTTTTTGACAGCAAGAGGATATCGTCCAGGTAGTGATAAATTCTTAACCCCCTCTCTCAGAGGGGCCAAGACAGATATCAACACTTTTGTGAACACCCAAGGGTAGGTGCACAGCCCAAAGGGCAGAGCTTGAAATTGCAGGTGGACATGACCCACTGCGAACCCTAAGTATTTTTGGAAGGATGGTAGAATAGGGATGTGGAGGTACGCATCCTGCAGGTCTATCGAGATTAATCAATCTCCTGGTTGTATGGTTTGTATGATTGTTTGAAGTGACTCCATCTTGAAGCTTTCGAGATGGATGTATTGATTTAGCTTTTTCAGATCTATTACAGGTCTCCAGTCGCCTGTTTTTTCTGCACCAGGAAAAGGGTGGAAGAAAAACCTGTAAACCGCTCCAATGGGGGGACAGGTATTGCTGCCCCTTGAAGCTGCAGGGACTCCAAAAATTGGATTAAGACCAGTGCCTTCTGTGGGGACGCTGGTAACTGTGTCTTTGAAGGACGTGTGAGGAAGCTGCTGAGAGAAAGTCCAGAAGTGACCGTACCGGATCGTTGCTAGGACCCATGGGTCTTGACATTTGGAGGCCCAGATGGGGAAAACGTTTTTTAACCGGGCTCCCACTGGGGGCGTCTCCTCCCCGCTGACGTCAAAAGGACTTTGTTCCCTCCTGGGGAGCAGTGAGGAACTTGTACTTTCTGGCTCCCAAAAAAGAAGTCTGGGTGCCTCTCCACAATTTCTTGTTGTCCCTAAAGGGGCGAGACTGCCTGAAGTCTCTAGAATTTGATTGCCGGAATCGTGATAACTAGGCCTTTGTTCTCCGGACCAGTAAGCCCCCTGTTACTCTGGAGATTACTTTGTCGAGTTTCTCGCCAAAGATTTTCCATCAAAGGGAATCTTGCACCAATTCTGCTTTGATGCTAGATCGGCTGTTCAAGGCTTTAGCCATAAGGCCCGCTTTGCCATAACAGAGTTGCATCATTGAATTGGCTGCCCACAAAATCTGCCAACTTAAGCTCCTCCAGAGCTTTGATTATGTCATCTTTGGGAACGTCTTGGTGCAGGGCTGTCTCAACATTTTCCGTCCAAGACCTGATGGCATTGGAAACGGATGTCAGCGCAATGGCTGGTCTGCAAGCCGCCCCTGCTTCTAGATAGATGTATTGATCTAGACCTCAAAAGGAGCTATCTAGGGGATCCTTGAAGATGTTGAATCCTCCATTGGCAACGTTACATTTTTTGCAAGACGCACTACAGCCGCATCAACCAGTCATTGAACTGAGTATCCGAATCTGCCAGTGGATACAGTTTGTATAAACGTGCTAGAGAAAACTATCAGTTTTGTTCCACTGATCCTCTATGATCTCCCCCATTAATGGGAAGAAGATTTGCTTTCTCTTGAGGAATGAGAAATAGGTTTTTGATTTTTCAGGAGGCTCTTCCGGGTCTTCCCAGGAAATGTCGCTCCTCACTGCTTGTACAAAGGGTTGAACCAGGGAGAAATTGAAACCAGATGGTTCTGTATCATCTGAGGACTCCTTGGATGAATCTACCAGTGGGATTTGTTTAGCTGTTTTTCCTGATGGAGGCAAAAGGAGTACTAACAGCTGATGGGCCCGAAATGTCGGGGTCCAAATCCAACACCTGGGCAGCTGAAACTGGGTGAGCGGGAATCATGGCCGTCAGTTCAGAAAGAGAGTCTTTCATGGCTTGAGTAGGTCAACCACCTGTTGGCCTTCTAATTCCCAGTTAGCTGCATAGTCCCTGAGACAGTCTTTGCAGACGAACTTATCAGGGAGTGGAACCGCGCCACAGGCCCAGCATTTTTTCCTTGACGCCCGCGGTGGAGGCGAAAGCGAATGACGAGGTCTATGAAATCCTGATCTTCTAGAAGATTTATGTTGAGAAGAGTGTGACCTCCGCTCAGGATCGTCATTGTCATAGCGCCTTGAGGACTTTCTGGACCGCTTTAAAGGAACAGGGCTGAAACAAACAAAGTTTGTCAGTGGCGCACTCTTTTTTTTAAATACTCACGTACAGGTGGTCCACATACCTATTGGATACGAGAGGATCTTGGCTTTGTGACGAATGGTTCATGGTAAATAATGGGCAGGAGGATCAGCTGTAGGAAGGCGAAGTAAGAAAGCAAAAAGAAATGGAGTCTATTTGCACAACAAATTTTTAAACGAAGTCACTGCAATAGGAGTGAGATAAAAGTATAAGGCTGGGCATACACTACACAACCCCCGTCTATAGATCTCCCTCAGATCTACCAAAACCACACAATATGAGGTCAAATCTAATCACCCTCAACTTGTATGCAATCAGGCAGGCCCCTGTACCACACAGTTGAAGGCAAACCTAAAGGAAATTGAACAAGAAAATTGCATGGTGCATGGCCAGCTCCACACATACCTGTAATGCTGAAGTAATTTGGACAGCAGGGCATACACCTGATATGCAGAGCAGCCCCGAGTCCAATTTGGAGCCAACATTTTAAAGCTAAAAAAGGGAGAGCAGCTTAATTAGATGGACCTACCCTATTACTGGCAAAAAAAGAAACAAAACCAAGGCCACAGCAAGAGAGTGAGTGAGAACCCTGAAGGGTAGAACAAAAAAGCTAGAGAAAAAAACATCAGAAATAGCAAGGAAACGCCCGTTCTGCACATGTGCGGACCGGGAATAAATGTCTTAAAGGGGACATTTTTTTTTTTTTTTTAAAACCTATAAACTTTAACCACCAGGGCTCAAAAACAGTGCAGACATGGACGCAAAAAGAAAACCTAACCTGACCAAGAAGTAAGAGAATCTGATCCTCCCGCCGTCATCACCAGCATTCGTTTTTCTGGAAATTCAGCAGACTGCGTTCCTATGAGGAAACTCTGCAAGACCCCAAAAGATCCTCAGAAGGGGTTCCCAGTCTTATCAGCGCTAATAGCGGCCCAAGAACAGGGACTGCGCACGGGAGAGGCTTAACCCGGCGGACGCTGCCGACTGCAGAGGTATGGACATACTGCTACTCTTCACCAGTCAAGAGGTATGAGGAAAAAAAGGAGAATGTTGGGGGAGGGGCTATGCCCTTTAATTTATGCTATTCACTAGTCCTGAAGGCGGAGTAGAGGCGGAGCTCTATCACATGTATGCTGCCATGGAGGCACCAGGAAAATTTATTTTGTTTCTTTTTTCAATTTTCAAAACTTTGAAAATACTATCACTTTGATGACACTTTCTAACATGTTTCGCCCCTATATCGGGCTTCCTCAGGGGATGCTGGATGTTTGTACACTATAATGCTTTCACTCAGCAGAACCTCAGCAGAAGGAGGTGTGTGGTCCTTGGTATCAAGTCAGCTGCAAAACCGAATCATTATTTACAATCTGTGGCCACCTCTGGCGCTGAGGTGGGTTTTTTGGCACGGCTGAACATTTGACCATCCCAGCAGTTTTGGTCTCGTTTCAGGAAACAGAGGAAAGCATTATAGTGTACAAACGGACAGCATCCCCAGAGGAAGCCCGATATAGGGGCAAAATGTGTTGAGAAGTATCATCATGCTGCATCGTTTATAACGCATAATTTACTGTACTAACTATCATGCATTTCCTTTTTTCCTGTATATTTTAATGACAAATCCTTGTTTTTGTTGTTCAAAAATAAAATATTTTTTTATATAATATATTTGATTTGTAATGTTGCACCTTTAAAGTCCCTATCTACCAGTCCCTTAATTTATAAAAATCTGGGATTTGGTGCTTAAAAACGAATGGATGAGCCTGTGTTCATATATCATGTTAATCCATTTGAATGTAGCACGCTGTAACGCAGGTCATTGCACAGTAGTGCATTTGCATACATTGCGTTACAAAAGTTATGTATTTAGCAGGTTAGGGTGCATTGTCAGCCCACTCATTTTATTGTACTGTATTAATGCAATGAAATCAGTATTTTTTGCTAGAAAATTACTTAGAACCCCCAAACATTATATATATTTTTTTAGCAGAGACCTTAGACAATACAATGGAGATCGTTACAATATTTTATGTCACACTATTTTTGCAGCCTGGGTTCAGACTAGTGCGTTGCGATTTCAGGGCCCTGCGTGACTACGCAGTGAAACGCCGGCTGTTCTGCGGATTGTCCGTGTTTTAGGTGCGAAGCCGCTGCTAGCTGAATTCGCAACTCATTTTACTACTTCTGAGGGGGAAATCCACGCCAATTTATTTTTTTTTTTTTAAACGGCATGGGTTCCCCCTCCAGAGGCATACCAGGCCCTTAGGTCTGGTATGGATTTTAAGGGTACCCCTACGCCAAAAAAAATGGCGTGTGGGGTCCCCCCAAAATCCACACCAGACCCTTATCCGAGCACGCAGCCTGGCAGGTCAGGAAAGGGGGTGGGGACGAGCGAGCGCCCCCCCCCCCCTCCTGAACCGTACCAGGCCGCATGCTCTCAACATGGGGGGGGTGGGTGCTTTGGGGAAGGGGGGCGCCCTGCACTGCTCCGGGGGTCTTCTTCCGTCTTGGGGGGGTCTTCTCGCCGGATTCCTCTGCTATTTTACCTAGCTCTTTTACCGAGCGGAGAAGCCCGGCTTTCTTTGTCGTCGTCTGGGGGTCTCGATCTGCCTTCGGGGGTCTTCCGGGGTCTCTTCTGTTCTTGCCGCTGTCGACGCGTTCTGCGCCGCCTTATTCTCCTTCTCCTCCTTCTCCTCCTCCCCTTCTCCTTCTCCTTCTCCTTTTCTCCTTCTCCTTCTCCTTCTCCTTCTCCTTCTCCTTCTCAAGATGTTGACTCGTCGCTCTCTCTGGCCGGAATGGCGGAGCCGCGCTGTGTTGGCACATATATAGGGACAAGGGGGCAGGGTCACATGCTCATGTCACATGGTGACCCCGCCCCCTATGATGTCACAGTCCCAGCATCCTCCGGGACTGTGACATCATATGTGGGCGGGGTCACCATGTGACATGAGCATGTGACTCTGCCCCCTTGTCCCTATATAAGTGCCAACACAGCGCGGCTCTGCCATTCCCGCCAGAGAGAGCGACGAGTCAACATCTTAAGAAGAAGAAGAAGAAGGCTGCGCAGAACGCGGCGACAGCGGCAAGAACAGAAGAGACCCCGGAAGACCCCCGAAGGCGGATCGAGATCCCCAGACGACGGCGGCAACGAAGAAGAAGAAAGCCGGGCTTCTCCGCTCGTTAAAAGAGCTAGGTAAAATAGCGGAGGAGTCCGGCGAGAAGACCCCCCAAGACGAAAGAAGACCCCCGGAGCAGTGCAATAAAATATTTTGAAAAAAATGTGTGTTTTTTTACTTTACACCTTAGGTGAATGGGTAGGGGTACATCGTACCCAATACTCATTCACATAGGGTGGGGGGCCGGGATCTGGGGGCGCCCTTTTTAAAGGTTGCTCCCGGATTCTGATAAGCCCCCCGCCCGCAGACCCTGACAACCAACGGCCAGGGTTGTCGGGAAGAGGCCCTTGTCCTCATCAACATTGGGACAAGGTGCTTTGGGGTGGGGGGCCGCAGGGCGCCCCCCTTCCCCAAAGCACCCACCCCCCCATGTTGAGGGCATGTGGCCTGGTACGGTTCAGGAGGGGGCGCTTGCTCGTCCCCACCCCTTTCCTGACCTGCCAGGCTGCGTGCTCGGATAAGGGTCTGGTGTGGATTTTGGGGGGACCCCCACGCCGTTTTTTCGGCGTAAGGGTACCCTTAAAATCCATACCAGACCTAAGGGCCTGGTATGCCTCTGGAGGAGGAATCCATGCCGTTTTTTTTTTTTTCAAAAATTGGGCGTGGACTTCCCCTAAAGAGGTGGTACAATGACTTGCGAATTTCTGTTCAGAACGCAAGCCAGGTGCGAATCAGATGCGTGCCCATAGAAGATAATGGGCCTGAATTCGCACCTGATCCGCACCAAGGACGGTTGCGTGTTTGTGTCAATTCGCATTGCGCATGCACCGGACATGTGTGAACGTGCCCCATTGAAAACAATGGGTTTTCAAATGTCCTGCGAATTCGCAGTATTTTGCCCCGCTGCGAATTCGCTATAGTCTGAACCCAGGCGCACAGTGGTCTTTCAAATGCAATTTTTTTTTAAAAAATATACTTCAATGAATAAAAAAGAAACGAAACAGTAAAGTTAGGCCCAATTTTTTGTATAATGTGAAAGATAATGTAATGCCGAAAATCGTGATCTTTATTCTAAGCAAAAAAAAATTGTGATTCTCATTTTATCCAGAACCTCTATTATATGCAAGAGTTTACAACCATTTAAAGGATTAAGGACTAATGCTGTGAACACACGGTCAGAATTTCCGACAGAAAAAGTCTGATGGAAGCTTTTCATCCTATATTCTGAGATTTAGATAGAGAACATGTTCTCTATTTTTCCGACAGAAAACATTCCTATCGGAAAAAACGCTCATCTGTATGCTGTTCCGACGCACCAAAAAGTACGCATGCTCTGAAGCAAGTACGAGATGGAATCGATCGGTCTGGTAAAACTAGCGTTCGTAATGGAGATAGCAAACTCCTCACGCTGCAAATTCTGTGATCTTTTAACCACTTGCCTACAGTGCACTTTCCTTCCTGACCAGACCAATTTTCAGTTTTCAGCGCTCTCACACTTTGAATGACAATTACTCAGTCATGCAACACTGTACCCAAATTAAATTTGCGTCCTTTTTTTCACACAAATAGAGCTTTCTTTTGGTGGTATTTAATCACTAGTGGGTTTTTTATTTTTTGTGCTATAAAAATAAAAGACTGAAAATTTGGTGAAAAAATGCTTTTTTCTTTGTTTCAATGTTACAAATTAGTAATATTTCTTCATAAATTTTGGCCAAAATGTATATGGCTACATATCTTTGGTAAAAATAACCCTAATTAGTGTATATTATTTAGTTTTTGTGAAAGTTATAGAGTCTACAAGCTATGGTGCAAATCATTGAAAATTGATCACACCTGATCACACCTGATGTACTGAAGGCCTATCTCATTTCTTGAGACACTAAGGGCTCTTTCACACGGACGGACCGTATGTCCGTTTTTCATCCATCCGTTTTCGGATGAAAAAAGGACATACATGTATCCCTATGGGATAGCGGGTGTCAGCGGATGAGCATCCACTGACACCCGCTCTCGTCCGTGCCCGATATGCTCCGTTTCTGCAGACGGAGGAAAACCCAATTTTTCTACGGTCCATCGTCACCCGATCTCCCATAGGTGAGGCGCTCTGACAGGTCCGTCCCTGCGCTGTGTGCAGAGACGGACCTGTCATCTTCCTGCTCAGCGGAGATCGCTCCGGCGATCCCCGCTGAGCAAGCGGCTATCCACGGGGCGGATCTGCACTGATCCGCCCCGTGTGAAAGAGCCCTAACAAGCCAGGAAAGTACAAATACCCACAAAATTACCCTATTTTGGAAAGCAGACACCCCAACGTATAATCTATGAGGCATTATGAGTCTTTTGAACTGTTCATTTTTTTCCAGAAGTTTTTTAAATATGTGGAAAAAAAATGAAAATGCATTTTTTTTCCCACAAAGTTGTCCATTTTTAAGATATTTCCAACACATAGCATGTACATAGCAAAAATGACACCCCAAAATACATTCTGCTACTTCTCCTGAGTATGGCGATACCACATGTGTGAGTCATTTACACAGCCTGGCCACATACAGAGGCCCGCCACTGAAGTAGCACCTTCAGGCGTTCTACAAGCATAAATTTCACATCTCATTTCTCAATCACCTATTACAGTTTTGAAGGCCCTGGAGCCCCAGGACAATGGAAACGCTCACAAAATGACCCCATTTTGGAAAGCAGACAACCCAACGTATAATCTATGAGGCATAATGAGTCTTTTGAACTGTTCATTTTTTTCCAGAAGTTTTTGGAATATGTGGGAAAAAAATGAAAACGCATTTTTTTCCCACAAAGTTGTCAATTTTTAAGATATTCATATTTCCAAAACATAGCATGTACATAGCAAAAATGACACCCCAAAATACATTTTGCTACTCCTCCTGAGTATGGCGATACCACATGTGTGAGACTTTTACACAGCCCGGCCACATACAGAGGCCCGCCAGTGAAGTAACACCTTCAGGCATTCTACAAGCATAAATTGCACTTCTAATTTCCTGAGTACCTATTATTTTTGAAGGCCCTTATATTTCTAACACATAGCATTTACATACCAAAAATTACACTCCAAAATAAATACTATTGAGCAAAGGGTAAAAAAAAAGTATTACCTGTGGTTTTTGTAGTGTCCCCAGAGGAGGGATTTGGTCCAGGCAGCAGGCAGCAGGCAGGGATGTGCTTAGCAACAATAGCAACTATCCAGGCAGCAGGTAGGAATATCGTCTATAGTCAGCACAAGGATATCGTCAGCACAGCCAAAGGATTTGTCCATAGAAAATTTGTCCATTTTTCCAGGCAGAGACAACCAGCACAGCCATAATATTGGTCCTGGTACACCGTTACCTGCCTGCACTCATTGTACTGCTCCTCTGCCCTTCATAAAAAATACTGCCTCTTGCTACAGCTAAATATTTCCATAGTCCAGGTAGCAGGCAGAGGTGTGGTCAGTTTATGCTGCAGGCAGGGAGATAGTGGCAGTAAGTCAGCAGCAGGCTGAGGGCCGCAATCAGGTAAGACCTGTGCACAGGGGCACAGGGGTAGAGGCTTTGACCCACCCAAATCTCTGGGAAGCCTCCGGACTCCAGACCCTAATCCGAAAATTACGAAACCTGGAGACAACAAAAAATGTTTTTCTCCATCCGGAAAAACATTTCTGGAGCCCCTCACATGTGAGACCCCTGTGTACTACAGTAGCAGGGCAACAGATCAGTCCAAGGGTAGGCAAAAGCATAGTCCATAAAACAGGCCAGGGTCAGTTCACGTTCAAGCAGTCCAAGCGGTAGGCAGAAGCGTAGTTGATAAAACAGGCCAGGGTCAGTTCACATGGAAGCAGTCCAAGCAGTAGGCAGAAGCGTAGTTGATAAAACAGGCCAGGGTCATTTCACGTGGAAGCAGTCCAAACGGTTGGCAGAGGCATAGTCAAAAAACAGGCCAGGGTCAGTTCACGTGAAAGGCAGTGGCATGGTTATTTGACGAAGCATGGGGAATGGTCAGCACAGATGTTGAAAATGGGGAAATGGTTAAGAATATGGGCTAATAATTTAGGGATGTGTGATATAGTCTGAAGCTTGCACCAATGCAACGGCCGGGTTCGGAGGGACAGTCGACACAATGGTAGCTGGTATCACTTCTAAATCCATTTTTGCTGCATACTCTACATCTTTTTTGGTGTCTTCGGCCTGCTTCAGATGGTGGAATGTGGTCCGGGAAGTGGCGTTCGTGAAGTCGGCTAACAGCATCAGAGCGAAGGTTTTCTGGGGGGGTCTTTGATGGTAGATGAGGGACGTGACCATTTCTTCTATGAATTTTAGGAAGTGGGCAGGGCTTTCTGTGGATTTGGTGTGAATTATGTAGGCATTATAAATGGCCAAATTAATTAAATAGAGTGCTACTTTTTTGTACCTTTTTTGTGGAAACGGGACCTCCTTATTGCTAAATAGGGCTGAAGCATTTGGTCGTCGAAATCCACCCCCCCCCCCCCCATGTACAGATTGTAATCTTGTACACATGTTGGCTTTACAATGGGACCTTGTCTTCTCTGAACTTCAACTGTAGTGTCATCATGGATGGTGGACATCATGTACACATTCCTGGTATCCTTCCACTTCAAGGCCAGCACTTCGTTGCATCGCAAGGTTGCTCTTTCTCCCCTTCGCAATTCCTTATTTACTATCGCTTGTGGGAAGCCCTTCCTATTCTTTCTGGAGGTTCCACAGGCCAGGGTTTCTGCAAGGTATAGGTGTTTGAAAAGGGGCAGGCTGGTGTAGAAGTTATCCAGGTATATGTGGTAACCTTTCCTCAGCAGTGGGTATGCCAGGTCCCATACAATTTTACCAGTTGTGCCCATGTAGGCCGGGCACTCAGGGGGCTGGAGCTGGGAATCTCTTCCTTCGTATATGCGGAACGCATACAGATATCCCGTGGCTCTCTCCCAAAGCTTATAAAACTTCACTCCGTATTTGGCCCTTTTGCTAGGAATGTATTGTTTTATTCCTAGCCGGCCAGAAAGGGGTACCAGGGACTCATCTACACATATGTGCTTTTCAGGGACATAGAGTTCTGAAAATCGTTGGGAAAAGAAATTAATGAGTGGGCGAAATTTATATAATTTGGATGATTGAGGGGAGGGCACTGGCTGTTGTCCCTGAAATGAAAAAAACGCATTATCATCCTGTATCGGGACCTGGACATTACGGAAGAATAAATGGGCATGTGCTGGATGGGGTTAGTGGACCAATAGGCATGTCCTTCATTTTTTTGGTAAGCCCCATGTTTATGGTGAGGCCCATAAACACTTTGAACTCCTCCAGAGTCAAGCTTCTGCACTCAAATGGACGGGCGTATGATGTTTGGGGGTTGTTGGCAATATACTGCTGGGCATATAAATTGGTCTGGTCCACGATGAGTTGCAGCAAAGTGTCGGGCAAAAATAAATGAAAACAATCAATTGCAGAAGAATTTTGGGTATTGGCCTGCACACCTGGCTGTGCGGTGAAAGGGGGGATTCTTGCTGATCCTGAGTTGGAAGGCAGCCATGTTGGATTGGCAAGACCATCTGGGAGGTATGTAGCGGCCCTGGCTCTTGGGGGACGTGGCACGCCAGTGCTGGTAGTTGGGGGATTTGAAGTTCCTGTGCTGGCATTTGGGCGTGATGATGCGGCAGTGCTGGTACTGGGGCTGGGCATTTCTTGTAGCCTTTCGCTGGTGGCAGCGCTGGTACTGGGCCTGGGAATTTGATCCTGGGATACATTGCTGGTGGCTGCCTGGTTTCCAGAACGCCGTGCTCGTTTAGGAGGGATCCATTCTTCCTCCGATTCATTTGCCGATACACTACTTTAGATTGGTTCAAATGCTGAATTTGAACAATCGGAATTGGCATTTGAATCTGATGAGAACTCCCCGCTGCTCTCATCAGTCATGGCGAAGATCTGGAACACCTCCTCACTTGTATAGATCCTTTTGGACATTCTTTCTGATGGGTGACAAATGACGGTCAGTGATGGGCGACAGGTGACAGGTGACGGTCACTGGTGGGTGACGTGTGACGGTCACTGGTGGGTGACGTGTGACGGTCACTGGTGGGTGACGGGTGATGTGTGACGGTCACTGGTGGGTGATGTGTGATGGTCACTGGTGGGTGACGGGTGACAGTCACTGATGGCAGTCTCTGATGGTGACTGATAGGTGACAGATGAGGGTCACGGATGGGTCACTGATGGCGGTCACTGGCGATGGGTGACAGGTGAACCACTGACGGCAGTCTCTGACGGTGACAGGTGCACTTTGTGGGCACTGATGGGTGACAAGTGCACTTCGTGGGCACTGATAGGTGACAGATCAGGGTCACTGATGGCGGTCACTTATGACGGTCACTGGCGATGGTCACTGATGGGTGACAGGTGCACCTTGTGGGCACTGATGGGTGACAGGTGCACTTTGTGGGCACTGATGGGTGACAGGTGCACTTTGTGGAGACTGATGGGTGACGGGTGCACTTTGCGGACACTGATGGGTGACAGGTGCACTTTATGAACACTGATGTGGTGACTGTTGGGTGACAGCTGTAATGGGGAGGGGGGGGGGCGGTGTGACAGGTTCTCTTTTTTTGTGTTGGTGCAGTACAGTACACACAAAGATCGGTAACTCACTGCTCCTGGCTCCTCTCTCCTCACACTGGTAACGGTGTGTGAGGAGAGAAGAGCCGGTAACAGACAGTAACTGGCCTTTGTTTACATTTAGTGGTCGACTGTGAATGGATCACAGCCGATCACGTGGTAAACAGCCGCCAGGCACTGGCTGTTTACCCTTGTTGGTGACGAGCAGTGTTCCTGGGAACACGCCACCACCGACATGACCGCGCTGCACACTCCCGATCGCGCGAATGCGCGGCCTAAAGCGGGGACTTCCCATTGTGATCAGCCGTGACGTAATCACGGCCGATCACATGGTGAACCGCCATGCCCAATGGCTGTTCACCCCTGTCGTTGACGCAGTGTGTCTCTGGGACACGCTGACAATGACGGCGGCCCACCACGAGAGCCGCACCACTCCGCCGTCAATAGACAGTGGGCGGTCGGCAACAGGTTAATAAAAAGGATCACTGATTGGCTGACTGTATTCCTATTGGCAGCGCTGTATTTCCAGCGCATTGCAAAGGGACTCAATTACTCATACCCGTGTATGAGTTTTAGCCTTAAAGTAGAACTAAACCCAACTGATTTTAATGCCTTCCCAACACAGCTACATACAAGGCATGCTGGGAAAGCTAACTGTCACATTTGCTTGTGCTGCTCCATGGCAACTGCAGCTCAAACAGAGGGCTTAGATGGCAGCTTCCTTGGCTGTAAAGGAGAGGAGGGTTTAGTTCCGAGTTAAGGGATACTCACCTTTTAGGAATATGTTACATGTTACACGCATATTTAGGGTGTAACATGTAACATGCTCCTATGCACCCGCCACCTCCTGCCTTTTACAATGGTTGAAGGCACTTATAAGCCTCATGCACTCTGGGCATTAAAAACGCCCACATTTAGGGTCGTTTGATTTTTTTAATGTATTTTTTCTGCCTCTTGTGTCACGGGTGTGGAGCGGAGGGAGACCAGCGAACACTTGTTTGCTGATCTCCCCACCCCACAAAGAACCCGGAAGCGACATGTATAACATCACTTCCCGTTTCAGGCGTCAATGAATGAGACATCAGGGGTCTAATGGAAACTATAATCATTTTACACTCCAGGGTGTCAGTTTTAAAAAATTATAAAATTAATGTTCGAGGGGAAAATTTAATTTTTAGGCCCAAAATGATTTAAAATAATAAAACAAAAGCAAAAACAGCCCTGGCAGCAAAAGGGTTAAAGTATCTAAACCCAGGAATGTCAGATCCACCTAAGGTCCACAAAAAGTGTCTTACATTTTTTTCTTTTTACTGACTTTGATGTTATATATTATAACTTATGTTTCACTATTAATCACAATTTCTCTCTCTCTCTGTAGCGTTGTCCCATGCTGAGCCTCCATAGCAGTTATATTGGAGTATATATGGTATATAGAATGCACTTTTATATACCCCCCCCCCACCATTTTACATACCCCATATAAAATACGCAGCATAGGGCAAGCACATGTATGTAAACATTAATTGCACCACACATGAGAACAATAATTCTAGGACTGTATTTCATGCGTAACTCTAAATCGATAACCTCTAAAATGTCGCCTGTAGAGAATTTTGAGTACCATCGTTTTCTTCGCCATTTCATGGTTGTGCGCAATTTTAGGTTTCAATGGTTTTTATAATTCAATCTAATTTTATTGTAAATTATTATACAAACATAAAGAAGTTCAGACATGAACAAATTCATACATATACAGCGGAACCTCGGATTACGAGCGCAATCTGTTCCAGGAGAATGATCGTAATCCAAAGTACTCGCATATCAAAGCGAGTTTTCCCATAGAAGTCAATGGAAACGAAAATAATTTGTTTCTCAATGACTTCAATGGGATGCAATACCGCATGTGGCCAGAGGCGGGGGGCACCGGAGAGCCTCGGAAACGTCCAAAAAGGCCCGAGGACACCTCGGCTGGCCTCGGCAAACCTCGGGAAGACTCCGTTCATGAGCCTTTCCGAGGTTTTCCGAGATCAGCCGAACTGTTCTCGGGGCCTCCGTGCATTTCTGAACGCCGAAGATCGTCACTCTTCGGCTGCGGCGCCCCCCACCTCAGGCCAAAAGCGGTGTACTGCACACCACTTTTGGCCTGAATCCTGCTCGTATTGCGAGACAACACTCGCAAACCGGGTTAGGATTTTTAGAAATACAGCGCTCGTTTTGTGAAACGCTCGTTAACCGCGTTACTCGCAAACCGAGGTTCCACTGTATATGGATTTTATCCACTTAAGCCCGGAGCTTGTTTTCAAGTTAAAATATTTTTTTTTTGCTAGAAAACAACTTAGAAAAAAAATATATATATAGAGAATAAAATGGCGGCCGTTGCAATACTTCTGTCACACCGTATTTGCGCAGCGGTCTTACAGGCGCACTTTTTTTTGGAAAAAAAAACACTTTTTTGAATTAAGTAATAAGACAACAGTAAAGTTAGCCCAATTTTTTTTTATGCTGTGAAAGATAATGTTACGCCGAGTAAATTGATACCCAACATGTCACGCTTCAAAATTGCGCCCACTGGGGGAGTGGCGATAAACTTTTACCCTTAAAAATCTCCATAGGCGACGTTTAAAAAAAATTCTACAGGTTGCATGTTTTGAGTTACAGAGGAGGTCTAGTGCTAGAATTATTGCTCTCGCTCGAACGATCGCGGCGATACCTCACATGTGTGGTTTGACCACCGTTTTCATATGCGTTCGCTTCAGCGCGCGAGCTCGTCGGGGCGGGGCGCTTTAAAAAAAAAAAAAAAAATTCTTATTTATTTTACTTTATTTTATTTATTTTGACACAGTTTTAAAAATTTTTTTATTTTGGGTCACTTTTATTCCTATTAAAAGGAATGTAAACATCCCTTGTAATAGAAAAAAGCATGACAGGTCCTCTTAAATATGAGATCTGGGGGTCAAAAAGATCTCACATCTCATATTTACTCTCATCACCATAGGCCCTTTCAGACCTATGGTGATGTTTTGACGTTGCTTCCTTGTCATTGATATGAGACAGGTGGGGGTCATCTTCCCCTCACTCGTCTCCATACACAGCAACAGAGAGGACCGGATCGTCTCAGCCGCTGCCGACGGCTCCGGTAAGCGGCAGAGGGCAGCGAAGAGCGGCGGGAGGGGGCCCTCTCCCGCCGCCGATAAAAGTGATCTTGCGGCGTATTCGCCGCAGAGTCCACTTTTACCTTGTAGCGGACCGCCCGCTGAAGAAGAGGATACCGGGGTTATGGTAGCTATCTACTGCCATAACCCCTGTATTCCTCTTCAAACAGCCGACGTAAAACTGCGATGGGCGGTCTGTAAGTGGTTAATGAAAGTTTTCAAAAAAATTTTAACATTTTATGTTTACAAAAGACAATCGTTATATATTAAATATATTATTCTCTGAGTTTTATCTGTATAAATATGGAGGTTAACATGTCCTCAACCCCTTGCCGACCCCTAACTGGGAAAATACGTCAATATTGGGGTTTTGGCTGCATCTAGACGCCACAACCCCGGTATTTTCTTTTCCCTCAGGAGATTCTCTTTCAGATAAAAGCAATCCCTCACTTTCAGAAAACGGTAGAAGAGGTGCCCAGGAGCCACCCGGCGGCGGCACTGTCTTCCCATAGAGATAAGCGATGGCAAGATGGCCACCACCACGCATCCCTATGCCATTGGAGGACTGGGGCGACGTCAGGGCGTCACTTCTAAGTTCTCGGAACATGCTAACATGTTTTTTTAATTTTCTAAGGAGAGATTTTGGGGTCTTTTAGAACCCAGATCTCGCAATAAAGAGGACCTGTCATGCTGAATTTTTATTATAAGGGATGTTTACATTCTTTGCGATAAAAGCATAGCTCCCAACTGTCCCGGGTTTGGAGGGACTGTCCCAGATTTGGGGGGACTGTCCCAGATTTGGAGAGACTGTCCCGGATTAGGAACAAAGTCCCTCTTTCCCTCTCATTTGTCCCTCATTTCGGTCTGATCTATATAGATGTACCGTATATACTCGTGAATAAGCCGGGTTTTTCAGCACATTTTTTTGTGGTGGAAATGCCCCCCTCGGCTTATACTTGAGTCAAGCATTTTTCTGCAGCAGAGAATGACATTTTCCGAACCGACTTTGGGGCCCGTATCTGAGGTTCAAAGCTGAGGTTCCTAGCACCAAGTGGCCCTGAGATACGGGCGGGGCCCCAAAGTCGGTTTGGAAAATGTCATTCTCTGCTTCAGAAAAATGCTTGACATTTTCCAAACCGACTTTAGGGCCCCGCCCGTATCTCGGGGCCACTTGGTGCTAGGAACCCCATCTGGATTTGTTGTAGTGCTAGTTCCACTGGGTTTGCTAACCAAATTTGGGGTTCCTAGCACCAAGTTGCCCCGAGATACGGGGCCCCAAAGTCGGTCAACTGTGTCCATCTGCAGCAATGTCATTTCAGGACCCTTTGGGTTTAGAGACCCCAAATTTTGGCTGCAGCTAGGGGGCATCTAGAACCCTTAATTACCGAGTTTGAAGTTCGGGGGACCTATGGCTGCAAATGGGCACAGTGAGGCTGCAAATGGGCATTGTTGACCCTCTTTTCCACTTACAGTAGCTGCGCATTTCTCACCCTAGGCTTATACTCAAGTCAATACATTTTCCCATTTTTTGTGGTAAAATTAGGTGCCTCTGCTTATATTCGAGTATATACGGTATATAGAATGCACTTTTAATCTTTCAAAAAAGTGTTTCCCAGTGCTAAACCTTTCATCCAGTTTCTAAATTGCTGCATTTATAAATTTCAAAAGCCAATATAAAGGAATAAAAAAAAAAAGCACTTGTGGGTTTAACCAATCTTTTTTTTTTTTTTTAATTCTCCTTTAAGGGGATGTGGCCTCTGCCTAAAAACTTTTGCTAATAGGTGTCCCTCATTCCCATCTCAAAAAGTTGGTAGGTATGATAAAAGTGATCCAAAAACATTTTTTAAAGGCACAGTGTAAAAATAAAAAATAAAAAGTAATAAAATGAATTAAAAAAATGTAAAAATGTAAAGCGTACCCGTGTGCTTGTGAACAGTAGTGAAGGCATACGTAGGTCACGCCCACATGTGTAAACAGTGGCTGCACCACACATGTGAGGTATTGACGCAAATGTCTGAGCGAGAGCAATAATTCTAGCCCTAGACCTCCTGTGTCACCTATGGAGATTTTTAAGTATTGTAGTTTTGGCGCCATTCCATGAGCGCAGGAAATTTTAAAGCGTGACGTTAGAGATCTAATTACTCTGCGTAACATCATCTTTCATATGATACAAATCAATTGGGTATATATTGTTATTTTTTTTATAATTCATTAGAGTGTATTTTTTCCCCCAAAAAATTGCATTTGAAAAAACGTTTGACATAAAAAAAATGCCACGACCGCCATTTTATTCTCTAGGGTCTCTGTCTTTAGCTTATTTACAAATGCAATGAATCCGTCAGATTTCGTAACATCCCATCTTGGTACACCCCGCACTCAGCCACACTAAGCCTGCAGTCCGAAGTCGCCAAGCAGACATCTTTTTTTTTACACCCACCGGAGTCTTGCATTTCACATTTATTTTTTACCAGTAAACTCAGTTTATATGGGGAAATACAGGATTTAGACTGTTTTGATGTTGAATTTTAAAAGCAGTGGCGATCCTGCTGTTCTCGCAGGTTTTCTGATCTGACAGAACACCGCTCCTTTTAGATTTCAGCATCAAAACAGTGTCACGGACTTCCGAATCCTGTATTTCACGATATAAGCTCCGCTTAGTGGTAGAAATAAGTGTGAAATGCCAGACTCCAGTGGGTGTAAAAAGATGTCCGCTTGGCGACTTCAGACTGCAGGCTTACTGCGGCCGAGTGTGGGGTGTACCAAGATGGCCGTGACGGAACGTCACTTCCGTTACAAGTTTCGATGGGTCACCTAATCTGACGGAACACCGGTGCCGGCATTTGAAGTAAGGGAAACAGGAAGTGAAGCCTTGGCGGCTTCATAGTTGGTTTCCTACTGCGCATGCGCGAGCCGCGCTGCTCCCTGTGAATGGTCCCGCGGTCTTCCAAGACCTGGAGACTGCAGGGGGGGAGGCTAAACGTCCAGCTCAGTTTGCCGTGGCGATATGAGCCAGCAGCGGGAGCGGGTACCTGGCAAAACCAGGTAACCGCTCCCCCCCCCCAAAAAAAAGGGGAGGGTGCAAACAAGCAGAACTTCCTCTTTTGGTTGGAGCTCAGCTTTAACGTGTTTTTTTTCTTTTGTGTACTTTATTTAATGACCACCATGTAGAATCAAATGGTTAAAGGGAGATCACAGGAGGCACAACAGACAGCAGCATTGTCAGTCTGGGGGGGGGGGGGGGGGGAGCATTATCTGGACTAGTGGATTTTGTTTTCTTCTGGGATAAAAGATTTACAAAAACATAATAAGGATCGTTGTAACCCCCCCCGTCGGTGTTAAGTGGTTTGCCTTATCCATGTAAACTGATACATTCAGCTGGAGAGTTTGTGCTGTGAAAATATAAACACAATAAAAACATAACATATTTATTATATCATATTATTTTATTTTACTCTTGGAAGTAATTTTTTTTCATTACATGTATTATTGTTACCTATATAACACCTGTCTGTGTGATTTTTTAAAAAATATAATTGTACAATAAAAAGTTTGTAAAAAATAAAATAAAAAATATATTGAATAAAGTAAAAAATCTGCGCTTAGACCAAAGGAAAATAGGTGTGCAGCCTATCCTGCTAGGTCCCCAATAGAGGACTAGAGTAATAATAATAATAGGTAAAAATAGGGGGTAAAATGGTGCTACCTATATGCTGAAAAGCAACAGACCCAGGTCGCTTTTTAGGTGATGTGTACCTCTAATGTGGCTGTTAAATGTGCATATACCATTAATGCAAAATAATGAACTCCTCTAGTGTGACTGTTAGATGTGCATATACCATTAATGCAAAATAATGAAAATATTCATTAATTTGCATTAATGTTATATGCACATCTAACAGTCACATTAGAGGCACACATCACCTAAAAAGTGATCTGGATCTGTCGCTTTTCAGCATATAGGTACCGCCATTTTACCCCTATTTTTACCTATTATTATTATTACTCTAGTCCCCTATTGGGGACCTAGCAGGGTAGGCTGCACACCTATTTTCCTTTGGTCTAAGAGCTGATTTTTTACTTTATTCAATATTTTCTTTTTTTTGTTTGTTTACAAACTTTTTATTGTACAATTATAATTAAAAAAAAATCACAGACAGGTGATATAGAGGTAACAATAATACATGTAATTAAAAAAATTACTTCCAAAAGTAAAATAAAATAATACGATATAATAAATATGTATCCTGTATGAATGTATCAGTTACATGGATAAGGCAAACCACTTAACACCGGCGGGGGATTACAATGATCCTTTTTCTATTTATGTAAATCTTTTATCCCAGAAGAAAAAAAAAAAGTTAGCTGTAACTGATTTTTACCCCTATTTTTACCTATTAAAAAAAGAAAATAAAAACAGATTTTCTGGCTGGATTACCAGATAAAAAAAAAAAAAAGAATGAAAACCTAAAAAATAAAACGAATGCAGCCATCACATCTAAAGAATTGGTAAGCTGCAATATAAGAAATGTTTATTTTGGGTTTAATACCGCTTTAAAAATGACAGTCAAATGGCTAAAATAAAGCTTTTTTTATCCTTATGATAAATATGGGGAAGTTGCACCCACTGGGATCTTTAAGGCTAAACTGTAACTGTTGATCACAGATTGCTATTTGAGCCTTATCCACTGGAAATGTCTTGGTTGCCATAGCGATATTGTCAGCCAATCAGTGAGCAGCACTATGACATCATGACATCATAGTGAGCAGCAATATGACATCATAGTGAGCCTGCAGGTATTAGTTCAGAAACACAACCAGCCAGCCTCATTCAGTGATAGTTGATCTTTGTGACAACACTCGTGAGACTTGCTCTGCGAATTTTACTGATATTTAGCGACTTTTCTGAGTTACATTTATTATATTTGTGATCCAGGAGACTTTATTTAATTGCAATTCATCATCATCTTTTGTGATAAAGATTGAAAATGAGATTTTTGATAATTCTGCTCATATTTCTGTGTGGTTTTCATCTGGGGACAGGTAAGTTCATATATTCATTTCTAATTTTTTATTTATTTTTTGATAAACATGTAAATTAGTGGTTCTGCTTGGATGTGTGGATGAGTGATGCTATTTTTAGCCATTTAACCGTTATTTTAATTTTTTTTTGTAATCTGATGAGACTTAGGTGAAAATAACTGCCACTCTTCTGAGCATAAGTATCCTTTGTCCTGATATGTCGGCTTTGTAAATTCAGTTTTATGCAATTAATAAATTACACTTAATTGGCTAAATTTAAAGATCACTCTTTCTTATGCTAAAGCTTTGTGAATTGAGCCTACCGGGGGTTCTTTAATAAAAAGAATCACTGATTGGCTGACTGTATTCCTATTGGCAGCGCTGTATTTCCAGCGCATTGCAAAGGGACTCAATTACCAGCAATACGGATATCACCCGTGTATGAGTTTTAGCCTTAAAGTGAAGCTAAACCCAACAGATTTAATGCCTTCCCAACACAGCTTCATACAAGGCATGCTGGGAAAACTAACTGTCACATTTGCTTGTGCTGCTCCATGGCAACTGCAGCTCAAACAGAGGGCTTAGATGGCAGCTTCCTTGGCTGTAAAGGAGAGGAGGGTTTAGTTCCGTGTTAAAGGATACTCACCTTTTAGGAATATGTTACATGTTACACGCATATTTAGGGTGTAACATGTAACATGCTCCTATGCACCCGCCTCCCGCCACCTCCTGCCTTTTACAATGGTTGAATGCACTTATAAGCCTCATGCACTCTGGGCGTTAAAAACGCCCACATTTAGGGTCGTTTGATTTTTTTTATGTATTTTTTCTGCCTCTGGTGTCACGGGGGTGGAGCGGAGGGAGACCAGCGAACACTTGTTTGCTGATCTCCCCACCCCACAAAGAACCCTCACGGGGGTCCCGACCGGCGCGCGCTCGATGGCACGGCGGCATCTTAAAGGGGATGTACCAGTACGCCCTTATGCCTGTCCGTGCCATTCTGTCGACGTACATCATCGTGTGACGGTCGGCAAGCGGTTAAAAAATAAAAAATAATTAATGTTCGAGGGGAAAAATTTTATTTTTAGGCCCAAAATGAATTTTAAAATAATAAAACAAAAGCAAAAACAGCCCTGGCAGTGAAAGGGTTAAAGTATCTAACCCCAGGAATGTCAGATCCACCTAAGGTCCACAAAAAGTGTCTTAAATTTTTTTCTTTTTACTGACTTTGATGTTATATATTATAACTTATGTTTCAGTATTAACCACAATTTCTCTCTCTCTCCGTAGCGTTGTCCCATGCTGAGTCTCCGTACCACCATGTGGAGGCCAGAGCCGGCTCCAAATTGGTGATTCCGTGCCATCTCACCATTAAGGGAGTGACGTCCAATCAGCAGATTGATATAGAATGGAGGATGGCACCGGCCAGAACCCAGACGTACATGACCATCCTGCGGCACAGTGGCATCAAGCTGCAACCTCCGAGTCATCACGACCGGAGAGCACACCTAGGTTCGACCCATGCCGCTGAAATGGACTGTTCTTTCGCTATCAGTCCTCTCCGCCTGGAGGAAAGAGGGACGTACGAGATCAGCGTCAAGGTGGATGGTGTACAGATCAAACCGGTTAAAAAGTTCTACGTTCATGTAGCAGGTAAGTGTTAGATACATTAAGTCCATACCGAATACACACCTAAGCAAGAAAAAGTTTGATGTGCTGGTTCACTGTACATTTGTATGACCTCTTTGTCATTTTGTTTTATGCAGATTCTCCGCTCATGGGCGTAGGCAAGAAATTTCAAGCCAGGCGTATGGCCATGTTTCCCCGTCCAGTCACTTCTCCCAAGTTTGCCGTGAATGAAGAACCTACGGCAACTGTGGACAAGGAATCTCTGGAGCCTTCCCCATCAGTACCAGAAATACAACCAAGATCGTTTGAACCCCAAAGGAGCAGCTATTTCTTAATTCTGATGGAACATCTCCATTTGGTCATCACTGCCGGAATCATCGTCTTTCTGATAGCGGTGGACTTGCTAGCAGGATGCTTCTTCTAGTAAGTTGTTTTTATACTTTTTATACCATTTTATCAAAAAACAAATCAGAGGCCCATTTTCTACTATACTGGCAGCTTCCCCTCTGTCTTCAGTCCCCAGATTTTAGCAGCAAAAGCTCTTCTCTGAGCACAGAGTTATCTTTCACACACCTACAATGGTTCTGTTTTGCTTGTAATAAGTGGATTTTATAGATTTAGAATGTCTGTGGGACAGAGGTGGATGGTATCAGTGGGAGGAATAGTGCCCCATCATTAGTGTCAGTGGAAGGAATATTGCACCATTATTGGTATCAGTGGGAGGAATTGTGCCCCATCATTGGTGTCAGTGGGAGGAATAGTACCTCATCATTGGTGTCAGTGGATGGAATAGTGCCCCATCATTAGTGTCAGTGGGAGGAATAGTGCCCCATCATGGTGTCAGTGGGAGGAATAGTACCTCATCATTGGTGTCAGTGGGAGATATAGTACTTCATCATTGGTGTCAGTGGATGGAATAGTGCCCCATCATTAGTGTCAGAAAGTGACACATTGGTTACACTCCAGAGAGGGCAGATTCCTAAGTTATTATAGGGAAGTCTGCCCATTGCTGTGTCTATATAAGAAGCCATTGGTTAAAGCAAGCAATGGGTGCTTTTTTAATAGCGAGATATCGGTTATAGGTAGAGTCAGCCTTTAATGCTGCTAATTTCTGTTAGTTTGTAAAAGCTGCTTATGTCATTTTTAACCCTTTTTTTGTCTTTACAGTAATGGGAACTGCTGGAGGAAACTGAAGGAGGTATTCATGAATGAAAGAAAAGCGGACTTGAAATGGATTGAATATCCAATACAATTTCCAACATTCATGGGCGCCCCAGAGTGGGAGGATGAATTGGAAGAGGTGATAAGTGAACAACCTCTATTTAAAGAGGAAGAACCGTCTGAACTGGAAAGGGCGGCATTGGAATTGGCTGGACTAGAAGAGGTAGTAATAGTCCAGGATGAACAGAGGGAGGAGGAAAAAGAGAAGCTGCAAAGGGATTGGTTTAGAAGAATTTACAACATGGTATTCCTAAACGATGAGAGCGATGAAGAAATGGGAACGTCAGACATGGAAAAGGATGGCCTTGAAGAGGTTATTGTGGTATAGGGTAGGTTAGGGTGGTATAGGGTAGGTTAGGGTGGTGTAGGGTAGGTTAGGGTGGTATAGGGTTGGTTAGGGTGGTATAGGGTTGGTTAGGGTGGTATAGGGTTGGTTAGGGTGGTATAGGGTAGGTTGGGGTGGTATAGGGCAGGTTAGGGTGGTATAGGACAGGTTAGGACTCTATGTAGTGACAGTGTGCAGTAACTTACAGCATACCTGGAGATGCCTGTGTCCTCCTCGCCTCTTTCTCCTTCAGCTGCGGGATGAGCCAGAGTGAAGGAGTCTGTGGGAGGAGTGGAGGAGGCAGCCACACCCCTAGCTCAGGTTGGGGTGGTATAGGGCAGGCTAGGGTGGTATAGGGCAGGTTAGGACTCTATGTAGTGACAGTGTGCAGTAACTTACAGCATGCCTGGAGATGCCTGTGTCCTCCTCGCCTCTTTCTCCTTCAGCTGCGGGATGAGCCAGAATGAAGGAGTCTGTGGGAGGAGTGGAGGAGGCAGCCACACCCCCAGCTCAGGTTGGGGTGGTGTAGGGCATGCTGGGCTGGTTTAGGGCAGGTTGGGGTGTTATGAATGAATGAGTGACTTGTATAGTGCTACCTATGCAAACTGAATCGCCTCAGGGCCGTCGGTGTCCATCTGCAGCATAGCGCTGTCCTTTACACCGTAGGGTTCTGACGCGCTTACAAACACATACACATCGACATACACATACACATATTAAGGCCAATTTTTAACCTACCAGCATGTCTTTTGTTGCGTGGGAGGAAACCGGAGTACCCGGAGGAAGCCCACGCAGGCACAGGGAGAACATGCAAACTCCAGGCAGATGGTGTGGTGGTTGGGATTTGAACCAGCAACCCTATTGCTGCTAGGTGAAAGTGCTAACCACTACACCACTGTGATGCCTGGTATAGGGAAGGTGAGGGTGGTATAGGGCAGATTGGGGTGGTATAGGGCAGGTTGGGGTGGTATAGGTTAGTTAGGGACCTTAGATTGTCAGCTCCTTGAGGGGGGGGGGGTCAGAGGACACATCATCCCCCCCCACTGTTGTGTCCTCTCCCCCCCCCCAAATAGAACTGTCCTGTGCCCCCCTTTACACCACTGTAGTGTCCTGTGCCTTTCCCCCAAAGCAGTGTTCTCTGCCCTCTTCACATCACCTCCCCTACACTATGGTGCCCCCACACTGCCCCTTCAAATTACCCCCCCCAACTCCCCCCCCCCCCCCAGAGGATCTTGGGGAGGCAGAGTACACATCACCCCCCCCCCCACACTGTTCTGTGCCCCCCTTCACTCCACCCCCCCCCCCAAAAGCAGTGTTCTCTGTCCTCTTCACATCAACCCCCTCCCCCCACTGAAAACTGGCTGCCTCAGGAGATATTGGATGTCCCAGAGGGACAGCTTAACCTGATTTAATGACTAGGGAGGGTTAGAGGCTGCCTCCCCTGCATATCTGTGTGCCCTGTGCACAATGCTCCGCTGCAGCTCTGCAAGGTAATATAGTACACTGTGTAGCGGCGGCCCAGGTGTCACCCCTTTGGCGGGTGTCATCTGGTGCGGGCCACACCCCCATAGCAACGCCACTGGTCCTCTACCCCCTACACATTACCCACCCAATGTAGTGTCCTCTGCTCCTCCACAGCCGTGCTCTGGGCCCCCCCCCCCCCCCCCACAATAGTGTCCTGGGCCACCCCAGAGGACTCTGCTAATGGGGGGCAGAGAACACATCATCCCCCCACTGTTGTGTCCTCTCCTCCCAATAGCAGTGTCCTCTGTCCCCCTTCGCCCCACTGTTGTATCCTGTGTCTTTCCCCCCCCCCCCCGAAGCAGTGTTCTCTGCCCTCTTCACATCACCCCCACATTATAGTGTCCTCTGCCCCCCTTAAAATTACCCCCAAACTCCCCCGCCCCACTGTAGTGTCCTGTACCCCCATCCCTCAGAGGACTCTGATCTTGGGGGGGCAGAGGATACATCGTCACCCCACTGTTGTGTCCTCTCCACCCAATAGCAGTGTCCTCTTCCCCTCCAATAGCACTCTTCACATTACCCCCCCACCCCACTGTAGTGTCTACCCTCTTCACATCATTGCCCATCCCCACACAGTAGTGTCCTGTCTGCCCCTCCCCCTCCCAATAGCACTGTTCTGTGCCCCCCTTCACCCCACTTTAGTGTCATGTGCCTATCCCCCAAAGCAGTGTTCTTCATATCACCTCCCCCACACTATAGTGTCCACTGCCCCTTCAAATTACCTCCCCAACCCCCCCCCCCCGTAGTGTCCTCTACCCTCTTCGCATCATTCCCCCCCACAGTAGTGTCCTGTACCATCCTCCCCCAGAGGATCTTGGGGAGGCAGAGTACAAATCCCCCCCCCCCGTTGTATCCTCTCCCCCCAATAGCAACCTCCACTGCCCCCCCCCAATAGTGCTGTCCTGTGTCCCACTTCACTCCAATGTAATGTCCTGTGCCTTTTCCCCACAAAGCAGTGTTTTCTGCCCTCTTCACATTTCCCCGCCCCCCACTGTAGTGTCATCTACCCTCTTCACATCATTACCACCCCCACCCCACACAGGACACTGATCTTGAGGGAGCAGAGGACATACTGTCCCCCAACTGTTGTGTCCTCTGCCCTCCGTATAGCAGTGTCCTGTGTCCCCCTTCACCCCACTGTAGTATCCTGTGCCCCCCCCCCCAAAGCAGTGTTTTCTGCCCTCTTCACATCATTCCCCCACTGATCTTGGGGGGCAGAGAACACATCATCCCCCCACTGCTGTGTCCTCTACCCCCCCAAAAGCACTGTCCTGTGCCCCCTCAAAGCAGTGTTCTCTAGCCTCTTTGCACCCCCCCCAACCCCACTCCCCATTGTACTGTCCTATACCCTCTTCACATCATTACCCCCCCCACAGTAGTGTCCTGTATCCCCCTCCCCCAGAGGACACTGATTTTAGGGGGGCCTAGGACACATTGTCCCCCCACTGTTGTGTCTTCTCCCCCCAATAGCAGTGTCCTTTGCCCTCCCCCAATAGCACTGTCCTGTGCCCCCCTTTACCCCACTCTAGTGTCCTATTTTTCCCCCTCCCTGCAGTGTTCTCTGCCCTCTTTACATCATCCCCCCCACACACTATAGTTTCCTCTGCCCTCCCAATAGCGGTGCTCTCTGCCGCCTTCAAATTACCCCCCAACCCCCATCACCCTCCCACTGTAGTGTCCTCTACCCTCTTCACATCATTACCCCTCACAATAGTGTCCTGTATCCCCCCCCCCAGAGGAAACTGCTCTTGGGGGGGACAGAGGACAGAGTAGAGTAAGGACTGGCCAGAGAGGGATTACTTTGACGCAGTTGGCCGGCTTAAACATGCATTGCAATGAATGCGTGAACTAAAAATCCCTAATCAAAGCTTGCTAGAAAGAGTGTATATCAGAGAAATAGTGTCAGGGAATAGGCCATGGAAGTACTGGCAATCTTGCCAGTAGAAGAAATGGGTGCCATAAGCGCATCATGTGACAGGTGGTTCCCCTGCTGGCCTATAGAAGGCTTCATCTGTCTGACCCAAGTTGCTGGATTGTCTTCAACTCTTCCCTGTTCCTGAACCTGTGTTATACTTTCAAGTGATTCCTGTTGTGACCTCGGCTTGCCTCCTGACCTGCTCTGATCTCTCCAGTGTTTGACCCCCGGCTTGGCTCACAGACTTTGCTATACTTGTACCTGCCTGATTACCAGTTGAAATTGTTCAAAATATCTTGGTATGCTGACGCCTTAAGAGTTCTCTTCACTGGAACTAAGAGGCCTTTGTCATCCATGTCTTTATGGACCTTGCTCTGTGCTCTGGTCCAAATCATTTGGTGGAGGGAGGATTATGGTGGGGAGGGGGGTTATGGTGTGGGGGGGAGGGGATTATGGTGTGGTGGAGGGGGGGATTATGGTGTGGTGGAGGGGGGGATTATGGTGTGGGGTTGTTTTTCAGGGGTTGGACTTGGCCCCTTAGTTCCAGTGAAGGGAACTCTCAGCACACCAAGACATTTTGGACAATTTCATGCTCCCAACTTTGTGGGAACAGTTTGGGGACGGCCCCTTCCTATTCCAACATGACTGTGCACCAGTGCACAAAGCAAGGTCCATAAAGACATGGATGAGCGAGTTTAGGGTGGAGGAACTTAACTAGTCTGCACCGAGTCCTAATTTCAACCCAATAGAACACCTTTGGGATGAATTAGTGGAGTGAAGACTGCGATCCAGGCCTTCTCGTCCAACATCAGTGCCTGACCTCACAAATGCGCTTCTGGAAGAATGGTCAAACATTCCCATAGACACACTCCTAAACCTCGTGGACGGCCTTCCCAGAAGAGTTGAAGCTGTTATAGCTGCAAAGGCTGGGCCAACTCCATATTGAACCCTACGGACTAAGACTGGGATGCCATTAAAGTTCATGTGCATGTAAAGGCAGGTGTCCCAATACTTTTGACAATATAGTGTATATTTTGTCCAACATTTATGTAGAAATTCGTTTTGTTTTTTTTTAATTTAGTTTTTTGGATACGTTTTATAGCAGAAAGTAAATATATATATATATATATATATATATATATATATATATATATATATAATTTTTATTTTTATTTTTTAAATGTTGGTGTTTTTTAGTTTATATCGCAAAAAATAAAACACAGAGGTGATCAAATACCACCAAAAGAAAGTTCTATTTGTGTGAAAAAAATTATTTCAATTTCATTTGGGTACAGCACCGCCCAATCACCAGTTGAAGTAGCAAAAAATGGCCTGGGTCATGAAGGGGTAAAGGGGAGCTGAAGTGGTTAAAGCACTCCCGTCACCCCCTCCCCCTTACATACCCCATATAAAACACGCAGCATAGGGCAAGCACATGTATGTAAACATTAATTGCACCACACATGAGAACAATAATTCTAGGACCGTACTTCATGCGTAACTCTAAATTGATAACCTTAAAAATGTCGCCTATGAAGAATTTTGGGTACCATCGTTTTCTTCGCCATTTCATGGTCATGCGCAATTTTATGCTTCAATGGTTTTTATAATTCAATCTAATTTTATTGTAAATTATTATACAAACATTTTTTCTTGTTAAAAAAAAAAATTATTATACAAACATAAAGAAGTTCAGACATGAACAAATTCATACATATACAGCGGAACCTCGGATTACAAGCGCAATCCGTTCCAGGAGAATGATTGTAATCCAAAACACTCGCATATCAAAGCGAGTTTCCCCATTGAAGTCAATGGAAACGAAAATAATTTGTTCCACATTGACTTCAATGGGATGCAATACCGCATGCGGCCAGAGGCGGGAGGCGCCGGAAAAGCCTTGGAAACGGCCGAAAAGGCCCGAGGACACCTCGGCTGACCTCGGCAAACCACAGAAAGACTCTGTTCACAAGCCTTTCCAAAGTTTGCCGAGGTCAGCCAAACTGTCCTCTGGCCTTTCCGTGCATTTCCGACCGCCGACAATCGGCGCTGTTCGGCTCCGTCGCCCCCCCAACTCCTGCTCGTATTGCTAGACAACACTCGCAAACCGGATTTTTAGAAATACAATGCTCGTTTTGCGAAACGCTCGTTAACCGCGTTACTCGCAAATCGAAGTTCCACGGTATATGGATTTTATCCACTTAAGCCCCGAGCCTCTTTCCAAGATTTGTTGTTTACAAGTTAAAATCTTTTTTTTTTTGCTAGAAAATGACTTAGAAAAAAAATATATAATGTTTGGGGGTTCTAACGCCCTAGAGAATAAAATGGCGGTCTTTGCAATACTTTCTGTCACACCGTATTTGCGCAGTGGTCTTACAAGCGCACTTTTTTTGGAAAAAAAAAATTACTTTTTCGAATTAAAAAATAAGACAACAGTAAAGTTAGCCCAATTCTTTTTTTTATATTGGGAAAGATAATGTTATGCCAAGTAAATTGATACCCAACATGTCGCGCTTCAAAATTGCACCCGCTCGTGGAAAGGCGACAAACTCTTATCCTTAAAAATCTCCATAGGCGACGTTTAAAAAAAATTCTACAGGTTGCATGTTTTGAGTTACAGAGGAGGTCTAGGGCTAGAATTATTGCTCTTGCTCAAACGATCACGGTGATACCTCACATGTGTGGTTTGAACACTGTTTCCATATGCGTTCGCTACTGTGTGCCAGCTCGGCGGGACGGGGAGCTTTAAAAAAAATATACATTTTTTTTCTTATTTATTTTACTTTATTTTGACACTGTTTTTAAAAAAAAATAATTTAGGCTACTTTTATTCCTATTAAAAGGAATGTAAACATCCCTTGTAATAGAAAAAAGCATGACAGGTCCTCTTAATGCAGCGCATTCTTTTGTGCTTTATAATACTAGAATAATTAAGTTGTTTTGCTGCTGATATTCACAAAGAGTTCTGACAAACTTATTTCTTTATTATTTCTCGTGATCTCCTGAATAATCTTTTTTTTTTTTTTTTTTTTTTAAAGCCAGATCTCCATAATAATGTTTAGAATTATTTTTTATAGTCATCTTTTTTTTTTTAATTATTTCATCAAGATCTCCTTTTTTTTGGATTATTGAAAAATTATCACAAACTGAACAGCAGTAAAACGATCTGAAAAGCACGAGTCTGAAAAGCGCGAATCGTCTCTCACCAAACTTCTACTAACACGAGATAAACACGAGATTAGCAGAAGGAGCCCAAAGGGTGGCACAGTGGCTATTGAACTTCCTTTTTATAGTGCCGTCGTACGTGTTGTACGTCACCGCGTTCTTGACGGTCGGAATTTGGTGTGACCGTGTGTATGCAAGACAGCGGTATTCCGTTGGAAAAACCTTCAGAGTTTATTCCGATGGGAAAAACGGTCGTGTGTACAGGGCATAAGATTTAAGTTAAGTTTTAGGATAAGTGTAAGGTGTAAAGGTCATGGTAAGGATTTAAGTGCAACAGTTCAAAATATATAAAAAGTTGTCGCTAACTCAAATACATATACATTTAGAGCCGATTCACACTGAGGCAGCACGACTTGCAGCGCGACTGCCTCAGGTGACCGGGATCCGACTTCAGCGGCGACTTGCAAAATGACTTCTGTATAGAAGTCAATGCAAGTCGCCTGAAGTCGCCCCAAAAGTAGTACAGGAACCTTTTTCTAAGTCGGAGCGACTTGAGTCTTTCCTATTAGAACGGTTCCATATTACAGAACGGGACCTGACTTGTCAGGCGGCTAAGTCGCCTGACGAGTCGCCCCGGTGTGAACCGGTTCTTAGTGCATGTTAAATGACCATCCAAACAAAGGACCATAAACAAAAAATAAAAATAAAAGTCCAATTTAGTTATCCGTGCTCCACCATCACTCGTGTATTAGGAAAAATACAGATTCACCGAATAACTATATATTAGGAGATATAGTAGGCTCAGATCCTTTAGAGGGTGTATCGCATCCCTTGATGTATCATTGTACTCATAGGACAACATAGCTCGGTATAAGCAGAATGATTCACATAGCTCAAAATGCTTTGATGTACACAGATGTCAAATAGTGATGAAAATGCACACTTACATTGTAGGGTGCTAATAAGCTAGCAGCCTAGCACCAACATGTACAGCGATATCACTGAGACACCGTTTAGCCATGTCTCAGGGTGCATTCCACCACAGCAGGGATCGGAACCAATCGTACCGGAAATTACATCGGCAAGAGCGTGCAGCCTCAACAGGGCCGTTTTTTCCACTGGGTATGCTGGGCAGTTGCCCGGGGGCCCCACTTGTCTGGGGGCCCCATCCAGGGCTGATCCTCAGCGCTGCAATCTGCTGCTTAAATTGACTGGCTGCACTGGTTGCTCACTTCACCAGCCGGCATCTAGCTAGCAACCAGTGACGTTAATCAGAGGCCGCGGCTGCCCCAGCATGCATAGCGCACCGCGGCTGCCCCAGTGGCTAGTGAACAGGCTCCGCCCACCTCTGCCATGTTCTTCAGACAACATGGAGAGGCAGCGGAAAGACTTGATAGCTGGCGCTGTCTTGCTGCTGTGAGTGACGCACTGTACTGCACCAGGCCGGCGGCCTCAAGTAAGTCTAACAATGTCTACTTAAGTAAGTTCAAGTTGTGCCTCAAACACAGCCACTGTCTGTGCCCCTCAAAAGCTGCCACTGTGCCCATCAAACTGCCACTGTGCCCATCAAAGCTGCCACTGTGCCCATCAAACACAGCCACTGTGCCCATCAAAAGCTGCCACTGTGCCCATTAAATGCAGCCACTATGCCCATCAAACGCTGCCACTGTGCCCAAACGCTGCCGCTGTGCCCATCAAACGCTGCCACTGTGCCCACAAAAAGCGTGTTATATTAACGTGTAAATGTTTAAACACTGATTTTGTTGGAAGTAACAATAAATATAGCCTTATTGATCATTTGCATTTTTATTCTCATGCGTGATCGTGTAGACAGGGCCCCAGTGCACTTTATTGCCCGGAGGCCTATAATGCTCTTAAGATGGCCCTGAGCCTCAATGCATTTCGTGATCAACACGTCATCAGGAAGCTTGCTCACCGCTATTTTCTTGTAGCCTTATATACCCTGTTAAGCTGGGCTAAGCAATCTAATTAGTAAACAATCATCATACGTCTTTTGGTGTAAAGTCCCAGAAAATAGTTTATTTTATAAAAAATTGGTAACCGCTGTACATTTTGGTTACTCAAATAGATATACAGATGGTAAAACAAGTGTGGATAAACAGTGACACTAAAATTAAGTTAAAATCATTCTTAATACATAATAGCAATCCTCCCAATTATACATCATAATTTAATAACAATAATCCCAATTTCATCACATATTTACCTAACAACATTCTTAATACAACTAAATAATGACCATAAATGCTATATTTAATGTAGGTAAGAATAATTAATTCCCAGTATATGGCAACGAATTAGCTAGATCATATTAATAGCACCACCTAGTGGTCAAAGAAGTATATTATATGTGTAGATGTTCCTTTTCACATACTACGGTAATTTAATACAGATTTATTTTACTGAAGGTTAAAAAAATCTTTCTACCTATAAGATAAACATATGAAAATATAGCTATGTATCAATCAAGTTCATATGCATGTTAAGGATAAATACCATTGTAAAAATTTAGAGGAACCTCTGCTAGGGATAAAGTAATCCCAGAATCCAATTTTTGACATTTGGAATCACTAAAGATTCACACACCCCTAGTCCCTTAATCGGCTATACACCGGCTATACACCGCACTATACCATGCTCCAAAATGAAACATGTCTAGAAAGGGTGACAACTAGGAATGACCTTTGAGTTCGAATCGAACTCATGTTCGACTCGAACATTGCCTGTTCGCCTGTTCACCGAACAGCAGTGGCGGAATTATAGGGGTCGCTGCGATCGCCATGGCGACCGGGCCCTCTGCTGCAGGGGGCCCTGGGGGCCCCCTGTACTCTTCGCTAGGAGTGGTGGCTGAGAGGAGCTCCCCGATCACCGATTCGCCTGTTTACCGAACAGCAGTGGCGGAATTATAGGGGTCGCTGCAATCGCCATGGCGACCGGGCCCTTTGCTGCAGCGGGCCCCCTGTTCTCTTCGCTAGGAGGGGCGGCTGTGAAAGCACAGTGTGTACTGTGCTCTTTGTGCAGTACGGCAGGAAGAGACAAGGTAAGAGGACTGCCGTTTTTTTTTTTTTTTTATATATATATATATATAAGACTATCTACTGTATGTGTGTGCATCATACGTGTGTGTGTGTGTGTGTGTGTGCATGATGTATGTGTGTGTCTGTGCATGCATGTGTGTGCAATGCATGATGCATGTATGTGTGTGTGCATTATGCATGTATGTGTGTGTCTGTGCATGTATGTGTGTGTGTGTGCATGATGCATGTATGTGTGTGTCTGTGCATGTATGTGTGTGTGTGAATGATGCATGTATGTGTGCATGATGCATGTGTGTGTGTTCATGATGCATGTGTGTGTGTGTGCGCGCGCATGTATGTCTGTGTGTGTGCATGATGTATGTGTGTGTCTGTGCATGCATGTGTGTGCAATGTATGATGCATGTATGTGTGTGTGTGCACGCATGTATGTCTGTGTGTGTGCATGATGCATGTATGTCTGTGTGTGTGTGTGTGTGTGCGTGCATATATGTATGTGTGTGCATGTATGTGAGAGTGCATGTATGTGAATGTGCATGTGTTTATCAGTGGCAGTGCGTCCAAAAGGGCGCACAGGTGCCACCCCCTCTCTCCAGCCACTCCCTCTATGACAAATGGATAGATTCATGCATAGCATGATTCTATCCATGGCCCCTGCTGCCACCCCCATATTTAGGTGTCTGGTCCCCTTTGGGGCGCTGGGAGCCTGAATTACAGTGGCAGGGGGTGTTTTTGAAGCACCTGATTAGAACCATAGGCTCCAATAGGCTTCATAATAGGTGAACTGCGAGCGTCATGCTTGACGCTCACAGTCCACCCAGGTGTGTTAGAAACACTGAACCGCATCTCCACCAATCAGGTGTGCGGGTCTGCTACCCGTCACCTGATTGGCTGAAACGATAGGTGTCCAATAGCTGCACCTATCAGGAGGCGAGGACAGGAGATGAGGATGGCAGAAGGACCCCACTCGTGGCCGTCAATCGCTGCCCCACCAAGACAGGGTAAGTGCTGGGCAGACAACAAGCAGGCGGGGGGGATTCACAGTGGCAGCATTTGATGGCACACTGCCAGCATTTAATGGGCACAGTGGCAGCATTTTATTGGTACAGTGGTGGCATTTGATGGCACAGCTTGATGGGCACAGTGGCAGCATTTGATGGGCACAGTGGTGGCATTTGATAGCACAGTGGCGGCATTTGATGGCACAGTGGCAGAGCTTGATGGGCACAGTGGCGGCATTTGATAGCACAGTGGCGGCATTTGATGGGCACAGTGGCAGCATTTTATTGGCACTGTGGTGGCATTTGATGGCACAGTGGCAGAGCTTGATGGGCACAGTGGCATTTGATGGGCACAGTGGTGGCATTTGATAGCACAGTGGTGGCATTTGATGGGCACAGTGGCAGCATTTTATTGGCACTGTGGTGGCATTTGATGGCACAGTGGCAGAGCTTGATGGGCACAGTGGCAGCATTTGATGGGCACAGTGGCAGCATTTGATAGCACAGTGGCGGCATTTGATGGCACAGTGGCAGAGCTTGATGGGCACAGTGGCGGCATTTGATAGCACAGTGGCGGCATTTGATGGGCACAGTGGCAGCATTTGATGGGCACAGTGGCTGCAATTTATGTTTTTTTCAGAATTTTTCAGTTTGCTTGTGCCCCCCTAAAAATTTTGAGCACCAGCTGCCACTGGTTTTTATGTGCGTGCATATGTGCATTTATATATATATATATATATATATATATATACGTTTTTATATATATGTGTGTGTGTGTATATATATATATATATATATATATATATATATATATATATATATATATATATCAGGGCTGGACAAATTTGCTTTGAATCTAGGAGCCAGTTAAAAAAGTTAGGAGCCAGTTTTTTTTTTTGCGTAGTATGGATTGTCAGCGCCAGGGGTAAAGCCAGTAATTTTCGCCCCCTAACCCGCAACGGAGCACCCAGTCAATAACGCCAATGTAACGCTGTTACATCAGGGTTCTGAGCTGGCCAGAAAGAGAGTAAGACTGGGTTTACACTGCAGCACGAGCGGGGGGTTTGTCTAGCCCTGTATATATAGTATATGTGTGCGTATTATGTGTGTGTTTATATATGTGTGTTTACATGTATGTATGCACATTTTATGTAAAATGCTGTTCCTCCAAAAAGCGATCCATGCTCAGATCGCTTTTCAGACGCATTTGACAGCCAGTAGAGAGGCAATATGTTGCCTACTGACCACCTGTTTGAACCCCTTAAATGCATCATTACTAGGCTGCAACTGCATGCAATGCACACAGTTGCAGAGGGGTTGCAGTGCAGCCCCTTTCACCTAGGGGTGTACTTCAAGGGTGCCCTGACTGGAAAAAGATTGTGAAACACAGACAGAGGAACCCATCTCTCCATTTTCCTCCTACAGCCACTGAATGCCTGTGGGTGGGAGAGGAGGAGAAGCGAGGGGAAATGGAGAAATCGGTTCCTTTATATGCAGCCACCCACTTGTGACCGGGCCCTGGTGTTCCAACATTGGGCTCGGAGAAAAGAGCTTTGTTCGGAGGTCGGGGGGGGCCCTCCATGGTTTCTTGCATCGGGGCCCTGAGCGTTCTAGTTACGCCACTGCCGAACAGCGAACAATTTGGCGTGTTCGCAGAAAATTCGAAAAGCCGCAAACACCCTGTAAAAGTCTATGGGAGAAATCTAAAGTGGTAATTTTAAAGGCTTATATGCAAGTTATTGTCATAAAAAGTGTTTGGGGACCCGGGTCCTGCCCCAGGGGACATGTATCAATGCAAAAAAAAGTTTTAAAAACGTTTTTTCGGGAGCAGTGATATACAAGGGTCTGGTATGGATTTTAAGGAGAACTCCACACAAATTAAAAAATGGCGTGGAGTTCCACCCAAAAATCCATACCAGACCCTTTATCCCAGCACACAACCTGGCAGGCCGCAGGAAAAGAGGGGGGGGGCGAGAGAGCGCCCCCCATCCTGAACCGTACCAGGCCACATGCCCTCAACATTGGGAGGATGCTTTGGGGGTCTTAGCACCAAAGCGGGCGGGGGGCTTATCAGAATCTTGAAGCCCCCTTTAACAAAGGGAAACCCACATCCCGCCCCCCCTGTTTGAAATGGTAAGGGGGTACAAAAGTACCCCTACCATTTCACAAAGAAAGTGTAAAAAAAATGTTATAAAACACACTGACACCGTTGGGAAAAGTCCTTTATTAAAGATAAAAAAAATAAAATAAAGATTCCAGCAGTGGTAATCCACTCTTGCTATCCAGCGATGGGTGATCTCTTCTCCGGGGTCCAGCGATGGGTGATCTCTTCCGATGACGTCCAGCGCATCCTGTTTCCATGGAGACACTGCAGGAATCCCGTATTAGCTGAGGAGGAAGGGCCACCCATCACCTGACCCCGCCCCCCTCTGACGCAAGGGGAAAACCCAGGTGGATTACCACCGCTGGAATCTTTTTTTTATTTTTTTTATTTTTTTTATTTTTAATAAAGGACTTTTTCCAATGGTGTCTGTGTGTTTTTTACACTTACTTTGTGAAATGGTAGGGGTACCCCCCTTACCATTTCAAACAGGGGGGGGGGCGGGATGTGGGTTTCCCTTTGATAAAGGGGGCTTCCAGATTCTGATAAGCACCCCGCCCGCAGACCCCCACAACCACCAGCCAGGGTTGTGGGGATGAGGCCCTTGTCCCCATCAACATGGGGACATGGTGCTTTGAGGGGTCACAGACCCCCAAAGCATCCTCCCAATGTTGAGGGCATGTGGCCTGGTACGGTTCAGGAGGGGGGGCGCTCTCTCGTCCCCCCCTCTTTTCCTGCGGCCTGCCAGGTTTTTTTTTTTTTTTTATCAATGACTTTTAATGACTGTTCTCTGTATTACGGGGAGCCGACAATTCATTATAGCCACGAGTGCTTTTAAAATACTTTTTTTCCTGAAGAAATTACACTTTGTGCAGGGATAGTTCTAAGCACAGGAAACATGCGCCCCTTTACAGGCATACTATACACACCCCCCAGGTACGAAATTTAAAAGAATATGGGAGATCTGTTTACGAAGATCACTCCCTCTCCAGTGATTAAATACCCTATCAATGCCCATAAACCTAAGGCCAGAGGGGTCCCTATTATGCATCTTTCTAAAATGATTAGATACATTATGTTTAATACAACCCTTCTTGATGTTGTTAACATGTTTGTTTATTTTTTTTAAATAAGGGTCTAGTGGTCCTACCTACATATTTTAACCCTCAAGGGCAGCTGAGAAGGTAAGTAACTGTCAGGGCTGGGATTAGCCCTTCTTTCCCTGAGCTGGCCGCTCAGCTGTCAGCTAATTGCCAGCTCCTATCTCTCAACAGTTACTCAGCTATTGATGATATCCTGCTCGTCAGTCATGCCTATTTAAGCCATCCAGTCCAGAGGTTCTCTGCCTTCACCTTGGTCAGCATCACAAAAACGATCTCCTGCAATCCTGTTCAAGACTTGCTTTGCTGACATCCCTTCTGGCTCCAGATCTTGCTTGCTGTTCCACTACATTGATCCCTGACTTCTGGCTTGTCTGACTATCCGTTCCAGTTACTGAACTTTGGCTGTTTTGACTATGTTTGTTCTTTTTACTTTTATTATTAAACAAGTGTGATTTAACTGTACTTCTGTATTGGCCCGATTTCGTTTTGTCCTGAAACGCCAGAGAAATGTTCTATTTTCTTCCTTTTATCACTGGTGGTCCTGCAAAGAGATACACCAGCCACATCTAAAAAAATCTTTCCTTACCTTTCAAAAAAGGTAGTAGGTCTTTTTGGAGGGTCCAATACATTTTTAGCTGTTCTATTCCGTATTCCTGGTGCTTTCCTATATACTGTATAAATAATGGCTTTTGTGGGAGTGCTTTTTTTTTAAAGTGGAGTCCTTTAAACAAATTGGCAAGTATTTATGTATATTCTCCTCCAGTCAGACATTTGTAGAGAGGTTTCAAGAGAAAGGTTATAAAAGAAAAAAAAATATTAAAAATAAGAGATGAGATTGGTCAGATGGAGAGGAAAAACAAACAAAGAGAGAAAAACAATGTGATATGGCCTTTATTACAGGCTCCCACACCCAATACAAAAGTGTATAAAATATTCTACGTATACTGGCCAATATTTTTAAATAATAGAGCTGCAGAAGGCAGCGAGGGAGGAATACGTCCCCTTCCGCTCCTTGTAATAGCAATCGAGCAGGTAGTTAGCCACCCCGATTGCTTCTACAAGAGAGCCGACCGTCGGCTTTAAAAAAAATGGTAATGGGGCACCACCCCCTGTACAACCACTTGAAGTCAAATTACATAATAGGTACGTCAGTTGGCGGCAAGTGGATAACTTTTGGTCTTTGAATGGATGTAGAGAAGAGAACACTGCAGATAAACAGGTACAACTTATGTAGGGGGATTTGTTTCATCTCTGTGTATCACCTGAGGCCAGTCACTTAATTGGGTATATACAAGGGTTTACAGCCACTTTACGGATAAAGGACTAAGATTTAGGTTAAGTTTTAGGATAAGTGTAAGGTTTAAAGGCCATGGTAAGTATTTAAGTGTAATACTTTCATGTACTTATAACCTTTCAAAAAGATTATAGTTCTCCTCCTGACATTGCCTTTTCCACGGCACTGTAAAGGGGGTGAAGCTCCACGTGAAGCTAAGGTAACCCATGTGCAGAGTTCAAGATGGCACCTGCTTCCTGTCTACTGGGCGGTGTCACGGGGGAGAAAGAGGACATGCAGGATTGCCAGGAGGGAAAAAAAAAAAACATTCCCCAAAAAGGGCAGCCTCGTGTCCCTCTGTCATCTATATGTTACGTGCTGCCTCCTCTATGTTTCCCATGTCAAAAGGCCTCTATGCAGTGTGACAAAACCACTCAGACTAGACTAGATGCTGCCTTCTGCCAACCAACACTTCCTGCCCTCCAAACCATTCAGAGCAGATCGAGAGCTAATACTAGCCCTTTTTACCCAGAACATCGTACACAGACAAGATGTGAGGTAAACTCCAAAAGAAACACTGTTTATTGAACATAAATAAAGGCTTTTTATACACTTGAACAGTAGATCGCTCACCACATAAACAATAAAACCAAATGTTTACCCAATACATCACACAATGGCTTATGTAACGAGGTAGAGCTGGCTAATCCCATACTAGAGGATCCTCCAAGAGTTAGGCAAATTAGCCAACATATACTAAAAACATTAAGTTGATTAAACAACTAGACAACTGCATGTCTCAGTACCCAAACAGACTATTCGGCAACAACCCCCTCCACTCTGGGTAGACAGTACAATACACATTATTACAAATATAAACACATCCCTCAATAGTTTGCTAGCTGATGATAGGTGAGTTAATTTGCACAATTAACAATGAGTAAAAGACCTTTAGGAGGCACATTAGACCTACTTACAATAAACACATAGCAGGTGACCCCAGACAGGTGGCTTGAGTTGATGACATCACCATCTGCTTTGAGTCTCACAGTGTGAAGCACTCACTATTGGTAATGAGGCAGCTAGGCCTTATACAGGGACCCCGAGTCTAGAGTCCCAGAGTCGGTGTGTCTTGGGGAGACATGGACTTGAATCCAAATTAACATTACTCCAAGGGTCCCCCAGGCATACACCTCACAAAGAGTAGCGTTCCCTTAAAAAGTCAGGGCCTATAGTCAGTATGCAAGAGGCTAGCCTGCTGTCCCCTCCAAAATCCTCTGTCCCGGGTGAGCATGCAGCACCTAATAATTATCTCACAGCAGCACCAAATTGGTCTACCCAAATCTCACAACATTTTAGTGCTAGTAATAGGCACTGGCCTTACAAAAGATGGCTGATGGAGCCCAGTGTAGAGGACAAGTTGTGCCTCCACTGGGGCCTTTGTGCCCAAAGAATAGCTGGGATCATGTGATTGCTCTGTACTCTAAGTACTAAGCGGACACCATCCTGCCCAGCATTACTGATCAGGTGTACACGGAGAGAGGTAGGCAACACCAGCACCCAATCTCCCATAAGTCACACCCATTTACATATTGTGCAGTGGTTCCAATTAATATAGAATGTATGGTCACTTGAGTTAGAAGGTGTAGATAATGTTACAATGTGTACAGAACAAATCCAAAATTATGCCTACTCCACAGGAACACACATATAGTTCTAAATATTGAGAGGAGGCCTTACTGTGCATTATTATGTTGCTCATCCAGATTTGTGTGCACTACAGCAGTTCAAAGAATACTGTAGAAGGCAAGATCAGTGAATGTAGTACAATAATGTTATTAAATCAAAATGGAGACTTCAATAAGTGTATACGATGCCAAGATCACCCTGAAGCACAGGAGGGGTCAGTAGTGTCACTAGCATGTTCTTCTCACATAACCACAGTATGACTCATGTTTATTTCTGATGTTTGCTGCTTTTCTCAGGCTTTGCACACTGCAATGCCAACAAAACTAAACACATTTTTTGGCTTATTATACAAGGTTGTGCAAAGCTCACTAGCTCCCAGTTACCATTCCATAACCCCTTTACTATTGTAACTGCAATGTGGATGGAAAAGTGGATAACTATGATTGCTGTGGGGTACTATTCTATGCATATAGTCATTGAACTTTACATCTTTACAGAAAACTATAGGAAACAAAATATGTGTAATCGATTGTGATTTTTGATTATTTAAAAGATTTACATCTTGAAAAATTATTAATCTCAAAACTTTAAAGACGTACAGTATGTTGATCACAACTACAGGAACAGTATTTTGCTTATGGACATGATTTCCCACATTCCCTTGCTTAAAGTGGTTATAAAGCTCCCATAAGTCACACCCATTTACACATGATTATAAACTTCTAGAGCGCTTAGTCTACAACCGTCTTAGCTCCTACCTCAGTGAAAATAACCTTCTTGACCCTTTACAGTCTGGCTTTCGCTCGCAGCACTCCACGGAAACTGCCTTACTAAAACTCACTAACGATTTACTAACTGCTAAATCCGACAGCCAGTACTCCATACTGCTACTACTTGACCTGTCTGCAGCCTTTGATACTGTTGACCACCCGCTCCTTCTCAATTAACTACATTCCCTTGGCCTCCAAGATTCTGCTCTATCCTGGTTCTCTGCCTATCTATCACAGCGCTCCTTCAGTGTTACCTACAACTCTGTCTCCTCCTCTCCGTTGCCCCTTTCTGTGGGGGTCCCCCAAGGCTCTGTTCTTGGACCCCTTCTCTTCTCCATCTACACCTCCTCCCTTGGTCACTTGATAACCACCCACGGCTTCCAATACCACTTATACGCCGATGACACCCAAATCTATCTGTCTACTCCTCACCTCACTCCTTCAGTCTCCTCTCGCATTACTAACTTACTAACTGACATCTCAGCATGGATGTCGCACCACTTCCTTAAATTAAATCTCTCTAAAACTGAGCTATTAATATTCCCCCCCCCCCCCCGCCCGTGCCCCCCTCCATGACTTTTCCATCAAAATCAACAATGCAACCATCAGTCCCTCCCCTCACGCCAGGGTACTCGGTGTAATCCTAGACTCGGACTTGTCATTTCAGCCTCAAGTCCAATCGCTGTCAAAAGTTTGTAGACTTCACCTCCGTAACATCTCTAAAATTCGCCCCTTTTTAACAAATGACACCACCAAGCTACTCATTCACTCCCTTGTTATCTCTCGCCTTGACTATTGCAACTCCCTTCTCATTGGCCTGCCTCTCCATAGGCTCTACCCTCTTCAGTCTATCATGAATGCTGCTGCCAGACTTATCCACCTTACCAACCGTTCAGTGTCTGCCAACCCTCTCCTCCAATCCCTACACTGGCTCCCAATCACCCAGCGAATTAAATTCAAAATACTAACCACAACTTACAAAGCCATCCACAGCTCTGCCCCGAGCTACATCACCAATCTTGTCTCCAAACATATCCCAAACCGTCCTCTCCGCTCTTCTCAAGATCTCCTCCTGTCAAGCTCTCTTGTTTCCTCCTCCCATGCTCGTCTCCAGGATTTCTCCAGAGCCTCTCCCATCCTCTGGAACTCGCTGCCTCAACCTGTCCGGCTATCCCCTACTCTAGCTACCTTCAGGCGATCCCTGAAAACTCATCTCTTCAGGGAAGCCTATCATGTCTCCAACTAATCTTTTACCACTTCCATCAGCTCATTCCCCAGAGTTACAACCTTTTGTATCACCTCCCCCACCCTATTAGATTGTAAGCTCTTCTGAGCAGGGCCCCCTTAATCCTCTTGTATTTTATTGTATTATAAACTGTATTGTCTCCCTTTTTATATTGTAAAGCGCTGCGTAAACTGTTGGCGCTATATAAATCCTGTAATAAATAAAATAAAAAAAAATAAAGCTTAATTTAAAAAAATAAAACATGCCTATACTTGCCCGATCTTATTCTTCCACCACCAGCACTCATGGCTTCTCCTTTTCTTTAGGTGCTCTCAAGGAAAGCCGCTTTCCCATGGGGCACCCATGAGTGCTCGCTCCCAAGTTCTGCTGCTGCATCCATTAACACAGACAACAGAACTCGGCCTGCCCCCCGCATCACCAGATTTGATTGACAGCAGCGGGAGCCAATCGCTCCCACTGCTATCAATCTGTCCAATCAGGAGACAGACAACGGCAGGAGCGACTGCGCTCGTGCACATCGGTGGATTGGGTGGGCTCAGGTAAGGAAAAGGGGGGTCTGGGAGGGAGCTGACGCAGAGAATGTTTATCACCTTAATGCATAGAATGCATTAAGGTGAAAAACCTTAAGGTTTTAGAACCACTATAAGTAACTGTCTCACTGCTACTCTCAGATGTACCCACAGAGCTAAAAGTCAGATTATGAGCATCCTAATGTATTAGGGTGCCCATACATTGCACACATTTTATAGAAAGCAATCAATGCAAACCCCCAAAAAAATTGCAAAAATAAAATACATGCAAGCTGAACACAATAAGGGCAAATCACCAATCCTTCAAAATACAATATAAATAGTGGAACAAGTGGAGCGCATCAAAATAAAAAAAGGTTGTGTAAAAAATAAATATAGTTATAAAAAAGTTCATATCCACCAAAGCAGATAAGATACTCTTACCAGAAGTGCTGAGCACATTCGCATGGACCCAATCAGGGATGATATGTGAGATTCCAAACCAGGCTGTATACAATCTGGGTGATGACCAGGCAGTAGGAGAAATCTTTTACAAATTGCAGCTGAGCGACCATTAGCAGGCACCGTTGATCCAGACAAAGAATTCCCCAAAAATAAGAAATGAAGGGGGGACACTCTAAGTGTAGACTGTATAATACGATTTATTAAAATTAAAAAAAAAAAAACAATCGCAAAATGATAAAGCAAAAAATGTTTGTATAGGCAGTAGGTTAGATATGCATTACCAGGACGGTCATAGTTTTCAAAGTCCAGCAAAGAAAAGCACAACAGAACCTTCTCTGGTATTGGGGCATGGGCTGAATGCAATAACAAACGAGTGCTGTATAATATAGAAATAGCAATACAGCAATGCAAAAATCGTGGCTAGTGCCGCTGTAGGTGATGGTGAGAAGCGTGTGACTCGTAGGCTTCTCCCCCGTACACTTAGAGTGTCCCCCCTTCATTTCTTATTTTTTGGGAATTCTTTGTCTGGATCAACGGTGCCTGCTAATGGTCGCTCAGCTGCAATTTGTAAAAGATTTCTCCTGCTGCCTGGTCATCACCCAGATTGTATCCAGCCTGGTTTGGAATCTCACATATCATCCCTGATTGGGTCCATGCGAATGTGCTCGGCACTTCTGGTAAGAGTATCTTATCTGCTTTCGTGGAGAATTTCACTTTAAAGATTCGTTTGAATTATGATCTACAGTCACCTGGGTGCTTATCTACAATAATTCATCCACTCACGTCTTTTCGTATCTTCAGGATATGAACTTTTTTGTCACTATATTTTTTTTTTTTTTACACAACTTTTTTTTATTTTGATGCACTGCACTTGTTCCACTATTTATATTGCACACATTTTAGATTGGTTCCTAAGGATCCGGCTGAAGTTCACTCAATGAGTTGCCTTTGTGGCTGCCTCCCTCCTGACTTCATCAAAGCATCACCATATTGATTCTCTGCTCCTAGTCGGTACTTCAAACTGAACTGAAACCCAGACAGGGCAGCCAACCATCGATGCCCAGTAGCATCCAGCTTAGCTGATGACAGTAAATATGTCAGAGGATTATTGTCCATCTTCACCATGAAGGAGGCTCCATACAGATAATCTTTCAACTTGTCTACTACAGCCCACTTTAGGGCCAGAAACTCCAGCTTGTGTACAGGATAGTTTTTCTCAGACGGGGTTAAACTTCGACTTACATACACTATGGGGTGTAGTTCACCACTCTGCTCCTGGTATAGGACCCCGCCCAACCCTTCTTTGCTGGCATCCCCATGAAGCTCATATGGCTTTTCTGGGTCTGCATAGGCCAGTACCAGTGCTTCTATAAGGGTTCTGTTGAGGTGATTTTTGTCAGAAACCATGAAATCAGACTGAGACAGAAGTACAGTTAAATCACACTTGTTTAATAATAAAAAATAAATAGAACAAACGTAGTCAAAGCATAGCCAGAGTTCAGGAACCGGAACAGATAGTCAGACAAGCCAAATGTCAGAGAGCCAGAGATGAGCGTAGTAAAACAGCAAGCAGGATCTGGAGCCAGAAGGGATCTCAGCCAATCAAGTCTCTAGTAATAGGAGCAGAACCCTAGGAAATACCTCAATTCTGTCATGGTTCTTGGGCAGGGCCAGGTAGTGACTGCTTTCAACTTCTTCGGGTCAGTAACAATGCCCTTAGCAGAAACGGTGAAGGGTCAATTTTACCTACCATCTACTTCAACTACTTGGAGTATCAGTTATGGATGACATGTACACTCTATGATTCATGTTTTTACCCATGTATTTTCAATACATTTTGACCTTTTTTTACTACATTATTTTGTGACTCTGCATAAGTGCCGTTAAAGTCCCAATCCAATGCTTTGATGAAGTCTTCTTAGTCAAAACGCATCCGTGTAGCCTGTACCCGTGTACCCATGTAACGAAATAAAGGACTTTTATTCAAGAGCATCCGAGTCGCCAGCCCTTTTCTGATTCAACTACTCCAAGGGGAACCCCCTTTTTCTCTATATTCTTATATTTGGATGTTGGCACTGTGAGCTGGTTATAGAAATCCTGGTATAACAGCATCACTTGTGCCTCCACCTGTACTGACACTATTGGGGAAGGGCCTATAAGCTTTTCTCGTAAATCAACTTGCACTTCAGAACGAGCTGAATTCTTTGCTCTTCTTGCTAACAGTTGAAATGTCCTAACAGTAGCTCTGGGCTGTGGGGATGCATTGACTTTGCTATTTATCCCAGCTCAAGTGGCTTGTGATCCAGCTTGAATAGGGACGTAGCTGAACACTTTGAGGTCTTCTTTCCATGACTCTGTTTAGACTTCGGATTTTTCAAACCTTTGGAGCTCCAGTTTTTGTCGGGGCCCTCAGTCAACCCTCTCTGCACAAATCCTGCACAAATCCCCCCTCCCCCCACACACACACACATAAACCTTTGCAGTTCTCCTCCATGCTCAAATCCCCCACACACTTTCACAGTCCTCTCTGCACAATCACCGCCCTAATTTCACAGTTATCCTCTCTCCGTGAACTCAGTCCCTCTGGAGGCCCCCCCCCCCCCCGTTTTTTATTCACAACTCCCTCACCTCTTCCACCACCAATCAGTGCTCCAGTCCATGTTGTATGTGCAGGCTTTTTAGCCGATCACGGAGCTATCAGAACTGTAGCTGGGTCAGAGTTTCAGGGCTCCTCCGCTCTGTGCTACAATGTGAGTAGAGGCCGGAACGAAAGCAGGCAGCTGTATGTCGCCATGCTTGGACCTGAAGAACTCGAAGGCAGCAGCCCTGGGTGCGCAGCGCTAGTGTGTGTGTTATGACAGGTCAGAGCAGAGGGTTGCCATAGGCGTTCTGGAAGAAAAAAAGCCATGGTTCTGGAGTTCTGGTGCAAACCAAACCGAGGGGTGTTCAGCCCATCTCTACTGAGAAATTATCCCTCATTCTGTCACTGAAACATCTCGTACTTGAACCCACATATTTGATGTTGCATAGAACGCAGGTGACTAAGTGTATAACAAATTTGCTGTGACAATTGACCAACTGTGTAATGCCAGTGGAAAAATCATTGGAACGTAAAATAATGGTATGGGGGTCTCCCAAATGATTGCAGCAAGAACACCTGTTTGTCCCACATCTGTATAGACCAGTGGTATTTAATAAAGTCCGTGGTGGAGGATTACAAATAAAAAACTGGGAAATATGTTTTCTATGGTGCCTGCCCTCTTGGCTACCAATCTAATGCCTCTACCCAATATCTGCAAAAATAGAGAAAAATGTGAATCCCGCCTATATTAATTAACTTGTAGTACTCACCGACTGAGTGAGGGGGGTGTAATCAATGATAACACTAAGTCAAGAAAAAAAATAAAGAGATATGTACACTAGAGCTGCGCGATTAATCGTAAAATAATTGCGATCTCGATTCACCCCCCCCCCCGCGCGATCTCCAGTCTGGATTACCGCGATTTTCAGGTGTCTCTGGGATGTAGCGTGGACCAGAGGAGAAGCCGTCAGAACCAGCGTGGATGCACTTCCGGATCCGGCACCGCATGGAATAGCTGAGTTTCCCTCAGCTCTCGCACCACGCTCGAAAATCTGCATTTAAATACCTGCCCGACCCTATTGGCCTCCGGTAACCACCTCGGGCACCCCCTCCGTGGCCCACCGAATGGCTAAACACTGTTGCTGTGGTCCCGATCGTGGCCGAAAATCAAGGCCCCGGCTTCGGCCTTCACGGGCGGTCCCGCTCCACTAGCGGCCTGCACAAAGCACACACACCTCTCACACCGCTTGTAGCCTCACCGGGTGCCCCCCATCCCCTCTCGGACTGATCTCTATCTGCCGACAGGCCAGCTCTCCAGCAAGGCCGCTACATCCCTCCCTCAACAGACGTTAATTGATGCCCCAGACTTGGCCTTTAGAAAATGGAGCCTGCTGCCTGGGCTGTTGTCAGCCCCAGTGACTAACTTGAAGGGTGTCCCAATGTTTTCTAATGCCATGGGTGAGAAGGGGCAGCATCATCAGTGCCCTGCGCAGTCTCGTAAGTGCCGTTTTTTGAGAATTGTGATCTTTATTCTAAGCAAAAGAATTGCGATTCTCATTTTGGCCAGAATCGTGCAGCTCTAATGTACACACCCTAAAGAGTTAACTACAATTTAATTTATTGCTTAAAAGAGCTAAATACAAAAAGTCACAGCAAGCCAAAAATCCCCTGTATATAGGCGAAAAAGAAAATATCAAAAATTCCCTAATGGTCTATACTTCCCTACATCAATAAGAATATATAGCCTATGTAAACATAATGCTCTTTCCCAAAACTGGGGAGAGCATGGGCAAACGCAGCAGTCCACAAACCCCTCCCTCCCCTAGTTAAAAAGCACCCCCTATAATACCTTAAAAAAAAAAAAAAAAACAAGCCACCTGTAAACAAATTACCAGCATATAATTCCTAAAAGGAGCAGTGTGTTTCCGTAAAACACAGATATAAATCACACTGTTCCGTGATGGAATGATGCTCGCGCCACACTCATCCGGATATACTCATATTGCTATTCATATCACTGGTCAGTCAGTCAGTGGGGCTGAGTATAAACACAAGTATATAGTCTAAAGTTAATAGTCTAAATAGTAGTGTAGCAGTTAGTAAGTTATGTTCTGACACAAATTCTGTAAGCAGAGACTTTTTTGAAGAAAGGAGTTCCTTGAAGTGTAGGTATCTTTGATCTTCAGCTAGCTATGATAGGGCCCAGAGATGTTACAAGGCAATGAGACTGAATGTAAAAAGTGTTATATTTTCCCAGCAAAGACCCTCCAATTGGTTAGGTGTAACGATGTCTGCATGCAGTGTCCTTGAGAACAGTGTCAAAGATAACATGGGCATCTCTATATGGAAAGCTGCCACATTCCCACTGTTATGCAGGCCATAGATGGTCAGCAGGATCCAGCCGAGATTCAACCCATGTGTGGGCAGGCTGAATGTACTAAGTTGATTGATCGATCAACTTGGGTACAACAGCCTGCCGGTTGCTATTATCACTAGCGACTGCTATAGCCGCTAGCAATAATCACTGTCTTCTCTCAGCAGGGACGGCTTCCCCTGCCCAACCCTGCTGGGAGCAGACAATTGCTCAGCAGGAGGGATTCCCCTGTCAGCACTGTCTGTGTTGATGGGGGAATCATGCAAATTTCTTTCCTGCAATCCGAGGTTGCAGGAAAGAAATTTGCACCATATATGGCCTGCCTTATTTAGGTACAGACCTGTGCTTATTCCTATTTCACTCTAAAATAGAAATTAGCATGGGTGGCGTAGATAGCCCTGAAACAGGTCCATCAAGTTAGTTAATATGGCGCACACCACTCCTGAATTTCCTGCGCAAAAATGGTGCAAGAATACTAAGTAAATTCTTGGTATTTTTATACATGCTAAACTTAAAGTACCGTATATGTCTAGACAAAACTTTTTCTGGATAGACAGTATTTTGATAGAGGGGGGAAGAATTAGAACCCTTGTCTGTTTTTTACAGCTATCTCAGACTTTGTTTACTGTCCAGGGACAATGGTTTTACCTGACAGGAAGTGAGGAAAAATCTGCAACAGAGACGTGTACAGCTATACAAAGTTTGGGAGGGGTTCTAGCCTCCTCCTCTACATATATCAGTCCAAAAGTTTGTTAGGTTTTGGTTTTGAATCCAAATGTGCAAGGATTTGGATGTGCAAGGTTTGGATACTGTAATTACATTTCTGTCTGTGTCATGTGTTGAAAGAGTTCCCCTCACTTTCCACCAGAGACTGGTGACATTGTCACTGAGCTCCTAGTGCTAATCTATACCATATATTGTAGATGCACATTTCACTAATTTCCTACTGTCCATGATACCTTTTTTTATTTGCACATCCAAATTTGAAAGACACGATTTTGAGGTATTCCCTCTTCTTTAAGGTCTCACCAGTTTAGAAGACTGTAAACAAGACAATGTCTGAGACATTAACATTGTGCTAAAATGTTATTGTTTTTGTTGCACGTTATTGTTGCAAGTGCACTAAGGCCCCTTCCACATGGAGCGGACTCCACCAGGAGTCCACCTGCTTAGTGGGGAATATGTCCACTGATCCCCGCTGAGCAGGCGGATGGCTGGTCCATCTGTGCTCCGCTTATGCAGAGCAGACACAGACACAGCCCGCTCTCCTCTATGAGCAGTCGGATGCAAAAGGGCCGCTTGTCCGTTTACACCTGACTGCCATCCAATCCACCAGACGCATGGGAAACAGATTCCCCATCCGTGTGTTTTTAGCAGGTTGGATTGTATTGGATGTCGACGGGTGTAAACAGACATATGTCAGCCACTTCATAGAGGATAATGGAAGGTCCGATTGGGTCCACCTGAAGAACTGACATGTGGACCCAAACAGTCCACCTGTGTGAAAGGGGCCATATACGGCTACAATCATCTCGAGTTTATTTCCTGGTGAAACTTTTGTCACCAAGACAGCAAATAAGGGGAAAACCCTCTAGTGAAATGCTGGATAGCAGTTAAAAATCCATGCAGGTATTGTAGGAACACAGAGAAATCCATCAATTGCAGCTAACACTTGAATTTGTTGTACTGCCAGTGAAAATAGTTTAGATAACAACAGCTCACATTTTGCTGCTAGGCCTGATAATGTGTAATATTTATATTTTCGTATTAAAATGCTTGGTAATGCACAAAAAGTAAAACAAAATCTAGGTATTGTTTTGCACTGCTATTACTAAACAGCCTAGTAAGCTAGTAATATACAGTAGGTGTATACTTGTTATGTCACTATCAAAAGTCCATCTAAGGCTGAATACCTTGTGCTGGCTAAACTAAGTCGTCTTGTATTACCTGTTCTGCGCAACCAGCAATACATCTACAGTGCTGACAAAACATATGTCAGAGATCTTGTGCAATCATGACCAGTTAATTCATCAGTAGCAGCATTTTCAGAAACCTCAACCCCAAGCATGACAGTTCCAGTACGACTCAAATACAACAGGAAACACACTTGTTATTGCTATTGTAACAAAAGAATATCCATAGTTAGTCAACGTGATGACAGAGATTGCAGGTTGCACACTTACATCACTGTGCCTAAAACTACCAAAGCATACCCCGGGTTCCGGTATTAACTAGAAAACCTGAGTCAGAAGATTAGAATTCAGTGATTATTTGTAATTCATTTGCTGATGTAAAATGAAAGCAACGACTTTTCAACACGAGGCGGCATCATACTGGAAAAAAGTAAATCAGATCTGAGTTTGGTAGTTTTGCAGCTGCTTAGGGACTCATTGCAACCAGCAGATGGGTGGAAGAAGTATGACTCCACTAGTCACTGTTCTGGGCAGGGGGCAGGACAGCTGCATGTTCTGAATAAAGTTATGTCAACCCAACCGAAGCATAGCTCCCAACTGTCCCTGATTTCGAGGGACCGTCCCTGATTTGGAGCAAAGTCCATCTTTCCCCCTCATTTGTCCCTCATTTCGGTCTGATCCATATAGTTGTATATAAAATGCACCTTTTATCTTTCAAAAAGTGTTTCCCAGTGCTAAACCTTTCAACCAATTTCTAAATTGCTGCATTTGTGAATTTTAAAAGCCAATATAAAGGAATAGTAATGGTAAAAAAAAAAAACCTTTGTGGATTTAATTAACCTTTTTTGGGGTTCATTCTCCTTTAAGGGGGTGTGGCAGGGGGCGTGCCCTATGCCTACATATGTTTGCTAGTAGTTGTCCTTCATTCCCATTTTAAAATGTCGTGAGGTATGTTATTGTCATTTTAAAGTAGAACTATAGGCAAAATATTTTTTTGTCATTTCATATAAAGAAAAGGAGGGTAATAACCCCTGTCATTTTTTTTTTGCTATTGGGGGGATTTATTTGTCCCAAAGCCAAAACAGGAATGGGAGGAAATCCCTGCAAATTAAGGGAATCCCTTGGGGTTCCCCAGGTCACCAGAACTGAAGCCCCCATTGAAAGATCTTCCCTCTATTACTTTTCTGGGGGCAAACGTCTAACGTTATATTTTAAAAATGATTTTCTATATTTTTACATATGCATCTTTTATTAAAATAATGTCTGTATGATATTATCTTATAGATCCTTGTTCAAGCACTTCTTGGTATACAGTGACCTGTCTTGTGCTTCTGTTTTGTCACCTTAACACACTGGTTTCCAAAGAATATTACAAATGTGTCTGAGGCCACCTTTAAGAAACCTGCCTTTGGAAATGTCAGGTAGCCTTTGCTGGAGTGCATGTATGTAGACAGGAAGTGCCTGTAAATAGACTGCAGGAGATCAGCAGCACTGAGATACAACATTATATATAAAATAGGTGCAGCGCTAAGAAATGTCAATAAATCCTTTCTGATCATCAATTGAAAATGTTAGTGATAATGGTCCATAGGGTACAGCCGAAAATCGTATGGGAGAGAATCACCACCACCGGCACCCAAACACACTGCCTCTTACTCTCCTCTTTGGACCCTTATTACAGGGGTCAAATAAGCGTGGAAGAGGGAAACCTCAAACCGCCATAGACCACCGGACACCAGCAAATATAGCAGACTGGAAGCAGGATGTATAACACTCTCCACACTCGATCCCCATTCTCATAACGTTGAATCCATGTATATGAATTGGCCCATGAAATAGAAGTAAATGCGCCTCATAGTGTAGTAAGCTTTATAAAACTGCTTTATTAATAAAAAAAGCTATATTGCACTCACATGTTCAAGGTGAAAAACAAGCACTGTAAAGTAGCTTAAAACTGCCAGCAAGATGGCCGCTGTGTCCCTGCATACGCTCTCGTCACGTCACAAGCTCCTCCCTACATGTTTTGCCATACATTTGACGTTGTCAGGGGCGTGGCTTGACGTTCATGAAGGTGTATTATATAGGCGGGGTGTTGCGGGTCTTAGTTTCAAGCTTGGACACACCCCTTGTCATGTGACTCCCTCTCCAATTCCCCATAAATTTGTCAACCCCCAGAAATAAAGTTCGCTTGGGGTTTCGGTTATGGCAAAGGTCATAATGCTTGGAGAGGCTGTGCTTGGGCAAGCCATTTTTAATATTCGCAATGTGTTCCTTCAGCTGGACTTAGAGCATAAGGACCGTCCGGCCTATATATTCAAGCCCACATGGGCACCTGATGAGATAAACTACATGCTTACTAGTACAGGTAATAAAAGGTTTAATGGGAAAAACCTCCTGAGTGGAATTTGATTTAAATATCTCCGTTTTCCTTCCTCCCTGTATGACCCTTACATCTAGGGTCTCCATCAGATTGCCCCCTTACATCTAGGGTCCCCCTCAGAGTGCCCCCATACACCTAGAGTCCCCATTAGTGTCCCCTTACATCTAGGGTCCCCATCAGAGTGCCCCCTTACATCTGGGGTCCCCATCAGAGTGCCTCCTTACATATGGGGTCCCTATCTGTCATGGTAACAATCTGCGCCAGTTCCGCATTCCAGTGTGCATGCGCACGGGGACGGCGCTCTGGCGCACATTTGGGCACAATAACAACTTGCCACTGTGCGCGTACGCATATCGTGACCCCTCCGCTGACCTATAAAAGGAAGCAAGGGTACCCAAACAAACTGCTGCTTCGTCTTCAGCTTCTTGTGAATCCTGTATCTGTTCCTGTGACCTGTTACCGTTGTGACCCGGATTGCCCTTTGACCTTGCTGATCTTCTCCTGGACCCGACCTCTGGCTTTGCTCTTGGACTACTGCTTTCTGTTACGTGTTTGACCCTAGGCCTGTACCTGGACTCCTCTGATATCTCCTGTGATTGACCCCCTGGCTTGCTTCTGGATTTCCCACTTGCTACAGTGTTCCTGGTTCCTGCCTAATTCCTGATCTGAACTGTGTTTGACCCTTGGCCTGCTTCTCGGACTTGCTTTTACCTAATGGACTTATTCCTGCTGTTTCTGGACCCACACGGGTTACCACCTACCTGCCCGGTTCCAGCTGCCTACTGATCTACTAGCAAGTACAGTCCCGCTGGTAACTTGTGCATCTTGGTGCCAACCATCCTCTGTGCCACTTTCAGGGGTTGGCGTGCGCCGAGTCGCATTAGTAACCACTCTCGGCATCTTGGCCTCGGTGAGTACTCTTTTCATGATACTATCAGAGTGTCTCCTTAAAGCTGGGGTCCCCATCAGAGTGCCCCCTTACATCTGGGGCCCCCATCAGAAGACCCCGTAAGAAGACCCCCGGAGCTGTCTAATAAAGTACTTTAAAAACCTGTGTTGTGTTTTTTTCTTGACACTTTTTCCCTCAGGTGAATGGGTAGGGGTACCATGTACCCCATACTCATTCACATAGGGTGGGGGACCAGTATCTGGGGGCCCCTTATTAAAGGGGGCTCCTGGATTCCGATAAGCCCCTCGCCCGGAGACCCCGACAACCAACGGCCAGGGTTGTCGGGAAGAGTCCCTTGTCCTCATCAACATGGAGACAAGGTGCCCCCCTTCCCCAAAGCACCCCCCATGTTGAGGGCACGCGGCCTGGTATGGCTCAGGAGGGGGGCGCTCGCTCGTCCCCACCCCCTTTCCTGACCTGCCGGGCTGCGTGCTCGGATAAGGGTCTGATATGGATCTTGGGGGGACCCCCACGCCGTTTTTTCGGCGTAGGGGTTCCCCTTTAAATCCATACCAGGCGACGGGGCTAGCGAGGTGTCAATCTCGACGATCGAGGCGGCGACATTGGCCTTCTTTCGCTAGTCCCATCTACCTGGAGTCACGTTCAAAATGAAGGGACTTTACTCCGTGTGGAGACAAGTCCGTTCATTTCAAAAGTCCAGCGGACCTCCGCCAAAAGTCTGGCAGATTGTCCGCTGTACCTAGCCTGCCGGAGAAGTCCGGTTGTGTGTGGGCAAGTCCGCTCGTTCGGAAAGTCCAGCAGACCTCCGCTGGAAAGTCCGGCAGATTGTCCGCCAGATTAAGTCTGCCGGGTAGTTCGGCCGGAAAGTCCGATCGTGTATACGCGGCATAATAGACATGCACCTCAGCTCAGTTAGCATTAAAATGCCCCCTGGTGCAATTAAGAATTTGACAAACTCATAAAGCAGTTGTTTGGAGAATCACCAAATGGTAGATATCGCCCCCTGCTCAGTGAGGATACATGCACATCTGTATAACATTCCATTGTGCTGTTCTAGTCTATCCCACTGTCGGAGAAGGTATCGACAGTGGAATAGACCTGGAATTATTCAAGATAAGTAGGTTGTTTGATTCTTGACTGGGAGTTGTCTGGATATTGCCATTCAGCCCATTCTGCCCAGGACATACATCTTGTTGTTTTTGTCCACTCTGGACATCTGAAAAAGCAGGTGTCTCCAAGCCCACTAACTAAGGGAACAACCTTGTATTCCTCCAAATGTTGGTCCATATCACCTTGCAGTCATTTTGTGGATACTGGGAGAATGAGTAAACCTTACAATGTAAAGACCCCAACATTTATTAAATTCTATAATTGAAGTGAGATGAGCCACCCAGTGGTGTTCCAGGGAGCCCCATTTTGCAGTCTCTAGATATCCTAGTGGGTTATTGTCTGTGTAAATGTCTCCCAGGCTTCCTAGCAGATATTTTGAAAACTTTTCAATTATATCACAAACCAGAGCCAATAGCCCAAGCTTAAAAGAGGTGTAGTTATCTTATTGTGTTCAGTTGGCTTTAAACTCCAACTGACATAGGCAATGACTCATTCAACCATGTCTTGCCCTCTACAGCTCTGAGACCCTAACTGCCATCAGTGTACACTTGGAAGGTTTTGCTATAGTCAGCATATGCTAGAAGTGGGGTAATAGTTAGCCATTCTATGAAAGGCTCAAAGTTTTCTTCTTGGGCTAGCAATATTTTACACTTCAAGTGGGTTGGATGTCCACAAAATAATTAGGTGAGCAGGGTGGTAATCTTGACAAAATTGAGAATGAATCATCAATAATAATCCACTGACCCCAAGGAAGAGAGGAGTTAGGTTACCATCTTTGGAGCTGGTAAATCCTGTATCGCCTGAGTTTTAAGTTTTAGCAAAGTCGGCGGATACCCACCCCAGCTTCCACTAAGTCCCCAAAGTGTTCTATTCGACTCTGAATTAGATGCATTTGTTGGGCTTCAGCTTGAGCCTGTACTGGGCTAACCTGATCAAGGTTGAAGCGGGCCTTTAAAAGTCTTTGAAAAAATAAGGATACCATCCAGATTAATCAGTATCAAAGTTCAGATCCTCCAGGTTCCATTCAATAAGAAATGTGTTGGGAGCATTGGTTAGTCCAAAAGGCATACTGCTGATTTCGTACAACCGCACAATCTTCCACTTTAATGGGTACTTTCCAGTATCCACTAGCTAGATCTGGCATAGAAAAGTAGCAGGCCTGCCCAAGGGCCATCCAGGATTCCTCCAAATGTGGTAAAGCATCACAGTGAGTGCAAGCATTTAACTTCCTGTAGTCCAAACAAGAATGTAAACCAATATCCTTTTTCTTATGTGGACTTTGGGCGCTTTTCCGAATGACCCCGCTCTGCAACAAAATGTGCAGTTGGTTCTTCACTCCTCGACAGAGGGCTTTGGGAAAAATTATATATATTTCTTTGATTGGATCGGGGTCCCTGGTATTAATAGCATGGTCCAAACAGTCATAGTCCTCTGGCCCTCCAGCAAACACAAGCATCGGTTTTACTAGCAACTGATGTAGCTTATCTTGCTGACTATGCAACAATTTATGCATCAGCAAGGACAGATATTCCAGCAGCTGTCGGTACTGGGGATTGTCCAATGCCATCACAATAGCCATCAAGCTGCCCAGGTGGCTTCTACCCCAGGACAGGAGGTTATATTACACTTTTTTGGAACTGTGTACACATCTGCAGTTACCAACTGCGCAGGCAGCTGAACAGGAGTACCCCTCAAGTTAATAAGTTAACCTAGCACTTTCCTTTGATGTACCACAGACAGGCTCATGGCTACCATTCATTCTCCTTGCACCTCCAGGTCACACTGATGATTGGCCATTATGGTAGTCAGACAGGCTTCTTACAAGCCCCCATAGGAAATGGACACAATACTTCCTATAATGAAGCTTAAGCCCATGGCATGGCACACCCCTACCACCAGTTCTTGGATAGCCACAGCAATTCAGGAAATGGACTACCGCTCTTGTTGGCACCACAAAAATTATTTGTGGCTTAACATAAAGGCTCTCCAAGCTTGTCATAACCTCCTCCAGTGTAGTTTGTTCACTTTCAGGTAAAATGAGCACAGCTCTCCTGGCCCCATTTTCCAGGTAGTTAATTGTCAGGTCATGGAGATGGGCCGTAAGTACCTGAAATAGGCATGCCTCACACTTCAGCTTCTTTACCCAAGGCAACATTTGTGCCATTATACTTTGGTATCGGTGTCACCACTGCAACCAGGAGTACCATTATGGTGCCTCTAGCCACACCCACTGAAGTGGATGGAGATTCCATATCATGTCAACTAAACCAAAATGTGGGCGGAGCTTGTGAAGAGACACCAAAAGAATGGGAGATTAAAATAAGAATGTAACCAATTGCTTCAATGGCACAGTATGTGATTAAGAACATACAGGCAGAAAGGTATTTTTCAATCAAAACAATATTATATAAGGCTTACAGGTAGTGTATTGCTCGAGGAGTGCTTTTCTTGAGGGATGGTACTGGAAATTCTATGCTACTCGGAGTCTCCAGGAAGACACGGTGAAATGTCCAACTAACAGTGAAAGAAAGGTCCCAGGTACCAATCTGAAAAGGATTAAGCTATGCTACCCTGTAAGGGAAACTTGTACTGTCCCTCCTTACTTGCTCTTACATACATTGCACATATAAACAAAAAGCAGGCATTAATATGAATCTGTTTATAATCTGCATGTCTAATCTATATATAACACAATTATTTCCCTTCAGTGGAATTCTGAGGCCAGGCTCTGTTACACCAAAATAAAGGTAATCAGCTCTGAGCAGTTCTGTTGAGCTATTCAAAAATGTAATTGATAAGGGTACAGGGAAAGGAGGTCACTGCCAGTCAGCAGCACAGGGACACTAGCTTTCTACTTGCTGTTTGAAAGTTGAACAACTCTTTAACTGGGATTGTGTTAACAAACGTTGTTTAACAGTGTAAACTTCTAGAATTAAATAGTAAACTTTAGAGACACCTGCTGGAGTAGACTAATACTGCATCATCCAGGGAAAATGTATCCTTATTTCTGGCTTCAATAGGTGTCATAAGGTTTATTTGATCCTGTGACCTGTGTTATCCTGTGCAATAATTCTATAACTGTGCTACCGGTTTAGTCAGTATTACTCCCTGAACCTATTAGCCTTCTCTTGCATCTCCACACCCCTACCTGGTTTATCAGTACCTGTAGTTATTTAACATCTTCTGCTCTCAGCAATTGCTGGTGCAGTGTATGGAGTGTCTTCTCCCCAGACCCTATTCCTGTATGCACTCCAATCCTTAGTGCTACTAACGTTACGTCTTCTATCTGCTCCCTGGATCTGGTTTGTCTGGCATTGGCCTTTTGGCTTTTCTACCCTTTTGCCTAAATACCACATGCCTTGACTTTTTTTCTGTGTTAAAACTGTGCCAGAATGCCTCTCTTCTTCATCAGTGAACAATATGCTCTTGTCCTGCAATGTGGTCCTTTGCTTTAGAGGCCTTTCAGGTCTCCCAACTTTTGCCAGTAAATTAAACCCCAGGCCTGTGGACTGGTAGTCCATGCAGCAAAACCTAAATTTCTTCGTTGGAGTCTCTAGTGAAGAACAGGCAATTAAGCTTCACGCTTGTAAAAAAAAATACATAAAAACGCTCCTTTAAATACATTCAAAAACAGATCGTCCTAATCTGCCACTTCCTATTCTGCAGTGATCTTCAGTCTTCTCCTCCTCGTGATGATTTCTGGGAAATTTGGGTGCGGTGTCTTCTGGGACCTGTGTGTGTCACAGAAGACAGCCGCCCATTCAGAAATGGCTGGGGGACTCGTGAATGCGCAGTAGGAAACTGAGGATGGCGGCGCTGACACAATATACGAGGGACTGATCGGCCGACATCACGGGCGCCCTGGACAGGTAAGTGTCCTTATTAAAAGTCAGCAGCTACAGTGTACACTGTAGCTGCTGACTTTTTAAAAAAAAATGTTGACGGCTGGAACACCGCTTTAAAGCGGGATTCCACCCTAAAGTGGAACTCCCGCTTTTCGGAACCCTCCCCCCCTCCGGTGTCACATTTGGCACCTTTCAGGGGGGAGGGGGTGCAGATACCTGTCTAAGACAGGTATCTGCACCCACTTCCGGGCATAAACTCCCACGGGAGTTTACGTCACCTCCTGTCCCGGCGCGCTGTCTGCCGGGACACACACGTGACCCGGCAGACGGCGCTGAAGATTCTCATTGCGCCGCGCGACTCGCGCATGCGCAGTAGGGAATCGGGAAGTGAAGCCACTTCCTGATTCCCTCACCGAGAATGGCGCCGGCTACAGCAGGGAGCCGAGCGATCGATCGGCCTCTGCTGCCGACACCGCTGGACCCTGGAACAGGTAAGTGTCCATTTTTTAAAAGTCAGCAGCTGCAGTATTTGTAGCTGCTGGCTTTTAAAAAAAATTTTTTCAGTACAGTCCCGCTTTAAGCACTGCTTTTTGGCCACTACCGGGGCGCATTTAACCTCAAATAAGGGGTTAAAAATGTTGTGTTTCTGCGCTTCCAGAGTGCTTTTCAGGCGCTTCGGAAACACTGCCCATTCACTGCAATGGGCAGGGCGTTTTGAGAGCGGTGTATACAGCACTCCCAAATCGCCCCAAAGATGCTGCTTGCAGGACTTTTTCTAATGTCCCAGTTTTCAGGCGCTTTACAGTCGCTATTTCTAGCGCTAAATCACCTAAAAACTGCCTCAGTATGAAAGTACAAATACATGAAAAGGGGGGGGGGGGGGACTTTAAAATGAAACGTATGTAAATACGTGTCTATCCCTGATTCAGTAGAAACAAAAAAATAAATGAATGGGTCTTTATATGAGGTATATGCAGCAACAGAAAAGCAGTCAGTGTAAAAACACAATGATTATTGCTTAGTAATAATCACATAACATGTTAGAAAAATATATTCATTGTTTTGTGTCCATATTGACAACATGTAACAAACATTGTATGTAGAACTGGCAAAAACAACAAATTGATACATTGTATAATAAATATATGACCGCTTCAGCAAGATAATACATTGTAGGATAAATATATAACAGTCACCCTAGATGACACGGACCACTTCAGGAACAGAGTACAAAGATAAAATCGGTATATATAAAACTGGTTGAACCATCTCATGAAGATGAGATGCATCAAATAATGCCTACGCGTTTCGTGGATTTATTCCACTCTTCTGGGGCAAATGCATTAAATATCTGTGAAAAAACACAAATATAAAAAAAGAGAAAATATATTGTATAAAACAATCTAGCAAGGGTGCCTGACAAAAAAAAGAATAGTAACCAAAGGGAGGAGATTGCTTCTCCCCCTTGGGTACTTACATATGAGCTGAAATATGAAGTGGTGAGATTCCAACAAAAGTGCTGCTCAAAGCGTCTATCATGGGAGCCAAGGATTGGAACAGGAGCATAAATGGAACCTTCATAGGAAAGGAATGTCCAGAGGTGATGTGTGTAGGCTCCAATACTATAATTTAACCACTTGCTTACTGGGCACTTAAACCCCCCTCCTGTCCAGACCCATTTTCAGCTTTCAGCGCTGTCGCACTTTGAATGACAATTGTGCGGTCATGCTACACTGTACCTGTCATGGATCTTCCCATAGTCGACCCAGCGATGGGCACCCTGTGGAGCGCCGCTGTGCGCATGCCCGAGCTTGCGCCCGCGTGCGCGAAGCGCACCCGCACGGCGTTTGGCGCCAACCGGCCTACTTAGCATCCTCATGCACTGTGCTCAGTGCTGTCCGATCTTCAGCTCCCAGTACCCCCGCACCCGTTGCCTTACCTGAGTCTCCTGATTGCCCTCCTGACTACCCGGCTTGCCCTTGGATTATCCTGTCTTCTGCCTGTACCCGACCTCGGCTTGTCTTGACCCTGCACCTGCCTGCTCCTTTGTACCACGTTGCCCGCCTGCTGCCTACCTTGCTTGTGACCCGGACTTTGTACCTGCCTGCCCCTTTGTACCACGTTGCCCGCCTGCTGCCAACCCTGCTAGTGACCCGGACTGTGAACTTGCCTGCTCCCCAGTATAGTGCCAGTGTGTGGACTTGTTGTTCAGTTCCTGCCCTGCATCCGCTGCCAGTCACCAGCTGCCTAGTAGACGCCACCCCACCAGCACCGGAGCCGTTGGACCTCTTCACCTGCACTCACCCGCCAGGCTCTCATACCAGCTTGTGCTCCCGTGCCTCCTGTCTATACTACCAGGGGCCGCGAACCAGGCGCGTAAGGGAGACCTTCCCCTGCTATATCGGGCTCACCTGTCAGGTACGTGAGCGTGACAGTACCCAAATGTAAAAAAATTTAAAAAGACCAAATGTACATCAATGTACACTGATGAGGTGGCACTGATGGGCACCTATAGGTGGGAGTGATAGGCACTGATGAGTGGCAATAATGGGCACTGATCGGTTACATTGATAAACAGCACTGCTAGATGGCACTGATTGGCAACACTGGTGGGCATTGATAGGTGGCACTTGTGGGCATTGATAGGTGGCACTCATGGGCATTGATAGGTGGCACTGGTGGGCATTTTGGGCACTGGCAGGTGGCAATGGCATGTGGCACTGGCAGAGGGTACTAGTGTGCCTCTTCCTCTTCGGGACCGATGTCCCTTGCAGATGAGCCAGTGATCGGCTTTTTTTTCTCCTCACGCTGTCACCGACCCCTTACTCAGATTGGTGATCACCCGAGTCTCATTGACTCAGTGATCACAGCGCGCTCCGTGCACACCCTGCAGGGCACGAGCAGGGAGCGTGCACAGGGGAGGCCGTCATATGGCCTCCCGGAAATTCAGGTTCGTGCTGTGGCCGTCATTTGGCTATAGCATGGACGTCAAGTGGTTAAAGAAATTATTCAAGCAGAGTTCCATTCAGTTTTGAATGTTCACAATGTTCACATCATCCGACCACAATAAAAGCATTGAGCAATTTTTTTTTATTTTTTATTTGCTTACCCCGTCTCCAAGGCTTTCTTTATCTCTTCCTGCCTCCCCCCTCTGCGGCGATGTAGGCAATTTCCTGTGGCGCACTGGCTTCTGGGAGATGAATGGCATGCATTCTATGCATGAAGGTAAAAAAAAAAAAAACTTCTGTGTGTTGCTCCCCCCACAGCCCCCCCTAATACTTACCTGAGCCCCATCTCGATCCATCGATGTGCACGAGAGCTGAGCTATTCCCAGGTCTCTCAATCCTCATTGGCTGAGACAGCAGCAGAAGCAACTGACTCCTGCTACTGTCAATCACAGCCAGTGAGCCAATAAGGAGAGAGCAGGACACAGGGCAGAGCTGCGGCTCTGTGTGTCTTATGGACGCATAGAGTGGGGCTTGGGAGTGAGCATGCACCAGTGCCCCCAGAGCAAGCGGCTTGCGTTGGGGGGGGCACTGGCTGAAAAGGAGGAGCCAGGAGCGCCGGTGTGGTACCCGAAAAGAGGAGGATCGAGGCTGCTCTGTGCAAAACCACTGCACAGAGCAGGTAAGTATAACATGTTTGTTACTATTTTTTTTTTTTTAAATGAACCAACAATGTCCATGAGATCTGCTGCACCTGTCAATGTTAGATTAACAACACCCCGCAGCACATCGCAGAACGCTGTGCGATTACCAGAATCGCATTGCATGGGTGTGAACACCCATGCAATGAGATTCAGGTGCGGACATACCTCCCAATTTTCTGAGATAGGAATGAGGGACACCAATCAGCAAAAGTATGCAGGCATAGGACACACCCCTTGCCACGCCCCCTTAAAGGAGAATAGTACAAAAAATACAAGATTGGTTAAACCCACAAGTGCTTTTGTTTACCCTTACTATTCCTTTATATTGGCTTTTGGAATTTACAAATGGCACAATTTAGAAATCAGGTGAAAGGTTTAGCGCTGGAAAACACTTTTTGATAGATAAAAAGTGCATTTTATATACATCTATACAGATCAGACCAAAATGAGGACAAATGAGGAGGAATGAGGGACAAATCAGGGACAGTCCCTAAATATCAGGGACAGTTGGGAGCTATGGGTGCCGATGCAATGCGATTTGAGCCATACAAAAATGTATGGCTCAAATCTCACCGCACAGACATCGCATGTGATGTGCACAGGACTGTAGTGTGATCACATGCGATTTCTGTAAATCACAAGTGTGAACTCAGGCTGACTGTCACTTTAAAGATAGGTAAGTACTTACATCCTTTTTTTTTTTTTTTTTATACAAGTTAGGCGGCATAGGTAGCAGGAGGGAACATTTCTAAGAATAGTTAGGACTGGTTCAGACCAGATGCATGGGGGTGCGCTTGCATTTCCAACACACAGCATTAAAAAAAAAACAATGGTTCCCTATCAATGCTGTATTACATTGCACTTGTGCCACACTGAAAAAAGTTTTTTTCGGCACAAGCAAGGCAAATCTTACGTGTTAGGCTGTAATTCTACTTTAAAGGAAGGAAGGCAGGTTGAGCAACTATCTTTTTTTTTCCTTCAGTTTATTGTAAATCAGCTGAATGAAACAAAGGTGTTTTTTTTTTTGCATGTTTTAGATTCCTGCTATCAGCTCTCATCCTTCCTCCTCCTTGTCTTGAGTTGCTGTACAGCAGCAGGAGGGTGAGTTGCAACGCAGCTCTTGCCCACTAGGGGGCGCGTAGACTCCAGCCGTCCAGACTGGACAGGCTGCTGCTGCTGCTGCCTGTCACAAAGTTTTCACTCCCTTGCTGAGTTTTCATGCCATGACAGCAATCTACATAAAGCCTGGTTACAAGGGAGCTGCAATCCAGTAGTTGAATAATAAGGTGTGTGTACTTAGATATGCATGCGTGACTTTGGATGGCCATGCACACCAAGCTGGGTGACATTTCAGATACCTGTACAGCAGCCATTGCCCTGGAACACATTGACTCATGTATCATGTCCTCCATGATGCAGAGAACAGGAATCACCCTTGAGCGTCGGCAGGAGGGAGGAAGGTGTGGCCTGGTGTAGAAATGAAGTCTTACTACATGATGTGTGTACCCTGTTCTCTCTGCCCTCCCCCAAACCTGCAACGTGTACACCTAGCAGCAAAGGATGCTAAGCTGGGGGAGGATGGGAGGAGGAGAGGAGGAGAGGAGAGCTTGTGCAGTCAGCAGACATTCATCAGTCCTTCCTAAGACAGGCCAAACAGGTGTTCATCTCATGTGACAGTTTACCCAGGGGGAGGGGGGAGGGGATCTGCCTGCCCGCTGCACAATGTGGAGGGCTGCAGACTGGTACCCTGCCTGGGAACAGGGATGTGCAGGGGCTAAAAACAATCCAAAAGCTGAAACTCCTTTAAAAGGCATGTATTTACAAGCTGGGAGATGACTGCCATACTTTGCCTTAGGATGCTCAGAAAAGCTTGGGAGAGGATGTGTGATGTGCGGGCACGCCAGCGCTATAACACGACTCCTTTGTAGTAACTGACCGTGATCCTTTTTTTTGTTTTTTTAAGGCTTATTCACACATGCGTCGGCCCTATGAAAAGTGATCAGTGGGGGATCGCTTTTAAAAGGACAATTAAGCCTCAAAAAAAAAAAAAAAATCACACCAACCACACAGTTACAGGGTGTAGTCGTGACTTGGCCCCATTTGCGAAAATGGGTACCGTTCAGCATTAAAAGCGTGACATTTCATTTTTGTGGCAGCATGTGTACAGTAAGCCCCCATACACACGCGCGGATTATCCGAGGACCAGGTCCGTCGTATCATGTCCGTCGTACTTTGTCCGGTGTTGGTTTTGCGTACACACGGTCGGACAAAGTTGTCGGAAAATCCGATCATTCTGAACGTGGTGACGTTTGTTGCCTACGACGGGACTACGTAGAGGCTAGTAGCCAATAGCTTTGGTCTTGTAATGTGATCTGAGCATGCGTAGCACTTTGTCCGTCGGAATTCGCTACACACGATCGGATTTGGTGTGATCGGACTTTGTTGTCAAAAAATCTATCCAGCAGGAGATAGGACTTTGTCCGTCGGACAATCCGACGTACACTGTCCGATGGTGCCTACACACGGTCGGATTTTTGGACAACATTGTCCGATAGGACAGAATCCATGGGAAAATCCGTGTTCGCACAGCCCACGTGCAGAGCCCGCCAGGAAGTCGGCGCAGCGCTGCGCTAATCACAAGCAGTGAAACATTGTCCCGATGCGTGACTGCTGAGATCGGGAAATGTCTCACTGTGATTAGCGCAGCGCAGTGCCGACTTCCTGGCGGGCTCTGCACGTGGGCTGTGCGAACATGCCGGAGCTCATCCTTAGTGTACAGCCATGAACAGCTGAATGCGTTTGTTCATGGGGGGGCGGTAAAACCATGGCTCAACCACCTAATTTACTGCCTCTTGGCCATTTGTGCGAATGAGCCCTAAGGCCGCTGTACACTGCTGCTGATAAATGGTGATTTGGGAGCAGTTGGGCGTTTTTTTTTTCAGCAGCCACTGAACTCTCCTCGTAGTTATCTTATCTGTCCATGTACACTGAGTCGTTTATAGTCGTTTAGAGGCAGTTAAGTTTAGTGGAATTTTTTTAAAGCAAAAAATTGCGTCCAGGACGGAAGTTTATTGGCATTTGAAATGCCAAATGCTTGTAACAAGCGGCTAAACGCGGTAACTTGCGGGTTAGCCTAGTTTTGTTTATACGTGTTTTCAATGGAGTTACCTTTCTGACCATTTACACTGTAAAAAAACGCTTCTAAACGCAAACGCAGCATGTAAACGCATCACACAGGACATTTTTAACTATCGCTTACAAGTTCCTCCGTACAGGAGAGGTTTTTAAACATCCCGTGTACATGAAGCCTTATAGTTAAAGTGATTGCAAGGGTTCGTTTTTTTTTTTTTAAATAACAAACATTATTATTATTATTATTATTATTTAAGGTACTTATATAGCGCCGTTAACTTACACAGCGCTTTACATATACATTGTTCATATCTTACTTACCTCCACTGTGCAGCGCGTTTTGCACAGAGTGGCCCAATCATCCTCTTCTGGGGTCCCCCGGCAGCTCTCACGGCTCCTCCCCACATCAGATAACCCCCTAGGAGAAGCGCTCTCCCGAGGGGGTTACCTTGCGGGCACGCTCCCGAGTCCATAGCCGCTGAATGTATGACTTGGCCCCGATGCCCGCGTCATTGGATTTGATTGACAGCAGCGGGAGCCAATGGTTGCGCTGCTATCAATCTATCCAATCAAGAGCTGAGAACCCCCTGCAGAGAGACAGCAGTGAGACAGAGAGACAGCGTGTCCCTGCCGGGTCAAGTTCCAGGGCTCAGGTAAGTAAAACGGGGGGGGCTGGGGGGCCGGTGACTACCAGGTGTTTTTTCACCTTAATGCATAGGATGCATCTCTCCACTGATCCACACTGAGCAGGCGGGTGACAGATCCATGCTATGTAGAGCAGACACGGACACAGCCTACTATTCTCTATGGGGTAGTCAGATGGAAACGGACTGCCTGCCCATTTCCACCCAACTGTCATCCGATCTGATCCACCAGACGTTCCGTCTGTTTTTTAGCAGATCGGATTGGATGCTGGTGGGTGTCAGCAGACACATCTGCCGCTCCATAGAGAGCTATGGATGGTCCGATCAGGTCCGCCTGTCAGTTTTTCAGATTTGTTCATCAGTGTGAAAGGGGCCAAAGGGCTTGTTTGTACGAGCACTCAGCCCCGTACAGCCACCGCCTGCCTGTTTCATCCAATTGTCATTTGATCTGCTGGATGGATGGGGAACGGATCCCTATCTGTCTGTTTTTTAGCGGATCAGATTGGATGCTGGCGGGTGTCTGCCGACATCCGCAGCTCCATAGAGAGCTATAGATGGTCCGATTAGGTCAGCCTGTCAGTTTTTCAGATTGGTTGGTCAGTGTGAAATGGGCCTAAGGACACTTTCGCACTGGCGCCCAGCCCCATACAGTCTGAAGAGCTCTTTTGCCCCATACACACGATTGGAAATTCCCCCAGCAAAAGTCTAATGTGAGCTTTTGGTCGGAAATTCCAACCGTGTGTATGATCGCCAGCAAAAGATTTTCTCTATCTCTCGCCATCACCCCTCAGCCAGCTTAAAAAGCAATATTACACTATGGTCAGTCTTCTCTCTTTAAGGCCACTTTCACACTGAAGCGCTTCTAAACTGCCAGTAAAAACACTGAGCGCTTTTGAAGAGCTTTTCAGGCGCTTTTGAAGAGCTTTCCATTCATTTCAATGGGGAGGGGAGTTTTTAACAGCCCTGCCAGCACACTGCCCCAGTGTGAAAGTGTTCATTGATTTTAATGGAAATAAGTTTTCGTGAGCTTTTTAGGCGCTGTTTTTAGTATGAAAGCGCCTGAAAAGCGCCTCAATGTGAAAGTGGTCTATTAGGATATCTACCTGAGCTAAGACGGACATCATAGCTGGAGAGAATGAGCGATCTGCAAGGTCCAGTCTGCCGTTTCTGGTGTTAACATCTACAAGCTAAAGGCTGCGGCTGGGTTATAGCCACCAGCCCTTTATGCTTGTCATCTGGTAAGCAGGTCCATATTACGGTGGTGGGCACTCTCCTGTCTGTTTTTATACACTGCGGTGACATCAACAAGCTGAAGTGATTATTTATGGACTTTCTGCATATCCGTCTTCTTTGATTTGATCAATGACTTATGCTCCTTTTTAGCGCAGCTTCTCTATTTCCATTTACGTTTGTGTGTATCCCACTTCATGCTGCTGCTGGTTTTGGTTTATATATGCTCTCTATGTATGTCAGTGAGCATAATTTTTAGCGCGGTTTTTCTTTTGTTTTTCTATTTTGTTAAAAGATTGAGAGCAGGTTCTCTATTCTCCAATCGGAAAAAGTTCCGATTGGAAATTCCGATCGTCTATAGCAATTCCTACGTGCAAAATTCCTACGCATGCTCGGAAACAATTCAACGCATGCTCGGAAGAATTGAACTTAATTTTCTCGGCTCGTCGTAGTGTTGTACGTCACCACGTTCTTGACGGTGGAAAGTTCAGAGAACTTTTGTGTGACCTTGTGTAGGCAAGCCAAGCTTGAGCGGAATTCCGTCGGAAAAACATCCACTTTTTTTCTGATGGAAAATCCGCTCGTGTGTACGGGGCATAAGTTTACTTTTCTGTTCTAGCTCTGAGCTGCTTTGAGACAGCCCATATAAGTGAATGGGCACATAGCGGCTGTACAGACTCATCTACACAGCTGAGTTTGAGTTGTATGCAGGGACCGATGTGAATTGGTCCCTGCATACCTGTCAAACTTGGATGTGCAGGTGAGTCAAGCTGACGCAGGTCCATTCACTAATACAAGCTGTCTGCATGCAGCTTAGCGCTGGAACAGAAAAGTAAACAAAGAGCTCTTCGCGCTGTACGGGGCTGAGTGTCTGTGCGAATGAGCCCTAAGATTTAATCTACACAGACCTTTTTATCCTGTGGCCATTGACAGATTTAAGGGCTGATTCTCACTATGTGCAGTCACCTGCATTTTCTATGCTATACACAACGCTGGTATGATGTGCATGTGGAAAAATGCAGCATGTCTGCATTTTTTTGCAGTTTACTGGATGCCAACACTTTGCGCAGTAATGAATCAAGTGTCACTTCAAAGAAAGGTAAATAGAAAAGAAAAAGCAGAGTGATGCACTGAAGCATGCATCTTACCACACCCTGCGTGAGTTTAGACCAACAGCTGTCCTCACGGTAAAATGCTGCAAGCAGGCCTCATTCACATGGGCACAAAGTTCCCTCCTGCAGCATGTATACTGTGTATTCTTGTGGCTGGGTGTTCCAAACAGCAGCAGCTGCTCAGCCTGTACAACCTAATGACAGGAGCCGTGGCTTTCCACCACTATAAGCAGATATCCACCCATCCAATAGGTACCTGCGATTAAAGACAGATGTCTGCCCCTGGATGGTGACCGCAAGTAACCACTGGATGTGTGGATAAATGGTTACAGAGATGAAGAGCCATGGCTCCTGTCAGCCTGTCATTCAGTTGTATAGGCTGAGAAGGAGACTCTGATTGCAACACTTGGGATCCTAGGCTGCAGGTATACTCATGGGGGGGCACATGCCTTGGGTGCCAACTTAAGGGGGGGTGCCAAATTGAGAGGGTCCAATGTCTGCAGTGCTGACACTAGCTGGGATTTCGGAGGTTTAATCAAGCTGGACTGACCTGGCACAGCTGCATTTACAGGGAGCTCACACACCACCAGCTGCTCTGTGAGCCCCCGCTGCTGCTGATTTTAGGGGAGCCGGGATCTGGACCCCAGGGATTCAGCCTGCTACCTTGCTGTCTTGAAGTCAGACCTGGACAGGAGGGTCGGTAGGGGCGGCATGCTATGACCGAACGGCTGTCTTTTCCTCCTGCAGCCTCTGAAAAAGGAAAAGACAGCCGATGGCAATCTGTTCTAGTAAATGCCGCTCTCCTCACCCCTCCGCTCCTCCTCCCTTTCTGCTACCTGGGTGCCCCCCCATGTCCGGATGGAGAGCGGGGTCAGGGGCCTTTTCTGAATGAACAGTGAGTGATCAGTACTGATAACTCGCTCTGTTCATTAATAACTGAAGCATAATAAACTGTTTACTATGGTTCGGTTTGTGAATGAACAGGAAGCCACTCAGCACAGAGCTCCTGCCATGCTCCTGCCCATTGAAATGAATGGGCACATTTAATCCTTTGCTAGCGGGGGTTAAAAGCACCCCACTAGCGGCCGAATAGCGCTACTAAAACTATGGTAAAGTGCAGATAAACTTAGCAGCGTTTTACCGTCACCGCCTGTCCACCCCAGTGTGAAAGCTGCCTTAGATCCCTTTCACACTGAGGCACTTTTCAGGTGCTTTCAAGCTAAAAAAAGCGCTTGAAAAGCTCACGAAAACCTATTTCCATTAAAATTAATGAATGCTTTCACACTGGGGCATTGCGCTGGCAGGGCGGTGAAAAAACGCCCCTCTCCATTGAAATGAAAGGGGTTGTAAACCCTTGTTTTTTGTTTTCTTTTTTCCTTGGACACAGAATGCCGGACTCGGCCCCGGCACCCGCGTCACTGAATTTAATTGACAGCAGAGGGAGCCAATGGCTGCGCTGCTATCAATCTATCCATACAATAGCTGAGACAACGGGCAGAGAGGTAAAGCGCGTCTCCGCCGAGGGAACGAATGGTCTCAGGTGAGTAAAAGGGGGGGGGGGCTGGGGGCCCGGTCAGTGTCAGAAGTTTTTTCACCTTAATGCATAGGATGCATTAAGGTGAAAAAACACAAGGGTTTACAACCCCTTTAATGGAAAGCTCTTCAAAAGCGCCTGAAAAGCTAATCCCAACAAAATACATTTACGTTTTTGGTTGTAACATGACAAAATGTGGAAAAATTAAAAGGGTATGAATACTTTTTCAAGGCACTGTATATGCCACATTCTCCATGCAATCCGTTTCTGCTCCTAGTGGTTTTTATAACACTAGAACTCTCCTGTGTAGCTCAAGCCCAATGCCCCTTGCATACCCGACATCTAGCCCCTATGCATACAATCCTAGCATTTTGGATCACCCAGGAGTCACAGGTGCAGCGTTCAGCTCCGCTGCCTGCAGCCTATCAGGTCTATGGCAGGATAAAATACGCCGTGGCTGGACGGGGCTGAACAGTGTACTGAGTGGTACACACTTTTAGGCCTGATTCACACCTATGCATTCTTTAGTGCGTTTTCAGTTTTTGCAGAAACACACTACAGTCCATTTAACATGGTTTCCTATGGATGTAGTTCATATCTGTGCATTTTATGGAAAGGGCCAGGGACCTTTTTTCTAGTTTTTGGTTCCATAGACTTCAATGGAACAAAAGCATGTATTGAAAAATGCAAACTGTACCTGCAATATGCAAACGGCAACCGGCATAGGTATGAACGAGGCCTTAAAGTGGTTGTAAACCCTTTACAACCACTTTTTGCTACAGGTAAGCCTATAATAAGGCTTACCTGTAGCTACCCTGGATATCTCATAAACCTGCACGGTTTAGGAGATATCCCCTGTATCTGCACGTGCCGATGTCATCGTACGTGCCGTTGCTTAAGTTAGACTGTGCCGTTACCGGCAGCTCCCGGGCACATGCGCGGGAGTGATGTCATTGCGGCTCCGGCCAGTCACAGCGTCGGAGCCTGCGATACCCGGAAGTAACTCCACGAGCCATGTCGCCGGCCGGGGCTGTGAACGAGGACCGGTGTGGGGGCTTCGATCTAAGGTAAGTAATACATAATGAGCTAGTATGCTATGCATACTAGCTCATTGTGCCTTTGTTTTGCAGGGTTTTTTTTTTTTTGTTTGTTTGCTTTGTTCGTGGGTTTACAACCACTTTAAGTGTACTTGCATTCAAAGCATTTGTTCCTGAATGCATGGGTCCAAACCAGTTGCGTCGCTAGGGGGTGGCTTTTGGGGCTATAGCCCTGAATCTGGGGCCCATAGCTCAGAGTCTCTGCAGGGGTACCCAAGGGGAGGGGAGGCTCTCTGGGGACCCTGATTTTAAGGGGGAGGATCTCTGGGAACCCTGATGTAAGTCGGGGGCTCTCTGGGGACCCTGATGCAAGGGGAAGGCTCTCTGGGGACTCTGATGTAAGGAGGAGGCTTTCTGGGGACCCTGATGTAAAGGGGGGCTCTCTGGGGACCCTGATGTAAGGGGGGGCTCTCTGGGGACCCTGATGTAAGGGGGGGGCTCTCTGGGGATATATACACAGATGCACGTATAATACTGTATATACATGTGTATGACGCCCAAGCGTATGACTTTCTTTACTACGGTGCTATGGGCTCTAGCCCCAGATCTTTTGTAGACCCAGCAACGCCCCTGGTCCAAACTAAGTGCAGCATAGAGCCCCATCCAGTCACAGCATATTTCAGGCAGCAGGGACAGATGCTGCACCTATGTGCCTCCTGGGCCTACTAAAACCCCGGAATTGCACGTACAGCAGCTATATGCCCCGCGTGCAAGGGGACCAAAGAGGTGACAGGCAACAAGTGGTTAAATCTCTCAGTATCAAGAGATTAAATTCACCCTTGTAGCTTAGCCCTAATATGAGGGGTCATCTTGTGTTGCAGGCTCGCTGGACATGAAGTTTGCATGCTGATACTCTGTATGGTAGCACTTGTTGCTGCACTTGGAGGAGTTACCTCAGCTCCATGGCCTGCCTGTTGCTTTATCAGACAGACAGAACACATGCCTCATTACACCCTTGCCGACATTAGCTTTCTTTTTTTCTTGCCCTTAGCTCTCCCCTCACTCCCTCCTCCTTCCTGTGGGGTGTGGAGGAATTAGAAGTGGTGCTCTGCCTGTCTCCTTGGAGGTGAGGGGAGGGAGGGAGGGATGTAAAACTGGGTCAGGATGGAATGTAACTAGACTCTGCCCCTCCTGCAGATACAGGCTGCTCTGCCTTCCTGTTATAGAGCAGGATAGGCATTCCTGTGTTGATGTTCACTAACCAGCCGCCTGATGGTAACCAGGGGACCCGAAAGGATGTTTCTGTCGTCCTAGAGAAGGAAAATGTGGTTGCCAAAGTTACAAAGTTTGGTTTGAAAGCAGTGATGCAGTAACCTTCTTAGGTGAGCTCAAATACTGACAGAGCATTGTTAGCGATAGTCACCGGTAACCCTTTCAGGGCTAAGCTTTGCCCTGAGGGATAAAGTAAATCCCTTTGATAAACATTGACATTATAAAGTTCTAGACACACACAACATGGTAAGTATATATATATATATATATATCGCTATCAAATCACTCAGTGTGAAGCCAGTACATCCTTCTGTAGGCTTCCCACAAGTGTTGTGTAAGCAACATCCTGCTCTGTCTTATGATTACAGTCTGTGGCCTTGTAGAGCTAGTTGTGTCTATATGTGATTACAAAAAGTATGCAGCTCATCCAGTTAGAGCAGAGGGGGAAACATGGAGGCTGACGCTGCTGACTTCCCATAAAAATGCTAGTTCCATGGCTACCGTGCTGACCCTCCTGTTTTAATACTTTTGCCATGTACACACGATCAGATTTTCCGACAACAAATGTTGGATCTGAACTTGTTGGCTGAAAGTCCGACCGTGTGTATGCTCCATCGAACATTTGTTGTCAGACTTTCCACCAACAAATGTTGGCTAGCAGGTTCTCAAATTTTCCGCCCAAAAAATTTTTTTGTCGGAATTTCCGATCGTGTATACACAAGTCCGACGCACAAAAGTTCACGCATGCTCGGAATCAAGCAGAAGGAGCCGCACTGGCTATTGAACTTCCTTTTTCTCGGCTCGCCGTACGTCTTGTACCTCACCATGTTCCCACGTTCGTAATTGTTGGCCAACATTTGTGTGACCGTGTGTATGCAAGACAAGTTGGAGCCAACAACCTTCGAACAAAATTCCACGGGTTTGTTGCAGGAAAGTCGGATCGTGTGTACGGGGCATAAGAGTTACTGACTTAGAACAAGTATGAAGATCACAAATTGTGACTTTACCCTCCTCACCCCCACCCCTGTTACCCAATTGGATAGTTAAACTTTTTTATGTAGAGAATTTTCAGTGGGTCCTGGCCCTACACTTTCAGCTTTCTCGCTTTGGCAAAAACAACATAGCCCGAAGCCTCCTGGGATACTGATCCCAGGAGGCAGCACATCTCAGCACATCAGGGGCTGGCTGCAAAAATCTAGAGACATCCTGCATCCAAATTACATCAAAATGGAAGATAGCAGCATGGGACCTGGCATGCTGCAACAGAGTGGTGGCTTACAACAGACAACGCTGGATCCACTAGATGGATTTTTGAGGACAACCCAGCTGTCAAGGTATGAGGGGACCAAAAAAGTAAAGGGGGAGTGAAGTTCCTATTTATCTGTGATTTCCTGCAGATTGGTTCTGTGTCAAACTATTGAAGACAATTGGCCCTGCCTAATAGCCAAGCATCTAGCATTTTTCAGGAGAAGGAGCTCAGCAGCAGCATCCTTCCTGCTTCCTTTAGGAAAATATTACTTTAAGACTGGCTTCACATCTAGGCATATCTGTTTTATGCAATGTATTGTATATTGCTTTGGGCAGTGGGGTTGTCATGTGTTGACATGCACTACCTTTCTCATCAAAAGTCCCTATAATGCATGCTGACAGGTTAAAAAAAAAAAAGCCCCTTTAAAGCATGTTGACAGGTAAAGAAATTTTATTTTTTTTTCTCAAGTCGTCTTCCAGGACAGCACCCTGAGAGATGACTGGTCCCACCTGACAGAAAACACCAATCAACAGTGGGGTACCCAGAACTTCAGGAACCACTTTCCTGCTCCCTTCCCCTTACCTGACCGGGCGTCCGTTTAATAGGGGAGCTGGAAGTCAGTTTTTTTCCCATGGGGAATGCCGGAATCTACAGTGGTGACTCTCACAGCATTCCCCAACTCCTGGAGGCTCCTGCTGGGTCACGCGGGTGGCTGGCAGTGAGGAGATGGTGCCCGTTGGCAGTTCTCCTACAGAGGAGTGAGAGCCCGGCTCCATCTATCCGGCGTTTGGAAGAGGAATGATGTCGCTTCCTCTCCAGCGCAGGAAATTATGTCGCTGCATTCCCGCGTTACTTCTGGCTTCCGGGCTTCAATAAAATGGTGGCATCGGTGACGTTTTTTGTCTAGGAGCGGAGGTCTGGCTGGCAGAGGAACAGGCGTCCGCAACCTGCTCACACCAGTCTGGTCAATACCTACCCACTGGTGTCCCTTTAAGGAGGAAGAAGAGAGGTTGTTTAAAACACCTAGACTAGATGCTTCCCTGGCGCAGGTGTTCAAGCAGTCTGACTTCTCTTTTGAGGATGCAGGCAACATCACAGACACAGACATGTGGGTCACAAACTAATGGATCATGTGTCACGAACATGATAGGTAGAGCAGTAGCCTACCTGGCAGACACAGCAATTGAGAGCCTCACAGGAGAGCCTTGTGGGTTAAGACCTGGGATGGGGACAACTTTTCCAAGACTCGGTTGTGTGGCCTTCCATTTGAGGTTTCCCTGCTTTTCGGCACAGGGTTGGATCAGGCCCTTTCTAGGTCTACAGAAAAGAGCAAGAAATTTCCCATTAAACCTAAGAACAGGGGACATTTTTTTTGAGGCCCTCAGGCTAGAAAACGGTTTGGAGATAGAGTACCGTTAACAAGCGTTGGGGGTCGGAAAAGGCAAGCAGAAGGGAGGTCTCCTCTTCTCCAGTCAGAAGTCTGCCGACAAGGACACCAAGTGACGCATGGGTAGGGAGAAGACTTTCTCACTTCCTCTCTCAGTGGGAAAGGATTACTCATCTCCACATCCTCCAGATTATAAGAGAGGGCTACAGGCTGGAGTTTCTCTACTCTCCTCCCCCAAGTTTCCTTTTAACCCACTTGCCCAAGGATCCTCTTAAGGCAGCGGGTATCTTGCACAATGTCAGTGAGCTGGCAGAGTAGGGAGTCATAGTGCCAGTCCCAGCAGTACAATGCGGGCAGGGATTCTACTCGCACATCTTCTTAGTCCCAAAGCCCTCGGGAAGGTACCGTCTCATAATAAATTTAAAGAGGCTAAATGCGTTCCTGTGGTACAAGAGGTTTTGCATGGAAAGCGTTTATACTGTCAGAAAGCACCTTCTCAAGGACGTATTTATGATAATGATAGACTTGAAGGATGCCTATCTCAACATCCCTATCTTTCCAGAACACCAGGCTTTTCTATGGTTCGCAATCCCCTCGGAGCAGGGAGGGCAGCACTGGAAGTTCTCTGCCCTACCCTTCGGACTGGCTGCCAGTCTGAGAGTATTTGCAAAGATTCTGGCAGAGGTGGCTGCTTTCCTTCATCTCCAGAGGGTAACCCTGATCCCTTATCTCGACGACATACTGGTTTACAACCAGAATCGAGATCTCCTTCTCTCCGACCTGGTCAAGGTAGTGAGTACCCTGGAGTCTCTGGGTTGGATCATCAGACAGGAGATGTCCTCGCTGGTTCCTGCTCAGACCAAGGTCTATCTAGGATTGCTGGTGGATTCAACAGCACAGAAGCTTGTTTTACCCCAGGGCAAGGTAGAGGGCCTCATTTCAGCCATGGCGTCCCTTCTAGAATTAGAGTAGGTCTCTTACAGAGTTCTTGGACTGATGACATCCTGTATCCCAGCGGTTCCATGGGCTCAGCTCCATTCCAGGACTCTTCAGCAATTCCTCCTATCCTCCTGGGATGGGGAGAGAGGAACGCTGGATGACAGGGTTCCCATTCCAGCAGAGGTAAGGGAGTCTCTACAGTGGTGGCTCTACCCTCAGAGGCTGCAGAAGGGCCACCTTTGGGGTCAACTCCAACCCCTCAGGATAACAATGGATGCAAGCGCCTGGGGTTGGGGGGCCCACTTAGAGGAACTTCGAGCCCAGGGTGCCTGGAACCAGGGTCGGAGGAACCCTTCTTCCAACTTCCAAGAACTCTTGGTGGTCAGATAGGCCTTAAGGGCCTTTGAAGAAAAAATCAGGGGCCGGGAGGTCCAGATCCTTTCCGACAATGCAACCACGGTAGCATTCCTGAATCATCAGGGAGGCACCAGATCTTGCGCTCTTCTGATCCTGGCTCTGGAAATCCTTGGGTGGACAGAGCAATGAATACACTCTGTTTCAGCCAAACATAAAAATGGGGCATACAATGTCAAGGCGAACTATCTCAGTCGGCAGCGGATTCACCAGGAGGAGTGGAAATTGAATCCCGAAGTTTTCTACCTTGTGTGCCGGCACTTCGGCAACCCAGAGATCAACCTTTTTGCCCGCAGAAAGAACAGAAGAGTGAAGAGATTCTTTTCACTCTCTCGGGAAAGGGATTCAGAGGGGGTAGACTTGCTGGCCCAAGTTTGGAACTTCCGCTAAGCATATGCCTTTCCCCCTTAGTTCTTCTTTCAGAGGGCAGACTGATTCTGATCGCCCCATGGTGGCCCAAGAGGACCTGGTTCCCTTCCCTGGGAAATTGGTCCATAGCTCCCCTCAGCATCTTCCATTCCGGCAGGACCTTCTCCTTCAGGGCCTGCCGCCCAGATCCCGGCTTCTTCAAGCTGAAAGCTTGGCTCTTGAAAGGAAGAACCTATGAAAAAGGGGGTGTTCTGAGAGAGTAATCGACACACTTCTTTTAAGTAGGAAGCCGGTTACCAAGCGTATTTACGCAAAAGTCTGGGGAGTCTTCTCGCGCTGGTGCCAGGTGAAGGGGACTACCCAATGAGAGATCCCTGCCATCCTGGACTTTCCCCAGAATGGTGCGGATCAGGGGCTGGCGACCAAGACACTTAGGGTTCAGGTTGCAGCTTTGTCCTGTTTTTTGGACAGGAGATTGGCTCTGGACCCTCTGATTAAAAGGTTCTTGTCTTGGCTGTTTTCCGGCCCTAAGGTAGACCTGAGCTACCCACTGTTTCCCCCAGCCTCTCACCTCAAATATAGGCCCCTACAGGCCAAGTAGCACTGTGTATCTATAGCCACCAATCTTATTTGATCGTCCAGCGAATTCTCTGCTACATTTTCCAGCAAAAAGCCTAGGAATGCTCCGAGCGCAGCATTAATATTTCAGGCAGGCATGTAATGATAAGGGGGCTCACATGTGTAGTAATTCATAAACAGTAATGTATTAATAATAGTAACCACTTGCATTTAAAATTCAGTGAACGCTGTGTAATACAGAGATGCTTCCGGTCTCGGCCGCGACCGGAAGTAAACAATGACACCTGGCTTCTCCCTGACGCGTTGCGTCACCGATCACGTGACTTTTTCAAACGGTTAAATGAATAGCACTACAGCATACCATACACTTTTTGTATTACCATGTGTTGCAATAACACAAGCTTTAACACAATGAAATAGTGTGAATGGGCCCTAAAGCCTCGTACAGACCACTATTTTTTTTTAGTTCAACCCAGCGGGTTAAACGAAAAAAAAAAGGGTCAGCTCAGGTATACCGCTGTACTGACAATCTGATGCTAGTACAGAGATCTCCCCCGCTGAGCTATTTGTGTTCTGACAGGGGGACGGCCCCCCACCAGAACACTCTGGTCAGCGCTCTTAGCCATTGGCTGAGAGTGCTGATCTAGAGTCAAATTTACGGTCATGCCACTTCGACAGAGGCCAACCCGGCTGCCGTACACACAGGCCAAATGTCGACATTGGGCCCGTGAGTACTAGGCTTTAGACCGATTTCCACAGATGCTTATTAAGTGGATTATCCCTCTTCTTGCTCCAGTGAGAACTGGCCAGGATTGCACTTGTTTGTCCCTGTTCTGTAACCTGCTTGGCTTTTTGCAGCAATGGGTTTCTGAACATGAGCTGCATCATACTTCATTGGGGTTTCAAAACTGGAGTACAGAGCGGTGTGATTAAAAATAAAAGCAGTGCCTGCCTTGCAATGCTGCTTGTAGGTTATGTTCTACTTCTTGTCCCAATGTGGTTCATACGGACTTACTGCAGCCACATTTAGTTAAACTGACCCCTTTAGTAACTGTATGGTCCCTTCTTGTAGCCCGAGGTATTAAACGGTATAAAGATGAAGAACCCAAAAGCCGAAGGCAAGCATATTAGACACCTTTGATATCCTACGATGCTCTGAACAATGCGTATGTTTCCATAGAAGTTAATTTCCTCATATTTTACAGAAAAAAGGCAGCACTGCTCACATAACATAATCTCATTCTGAGAAAAAAATATTTCATTATATGCTACAGCTATAAATTGTCAGGTAAATGCCAGATTTACTGCATACTGGCTAGAAATAGTGCAAAACACAATGGTTGGCTCGCTACTGCAGTATGCGCTGCTAGACTATGAGTGGAAGAACAAATACTATTTGTTATTTGTAATGGATTGTAATTTTTTGCAACAATTTTTGTGATCCAGGCACACTTGTTGCACAGCTAGATCGTTGACCCTCATTGCAGCAGACATACACTTAAGAACATACACCCAAACAGCTTTTTAGATGAAAAGCAAGCACCCACACAATAAAGAAGCATCACTATGGGGGTTATTTACTAAAGGCAAATCCACTTTGCATTACAAGTGCACTTGAAAGTGCACTGAAAGTGCACTTGGAGGTGCAGTCACTGTAGATCTAAGGGGGACATGCAAGGAAAATAAAAAACAGCATTTTAGCTTGCACATGATTGGATGATAAAATCAGCAGATCTTCCCTTAATTTCAGATCTTCCCCTTAGATCTACAGCGACTGCACTCCAAAGTGCACTTGTAGCGCAAAGTGGATTTGCCTTTAGTAAATCAACCCCTCTGTGCTTTCCTCCTGTTTTCGTGTTCACTGCACTAGAGCCTCATTGCTTCCTCGTACTGGATTTCTTACTCCCTGTCTTTTTGTGAAGGGGATTACAGGCACTCAACAAGCTTCAAGTAGTGCTGAAGCCTACTATCAGGTGGTTTATAGTGACAGGCCGCACTAAGAAAAATAGAATTTAAGGGTGCTTTATGCTAGGTTCACACCTTAGCGTTTTTTGTGGCCCACGTTTGCACGGGCACGGCAACCTATTAATTTCAATGCATGTACCTTCTTCAAATGCGGCCCGCAGGGAAATCAAATGGTCATTTGGACCATCATTCTGCACATGCACTGCGATTTTACATACATGGGGGTACCATTCTGATGTTTTCTGACAGTAGTGCATTTTCACTGAGGGTGGTAGCGGGTGTGAGAATGGATGCGATTCCCACAAGGGGACATACCTGTACGCCCTTTTGCCCACTAGTGCCATTCTGCCAACATCTATTGGTGTGCGCTGGTCAGAATGCAGTTAATGAGGCCAAATCAACGTTTGTTTTGACCGTAGTGATGAGAGAGTTTGAAGGAGAAGGATGGAAAATATTCCTTGTGCTTGAATGTAGTTTTTTTCGTTCAGGAAATATCATTCATTCCAAAATCGAATCTTAACCTCCCTGTCGGTATTCCCGAATCTGGCCCGGGGGTGGAATTTCAGTACCACTAGCGGTAACCCCCGAGCCAGACTCGGGATCGCATCGCAGTATCCAGGGAAAGTTACTTACCTTGTCCCCTGGATCCTGCGATGTCTCCCCGCTGTGTGTGCGAGCTCCTCCGCTCAATTCACACAGTGCCGAGCTCCGCCGGGCTCCGTTACCTGCGACGTTGCAACACGTGGGAGCGGAGATCAGCGCCAAATTCAAAAAAAGTAAAAACACAAAACACATACAGTATACTGTAATCTTACAGATTACAGTACTGTATAAAAAAATACACATCCCCTTTGTCCCCAGTGGTTTGTCCAGTGCCCTGCATGCACTTTTATATTATAATTACAGTTTTTTTCTGCCTGGAATTGGGAAATTGTCCATAGCAACCTAAAAGTGTCCCTTTATGTCAAAAGTGGTTTTAGACCAGCTAGAAAACAGCGATAATAAATTTGAATCACTTGCAAATAGCGATTTGTGGGGAAATTCATCATCAAACACTAAATCTAATGACAGCGACAATTATGCAACTGAGCAAATTTCAGTGTTTTTGATTTGATTACATTATTGAATAATTGTTATTATTATTTGTTATAATTATTTATAGTTATTTATTATATTATAATTTATGATTTTGTGTTTCAAACTTTATCATACCCGGGATGTCTACTAGACTCTGGTTTGAACAGATTTAGGTGAGTTATTCCTAAGAATTACAGGCCTACAATATAAAACGCCAAATTTCCATGCAAAATAATTGTACCGCTTTCAGCACCTAAAATCAGAAATAATCATACCGCCAGGGAGGTTAAAAGCAAAGGAAATTTTGAACTACTTTTAAACAGCATTCATCAAGTCATCAAATGTACAAAGGAGAATTTTCATATATCAGTTGGTGCTAACCTTAGATTTTAAATCTGCTAGGGTATGGCCAGCTTTAGAATCCAAAAGAGAAAATAATAATGTCAGCACAAGGGGAGTGGCTGGATTAGGTGAGTAGCAAAGTCCATCAGAAATAATAAAAAAAAAAATACTAAATGAACAAGTGGGAGGGGGTTTAAGTTTTGCTCAGAGATGTGCTCAGAGGGCTCATTTACTCTTGTAGTGCCCCCTACCGTGGATCGCTCTTCAGAGGACATTTGACAGGTGGTGAGAAGGTGATATGTCACTTCTTCACTGCCTGATTTAACCCATAAAAATCTGCCCCATTCAGTTACATGGGTCGCATTCAGTGGGCTGTAGTGCCCTCTGAACACGACAGGGAGGGATAATTTGCAGCATGTGTAGATTCCCATTTGCTGCCTTTGCAGTTTAAGGAGAAGCGGTTGGTGGATGGTTGTGAAAACATGGCTAAACCGTGCATTTTTACCACCTCCCCAAACCACAAGTGTAAATGAGGCCTAAAGGCTTCAACAAGGCTGCTTGAAGCTGGGTATAAAAGTTTTACATATGCTTTGTAAAAGCGTATTGTACTCATTGCTCTTATGCAAGCTGAAGCTGGTATGTACAAGGCCTACCGTCAATGTTACTACTGTGCCGTACTTCTACTACCAGATATCCATACCTCCCAATTGTCCCTGATTTCAAGGGACTGTCCCTGATTTGGAGCAATGTCCCTCTGTCCCTCATTCCTCCTCATCTGTCCCTCATTTTGGTCTGATCTATATAGTTGTATATAAAATGCACTTTTTATCTTTCAAAAAGTGTTTCTCAGTCCTAAACCTTTCATCCAATTTTTAAATTGCTTCATTTGTACATTTTAAAAGCCAATATAAAATGAATAGTAGTGGTAAAAAAAAGCACTTGTGGGTTTAATTAACCTTTTTTTGGTGTTAATTCTCCTTTAAGGGGCGTGACGGGGGCGTGTCCTATGCCTACATACATTTGCTAGTAGGTGTCCCTCATTCCCATCTCAAAATGTTGGGAGGTATGGATGTCCAGCCCAGAGGTTTTCAGAAGGGAAGAGTTTTTTTGGACTAAACCACAGCAACATATTTGTTCTTGAAGAATGCATATATACTAGTTACACAGTGAAACAAACTACTGGTGCACATTGTGTCCTTGTCTATATGAATGAGTTCACATGATGTAGTCCCTAATTGCAAATAATTGCCCTTAAAGTGGATGTAAACCCTTTTTTTATTTATTTGTTTTATGTCATAATGTAGAGTATAACATTTCCTATCATTTAAGCCCAGTCTTGCCACAAATAGTTAATCCAGCTCTGAGCAATCCTCTTTTATTGTTCAGTGAGATAAATCTTGACAAACAGAGAAAAACGTTGTCAATTCCTCCCCCTTGCTGTGGGTGACAGGTGATTTACATATCTCGTTCAATAGCCTAAGAGACATGCATTATTTTTTAATTCCCTCCCACTCCTTTCTTCTGCTGCTCTGTCAGGATTGGATGTTCCACACCTCAGCATAATTGGGCATGCTGAAGTCATGTGGTTACTTTCCTGTCTTTTTACTGGATGTTAGCGATCATAGCAGAAGTTCAGTGTAAGAAATACACAGGAGAAAATGCATATTGACAAGGGGAGTGTAGAGGTGGGCGGGGAGTCTACTGACATCACGACTCCACCCACCGAGCTTCAGACAACAGACCCACCCACAGAATCTGCAGTTTTTCGGGTTTCATAACAGACAGGGGAGACATTTGACAGGTAAAGATACATGCAGGAGGCATGTATATCCTTATAGATAACCCCTATGGCAGTAGTTTAGAAAGGATGACATTGGGTTTACATCCACTTTAAGGCCAGAATTGCACAGCCACGATCAAGCAACCTCTCACTCCTAAACATCACACTTCAGTAATCTTTATGTAGCCGGGATAACGGCACCAAAAAAAAATAAAAAATCACTGATTAGGACTCAGTGATTCAGTTTCTAGACACACAAATTGCATTGATTATAACTTTGCGTCTCCAAGCACACACCTGCACTGTGGGGTGAATTCTCTTTTTCTCCACATTAGTGAAGCCAAGTGAAAAGGATTGTGCAAAATGTATTTTATTACCACTGGAAATACCAATATATACAGTATACGTATATGTCCTTAGGTAGCTTGTTTTATGATCAAAGCCTGAGCAAGAAGCAGGAACTCAAAATTATCAAACAGCTGAAACACATACTGTATATACAACAGAAACTGCTTTATCAACAGATTTATCAAATTATGCATAATTGCATATATAGTGGTGGACATATTAGCTGTGTGGGTGCACTGTAGTCTCTGAGGTCCTGGTGCCCATTACAGGTATGGGTTGCCCAACCTGTAATGGGCCCCAGAACCTCAGTGGTCATAATAATGACCAAGGTTTGTTCAGTAAATGAAAGTACCCCTGTCAGCGTCCAGTTCTGTTATACAATCCTGATGGTACAATCGTGCCTCTGGTGCAGAGCGTGTCCAGAGGAGCACCTGTTTCAGGTAAGTAACCACTAATACGATAAACTGGGGCACTTTTCCACTGACAGCAATGAATAAAGCGCTATTTCCCACTGGTGCCAATAGAGACTCTTCCACATTGACACCAATAAAGAGGGGCCCTTTCCCACTCACAGCAAGGAAAAGGGTCTCTCTACCTATTAACACCATTGTAATGGGGCCATTTCCTACTGAACACCAATGACTGGGGGTACATCACTGACCACTAATGTAAAAGTGCCCTTCTGTTACTGAACACCCATGTAATGAAAGCATATATACCAACCATCAGTGTAGAAATAAAATAAATGCTGACCTCGGATATAGCAGGGGTATTTACACTGACCACCATGTAAAGCAATGAAGGAAATCTAAGGGCAGGTCAGACAGACACTGAGCCGGTAACAAAGGTCACAGAGGCACAGATAAAAAAAAAAACATTCAGCACTGGGTCTGGGCATTCAAATCACCTGTTTGGCACAATTGTCAGTGATAGGCATGGACACCTATGCTGTGAGATGCACACACTGGCATAAGTGTGCCTGCCTGCATGGGCGTTCTAGACCACCCTACTTTAATACACATTGCATTATTACCCAATTCTTTAGTATTATGCATGCCCAAGGTTCTGACAGGGAACATTCCCACAGGAGGGGAGAGCAGAGTAAGGCAAGCCATAGATGATTCAATTTTCTTTCCTTCCACAATGGGTGAAAGGAAACAAAATCGCTTGGTTCCCCCACCAACACTGATTGTGTTCTGTGTTCTGCCGGCAGGGAGCCACTGGCAGTAATTGCATTTGAAAACAATTTGACAGGCTGGTTGTACCCAAGTCGATCCATCAATCGACTTGGGTACAACCAGCCTCCCCATAGATGGATCAAATCTTGGCCAGTCCCTGGTGAACTGGCCGAGATTCGCTTAATCTATGGCTGGCTTAACCGCTTAAGGACCGCCTCACGCCGATATACGTCGGCAGAATGGCACGGCTGGGCACAACCATGTACCTGTAAGTGGCCCTTTAGGAGCCCAGCCGTGGGTCGCGCGCACGCCGCCGCCGGCGCGCTCGCGACCCGGTCAGCTCCGTGACCACGGCCGCGGGACCAGCGGACCCGATCGCCGCTGGTGTCCCGCAATCGGGTCACAGAGCTAAAGAACGGGGAGAGGTCTGTGTAAACAAACCTCCCCCCGTGCTTCCTAGCAAGACTGACACTGATCGGCTGTTCCCTGTCATCGGGAAAGCCGATCAGTGACGTCAGACGCAAAGCCACGCCCCCTACAGTAAAAAAAAAAACACACACACACTTAACCCCTCCCCACCCCCTAGTGGTTAACTCCTTCACTGCCAGTGTCATTTACACAGGAATCCGTGCATTTAAATAGCACTGATTTCTGTATAAATGACAATGGTCTCAAAAATGTGTCAAAAATGTCCGATGTGTCCGCCATAATGTTGCAGTCACAATAAAAATCGCTGATCGCTGCCATTACTAGTAAAAAATATTAATAAAAATGCTATAAAACTATCCCCAATATTGTAAACGCTATAACTTTTGCGCAAACCAATCTATAATCGCTAATTGCAATTTTTTTGCCAAAAGTATGTAGAAGAATACGTATCGGCGTAAACTGAGGAAAAAAAAAGTTTTTTTATATATTTTTTGGGGATATTTATTATAGCAAAAAGTAAAAAATATTAAATTTTTTTCAAAATTGTCGCTCTATTTTTGTTTGTAGCGCAAAAAAATAAAAACCGCAGGGGCGATCAAATACCCCCAAAAGAAAGCTCTATTTGTGGTAAAAAAAGGACGCCAATTTTGTTTGGGAGCCATGTCGCACGACCGCTCAATTGTCAGTTAAAGCGACGCAGTGCCGAATCGCAAAAAAGGGGCCTGGTCCTTTGGCTGCAAATTGGTCCGGGGCTTAAGTGGTTAATGACTCTTACTTCTCAACTGTCTAATATGTAGGCTGGGGTTGTGTTTTTAAATAAGATGTGTTTCCACGACAGTGGGGGTCCAAGACCTGACTGTGGCGACCGACAGGGGTGTCTGAATTACTTAGCAGGTAAAAGAATATACTTTTAGTAGTGCTCTTATCTTTTACTAAACGGCTCTATTAATGTAGCTATCGTGTTAGTATGAGAACTAAAATTAGAGTCTTTATTGCTGCTCTGTAGTAATATTCTTATATGCAGTATGATCCTTTGTCAGGACTGCATACTAACCATCATGCAAAGTATCAGCTATTCCTGTGCAAGAACAACGACATAATATTAGAGTTGAAGTCACGCATCACAGCTGTGTGTTAGTAGAAGCTGTCACTTGACAGTAGAGATGGACTTTGACAGCTGTGCAGCATGCATCACACAAATGTATTATTAAGATTCACACAGGCCTATCTGTGAGGACTGGAGAAAACATCCAGCTGTTGCTAATGTCTTTATTCAGAATTAGTTTTATTGCTTCTGTTATATAGTTTATGTATCTTTTTGTATGCTGTCCTCTACCCCCATTGATGCAGTTTGTTTTATTTTATTTATTTATTTGTTTGTTTGTTTGTTTATTTATTCATTTATTTTAGAGAGCAGTGGATCTTTCATCTGAACTAGTTTTATTGCTTCTGTTATATAGTTTATGTATCTTTTTGTATGCTGTCCTCTACCCCCATTGATGCAGTTTGTTTTATTTTATTTTATTTTTTTATTTTTTTATTTATTTATTTATTTATTTGTTTGTTTGTTTATTTATTTTAGAGAGCAGTGGATCTTTCATCTGAACTGGACCGGCTCATTATCAGGACTAGCATCTATATCAAAAATTAGATATGGGTATGTACAAATATTTCCTATTATATTTCCTATAATAATTATTTCCTATAATATTTATTTCCTATTATATTTCCTATAATAATTATTTCCTATAATATTTATTTCCTATTATATTTTCTATAATAATTATTTCCTATAATATTTCCTGTAACTATAACATGATGAATCTAAAACGTTAATGTTTATTCATTTAAGTACCTTACCTATTAATTGAAGTAAACCCCTCTCTGATAAATGTACACAAAGCAAATATACCGATTATTTATAAATAAATGCTTACCTAATAAATGTGCCAATAAATAAAGATGTCTACCTGTGCTTGGGCAAAAAGTTGTAAAGAAAGCAGCTAGCACAATTTTGCAGGCAATGACTATCAAAACAATTTAGGATACAGTACAACGTTAATCCTTTAGCCTAGGTTCACATTGAAGCGATTTGACATGTCAAATCGCATGCCAAATCGGCGGCTATTGCCAGCAATGGCACTGTCCGAACCTGTGCCGCGCCGACTTTGCGGCGCCGCACCGATTCCCAAAAGTAATTTCTGTACTACTTTTGGCGACTTCGGGGTGCTAATTGTATAGACATCTGTGCAGGACCCCACACAGGTGTCTCTGAAATCACTACTGAAGTCAGACTGACATGCGGGTATGAACTTGCACGATTTCAATCCAGTCAGTGTGAACCTAAGCTTAAAGGGGAGGGCCAGCCGAGAATTTTTTTTTTAAAAGTCAGCAGCTACAAACACTGTAGCTGCTGATTTTTAATAAGCACACTTACCTGCGCTGGGTGCCCGCGATGTCGGCCGACTGTCCCTCGGCTCTCGAGTCCCGGCGCCGCCATTCCAACTAAGGGAAACAGGCAGTGGAGCCTTGCGGCTTCACTGCCCGTTTCCTATTGCGCATGTGCGAGTTGCGCAGCGCTTTGTGAATGGGGCGCGCTGTGTTGTGGGACACACACAGTTCCCAGAACACACTGCGCCCCATTCCCTAGAACACGACGTGAGGAGGAGGAGACCCAGATCACAGCGGAACAGGAAGAGGCAGATTAGGACGATCCACCTAGCAACAGCCATTTCTGGTAAGTTAAAAAAAAAAAAAAAAAATTTCCCTCTAAATTTTTAGGAACATTTTTATGCATTTTTTTTTTTTTTTAGGGTGGCCCTCTACTTTAAGGTCTATAATATAAGGCCTCTTGCACACAGTACATTATAAAAATGCCAGTAGTGTTGGCTGTAGCTGTAGAATGAGTTTTGCAGCATTTTTGCAGTAGTGTTTTTCAGCTCTTTTTTAATTTTCTTAGCAAAACTATACTCTCACAAAAGTTTATGGCACAAAAGCGCTGATAAACGCTGAATAACTGCTTTTTTCATAATTTTTAAGCTTTTACCAGAGTTAGAGCTTACAGCTGAAAAACTCCTCTCAAAACCCACTAGTTCTGGGGTTTGTTTCCAGCCAGAAAACGCTGATAACAGCCTATGTGTGCATGGACACATATGATAACATGCTGGGGAGTTTACTGGCTGTAGAAAAAAATGCTTGAAGCCAAAAACAGCAGCTGTAAAAACGTCCAGTGTGCATGAGGCCTAACAAATGTGTTAAAAATAGCATGCAACGCTAATCATTACATCAAAGTCCTAATAGAGCCTATTGAGAAAATCCTTAGGGAGTATCCAGTGAATGACCCATCCAGATTGCCTGAACGCTTGCTTAAAGATGTAATGGTGCCCACAAGAAAAGACATCCTTCACCTTCAATCTGCACACTGTGGGGGCTATTTACGAAAGGCAAATCCACTTTGCACTACAAGTGCAAACTACAAGTGCAAAGTGCACTTGAAATTGCACTGCAAGTGCACTTGGAAGTGCAGTCAGTGTAAATATGAGGGGTAGATCTGAAATGAGGGGAAGCTCTGCTTATTTGCTCATCCAATCATGTGCAAGATAAAATGCTGTTTTTTATTTTCCTTGCATGTCCCCCTCGGATCCACAGCGACTGCACTTCCAAGTGCACTTTCAGTGCAATTTCAAGTGCACTTTGCACTTGTAGTGCAAAATGAATTTGCCTTTCGTAAATAACCCCCATAGCCTCTTACCGCATAACATTGACCACAAGAATCAAGCAGTCAAAGAAAGCACTCGTATATAATATAGCGATGGCCGAACTTTCAGGATCCCACTCCACTGGTACTTATATGCTGTAATATACTCCCAAGGGAAAAGGACGACTCTGCCACGATGAAGGTTTAACTGTCCATAATGCAAAATATAATTCACACACTTACTAAAAGTTTAATGCACTCACATAAGTCAAAGCACATTCATATATCATATAGTGCAGGGGTCTCAAACTGGCGGCCCTCCAGCTGTTGTGGAACTACAAGTCCCATCATGCCTCTGCCTATGGGAGGGATACTTGTAACTGTCAGCCTTGCAATGCTTCATGGGAATTGTAGTTTTGCAACAACTGGAGGGCCACCAGTTTGAGACCTCTGATATAGTGGTTTCAAACCAACAAAATGACCATGGTCCGTTACACAACGACATTACACGCTGTAGCTCTACCCTACATGTTTCGTCATTAACCACTGCATGCGCAGTACACAGCGGACACTATCCGATGGGGGACAGTATATGACAGGACACCGGCAGCACTCATGCAGCCCCAGACCATGACACTCTCGCCACCATGCTTGACTGTAGACAAGAAACACTTGTCTTTGTACTCCTTACCTGGTTTCCGCCACACATGCTTGACACCATCTAAACCAAATACGTTTATCTTGTTCTCATCAGACCACAGGACATGGTTCCAGTAATCCATGTCCTTCGTCTGCTTGTCTTCAGCAAACTGTATGTGGGCTTTCCTGTGCATCATCTTTAGAAGAGGCTTCCTTCTGGGATGACAGCCATGCAGACCAATTTGATGCAGTGTGCAGCATAAGATCTGAGCACTGACAGGCAGACCCCCACACCCCTTCAACCTCTGCAGTATCGCTGGCAGCACTCATACGTCTATTTCCCAAAGACAACCTCTGGATATGATGCTGAGGACGTGCACTCAACTTCTTTGGTAGACCATGGCGAGGCCTGTTGTGAGTGGAACCTGTCCTGTTAAACCGTTGTATGGTCTTGGCCACCATGCTGCAGCTCAGTTTCAGTGTCTTGGTAATCCTCTTATAGCCTAGGCCATCTTCATGTAGAGCAACAATTTTTTTTTCAGATCCTCAGAGAGTTCTACCATGAGGTGCCATGTTGAACTTCCAGTGACCAGTGTGAGAGCGATAACACAAAGTTTAACACACCTGCTTCCCATTTACACCTGAGACCTTGAGGCTTGGAAAATGGCTAATTGGGCCCAATTTGGACATTTTCACTTAGGGGTGTACTCACTTTTGTTGCCAGCGGTTTAGACATTAATGGCTGTGTTGAGTTATTTTGAGGGGACAGCAAATTTACACTGTTATACAAGCTGTACACTCACTACTTTACATTGTAGCAAAGTGTCATTTCTTCAGTGTTGTCACATGAAAAAGATATAATAAAATATTTACAAAAATGTGAGGGGTGTACTCACTTTTGTGCGATACTGTATGTGGGCGTGACCTACATATCCGTTCACCACTGCGCGCGAGCATGTGGAGACAGGGGTGCGTTAAACAATTTGTATTATTAACTTCATTCCACATTTTTTATTTTTAAATTTTTCCTTAAAAACATTTTTTTATCACTTTAATGCTGGGTTCACACCTATGCGAATTGGATGCGATTTACACCACATCCAATTCGCATAACATTTTGAAATCTATTAGTTTCAATCAGTTTGGTTCACATATGTGCGTTGCATTCGCAATCCGCATTGCCCAAAAAACGTGTGCGTTTTCTATGCAGTGCGGTGTGAATTGCAGGCACATATTCGTCTATGGGAACGCATCTGATTCGCAGATGCGTTCCGTTGTGAACAGGCATTCTCTCCCCCTCCTCACTACACCTCCCCCCTCTCCCTGCTCAGCTGATCCGCAGATACAACGGAGAGGCACCGCTGAATAGCTGCTTTTTCTTTTCGCAGAGAAAACAGAGCTGGAATTTTCACCGCACATGTGTGAACCCAGCCTTATTGCTATCGCCATTAATGTAAACCTCCCTTGCGATAGCAATACACCATGACAGGTCCAATTTATGGAGAGATCTGGGGTCAATAAGACCCCAAATCTCACCTCTACCTTTAAAAGCAAAAGATCAAAAACGTTTTTTTTCTATCTTTCGCTTTAGGAAATAAAAAAAAGCCATGTTTACATGGCATGAGAGCCAGAAGTGACATCATGACATTGCTCCAGTCCTCCAAGGGCATAGAGATGAGCAGCAGCCATCTTGCCATCAACAGTATCAATCTTATATATACACGTGAATAGTATCAATCTTATATATACAGTACATGTGGGGGGACACATTGGGATTGATTTACTAAAGGAAATCAGACTGTGGGGGTTATTTACGAAAGGCAAATCCACTTTGCACTTCCAAGTGCACTGAAAGTGCAGTCACTATAGATCTGAGGGGAAGATCTGAAACGAGGGGAAGCTCTGCTGATTTTATCATCCAATCATGTACAAGCTAAAATTATGTTTTTTATTTTCCTTGCATGTTCCCCTTAGATCTATAACGACTGCACTTCCAAGTGCACTTTCACACCCCCTGCTACCGCTTCTAAAAGTGATCCCGCCGAAAATCCACATTTATCAACACATGTCAACATGTGCCAAAACGTACAACAGTGCACATAAAAATGCATGTCAATGCACATCCATTTTTTAAACATTTTCATACATTTTTGCACATTTATGTAAACAACAGGCCCTGTGTGTGTGTAAATTGTAGCAATTGCAAATGTTTAAGCATTCTCATGTTTATTTCTTTTGATTGTATTGGTATGACACAAAAAGCGGAAAAATAAAAATCTGACATGCTAATAGTACTTTGTTCTATTATGGATGAGATTTTTTAAAGTCACCATAAAATTTTGACAACAAGTAAAATGTACAAAGTTTATTATACAAAAGTTAAAAACAATAATAGACAATAGGGTTAGGCCCCTTTCACACATGCGGACCGTATGTGCGTATTTCATCCATCCGTTTTCGGATGTAATACGGACATACATGCATCCCTATGGGATAGCGGGTGTCACCTGATATCGTCCGCCTCCGCTATGGTCTGATTCTGCAGACGGAGGAAAACCCTATTTTTCCATCCGTCTGCAGAGCGGATCGGATAAACACGGACAGACGGTCCGTGTTCATCCGATCCCCCATAGAGGAGAGCGGAGATCTGACAGGGCGGTCCCTGCACAGCGTGTCATCCGCCGGCTCAGCGGGGAGCGATCCCCGCTGAGCAGCGGATCTTCACGGGGCGGATCATTACGGCCCGTGTGAAAAGGGGCCTTACAATGTAGAGACCCCATAACAACTCTCACAACAATAATAAATGGATATCCATTAAGCCACTGAAAAGGGACGCACTACGGCTTTTTTTGTGCAAAAAAAAACCTGATAGCTCCAGTCTGAGCCACTGTACTAACCATGCGCGGTTAGTTTAGCAATCCCCCCTGCTGAGCTGTTGTGTTCTGACAGGGGGACGGCCCCTCCGCCAGAACACTCCGATCAGCGCTCTCTGCCGTTGGCTGAGATCACTGATCGGGAGTTGGTCGGCTGCAGGTTTTCCAGCATGCACGTTCGTATGACACTCTGTATTGAAATGTAGACTTGTGCACAACGGAAAATTTAGTTTAGTTTAGTTTTGTTTTCATTCGTAAAATACATAATTTCGTTCTGTTGTATTCGTTATGTTACGTTAATTCGTTTTCGGATCATTTTTTTATTATTCGTAGAGTGTAGATATTCGTTATACTGAATCTCGAATCATGTCGAATTCATTCGTTATATCCGCTATAATTTCTTTCGAATTAGTTGAAATTTGATATTTATGTATGTATATTGATTCGTCATAATGATTCGTAGTTTGGAAAGTTTTTAAATTTTATTGAATCTATTAACACACACAATGACAATGGGGTTGGTTTACTAAAGGCAAATCCACTCTGCACTACAAGTGCATTTGAAAGTGCAGTCGCCGTAAATACATGCTGTGCTTTCAAAGAGAAAGCCCAGTACTACCTTTATGCTTTCTGGCAGACTGTTGATCTACTTATTATGACATTGGTAATAGGAGGGGAGCAGGTGTCCGTCCACTGACTCCTTCAGGTCTGTTGTTAGCATAACCGATGCCTAACTGTGGGCGGCACAGTGGTGTAGTGGTTAGCACTCTCACCTAGCAGTAAGAAGGGTCACTGGTTCAAATCCCAACCACGACACTGGAGTTTGCATGCTCTCCCTGTGCCTGTGCGGGTTTCCTCCGGGAACTCCGGTTTCCTCCCAAAATCCAAAGACATGCAGGTAGGTTAATTGGCTTCTGTCCAAAAAAATTGGCCCTAGTATATGAATGGGGACCTTGGATTGTGGGCTCCTTGAGGGTAGGGACTGAGGTGAGTGTGCAATGTACAGGGATAGGGACAATTGTAGACACTCACTCAGGTTGAACTGGATGGACTGATGTCTTTATTCAACCTTACTAACTATGAAACTAAGGCCCCTTTCACACAGGCTTTCCGATCAGGTCCACCTGTCAGTTCTCACCCCGCGGGCATCACAGCAGCTTCCCCTGTTCTTCGCGGGCATAACTGCAGCTTCCCCTGCTCTCCGTGTGCATCATGGCAGCTTCCCCTGCTCTCCGCGGGCATCACGGCGGCTTTCATTTCCTCCCTCCTCCTCGGTGGCCAATCGGGACGCTTCTCCTTTTGGCCAATCGGGAAACAGGTCCTGATTGGCCGGGAGGAGGATCAGTGTTTCAATAGTGAATATTCATTTGCTATTGTAACACACCTGGATGGGCTTGTAGCGCAATGCTTTACGCCCCAAGCACACCCTATTTTGAAGCCTATAAAAGCCTCTGGCTGCTTCAAAAAAACAACAACCCCCTCCCGTTGGAATTCATGCATCTGGCGTCCTGCATTGGGGCCAGACGACGCATGGATGGGGGGGGGGGCGGCGCCCGGGCACGCCTACTGGAGGGGCCACCCCTGCTTTGCAGAGGGCTCTACCTTTTGCTAAAAGTGGTAAGTATGAAAAAAAATCAGGTATAGTGTTTCATGCAAAGTTGATCATAAATAATTGTTTAAATGTAAATGTGTTATTTTGAAAGCATTAAGGGCCCGTTCATACTAGAATGCAGTGCAGGAAACTTGCGTTCCATGCCTGTTTTTCCCTTAACGCATTCCAATCGCACTGCCCTTGCGATCTGCAGCAGCTGTCAGTTCCAAGTCAACGACACCCCAAACGCAGGTCGCCAACACAATGCGTTTGCCCGTACCAGATTGCATGGTACAAGAGTACTGTTGAATACGGTTATAGAAATGACAAGAGAAGCTATTGCTTTCATTTTGTCTGGGTTGGAAGTACAGCCGGCATTAGAAATAATATTCTGATTGTTTAAAACCTAAATTTATAATCTTGTCTGTCTTGATTTTAGTGCTTTGAACAGACAGCAGCTGTGAAGAGTCTTTTTAGGATGACTTGTTCTTGCTAGGATGTGAGGGTATGTGTTTGCATCTGTGAACCATTCTTGGTGAAATGTGAGAGGGGGGATGCTTCTAGATATTGGTCCATACAGGAAGACAACAAGAAGACGTTGAAGTTTGTGCTGTGAACTGTGAATCAGTGCACTGCTGGCTTTCTATTTTCCTGTTTGGAAACAGCAGTTATAGCAGAGAATATCTCCCTCCCCCTTCCTGTCAGGACAAGAAAGGGAAATAATGTGTTTGGTACAAAAGTAACAGTCAGTTAACTTGTCTTCAGCTGGCCTGTAACAGTGGTGATGGTAAAGGGAGAAGTTGACTTTTCAGTTCAGAAAGGCAGCTTTACTGCTAGATCATCATAGGAACAATTGTCATAGCGTGACAGCGGTGGGATCATGCTATTCTGTAATCTGACAGCCAGAAAATAGAATACAACTATTTGCAAGCCCAATCACTAACATTTCCTGCATGCTTTACCATACTTTCATTATTTTAGTAATTTTTCAAATTTGCAGTTTTCATTAGAATAATACTTTGTTCAGTCACTTCTTGTTGTAGAGTGTCATGCTGTGTTCCTGTCTCCAAATTGTTCTCCTGAACCAACACCCTGTTACACACTTTCCCAGTCAATACCGCAAGCAGTGATGCCAACATACATAGGGCATAGCTCCCAACTGTCCCTGATTTTGAGGGACTGTCCCTGATTTGGAGCAATATCCCTCTTTCCCCCTCATTTGTCGCTCATTTTGGTCTGATCTATATAGATGTATATAAAATGCACTTTTTATCCATCAAAAAGTGTTTCCCAGTGCTAAACCTTTCATCTGATTTCTAAATTGCTGCATTTGTAAATTCCAAAATCCAATATAAAGGAATAGTAGTGGTAAAAAAAAAAGCACTTGTGGGTTTAACCAATCTTTTATTTTTTTGTACAATTCTCCTTTAAGGGGGCGTGACAATGGGTGTGTCCTATGCCTACATACTTTTGCTGATGGGTATTCCTCATTCCCATCTCAAAAAGTTGGGAGGTGTGATAGGGGGCTATTTACAAAAGGAAAATCCACTTTGCACCACAAGTGCAAACTACAAGTGCAAAGTGCACTTGAAATTGCTCTGAAAGTGCATTTGGAAGTGCAGTCGCTGTAGATCTGAGGGGGACATGCAAGGAAAATAAAAAACAGCATTTTAGCTTGCACATGATTGGATGATAAAATCAGCAGAGCTTCCACTCATTTCAGATCTACCCCTCAGATTTACAGTGACTGCACTTCCAAGTGCACTTTTCAATTGTAGTTTGCACTTGTAGTGCAAAGTGGATTTGCCTTTCATAAATAACCCCCATAGTGTAGACATGTTTTACTGTTGGCACCATCAGGAATGTCACCCTGAGAAATGCCATGTAGTCATTGCTGGACTGTGTGTGTATGTGAACAGTAAATGGCTGCAAAGAGGCTGACGATCCGCAGCACAGAGATGCCACAAAGAATCAAAAGGTAAAGAAAGTATTTTATTTAAAGGAAGGCAATTGATGATGATCTGCTGTGTTTTAACAAAGTGCCATTCAGATACGTACCAAAAGTTATTCAGCTTCAGATATACTTTAACCACTTCCAATCCAGGCCAACTCTGGCACTCCTCTCCTACATGTAAAAATATTAATTAATTGCTTTTCTAGAAAATTACTCAGAACCCCCAAACATTAATATTTGTTTAAGCAGAGACTCTAGGGAATAAAATGGCAGTCGTTGCAACTTTTTATGTCACACGGTATTTGCTCAGCGATTTTTCAAACGTGTTTTTTTGGGGGGAAAAAAAACAGTTTCATGAATTAAATAGAAACAAAACAGTAAAGTTAGCCCAATTTTATTGTATAATGTGAAAGATGATGTTAATGTAAACATCCCTTGTAATAGGAACAGTGCGTGACAGGTCCTCTTTATGGAGAGATGTGGGGTCTATAGGACCCCACATCTCTCCTCCAGGCTGGAAAGGCTCAAAAAATAAATAAACTCTCTCTGCCTTTCCAGCCGCGTCCTCGGCTTTGTTTGCATCCGCCGGCCTGGACGTGATGTCATAACGAGAGATGGTCACCGTAAATCTCTATGCTGAACTTTTGGCAGCGACTGATTCGTTCCCCGGCTCTTCGATCACAGGGGGCGAGCCTGGAGAAGCACCAGAGGGCGGTGGGAGCTCAACTGCCACTATGATTGTTCTTACGATACACAGAATCGCTGGCTGAAAAAGAAGATATCTGGATGATGCCTGCAGCTGCACCCATCATTCAGATATCCCCACTCAAAGTCCAGGACGTCATATGATGGCCTATGGGCAGGAAGTGGTTAAAGTGATATTAAGGTCTTGTTTTTTATTTAAAAAAACATATTATACTTATCTGCTCTGTGCAGTGGTTTTGCACAGAGCAGCCCAGATCCTAATGTTCTCGGGTTCCACATTGGCACTCCTGGCCCCTCCCTCCTGCTGGGTGCCCCCACAGCAAGCAGCTTACTGTGGGGACACCCAAGCTGAGCTGCTGCTCTGTGTGTCTATTCACACATGGAGCCCTGGCTCGGCCCTGCTCCTTCCATCTCCTGTTTGGCTCACTGGCTGTGATTGACAGCAGCGGAAGCCAATGGCTCCCGCTGCTGCCAAAAGCCAATCAGGAGTGCGAGGCAAGGCTCTCCTGGACATCGCTGGATCAAGAGGGGGCTCAGCTAAGTATTAGGGGGGCTGATGTACAGAAGGTTTTTTTACCTTCATGCATAGAATGCTTGAAAGTAAAAAACTTTTTGCCTTTACAACCACTTTAAATAAACTGTCCAATTAAATAACTTTGAATAGTAGGTTGAAAAAGATACATATTGATTATACATATAATACATATACATTTTCCACCAGTTACTACATTCCGAAAGACCGCATCAGTTGTTTTCATTGTATGATAATGTAACAGTTTCTGTTGTGCTTAATGGCTAACCGTTTCACTAGAGAATGTTCACATAAACGGCCAAATCAGATATGGAGTAGATCATTGGCCTCAGTATCAAATGAGGGGACCTGTGTTTACAGTGTTCCTATCTCTCAGCACCTCAGTTCTTTGCTGAGTGACCCAACATTGATGTCTATGTTCAGTCCAGCACACGCTAAAGTGAATGCTTGCTGAACACTGTCATTTCTTGGGCTTCCTGGGTCAATACACTTTATATATGGGATTGAGTGCTTGATGTTACATTGTTAAGCAGATTGAAAACAGACACATGCCCATTGAATTTGGAACGTGAGCCGATTTTTTTTTTTTTTTTTTTTTTAATATGTATATACTGACAATTGGTGTCACCAATAATCATGTAGCATCTGTGAGGATTTTAATGTATACTTATCAGTAGCTTTACAAATATGCAGGAACAAATTCCTGACATGTAGCAATGCTCAGCAAGTGTAGAGCCCATCAAGGTTTCTTGGAGGGACCATTCCAAATGTTGCCTGAGAATGATTACCCCCCGCGAGCGGCCGAAAAAGGGCTAAAATCCCCTGCAAAGCGCTGCCGTAGCGGCAGTATTGCCGCGGTGTTACCGCGGTGTCCCATTGAAATCAATGGGTAGGAGCGGTATAGGAGCGGTGAATACACCGCTCCTATACCGCTCCAAAGATGCTGCTAGCAGGACTTTTTTGACCGTCCTGCTAGCGCACCGCTCCAGTGTGAAAGCCTGCCGGCTTTCACACTGGAGTGAATGGGGCCGGTTTTTTTAGGCGGTGTACAGGCGCTATTTTTAGCGCTGTACCGCCTGAAAAACGCCCCAGTGTGAAAGGGGCCTTACTTACTTTACTTTACTTACTTTACTTACTTTACTTAAAAAATGTACATGTTCCGACTTACAAATAGATTCAACTTAAGAACAAACCTACAGTTCCTGTCTTGTTTGTAACCCGGGAACCGCCTGTACTGTTATCTCTGTAAGAGAGAATAAATACATGTAAATGTTACCTTTTACAAGTGCATGTTTGCTTAGTATAGAAAAAAATAAATCTGATGCTAAAGTCAAGATACAATGGTTTAAAGCTCAATTAAAGTGGTTTTACAGCTTCTTTTTTCTCTGAAAATAATAAACATGTTATACTTACCTGCTGTATGCAATGATTTTGCATAGAGTGTCTACAAACCTTATCTACTCGGGTTGCCTGGCAGCGGAAATTAATAAGTAAAATGGTGCCCTGAATAATGTTGGAAATACACAGATTTAGCATGAGATGAGAAGGTTTTGCCACCAACAGATTGCAGACTGAATTCACATGGGTGCTGGATGCAGAAGAGAATGCAGTGCCTTGTTGTAAGGAGAGTATTCCTACAGTTGACAAATTGCTCTCCTAGTGGGGCCTAATGGGAAAGCAAAGTAATACTTTGGCATCTGTGGCTCAAATAAAATAGTTGAGCAGCTGTGCCACTCTATGCCTTACCACGTACATGGGAAGTGAACTGTTCAACTTAGTCCACCATTTGGCCCCATCATTTGGGAGACATTTGGCAAGGGTCAGACCTGCCTGCAAAGCATCTCCTTTTTCCCCCATGTAAAATCAGCCTAGTGTATGTCAAACTTATGTGAAAATGTACTCATTACAACAGGCACAGACACCAGGAAAACGCAGTCTTGTGCTGAATCAGCTGTATTTGCAGTGTTCAGTTGTCCTAGCAACATCCTTACCTTCCATAAACATGTCTAGCAATGCTAAAGTTCATTATTTTCAGCCAATTGGAGCTGCATCTATGGTATACTGCTGCAGCATAGTGATACATGTTTAATTTAATGCATACTTGTCAGACATCCCAACCTGCAAAAAGTTAATTTCAGGGAGGTGGCAAACTCATTTCAGGAAGGTGGCGCTTCCAAAGCCCCCCCCCCCCCCCCCCCCATCACTTTTTAAATATTTGTTTGCAGTGCTTCTGGGGAAGGGGGTGCGTGGTATGTGGCAGTGGACTGTGTCAGTCGTTTTTTATTTTTGAATAATTGATTTTTTACAATTTCATATTTATTTAAATTTAATTTCACAATGCTTTTTGGGGGGAGGGGGTTGGGGCAGTGGACCATGTTGGTAGGGCAGGGTAGAGTGGTGTCAGTAGTTTATTTTATTTTTTTACACTTTTTAATTTTTTTTTACAATATTTTTTTAAATATCTTTTTCAGGGCTTTGGTGAGATGTCAGGGGTCTAAACAGACCCCTGACATCTCCCCTTTGAGACAAACAAAGGGACTGAGGACACAGATTCCCCAGTCCCTTTCTCAGCACTAAAGATGAATGAACAGGAGACAGAAGCTCCTGTTCATTCATAAACTGAGCAGAGTAAACACAGTTTACTCTGCTCAGTAGTCACAGGACACAGGAGCCAACTCACTCACTGTGTCCAATTACTAGTTCCCCCCCCGCAACCGGCGGGAGAGGAGGGGAGCCAGCTGCGGGGGACGAGGGGGGATGAAGAGAACACGGGGGGCCGGAGAAGAACACAGGGAGGAGCTCAGCTATGAGGAAAGATTAGAGGAACTGAATTTATTCACTCTTGAGAAGAGGAGAATAAGGGGGGATATTATCAACATGTACAAATATATAAGGGGTGTTGAGTTATTCCCTTTACGGTCAACACAGAGGACAAGAGGGCACTCCTTACGTCTAGAGGAAAAGAGATTTCATCTCCAAATACGGAAAGGTTTCGTCACAGTAAGAGCTGTGAAAATATGGAATAGACTCCCTCCAGAGGTGGTTCTGGCTAACTCAGTAGATTGCTTTAAGAAAGGCCTGGATACTTTCCTAAATGTACATAATATAACTGGGTACTGACATTTATAGGTAAAGTTGATCCAGGGAAAATCCGATTGCCTCTAGGGGGATCAGGAAGGGATTTTTTTTCCCCTGCTGTAGCAGATTGGAGCATGCTCTTTTGGGGTTTTTTTTTGCCTTCCTCTTGATCAACTGTGGGTATAGAATGGGGTTTATTGGATTGTACGATATATTTTATTTTTATTTATTATTTCTTTTTTTTTATGGTTGAACTGGATGGACTTGTGTCTTTTTTCAGCCTAGCTAACTATGTAACTATGTAACTATGTAACAGGGGGGCGGAGAAGGACATGGGGGACGGAGAAGGACATGGGGGGCCGGAGGAGAACACAGGGGGGCAGAGAAGGACATGGAGGGGGCTGGAGGAGAACACGGGGGCGGAGAAGGACATGGAGGGGGCTGGAGGAGAACACGGGGGCAGAAAAGGAAATAGAGGGGGCCAGAGGAGAACAGGGGGGGTGGAGAAGGACATGGAGGGGGCCGGGGAGGAGCACACAGAGCAGCTGCGAATGATCGTGCGGCTGGAGGGACAGCTGTGAACACCGATCTCCCTGTATAGCTGTTTAGCTGACAGCCGCACAAGGGAGAGAAGGAGAAGTGGTTTTCAGCTAAAAATCGATACAAAGGAGATCCGTGTTCACAGCTATTCCCCACCGCACCGATTATTCCCGGGAGTTCACGAGACACCCCTGATGGTGTGCGGGGGCAGCCTCCAAAATGCGAGAGTCTCCCGCACCTTGCGGGAGACTTGAGATGTTTGACTTGTCAACAGTCCCTGATAGTAAAATGGGGTTGGGGTTATCAGGGGGATTTAGCATGTAAAGGTGTATTGAGAGGGGAGATAAGTGTGCAGAGAATTATTAGAATTGTGTGGGGGACTGTAAGTATCCCTGTTGCATTGCTGGCCAGTGCGAATGTTAATAAACCTGTTGTGTTGGGGTCAGTGTAAATGTCCCCGTTAAACTGGGTGTCAGTGTAAGGTCCCCCCTTACATTGGTTGTCCATGTGGAAATCCCCTTTAAATTGGTTGTGAGTATAAATTCTCCCTTACATTGGTGGTCATTGTAAATTCCCCCTTACATTAATGGTCAGTGTAGAAATCCCTCCTTACATTGGTGGTCAGAGTAAATTCCCCATTACATTGGTGTTCAGTGTAGGGCTCCCTTTACATTGGTGGTCATTGTAAATTCCCCTTACATTGCTGGGCAGTGTAGAAATACCCCCTTACATTGGTGGTCAGGATAAATTCCCCATTACATTGGTGTTCAGTGTTGGGCCCCCTTTACATTGGTGGTCAGTGTAGGGCTCTCCTTACATTGATGGTTAGTGTAAATTCCCCATAACATTGGTGGTCAGTGTAGGGTTCCCTTACATTGGTTGTCAGTATAGGACCCCTCTAACATTGGTAGTCAGTGTAAGTTTCCTATTACATTGGTGGTCAGTGTAGAAATACCCTCTTACATTGGTTGTCCGTGGAAATCCCCTTTTATATTGGTGATTGGTGGTTGATTACATTGGTGGTCAGTGTAGAATCCCACACTACATACTTGCAAAAGATTTCCAGCTTTGCTCTATAGGATTCCGAATTTGTCACAGTGTAATGCCCCCTAACTAGTTGTATTACCCATGATTTTTACCACCTACAAAATTCTACATCCCATTAGCAATGACAACAGATGTGTCATTAGGTTTACACATGGGAATTTTTCTTGTTCAGCCCCAAAATAGGGAAATCATTTGACTACCCCATCCACACAAAACAGATGGGGAAATCTCCTCTGGTGGCTATTGTATTTAAAGGCTGAATACCCAGACAGTGCCTGCATCTGATTGGATGCAGTCACTGCTTGGCTGATAATTTTCCTCCCAGCTTCTTTGATTTTGAAGCTGGCTTTTGTTGAGCTGGGTAGTGCTGACAAGGCCACTCATGGCTCAAATTTTGGCTGATTCGGCAGGAGCTGGCTAAACAAACACATAAATATTTTTTTTACTAATAAACAATAGCTTCTTAGCTTTCTTTCTACCCTTATTATGTTCGGTACATACAGTATTTTATAAATTGTACAATAGGTTAATGGTAAACCTCTATAACCACGCCCATGAATGTCCCACCCCCAAATAGTGAAAGTAAATTCTCCACTCACAATGTCTTGATGGGCAACAAAAAAAGGCATCCCTGGAAACATTTTTGAAATGTTGGCAACTATGCAAATGCAGTGCTGCCACATACAGTATACCCTTTTCTAATCAATTAGACAGTTTTTTCAAATGTTTGCATGTTTACAAATCTCATTAAAGTGGCTGTAAATCCTCACATATATGAAAGATATACAAATAGCGTATAAATGGTGCGCAATTCAACCTTAATTATGTGAGCATAGATCTTTAAAAATAATTATTGCCACAATGTCAATTTTGGTCAATAGTGCCCAAGTGATAATAAAAAAAATAAAAAATAAATAAATATATATATATATATATATATATATATATATATATATAGTGCTTCCTTACATCTATATATATATATAGTATATATATATATATATACACTCCGTATATATTGTGCTGGAGGTGTGTGAAATAAAATATACAATCCTTGTATATAAATTAATATGTGAGTATGTGATCCTTATTATAAAAGAAATGAATGCCAAACGTGCGTATAAAATCTTATTTAATAGGTGAAAGTATTTGTTGTGTTGTAATGAAAAAAAGTTGAACGACGATTCAGTGATAGCAATCAAGATGATTGGGAATTGTGTCCTGTGTTAGAAAGAGTGAAGGAACGTGACCTGTGATGCAACGCGTCGGGAGGAGGAGCTTAGGTGACGCCGTGTGATACACGAGCTCAGCAAAGGAGGAGAAGGGCTGACAGCCCAGGAGCGAAAGCCTGACCATTGACACTTTTTACCTGCACTATATCCACCTGGTACACGTGAGTGCATACAACTTGAGGCATTTCATGGGGAGTTTATAGTTAGCAATATTGCGCAATGGTTTTTGTTTGTTTTTTCTCTTTTTCATGTTAAAACCGGCTTGAGCATCAGGAAGATTTCAAAGAATCACCTATAATTGTACCGGCAACATTAAGGGAAGTTTTTGTTTCTTTCTTCCAATATATTTATAAATACCATTACCGAAGTGGCAACATTTTATATTCATATTTTCCAAAATAGCAGTCTTTTTTTGCTTTTTGTTTCTCTAAACAGTGGGAGTTTAAACCAGCTGTCTTAATTGTTATATCAGTAATGCACCACTGCACTTTTAAAACACCAATCGCCTGGTGTATATGTTTATCTGGTTATCGTAGCAAACAGATTGCATACAATAGGATTGTATGGTGTATGGCACCAACCTTGCAATTAGAGTAATCGCCTGGTGTATCTGCATATTGTTGCAATTAGATTGTATTCAACACTAATTGTCTGGTGTATGGTACCAATCTTGTAATCAGAGCACCTGTTGCTACGCCAGAGTTCCTTCACTCTTTCTAACACAATTCCCAATCATCTTGATTGCTATCACTGAATCGTCGTTCAACTTTTTTTCATTAACACAACAAATACTTTCACCTATTAAATATTAAATAAGATTTTATATGCACGTTTGGCATTTCTTTTATAATAAGGATCACATACTCACATATTAATTTATATACAAGGATTGTATATTTTATTTCACACACCTCCAGCACAATATATACGGAGTGTGTATATATATATATATATATATATATATATATATATATATGTGTTTTTTTTTTTTTTTTTTTTATTATCACTTGTGCACTATTGACCACAATTGACATTGTGGCAATAATTTTTTTTAAAGATCTATGCTCACATAATTAAGGTTGAATTGCGCACCATTTATACGCTATTTTTATATCTTTCACCTATTTCCAAGTGTGGGAACACTTTTAATGGTAGCAGCATTTCATTTAGTAATCTTATTTTATTCTATTAGATTTGGGGCTTTTAAATTATATATCAGCGCTTTAGTATACACCAATTTTTAAATCCTCACATATACCCAGTGAAGTGAACAGCCTCAAATGATACACAGAGATTAAACAAATCTTCCTACATAAGTTTTACTAGTTTATCTGCAGTCTTCTCTTCCCTACACCCCTTCAAAAGGGCCGAAAAGTGTTACAATCCTTCTTCATCTGTCAGGAGCACATAGATGGCGGAGAGGCTGCAGTAACAGCGTGTGAGAGCTGATTGGAGGAAAGGCACACCCCCCCCCCCCCCTCCACACAGCAGAAGAGCTGTGTTCTGAATAGACAAGCTGTCTGCTGAACTCCCCCCAAACAAATTTATCTCATATATCGGGAAAATTTCTCAGAAGTGACTCATGCTGATAACAGAGGAAAGGAGCAACAGAGAGAAACTACATTTAGAGCTTTGGAGAGAGATAAGTAAACACTACAGATACAGTGGATATAAAAAGTCTACACACCCCTGTTAAAATTTCAGGTTTCTGTGATGTAAAAAAATGAGACAAAGATAAATAATTTCAGAACGTTTCCCCCCTTTATTGTGACCTATAAACTGTACAACTCAATTAAAAAAAAATCAAAATCTTTTAGGGGCGGAAGTAAAAATAAAAAAATAAAATAATGTGGTTGCATAAGTGTGCACACCCTCTTATAACTGGGGATGTAGCTGTGTTCAGAATTAAGCAATCACATTCAAACTCATGTTAAATAGGAGTCCGCACACACCTGCCATCATTTAAAGTGCCTCTGATTAACCCCAAATAAACTGCAGCTGTTTTAGTAGGTCCTTCCTGACATTTTCTTAGTCACATCCTACAGCAAAAGCCATGGTCCGCAGAGAGCTTCCAAAGCATCAGAGGATTTCATTGTTAAAAAGTATCAGTCAGGAGAAGGGTACAAAAGAATCTCCAAGGCATTACATACACCATGGAACACAGTAAAGACAGTCATCTTCAAGTGGAGAAAATTTGGCACAACAGTGACATTACCAAGAACTGGACGTTCCTCCAAAATTGATGAAAAGACGAGAAGAAAACTGGTCAGGGAGGCTGCCAAGAGGCCTACAGCAACATTAAAGGAGCTGCAGCTATATCTGGCAAGTACTGGCTGTGTGGTATATCTGACAACAATCTCCCGTATTCTTCATATGTCTGGGCTATGGGGTAGAGTGGCAAGACGGAAGCCTTTTCTTATGAAGAAAAACATCCAAGCCTCCAAACATCTACATTTTGCAAAAACACATCCGAAGTCTCCAAAAAGCATGTGGGAAAATGTGGTATGGTCTGATGAAACCAAGGTTGAACTTTTTGGCCATAATTCCAAAAGATATGTTTGGCACAAAAACAACACTGCACATGACCAAAAGAACACCATACCTACAGTGAAGCATAGCATGGTGGTAGCATCATGCTTTGGGGCTGTTTTTCTTCAGCTGAAACAGGGGCCTTAGTCAAGGTAGAGGGCATTATGAACAGTTCCAAATACCAGTCAATGTTGGCACAAAACCTTCAGGCTTCTGCTAGAAAGCGGAACATGAAGAGGAACTTCATCTTTCAGCATGCCAACGACCCAAAGCATACATCCAAATCAACAAAGGAATGGCTTCACCAGAAGAAGATTAAAGTTTTGGAATGGCCCAGCTGGAGCCCAGACCTGAATCCGATTGAAAATCTGTGGGCTGATCTGAAGAGGGACAGATGTGGAGTGTTTTTGCAAAGAAGAGTGGGCAAATATTGCCAAGTCAAGGTGTGCCATGCTGATAGACTCATACCCCAAAAGACTGAGTGCTGTAATAAAATCAAAAGGTGCTTCAACAAAGTATTAGTTTAAGGGTGAGCACACTTATGCAACCATATTATTTTAGTTTTTTAGTTTTACTTCCCTCCACCTAAAAGATTTCAGTTGTTGTTCAAGTGAGTTGTACAGTTTATAAGTCATATTAAAGGTGGAAAATTTTCTGAAATTATTTAGCTTTTGTCTCATTTTTTTACATCACAGAAACCTGACAAGGTTGTGTGGACTTTTTATATTCACTGTATATATGCTTTGCTCAGATTCCATGACTGAGGTTTACAACCACTTTAATTCTCTCATATTGCTATAGTTGCATTAAAATTATAGTGTTAAAAGACCAAAGATTTGGTCCCATTTGTACATACCATCAGATGCACTGGAGAGATAGTAGAACTTCCGCTGCTAATTATTGGGATAATCTGTTGTTTAACCTGTCTGGGTCCTGTTCATCCAGACAGGCAAAGTGATTGTTACAGCCATTCCAGGATGCTTTATGAGATCGAATATATCTATGGGGATATACTGTATATTCTCTACATTCAGGTACTGGGGAAAAAAATAAAAATTGAAAATCTTGCTTCTACTGAATGTATCTTTACAACCCAGGATATTAAAAATGAATGCTAATCAAAGTAGAACTTCACTCTCTCAATCAACCTTGACCATTTTTAATTCTTATGCTGCTCGCATTAGTAAATTGACAGGAAAGGATATCATATTTACTTGTTTTAAACTTTATTTTTTATTTTTTTAATTTCTTCAGTTACTTCCTGGTTTCTAATACAATTTAATTGTCCATGGACAGTCCACATATGTCCTCCTTATTGCTACATGTCCCCAACCTGCAGGACTGCAGTTGTATACAGCACTTTATCCAATAGTCATTGACCCATACACTTTAGTTCTCCCGCAGGGTTATATATTAGGTGGGCTGACAGTTTAGCGGTTTTTCGCATCCTGGTAAACCCACCTTATCAAGTGGCCACTTGTGAGGTCTGATTTATGTTAGTAGGAAAACAGCATTGTCTAGGTATTGGTGATGGGTGTGTTTAATATTTTTTACTAAATAATTATTTATGGTCATTAATTATTTTTTTAAACAAGTATTGAATAAAATGTATACATTTTACTCTTACTGACTCTGGTATATGCCCGTCTCTTGAGGCAACCGCTTTTTTGTTGGGGACCGCTCTACCCAACCATTCCACTGAAAACATTTTCTTTTGGCTACAAAGACTATACTGATGATCTGACTAAGGACACAGTTAACCCCTTGATCGCCCCCTAGTGTTAACCCCTTCCATACCAGTGTAATTTTTACATTGATCAGTGCATTTTTATAGCACTGATCAATGTAATAATGTCACTGGTCCCCAAAAAGTGTCATTTGGCGTCAAATTTGTCCAGCGCAAAAACCGCAGATCGCCGTCATTCCTAGTAAAAAAAACAATTAAAAAAAAGTCCCTAAATCTATCCCATAGTTTGTAGACGCGATAACTTTTGCACAAACCAATCAATAAACGCCTATTGCGATTTTTTTACCAAAAATATGTAGAAGAATATATATCGGCCTAAATTGATGAAGAAAGTAGTTTTTTTTTTTATTTTTTGGGCTGATATTCATCATAGCAAAAAGTAAAAAAATATTGTTTTTTTTTTTCAAAATTGTCGCTCTTTTTTTGTTTATAGCACAAAAAATAAAAACCCCAGAGGTGATCAAATACCACCAAAAGAAAGCTCTATTTGTGGGGGAAAAAAAGAACTTCAATTTTGTTTGGGTACAGCGTTGCACGACTGCGCAATTGTCAGTTAAAAAGACGCAGTGCCGTACCGCAAAACAATGGCCTGGTCATTAAGGGGGCAAATCCTTCCGGTCCTTAATTAGTTAATCACCACTGTTTTTTTTTTTTCTTGCTGAACAAACAAAAAAAGACCTGGAAATATTTAAAAAAAAAAGAGTGTTATAAAATTTTGCAAATAAATAATCTTACCTCATAAATTTAGGTCAAAATGTATTCTGCTACATTTCCTTGGCGAAAATAACCGAAATCAGTGTTTATTATTTAGTCTGTTGGAAAGTTATAGAGTCCACACAGTATATCTGAAAATTGATCAATCCTGATGTACTGAATAATTTCTTGATTCCTGAAAATGCCAGGACAGTTCAAATAGCCCCAAATGGCCCCTTTTTGGAAAGTAGACAGTCCATGGTATTTAGTAAGAGGCATGGTGAGTTTTTTAAGTTGTCATTTTGAATGACAATTACTCAGTCATGCAACACTGTACCTATATGAAATTTTTGTCCTTTTTTCACACAAATAGAGCTTTCTTTTGGTGGTATTTAATCACCTCCTGGGTTTTTTATTTTTTGTGCTATACAAGAAAAAAGACCGAAAATTTGGTAAAAAAAAATGCATTTCCTGACAGACTCCATGGCAGCCTACGTGTGGGTTAACCCCGCCTCCTCTCCAATGCTATAGGACCCCATTCCCATAAATGAACACTCACCACTCCATACTGTGTTCCTTTTTTGTCCTCCTCCTATGGACCTTCACATATCGTTCGCGTCCGGTCGGATTTCGGATCTTCTCTTGGCATACTGATGCGGTGCAAGCTCTGTGCTCAGCCATGGGTGGGCGAGTAGCTTTTGAGGCTGGATGGTTCCCCCAGAAGAGGGTGGATTGCCTCTGTATGCCGGTCGGATCGGATGGATGAAGGTCTTCAGCGGCTGGCAAGGTCTGCATCGTTCTTGTTTTATGGCTCCATGGCAGTTATTATATGTATAGATTATAATCATCCCTGGCGTCTAGTGTATCCCCCCCCTGATGGCGGCTGGAGCGCTTCTGCGTTCCAGCTCGCCGTATTCTTCCGGCTTCTCGGCCGCCTCGGCGGTTTGCGCATGCGCGGTCCGGGGGTCGCGCATGCGCGATACGGCTATGCTCCGCGGCGCAGGCGCGAGGTGGAGGGGCGGTGACGTCACGGGCGGGGAATTCAAAAAGCAGGCTGCTGCTTCAGTGTCACTGGGCTCTACCAGTGTTTGGAAGCAGCAAGCCTGTTCCCCAGCCATCGGCCCACTACTAAGGTCAGTGCTACTTTTTTGATGCCTGTTTCTATGCCTATGCCTATGCCTTGCCTTGCCTGAAGTGTTTTAAAAAAAAAAAAAAAAAAAAAATATAGAAGTAAATGTGTTTTTTTTTTATTAAGCGATTCTCTTTGTATATGTATATATGGTAAAAAAAAACTGGCTAGTGTTGCCGGCAGGTTGCTTAAGTCGCATTTTTTCTTGCAGACTACAGTGATCATATTTGACGCTCTTCGTCCAGAGATTATGGACAAATCACCGCCTTTAAGTGGCCAGCCCTTACGCACTAGGTATGTGCTGGTAAGGGAGGGGTGGAGGTACAACTGCATTTTATTTTGCATTCTGATGCCTTTGTTTTCCCCTCCCCCTGTGTGTCTTCTTGCTTTTAGCCCGTCAAGATTGATTCTCAGGACAGGGACCTTGCCAGGCCACAACAAAAGCAATCTTCTAGATCCAGACGGGACTCCCCGCATGGATCCCACCACCAGAGGAGAAGTTCGCATTCCTCCTCCAGACACCGCTCCCACCGCCATGACGATCGCTCTGATCGCAGAGCCTGCTGGGGATGTAAGACTCGAGTCCCGGAAGGCAAATCGTTGTGTGACAGATGTTTTGCCCGAGCGGTTGGGGAAAAAGATACGGAAAACCAGCGCATGGAGTCCCTGGTAAAGCGTGTCGTGCAGCAGTCGCTTAAGGACATGGAGGTTCCTCACACGTTGAGTCAATCAACGACTGCATCTGGTCCCCAGACTGACGAACCCCGTGATGACCCGGGTACGTCCCAGACCTATGGGGCTTCTGGTGAGTCCTCTGGAGAGGAATTTCCAGCCGATGAGGAGATCGGGGGCTTTGACTTCGCCATGGTCTCGCCGCTAATTAAGGCAATTAAGGAGGCCCTCAAGTGGGAAGAAGCTTCTACCCCTCCAGCCAAACAGAAGAAGTTCTTTAAACAGCTGGGTAAGGAACGGCCAAACTTCCCTCTACTCACTGAACTGAAAGACGTTATAGAAGAAGAGTGGAGCAAGGTGGATAGGAAATCCTCCATGACCAATAAGACTTCCAGGCTATACCCCTTTAAGATGGAAGAGGTGAAGCATCTAGAGAACGCTCCACTCGTGGATGCAGCATTAATGCGTCTGGCTAAGCACGTCACTCTCCCGATGGAGGACTCTGTGTCCTTTAAGGATGGCCTGGAGAGGAAAATCGACCAAGACCTCAAAAGGATCTACGGTCTTGCTGGAATGGCCTGTAAACCTGCTTTAGCCCTAGCGGCTATGTCCAAAGCCATGGAGGCGTGGACTGAAAATGTGGACTCCTTCCTGAATGGTGTTTCGGTCGAATTAGCCAGGAGTTCAGCAGCAGCAGAACTAAAGCTCGCAGCGGTCTTCCTGGGGGAGGCGTCCATTGACCTGATACGTCTGTTAGCACGCATTATGCTGTCCTCAGTCACGGCTAAGCGCGCTTTGTGGCTACGGCCCTGGCTCGCCGATCCTGTTTCCAAGCAAGCATGGTGCAAAATCCCCTTTGAGGGGTCTACGTTATTCGGTAACAAGCTGGATGATGCCATAACGCGTGCGACAGGCGGTAAGTCGGGCTTCCTTCCCCAGGACAGAAGACTACTCGGGCGGAAGAAGCCTCAATTTAAAAGGCGCAGTCCAGAGCGCTCAAGGGATGCACGCTCCTACAAACCTGGAAGGGACTTCAGGAGGAATTGGAGCAGAGGACAGAGTTCCTTTCGTAAGCCCGTCAAGAGCCAGTCGTCTGGTGGACGCGAGCCACCCAAGTCTTTCTGAGATTGCGCCCGCCCAGGCGGGTCGGGTGGGGGCCCGTCTATCCCTTTTCCGGCACGTCTGGGTGGCCTCGATCTCGGATTACTGGGTCATCAAGACGATCTCGTCGGGTCACAAATGGACCTTCTCCAGAGTTCCTCCTCCCAGGTTCATGTCCACCATGCTTCCTCGTTCGGAAGAACAGAGACAAGTCCTACTGTCATACGTAGAGCTGTTAAAAGCTCAGGGTGCAGTCGTACGAGTGCCAGAAGAAGAACGGTTTCAAGGAGTGTACTCCCCCCTCTTCTTGGTACAGAAGAAAAGCGGATCGTGGCGCCCGGTGATAGATTTAACATACTTAAATCAGTTTATAGAATACGGAAAATTCAAAATGGAAACCCTACTAACTATACAGCGAGCCATCCAACCAGGGGATTGGATGGTCTCGATCGACTTAAAGGACGCTTACTTTCACGTCCCGATAGAGGAAGGCTGCCAAAGGTTTCTAAGATTCCATGTCGATCAAGACCATCTACAGTTTATCTGCCTCCCCTTCGGGTTGACGACCTCCCCTCGGGTCTTTTCAAAAGTGCTCCTGGCAGTGGTGGCCCTGATCAGGCTGAAAGGGATAAGGCTGTACCATTATCTGGACGACCTTCTGGTTCTGTCACAAGACAAAGAGCAGCTGTTGGTTCATCGCGAGCAGGTAATGTCCACATTGACCAGCTTCGGGTGGCTTCTAAACATGGAAAAAAGCCAGCTAGTGCCAACACAACGGCTAATTTATCTGGGTGCTCAGTTCGACACTTTGCGAAGTACAATCTCGCTACCGGTGGAAAAGATCCCGATCATACGGGAAAGGGTCTCTCAATCCCTTCATACGCAATACCTGAAGGCCTCACAGTGTCTCAAGATCGTAGGGACAATGGTCTCTACGACGCCTATGGTCAAGTGGGCCTTGTGGAGACTACGCCCGTTCCAGTCAGGGTTTCTGAGACAATGGAAGTCGGGAAGCAAAAGCCAAGAAATACGGATAACATCAACGATGAGGAACAGCCTCTTCTGGTGGCTCCAACACAGGAATCTCCTGAAGTGTCACTCGATCGCTCCCATCTCTTGGGTAACGGTTACGACCGATGCCAGCGGGACCGGCTGGGGGGCCCTTTGCGGGTCGGACCTTGCACAAGGCAAGTGGGACACAAGTCTTCCTGTTCCAGGATCGAATATTCTGGAACTCCGAGCAGCTTGGTGCGCTCTCCAGCATTTCTCCCAGGTTTTGAAGGGGAAGTCGGTGTTGTTGCGAATGGACAACACCACAGCTGTCTCCTATGTGAAGAGACAAGGGGGCACCAGGAGTTCTACTCTTCTCCAGGAAGTGGAACCCATTCTATCATGGGCACAGAGGAACCTGGAGAATATTTCTGCAGTTTTTCTCCCGGGGGTTCAGAACACGCAAGCGGACTTCTTATCACGCACCCAGTTGGACAACAACGAGTGGTCCCTCCACATTCAGTCCTTCGAGTGGATCAGATCGCTGGGGGTCAATCCCGAGGTAGATCTTTTTGCCTCCCCCTGCAACTTCAAAATAGAGAAGTTTTACACACGGAATCGCTGCAGCCAGGCCTTAGGGACGGATGCACTAACAGACCAATGGAGGTTCAAGAGGGCCTATGCCTTCCCTCCACTTCCACTAATCCTCAGGTTCCTTCAGAGGCTCCAGACGGAAGCAGTAGAGGTAGTGATGATAGCTCCTTACTGGCCCAACAGGCCTTGGTTTCCTCTGCTAGTCCAGCTGAGCGTACGGAAGCCGGTGTCTCTCCCTCTCAGGACGGACCTTCTGTCTCAAGGGGCGGTACTGCACCCATGTCCAGCAGTACTGAAACTGATGGTCTGGTTCTTGAAAGGAAGAGGCTAGAGTCCATCGGATGTGCTTCTAGTGTAATTTCTACCTTATTAAGCTCCAGGAGATCGAGTACGAACAAGGTTTATGGTAGAATCTGGTCCAAATTTGTGAACTTTTGCTCATCTACAGAGAGGTCCTTCGAACATCCAAGAGTCCAGGACATCCTCGGGTTCTTACAAACTGGCCTTGACCTTCCCTTGTCCATAGGCTCTCTCAGGGTGCAAGTTTCAGCCTTATCGGCCTTCTCTGGTACCTCCTGGGCAGTCCATCCTTTAGTTCGTCAATTCTTTCGGGGGGCCTCAAGACTCAAGCCCCAAAAGAAGTCTAGATTCCCCAAATGGGATCTTGCCCTTGTCCTTGACTATATTTCTGGACTAAGTACGACGGGGCCATCCCCGCTTTCCATTAAAGATTTTTCAGAAAAAGTTGCCTTCCTAGTGGCAGTCACTTCGGCCAAGAGGGTATCAGAAATTGGGTCACTGGGCTTCGAAGAACCCTTCTTGACTTTCTTTCCGGACCGAGTGGTCCTCATTCCTATGTTGGGATCCAACCCTAAAGTAACCTCGGTGTTCCACCAGAACCAAGAGATAGTTCTACCTACCTTCAGATCACCAGGATCTGATGATGTTCATCCTTTGGATGTCGGGGAAGCTCTGAGAGAATACCTTCACATTACTTCTGCCTTTAGGCGTTCAGATCATCTCTTTATACTGCACTCAGGCAGCAACAAGGGGAACAAAGCTTCAACCAGGACTCTGGCAGCTTGGATCGTGAGAACTATACAACAGGCTTATAGGGCTAAGGGCTTGGCTCCTCCTGAGGCGGTGACGGCACATTCAACCAGAGGAATGGCTACTTCATGGGCAGCAGCTCGGCACGTAGCTCCTGATACCATCTGCAAGGCAGCTTCTTGGGCCTCTATTAATACTTTCATGTCGCATTATTGCGTTGAACCTGCTTCTTTATCCTCTGTAAACTTTGGTTTGAAAATTCTATCGGCTGATAGATCAAATTAAATATTTTCTGTTTAAAGCATACCCACCCGTGTGGTCGGCTAGTTATTTCCCACACGTAGGCTGCCATGGAGTCTGTCAGGAAAAAGGAAAATTTATTGTCAAATACTTACCGTAATTTTCCTTTCCTGATGGACTCCATGGCAGACGGAGTTCCCACCCATGAGTCATATGAGTAGGCTAGTTACGGAACACAGTATGGAGTGGTGAGTGTTCATTTATGGGAATGGGGTCCTATAGCATTGGAGAGGAGGCGGGGTTAACCCACACGTAGGCTGCCATGGAGTCCATCAGGAAAGGAAAATTACGGTAAGTATTTGACAATAAATTTTCCTTTTTTTCTTAGTTTCCATTATAAAATTTTGCAAATTAGTAATTTTTCTTCATAAATTTTGGCCAAAATTTATACTGCTACATTTCTTTTGGTAAAAATAACCCAAATCGGTGTATGTTATTTGGTCTTTGTGAAAGTTATAGAGTCCACAAGCTATGGTGCCAATCTCTGAAAATTGATCACACCTGATGTTCTGATGGCCTATCATATTTCTTGAGACCTTTTTGGAAAGTAGACATTCCAAGGTATTTAGTAAGATGCATGATGAGTTTTTTGAAGTTGTAATATTTTCCCACAATTCTTTGCAAAATGAAGATTTTTTTTTTTCTTTTCACAAAATTGTTATATTAGCAGGTTATTTCTCACACACAGCATATGCATAGCACAAATTACACCCCAAAACGCATTTTACTACTCCTCTTGAGTATTGCGATACCACATGAGTGAGACTTTTACACAGCGTGGCCACATACAGAGGCCCAACATGCAGGGAGCACCATCATGCGTTTGTGAAGCATAAATTACACATACCATCTCTTGACTATCTTTTACACTTTTGAAGTCCCTGGAGCACCAGGACAATGAAAACACCCCAAAAATTACCCCATTTTAGAAAGAAAATAACCCAACGTATATGAGGCATAATGAGTCTTTTGAACATGTCATTTTTTTCTACAAGTTTCTGGAAAATGTGTTGTGCTGTTACCGGCCATTTACCGTGATAACGTGATCTGGACCCGGCGGTCACAGATATTCCCGGGTGTGCGGGAGCGCGATTCTGGGAGGACGTCAATGTACGCTCTCCCAGAGTTATCAAGCCGTGCTGTAGCCATCATTAGGCTATAGCGCAGTCATTAAGTAGTTAGTATGTAAAAAAAAATGTGTTTTATTTTATTTTCAGCAGTGCAGTACAGCATTATCATATAACTGGTGTAGTGGTGATTAGGGACACTGACTGGTGACAGTATGTAAAGAAAAAAAAATGAATCCTTTTTTTTTTTTTCTTAAATCCTTTTTTATTAATTTTTTTTTTCTTTTTTTCTATGATTTTTTTTTTTTTAACACATTGTGACCAGAACAATAGTGTTACCATAGTAGACAACACGTTCGACTGCACTATAAAAGGGAAGTTTAATGCTTCTGAGCATGCGTTGAATAGTTTCCGAGCATGCGTCGGAATTTTGCGTGTCGGAATTGCATACACACGATCGGAAAATCTGATAGAAAGGTTTTCCGTCGGAAAAATTAAGAACAGGTTCTCCTCTACTCTGGGGAGGTGATCAGGATTTTTTTTTTTTTACACAATATGATTGCTTATACTAGTGAATTTCATACAGAATAAAACTGATTAATTCAGTGTCTTTTGTTGTGGTTAGCCGTGATTGGCCAAAGTTAATCACATGGTACAGATAGGCTGCGATTGGCTAGCAACACAATTGTATACAATGGAAGGTTTGAAAGGAAGCCATCCATTATTTACAAGTGTCCTGTGATCTGCTGTGATTGGTCACAGCAATCACATGATGCTGGCAGCAGGCCCAGTAGGCACAGCCGGTGAAAGATTGAGCCACTGCGTGGCCTCACGGCCATGAGAGCGGCACCTTCTGGGAGGACGTCATATGACGTCCACTCAGAAAGACGAAAAAACCCACCTGGCTGTCAATCTGCTATAGGCTGTGGAAATCTTCACTCACTCCTGTTGTGTCTCCGGGTCAGGGAGCGAAAAGAGATCTCCTTTATGTAACAGGGGCAAAAAAAAGAGAGAAAAAAGAAGGAATGCAACATTTCCCTTATCTATCGAAAACAAACAAAAAGTTTTGACATTAGTTATAGTTTTAAGTTACTGGTACATACTAATAAAATAATGTATCCTTACACACCAAATGTACCTAATACAGTATGTAAATCCTCACAGTTTAGCATTCAGTGGGTCTAATTTGCTAAAAGGTAATGCACAGGAGCAGGGAGAATTTGCAAGATAATTGAATTCTTACATTGTGGGCTGAAATGGGCATGCAAATATATCATGATTGCGATGCCCTTACCGATCTGTTAAAGTGATTGTAAACCCTTACCTATACCCAGTGAAGTGACTGGCGTCAGAAGATACAGAGAGATGGACCAAATCCTCCTACAAAGTTTTATTTGTTTGTCTGCAGTCTTCTCTTCTCTACATTCGTTCAAAGTCCAGAGTTTATAAAGCTTGTCTGAGCTGTCAGAAAACAGGGCAGAGAGCTAAAGTCAAATTCCGCAAAGCTCAGTGAAGGGAACTCTGGGAGCTGAGTGGAGGGAAGGGACACATCCCCTTCACACAGCACATGGGAACCACGCTGATGCTGTCAATCACTGGCTGTGTGCTAGAGATCCCTCCCTTGTCACCTTTTTTCTCTTGTTGTTGGAAAGCTTATCAGAAGTGACTCATACAGATAGCAGAAGAAAGAGGCAGCAGACAGAAATGAACCCCTAAGGCCCCTTTCACACTGGGGCGTTTTTCAGGCGGTACAGCGCTAAAAATAGAGCCTGTACAACGCCTGAAAAAAACGTCCCCATTCACTCCAGTGTAAAAGCCGGCGGGCTTTCACACTGGAGAGGTGTAAAAGCGGTAAAAAAAGTCCTGCTAGCAGCATCTTTGGAGCGGTATAGGAGTGGTGTATTCACCGCTCCTATACCGCTCCTACCCATTGAAATCAATGGGACACCGCGGGGATACCGCCCGCAAAGCGTCGATGCAGCTGCGCTTTGTCAATGGGACACCATGGTAATACCGCAGCAATACCGCCGCAAAGCACCGCTACGGCGGCGCTTTGCGGGGGATTTTAACCCTTTTTCGGACGCTCGCGGGGGATAAAACCGCCCCGCGAGCGGCCGAATACCGCGGCTAAAACGACGGTAAAGCAGCGCTAAATATAGCGCTGCTTTACCGTCGCCGCGGCTCCCGCCCCAGTGTGAAAGGGGCCTTAGTGCTCTTAATTGAGACACAATAGTACACACTATAGAAGGATATGCCTTGTTCATATTTCATGTCTGATGTGTACAACCACTCTATGGAAGGTATGGCGGTGGTTAAAGGACACATTAATTTCTGAGGCACAGGTTTGCATTGTAAATAAAACATCTATGTAATGCTGCTTTTGTGCCTTATATTCGAAGAAGGTGCATTAACGAATGCAGGTGTTAGCAAAGACAATGTGAAAAACAGGCAGGATTGCTATGTAATACCAGATGCCAAGAAAAAGCTCCAGAAGACCCATATACCATGTTGCTGGAGAAATCAAGTCAACAAAAGTACATGTAACATATGTACTTATTTACGAAAGGCAAATCCAATTTGCACTGCAAGTGCACTTGGAAGTGCAGTCGCTCTAAATCTAATGCCGCGTACACACGGTCAGAATTCTCGTCGGAAAAAGCTCTGATGGTTTTCCCGTTGGAACTCCGACAGAATTTCACTCAAACTGTCTTGCCTACACGCGGTCACACCAAATTCCGATGGTCAATAACACCACGGCATACAACACGTTCGACTGCACTATAAAAGGGAAGTTTAATGCTTCTGAGCATGCGTCGAATAGTTTCCGAGCATGCGTCGGAATTTTTGCGTGTCGGAATTGCATACACACGATCGGAAAATCTGATAGAAAGGTTTTCCGTCGGAAAAATTAAGAACAGGTTCTCAATCCAAAGTCCGTCGGAAATTCCAACAGAAAAAGACCGATGGGCATACACACAGTCGGAAAATCAGATGAAAAGCTCCCATCGGACTTTCCATCGGAAATTCCGACCGTGTGTACGTGGCATAAGGGGTAGATCTGAAATGAGTGGAAGCTCTGCTGATTTTATCATCCAATCATGTACAAGCTAAAATGCTGTTTTTTATTTTCCTTGCATGTCCCCCTCGTATCTACAGCGACTTTACTTCCAAGTGCACTTGCAGTGCAAAGTGGATTTTCTTTTAGTAAATAACCCCTGATGCGCTGTAATCAAAGCTTGCTCGTACCCACACTGTATGGAATACTATTAGTAGTTCTTTACAATCCCATCTAGTGATTTCAGTGTGCATTTCATGCAGTCTTTCTCCTGCATTAAATGTACTAGAAAAATGTTTCACATAACCCCAATTTTAACAATATGTATTTGGCATATGTTGAGATGTTGAAGTGCACACTCTTCAGCAAACTATATTTGTTAGTTAATTTGCTGTATGTACACAGATGTGCTTGTGGTTATGCATATTGCAGACCCATATCAGTTAGTGAGACTATGATTGGGTTGTTCAGCCTGCTTTGCCCATGAATCTTCCAATACACTGGCGTAAGTGCAAGTGGTTTCGTTTATCAAACCCATCATCTAAAAGTTGCAAAAAATTAGCCCTATATTCCATAAAGTGCAACTTGTGAATTAATAAAGTGACGCTTTCCAAATATGTAATTTTCTGTGTAATCAAGTGGTTTGTAATTCTACAATATATGCACATACAGCTGCATAGGAGGTTAGTGTGAATATACTTTCTAAAGCTTGTGCTGTGTAACTTTCTCTATACAGTATCTCTAATTTTGTAAATCACCAGTCACATTCCAGTTTGAATCTGTTTGGTGGCTTCAGGAAATTGTTTGGTGGATCCAATCATTTATTTATTTATTTGTTGCGCTTTCTGTAAATGATAGGCAGTAAGGAGGATGTTTCACCATCAACAACAGGTGAGTTCCAGGATCATTAGGTTTGGAAACAAAGATTGGGACATACTGATGCAGTGCAGCAATGTCTGGGTGAAAATGGAACTTGATAAGTAGATTGTAATCCATGTAAGTGTAGTACCCTCTAGTGTGTGTGCTACTGGTAGTGGCAGTGTAGGGAAAAAATAGCTGGCTCTGGGTTAGATCTGAGTCATTGAATTGGGTCAGGGTTACTAGAGGCCAGGGCTGGATGACTCGTCCTGACAGCTCTCTGATACCCCCCCCCCATGTTTCCAGAGCATTGGAGAATGTTCTGGACCTAGTGGGTGGGAGTAAGGAGGAGCTGTCTAGAATATTTATGGGCCCTTGGCCAATCCCCAGGAGTGGGGCTGGCAGGTAACTAGGGGCTGGCAGGGAACTAAGGAAACCCCATAAATTGACATGGGCCATGCCAGCAGGGAAGTCGAGGAGAAGATGGAGAAGCAGTGCTGAGGGAGGCTGTCTGTGGCCCTTGAGGAGTCCCTTACGGGCTAGAGCTCGGGATAGCTGGCTTGGAAGGATCCCACCACAGTAGATCAGCATGGTGCAAGGACCAGGCAAGGGGAGAGACTGTCAGTTGTAACAGTGCTCTCTAGAAGACTGCGATGTGCCAAGTCTTCATCAAACCTTGGGAAATCTACATGTGTGTGAGTTAGTCAGGAGGACAACTGGGAGGAAGAGCAGCTAGGTGCGGCTGGTGGCAGAAGGGTGAGCTAGCATTCTGCAATCAAGTGGAACTGGGATCAGTGGCCACAGGAAAGCAGACTGTGTTATTCACTCCATTTTTGCTACTTTGCCAAAGGGTCTGAGAGCTCCTGTCTGTAATGGGCCTTTGCTGAACTAGTGATATACTGCTAGTTCCATTAAGGGCACTTTCACACTAGGGCGGGGGGCGTCAGCGGTAAAGCAACATTTTAGTGGTGCTTTTCGGCCGCTAGCGGATCGCTTTCAACCCCCGCTAGCGGCCGAAAAAGGGTAAAAAGCACCTGCAAAGCATCGCTGCTGAAGCGCCTCAGCAGCGCTACCCATTGATTTCAATGGCAAGGGCATTTTAGGGGCAGTGTATTCACCGCTACCGCAGCGCCCCAAAGATGCTGCTTTCAGGACTTTTTTCCCCATCCTGCAAGCGCACCGCTCCAGTGTGAAAGCACTCAGGCTATCACATTGGGGGGGGGGGGGGGCATGGGAGGTGTTTTCAGGCTCTTTACAGGTGCTATTTTTAGCTCTTTAGCACCTGAAAAACGCCTCAGTGTGAAAGTAGCCTAATGCCCCTTACACACGGTCGGATTTTCCTATCGGACAATGTTGTCGGAAATTCCGACCGTGTGTAGGCTCTATCGGACTTTTTCCGTCGGATTTTCCGACGGACAAAGTTTTATCTCCTGCTCTCAAATTTTCCGACAACAAAGTCCTATCGGACTTTTTCCGATCGTGTGTAGCGAATTCCGACGGACAAAGTGCCACGCATGCTCAGATCACATTACAAGACCAAAGCTATTGGCTACTAGCCTCTACGTAGTCCCGTCGTAGGCAACAAACGTCGCCACGTTCAGAATGATCGGATTTTCCAACAACTTTGTCCGACCGTGTGTATGCAACACCAGTGTCGGACAAAATCCGATGGATTTTGTGGTCGGATTTTCCGACCGTGTGTACGGGGCATAAGAGTGAGCAGCAGGTGCTATACAAAGGAACCAAGTTTGTACAGAGGAAGGAAGGAAGAAGATCCGTGTAAATAGGGAGGAAGTTGACCTTTTGTTTGAGTTTGGACATTTTTCAAGTTGGGCATCCCATAATTCCCTACCCTATCCAAGTTGTCATTCCCTAATAAAACAACAAAAACAAGCAATGGGCTGATTTCTGTGCCTGAGTGAATGAAGGAAATGCTAAGTGACTGGCTGTGCAGCAGTTTGGGAACCCTAACTCAGCAGCTCTCTCGATGGGGTGTGCTACACAAGTTTATTCTACATTTTTGACTGGTGAGGAACAACAAAGAGGTACCCTTGCAGTGGTGACCCACACTGCAAGTGATAAAAGCTCATTAAGCCTATTGGTGTTGGGATAAGAAGTAATATTTTTCAAATTCCTCGCTCCAGCATGGTCCCTCCAGCTGTGCAACCAGTCCTGCAACGCCTTCTATCTCAGGTGCTCACGACCGTGGTCACATGCTTGGCCCTACATTGTACATGATGGCACAGAGGGACTGTCCACAGGCCAGGGCATGCACTATTTTTTGCAATGCGGTGCACCTCAATACACTATACTGGGTTACCTTGCATTGTGGTGAACTGCAACGCAAGTTCATAGGTAAGGTGCGTTGAGGTGCCATTGCGAATAAATAGCACTACAGTACACAAGAGTGAATAACACATGTAACGATAATGCCTGCTGCAATGCAGAACAACAGTGTGAATTCAGCCTTAAGAAACTACATTGAATCATCAAGACTTGTAAATAGAGAACTCTATCTTGTTTTAACATTTCTCATTGCTTCAATAACGATTTTGCTAAGGGGGGAATTCAGTTCTGTGACTGAGAATAGTTCTGCCTCCCACATGCTACAACTGGTTTTGCATCAAACAGGATTTAATCAAACCTGCTGCACAGGTTGTAAGGACCAGTGATAGCTGCTCAGTTTATACAGTGATGACAAGTATGGGGGGGGGGGGGGGTCACTGCAGTTGAGAATCACTAGTGTAGCCAAGCCCTAAATTGTGATAACCTTATGTTTTAAACGAAACTCTGAATTGCTCTGAGTTTCACAACTCCACATAGCATTTTATTCTGTAAAATGAAACCAAGTTTGTAATTTCTTTTTATTCTCACAGACGTCAAGAGCAGATCTTGTGCCCAGCAAATTGCATTGGATTGACAATCTTAACACCGAGGCAGAACAGGGATTTATGTAGCCACGATAAGGATTTTTAAGCTGCCCTTATGTGTACATATCAGTGTTGCCAACCTACCAGATTAAAATTTACTGACACGACACCCAAAATTTCCTGGCACAGCCAAGTTTTTACTGGCATCCAAAAGTTAAAAAATTACAGTTTCTAAGTGCAAATTTTAGTATTTAGGCTACAAACAAGTACAATATGCGATTTACGATGTGATTTAAGGTAGATATTAGGGCAAAAAACATACTTCTTATTTTTTTTCGATATAGTAAGTAAGTAGCTCAGGGACAGGACTCAGGAGGGCAAGAGATTAGAATAGGAAGGCACACACACACACACACATGAAGTTGACTCTTGGTCCCTTCAGTCCACTCCAGTCTAAACAGCACTGACAGCCCCGCTCCCGACCTGCCCTGCTCCTCTCCTACAGACCCGCACACGAGGCTCCAGCCGCTCTGCATGGCTCCCTTGAGCCATGACATCACACGACACGCTTGGACACCGCCTCCACCAGAGATGCCCGAACACACTGTAGCAGGGACTCCGATGGTCTTGGCCAGCTCTGGACCGAGCCGAACATCACAGCCATATTTTTTACTGGCAACTTTTTCCTTTTACTGGCATTTACTGGCAGGAGAAAAATGCCTGTTTTTTACTGGCTGCCAGTAAAAATACTGACGGTTGGCAACACTGGTACATATACATCAGAGAATGCAGAAGAATACAATGCAAATGACAACGCTGGACCATCTTTTGTACTTTCTGAATTTACAGACTCATTCGTTTGGACCAAAATATGCTATCTGACATGCTAATGCTCCTGGACTGAGTGGGATACAAATGCTTCTTTTCTGAATTCCCCAGGCCTTAATATATTTGGCATGTCTCTCACGCATTGGTGATGCAGCAGATAACAGTACTGCTGCTGTGGCGGTGTAATGACCAGTTCAATTGCCATGGTTGTAGTTGCATCGGTCATTACTGCAAGTGGCACAACACTGGGCACTAGGCAAAGAACAACATCAATTGCAGCATCAGCAGCCACTGTGCCATCAAACGCAATCACTGTGCCCATCAATCGCAACCACTGTGCACATCAATCGCAGCCACTGTGCCCATCAATCGCAGCCACTGTGCCCATCAATCGCAGCCACTGTGCCCATCAATCGCAGCCACTGTGCCCATCAATCGCAACCACTGTGCCCATCAAATGCAGCCACTGTGCCATCAAACGCAGCCACTGTGCCATCAAACGCAGCCACTGTGCCCATTAAACGCAACCACTGTGTCCATCAAATGCAGCCACTGTGCCATTAAATGCAGCCACTGTGCCATCAAGCGCAGCCACTATGGCCATAAAATGCAATCACTGTGCCCATCAATTGCAGCCACTGTGCCCATCAAACGCAGCCACTGTGCCCATCAAACGCAGCCACTGTGCCATCAAATGCTGCCACTGTGCCCATCAAATGCAGCCACTGTGCCCATCAAACGCAGCCCTTGTGCCATCAAATGCCACCACTGTGCCCATCAAACGCAGCCCTTGTGCCATCAAATGCCACCACTGTGCCCCATCAAATGCTGCCACTGTGTGGGTGTGCACGTGTGCGTGTATATACATATACATAAAAGAGATATTACTTATTTGAAAATATAGGAGTGGTAGTAAATAAACAATATAGATTAAAGTGAGGATGGGGGTAGACACTACACGGGGAGGAAATGATGATGTGGGGGGGGGGGGAGGGTTGTAAATAAAAACACATTATAAATTTAAAGAGGAAGGGGGGAGGGCGGAGAGGAGGGAAGTGAAGAGGAGAAATGAGGAGGGGTTATATTTAAAACATTTTTTTTTTTTTTTTTTTTTTATCTGGGGGGGGGGGGGGGGGGTGTTACAGGGAGGGGATGGGGAGCTAAGGGCGCAGTATCCTCGCCTCCACACTTAACAGGAAACAAGGAGATAGGGAGAGAGGAAAGGAGAAAGTATAAGAAAATGCTTTGACTATATTTTTTTCCGAAATTTGGCCAATTGTCAATTGTCATTGTTTTCGTATTTGTAATTGTGTATGCATTTTATTTGAATGTTTTATATTTCTGTATTGGAAATTATATGGAAGAACTTGTATGTATGTTCACAATAATTTAATAAAAATAATTAAAAAAAAAAATGCTGCCACTGTGCCCATCAAATGCCGCCACTGTGCCCATCAAATATTGCCACTCTGACCCCCCACCCGCTCGCCGTCTACCCGACACTTACCCTATCTCAGTGGCGGGTCAGGCAGCAGGTGACGGTGGCGAGCTGTGGGACCTTGCAGCGGTGAGCTGTGTCCTCCATGGGTCTCCTCCGCTCCTATCCTCCGATCAATCGCAGCGTCTGTCCTTTCAGACACTCAGGTGACGGGTATCAGACCCGCGCTACCTGATTGATAGCTACCGCGCTACCTGATTGGTGGAGAGGCGGTTCAGTGTTAGAAAAGCGAATATTAATTTGCTTTTCCAACACACCTTGGCGGACTCCGAGCGCAATACTTGCACTCTGAGTTTGCCTCTTTTGAAGCCTATTAGAGCTTATGGCTCTAATCAGGTGCTTCAAAAATACATCCCCGCCGCTGTAATTCAAGCACCCTTAATAACCAGACCAATTTTCAGCTTTCGGTGCTCTCACATTTTGAATGACAATTTCTCATTCATACAACACTGTACCCATATGAAATTTTTGTCCTTTTTTTCACACAAATGGAGCTTTCTTTTGGTGGTATTTAATCACCGTTGGGTTTTTTTTTATTTTTTGCGCTATAAAAGAAAAAAATTTATTTTTCTTCGTTTTTGTTATAAAATTTAGCAAATTTGTAATTTTTCTTGATAAATTTTGGCCAAAATTTATACTACTACATATCTTTGGTAAAAAATAAGTACAAATTGGGGTATATTATTTGGTCTTTGTGAAAGTTATAGAGTCCACAAGCTATGGTGCCAATATCTGAAAATTGATCACACCTGAAGTACTGATGGCCTATCTCATTTCTTGAGACCCTAACAAGCCAGAAAAGTACAAATACCCCGAAATGACCCCTTTTTGGAAAGAAGACATTCCAAGGTATTTAGAAAGAGGCATGGGGAGCTTTTTGAAGTTGTCATTTTTTCCCACAATTCTTTGAAAAATCAAGATTTTTTTTTCTTTTTTTCCACAAAATTGTCATATTAGCAGGTTATTTCTCACACACAGCATATGCATAGCACAAATTACACCTCAAAACACATTCTGCTATTACTCCGTCCCGAGTATGGCGATACCACATGTGTGAGACTTTTACACAGTGTGGCCACATACAGAGGCCAACATGCAGGGAGCACCATCAGGCGTTCTGGAGCACCCAGGCCAATTCTGACATTTCTCTCCTACATGTAAAAATCATCATTTATTTGCTCGAAAATTACATAGAACCCCAAAACATTATATATGTTTTTTTAGCAAAGACCCTAGAGAATACAATGGCGGTCGTTTTATCTAGCACGGTGCTTGCGCAGCAATTTTTGGAACGCGTTTTTTTTTGAAAAAAAATGTTTTGTGCTTTACAAAAAACAAAACTGTAAATTTAGCCCAATGTTTTTGCATAATGTGAAAGATGAAGTTACGCCGAGTAAATAGATACCTAACACGTCCCCCTTCAAAATTGCACACGAACGTGGAATGGCGCCAAACTTCGCTACTTAAAAATCCCCATAGGCTTTCATTTTTTTTACTGGTTATATGTTTTGAGTTACAGAGGAGGTCTAGGGCCAAAATTATTGTTCTCACTCCAACGTTCGCAGCGATACCTCACATGTGTGGTTTGAACACCGTTTTCATATGTGGGCGGGACTTATGTATGCGTTCGCTTCTGCATGCGAGCACACGGGGACAGGGGCGCTTTAAAAAAAAATATATATTTTATTGTTCATTTTACTTTATTTATTTTAGTTTGACCCTTTTTTTTCCCCAAAAATCAATAAGACCCCACATCTCACCTCTAGGCTGGAAAGCCTGAAATAAAAAAAAAAACGATCCTGGCTTCGATCGTAGCGAGTATCGCAGGGTAGGGTATCGCAGGGTATAGCAGGGTATCGTTGGGTATCGCAGAGTATGGCAGGGTATCGCAGAGTATTGTTGGGTATGGCAGAGTATGACAGGGTATGACAGGGTATGGCAGGGTATGGCAGAGTATTGCAGGGTATTGCAGGGTATGGCAGAGTATTGCAGGGTATGGCAGAGTATTGCAGGGTATGGCAGGGTATGGCAGAGTATGGCAGGGTATGGCAGGGTATGGCAGAGTATTGCAGGGTATGGCAGAGTATTGCAGAGTATTGCAGGGTATGGCAGAGTATGGCAGAGTATGGCAGAGTATGGCAGAGTATTGCAGGGTATGGCAGAGTATGGCAGGGTATGGCAGAGTATTGCAGGGTATGGCAGAGCATTGCAGAGTATTGCAGGGTATCCATCCATCCATGCTCAGCCATCCCTCCATACCCTGCAATACCCAGCAATACACTGCAGGCTATTGCTGTGTATTGCAGGGTATGGAGGGATGGCTGAGCATGGATGGATGGATGGATCGGTGGTAACTGCAGAGCAGGCTGTGGGCACTACAGATCCCGCCCACAGCACTGCTGCCACCGATCCCTCCCCCTCTCCTCTCACACTGTACCGATCGGTACAGAGAGAGGAGGAGAGAGGAACCGGCGTCATCAAATGACGCCGGTTTGCTTACATGTGATCACTCCATCATTTGATGGAGCGATCACGTGGTAAACGGCCGCAACCGTGATCCATGATCCGCCGGGTCCGCCGGGGGCGCGCAAGAGGGGAATTCTGTGATGCCGTTAACCTCTCAGAGTTAAGCAACCGCCCTGTAGCCGTTTTTCGGCTATGGGCCAGTTGTTAACTGATTAAAGAATTAGACATAGAGATACAACTATGTTGGATAAATCGGTCTGTATTGAGATGTCCCGGAGAGACACCCACCCAACCAGGGCCAAGGTCCGGCTATGTGGCCCGGCTTTTCCCGGATGAATGGACGTCCCACCAAAACACCCCCAACATATCTTTGGGTAGATTGTTTGTAAACCGATCATTTACTTTCTTCCAAAGAGTAATTCAATATAAGAATGGAATAATACATTCCCACTATTATACTTATCTAAAAATTAAGTTTAATAAGTACGAAAAAAGGGGGTGGGATCTAAAAGGAGGTTGGAGGGAATGAGTGGTCTCCAGAGGGAATCGATTGTTCATATATACAAGGGATCATATAACATTAGTGTCCATAAAGGTGGTGAGCCTCATCAGGGTAAAAGAAGTGAGAAGTCAAAATCTGGCGGTAGAGTGTGTGTTATCCATGGAAGCCATAGTGTTTCAAATTTAACAAGTTTATCAAGTATGATTGCCTCCATTTTGGCATGGATCATAGCTTGTGTTACACGTTGTTTTACTGACGCTTCACAGAGCTTGTCTGACTTCTAGGCTTTAGCTATAGATAGTTTTGCTGCCGTTGTGATCTTTCTTTACTTTTACAATGCTGCATGCAGGCAGATCATAAAAAACTGAATGGGCAAGCATCAGCTATACAGACTCAACAACACAGTTTAGTTTGACAGGTACACAAGGACAGGGGCTGGTACACAGACACACAATCAGAGCTTGTGCTTTCAGGTTCATGAACCCATACCCATCAAACTTGGCTGTACAAGTGAGTCCATGCAGCCTCTGGGTACCCATTCACTTTCTATGAGCTGCCTGCATGCAACTTAGTGCTAGAAAATAAGTAAACAAACGGGCCCGAACACCTGTGTGAACAAGCCCTTAGCCAGCATATGAGGATACTCTGGTACTGCTTTTATCTGTACAACGGACTGCAGTCACATAAATACATTTGATCTGTTTTCCTAAACCGTTTTAATAAGTAAACATCTTGTGTCTATATAACAGATGTTTCTAAATTCCAGATGAAGATAAGGTTTGGGTTTTTGTATGTTAATAAAACGTATTTTAAAGTTTGTTTGTTTTTTTCCAATGGCTAAACCCAAGAACTTATTAGGTCCTTTTAACACTAGTACACTTTTTTGCCATGCTTTTTCATGGCGACAAAAGCGCACGGAAACTATTCCCCATTAAATACGATGTAACTTGACACTTTGAATATTCCTGCATGCTGCCTCTTTGGTGCAGTTTTTCAAAAGTGCACAAAAAATACACCCCATACTTTAAATCTATGGGAATGCATCAAAAGTGTGAAAGTGCCCTAAGATCAGAAGTTCTGTATGTTACCCTAGGTTCACACCTATGCGTTTTTTAGTGCATTTTACAGTAATGCACTAAAGTCCATTTAACATGGTTTCCTATGGTACACATTCACATCTATGCATTTTGCGGCCGATGTGTTTTTAGAAAGGGCCGGGGACTTTTTTTCTGCGATTTGCGGGTAATAGACTTTAATGGAACCACACCAGAAATGCAAGTGTTGTGTTTGTGATGCGATTTTTGATGTGTTTTGAATTTTTTATTTTAACACTGTATATAGCTGGTTACATAGTTACATAGTTACATAGTTAATTAGGTTGAAAAAAGACACAAGTCCATCCAGTTCAACCACAAAGTAAAAAAAAATAAAAAAATAATATCATACAATCCCATATACCCCATTCTATTCTGGTTGCTAAGCAGGGGGGCTGGGAAGCCAGCCAGCACATCCATTTTTTCTGATGACATGCCTCAGAGCCTGCCCCTTGTGACATCACAAGGGGCGGGCTCTCTGGGTGACATCGTTGGATAGCCACGCCCCGTGGCTATATAAGATCTGTCACACAGCGGGTGACAACACAATGGTGGAAGACAGCGTCTTTTTTTTTTTTTTTAGTGGGTAACCGGCGAGGAAGAAGACAGCTTGGGGAGAAGAGAGCACTGGGAAGAGACAGTGGCGGGAGAAGATGGTAGCGGGAGAGACAGCAGCGGGAGAAGACGGCGGCGGGAGAGACAGCACAGAGAGAGACAGCGGCAGGAGAAGACAACTCAGAGCTATTTTATTATGTTCTTTTTACATTTCACTGCTTTTTGGGGTGAATAGGTAGGGGTATGTACCCGATACCCATTCACATAGGTGTTTAGGGTGTAACTGTAATTTGGGCCAGGCACCAATTACTTGTGCGCTGGCCCTTTAAGAACCAGCTGAGTTGCGCGCGCGCGCCTGGGGAGAGAGGACGCGCGCGCAGGGAGACACAGGCGGGGGCAGGTGAGGAGAGAGAGATGCGATCCCCGGGCGGACGGAGGCCGCCGCGAGGATCGCATCCCATCGGCAGAGCAGCGCCTGCGGTCAGAGGAGCTGACCGAGGCGCTGCAGGACAACGGGTTTTGGGGTGAATAGGTAGGGGTATGTACCCGATACCCATTCACATAGGGGGGGGCTGGGATCTGGTGGCTTCCAGTATCCGATAAGCCCCCCTGCCTGCAGACCCTGACGACCACCAGCCAGGGTTGTCGGGACGAGGCCCTTGTCCCCAAAAAATGCCCCCCCCCCAAAGCACCTTGCCCCCATGTTTATGTGAACAAGGGCCTCATCCCGACAACCCTGGCGCCCCCCCCCCCGAGCACCCATCCCCCCATGTTGAGGGCTTGCAGCCTGGTTGGGGGGGCACTCTATGGTCTCCTCTCTTTCCTGACCTGCTGTGGGATGGCATGCTCGGAATAAGGGTCTGGTATGGATTTTGGGGGGGACCCTATGCCATTTTTTAAAGAAAATTGGCGGGGGGGCCTGGTCCCCTCCAAATCCATAGACCCAAAGGGCCTAGTATAGACATGGGGGGGCACCCCATTTTTTTTTCATGCCGGCAATTTTTTATTTTTTTACATTCAGCTGTCATCGAGGAACCCCGCTGATGGCTGATGACTCATTGGTTGTTAAGGACATGACAGCCAGCTTCCTGGCCCCCTCCTTAGCAACAAGCTATATACAGTGCGTTTATAGAGTGTTTAAAGAGAAAAAAAACGTAAAATGCATGAAAACTGCATTGAAAAAAATGCATAAAAAACACAAATTGAAAATGCAAAATGCACTGCAAAATGTGCCTGAAAAATGCATCAAGCGCAGCTGCATAGCTGTGAACCTAGACATAAGCATGAGAGAGGGTTAACACGCTGAGTTTCTACTGGAAATACATTGCCTTTTTCCGGGTGTGGCTGAAGAGATCTCTAGGTCTGTGTCTGTAAAACAATGTACTACTGCAGGCATCGCAGTAACAAAACACTATCAAAAGAAAGAAGAGAATATAGAAAAGCTACTAGCCCACCCGCTTTTTCTCCTTCTAGTAACTGACTTTTATTAGATGAAAACAATGGCTCTCACATGAAGGCCTCACTTTTTATCTATTCCATTCTGTATTTGTGAACTTTTGCTTATCAGCACCACAAAGATGTGTTTTAAACCAGTCTGACAGCTTTTTCAACAAGCTGCACACTGGAGGGACCTTGACAAAACAGTTTTGAAACAGTAATCATCAACAAAAATGGAAAGGAAGAGGGAACTGTTGACAAGCCAAAGACTGTCTGTTTTTTCATCGTTGTGACATATTTAATTCTGTCCATCTAAGGACAGCCAAGTGCAGCCAACATATACTATAGAAGTCGATTATAGTGAATTCAGTAGATGTGTAAATGTCATTTAGGACTTGACAGACTGAGCCAAATCAGAAAGACTAGCGAATGCCATGGGATTGCACTCCGCACTATTTTCCCCCCATCTCCAAACACAATCTCACAAATTAATATTAAGACCACACTCTACTGTTGGCATAAATTTGGCTGTGGCACTTTTATTTGTTTAAAATAACATTTAAATTTCCATAACCATATTACAAATTTATAACCAATCAATTTAACATTCACAAGATTACTTAGACTTGATGACTCAAGCAAAATAACTTCCATCAACTTTATAACCAAAGTTCCCCTTTGATGCAAAGGTGACGCACCACATATAGTGCACGCGGCGGGAGGGTAGCTCTTCTTTATATCAATCTTCAGACCAGCAGCAAGATTCCTGTGGCGGTGGGCACTTTATATACTGAGCCCCACCGCTTCCACCAAATTCTTTTGGCTCAAATCCTATGCCCAAAGGTGAGCAGGAATATTTAAAGGGCCAGTGACCCTGAAATTGCTATGTCCCTTATAAAGCAATGTTAATGGCTTTAAATACCAGGGAAAAGGCGAAGGCAACCGCATGAAGGTGAACCCAAATAAATTGTGCTCCCCTTTAACATTCTTGTAGTATTCACATTTTCACAGCAGCAATGTGATCATTTAGGCCACTTCCACACCTTTACAGGTGCTATAGCGCTAAAAATAGCGCCTGTAAAGCGCCTCTCCTGTCGCTTAAGTGTGAAAGCCCGAGTGCTTTCACACTGGCGCGGTGCGCTGGCAGGATGCTAAAAAAGTCCTGCAAGCAGCATCTTTGAGGCGCTTAAGGCCCCTTTCACACTGGGGCGTTTTTCAGGCGGTACAGCGCCCCTTTAACTCCAGTGTGAAAGCCGGCGGGCTTTCACACTGGAGCGGTGCGCTAGCAGGACGGCAAAAAAAGTCCCTTAGCAGCATCTTTGGAGCGGTATAGGAGCGGTGTGTTCACCGCTCCTACACCGCTCCTTCCCATTGATTTGAATGGGAAACCGCGGTAAAACCGCGGCAATACCGCCGCAAAGCGCCGCTACGGCGGCGCTCTGCGGGGGTCTTTAACCCTTTTTCGGCCGCTCGCGGGGGGTAAAACCGCACCGCGAGTGGCCGAATACCGCGGTTAAAACGACGGTAAAGCAGCGCTAAATATAGCGCTGCTTTACCGTCACCACGGCTCACCGCCCCAGTGTGAAAGGGCCTTAGGAGCGGTGTATAAACCGCTCCTAAAGCGCCCCTGCCCATTGAAATCAATGCTGGCGCTTTTAACCCCTTTTCGGCCACTAGCGGGGGTTAAAAGTGCCCCGCTAGCACCCAAAAAGTGCAGATAAAACGAAGGTAAAATGCAGCTAAAAATAGCAGGGCTTTACTGCCGACGCCCGCCCGCCCCAGTGTGAAAGTGCCCTAAAAGCAAAGCACCTTGAGACTAGAATTGCACTACAGAGAACCATTCCAGCACTTACATGAATGAAGAGATACGTTATATTTAAAATCAGAAAACAAATATTTTCATCCCTATTCTTTCCTTATATGCCAATGTGCATAAAACTCATTAAAGCTATATTCAACTCAAAAGCAAACATTTATTATATTGCAGCTTACTATTTTTTAAATGTGATGGCTGCATTCATTTTCTATTTTATGCTTTCTTTCCTCTATTTTCATTTGGTGTATAAGCCAGTAAGCCTGTTGTCTTTCAAAATTACAACAGAATGTATCAATTACAGAGATGAGATAATTGTAAGCACCCCTGCTAGTATTACATGGATTATCAGCTTTTATTTATGTAAAATTTTTATCCCAAAAAGAAAAAAAAACTGTTTTCTGTAACTGCTTATAAAGTGAGTAAAAAGGTGTAGTGCTCAAAACATAAAATAATATAAAAACATAAGGCTCATAATTCAAAAGTTCATCTTAATACAGGGGGTCCCCGACTTACGAACGCCGACCTACGAATATCTCCTACTTACAAACCGGGCGCTGTGGGGACCCTCTGCCATTTTTCGCGGACATCGGCCGTTTCTGCGCATGCGCGGCCAGACGGAGCCTCGGAAAACATCGGAAATGTCCATAATTTGCCGCGCATGCGCAGAACGGCATTCGACGGAACATCGGAAATGTCCGTAATTGTCGTTCTGCGCATGCGCAGCCGACTTACGAGCATTTCCGAATTACAAACAGGAGGACAGTCCCTAACGGGTTCGTAACCCATGGACCCCCTGTATATGGAAGAGAACTGAAGACAATCAAAACAAAGTCCACCAGGAAGGAAAATTATCAGAATGCACCATAGGAATGTAGGAAAGATGATAAAGATCCGTCACCTTCACCTAATATAGCTGACCCTTACCATCAGTGTATGGGTTACACACATGAATTGTATTCAGGTAATGACATAAGAACGATCCTTTCAGCTTAGACAGCAATCTACTGCATAAAAACTCCAAAGGGAGCGGACTAATGGAACCCTTCCTCTCAGCAAGATATAAAGCCAGGTAAATTCCAAAACTCAGGCAATGGCTCGATATTCATGTGAATGCAAGGAATAGAGAAAGAACGCTCATTGCACAGGCATCCAATCAAAGGCATTTATTTGTACATAAGAAAATAAAATAAACTCACATTTTATAAGGAGTTAAACAGGCGTGATAAGAAGAAGTGACCAGCGCTTCTAACCAACAAGGTGGCCGCTGAACCTCCGTCCGTCCGCGTCCTACGTCACACGTCCATAGCTCCACCCAACGTTTCGTCATCAGCATGCGTCTTCAGGGGCGTATGTTTATATAAAGTGTTAGCTGGAGTTTGGCTTAAATTAATTTGTTTTCCAATAAATAAGTTGCGCTAATATCTAAAATATGTGCTTGAGAGAATAAAAAGTAACAACAAATAAAGTCCATCCAATGTAGTGACATCAATGTGAAATGACGAACGATGCACCTAAGAAAGTTATATGAAAGAGAGAGATGATTTCCACCACTAGACACACTGCCGCTTACCTGCTTCCTATGATCTCCTATTACGGGAGATCACAAGCGCTTTTGAGTTAATATCACGCCAGGGTCTTTGTTAAACACAGCAATAGTCACAGCCACAGCGTTTTTATAGGTTTCCACCACTCCACCATGGACGGGACGTCTTATGCAACCGGCAACCTCTAGGCAGAAAATACACAGCACATGCTGCTTAGGAGTTTGGCTTAAATGTATTAGTGTATCTAAATGTGCTAGTGCATCTCACACTCCCCTCTCCCCAGACAATAATGCTTTCTAAAGGTGCCCCTGTGCTCATTCATTTACAGTGGGGGCACTCTAATACAGGAGGCCATATCACCAGGTGAAACCAGAGGGGGAAAAAACTTAGAAAAAACAAGAAAACTGATGTAGCTGCCACATCTAATGATCGGTAAGCTGCAATATATTACATTTTTGGTTTTGGGTTTAAAAGCTCCTAAAGCGGAGTTCCACCCAAAAGTGAGTTATGTGAGAACTCCCCTGAAAAATTGTGTTTTTACACAATCTAGATGAACTTAAGGCTCCGTTCACACTGGATGCCGATGCGGCTCCCAGCAGGGGTCCTGTGCATCCTGGTTCACTGTTTCAGGTCCGATTTCAGCCGAATGTTAGGCTGAATTTGAACCTAAAACGGACCAAAAGACGCACAGGGCTCCTGTGCAAATTCGCATCGGAGAAATCTGAACCGGCTCCCTAAAAAGCCGGTCACATTCTCCTGCTATTGCAAATTGGATGCGGGGATCCCGCATACATACAATGCATGAAAGTAAAAAAACCTTCAGGCTTTAGAACCACTTTCAGTTCAGCTTTAAAGCTTCAACAAAGCTGCCTGAAAGCTTTGAAAACGCTTTGTAAAACATTGCTCAAATACAAGTTGAAGTCTGTGTGAACTAAGTCTATCTGCATGGAGTGCAGTGGTGACTGGTGAAGTTTTAGTATTGGGAACGCCAGCCCCCGCCCTTCCTTTTTGACCCATCCCACTTCTCATAAGCCCCACCCCTTATATAGATCAGCATTACAGATAGGGTATATAGATCAGCATTACAGATAGGGTATATATATATATATATATATATATATAGTTCAGCATTTGGTATATAGCACTCTCATCCCCCCCGCTCGCGGCTCTGACAGCACCCGCCCCCCGGGATTGCGGCTCTGATAGAAATCCCCACTCAGTGGCTGGCGGCTCTGACAGCACAACTCCCCGCTTTCCCCCACTGAGGCTGGTGGCTCTGACAGCACCCCCACACCCTCTCCTCTTGCTGTGTCCCCTCCAGTGCGGGCAGCAGCGGTGGTGGCGGAGGAGTCTGCTTATCCAGCTTCTTCCGCTCTCTGTATCTCCTCTTCCGCCAAAGCGATGGCCATCCAATAGGATCTTCCGGCGCTTTGGCCAATTGAGAAACAGGTCTCACTGACCGGCCTCCTGATTGGCGGAGAGGCACTGTAGCTTGAAGATAGTGACAATTTTGTCGCTATGGTCACGCCCACCCTTTTTTGAAGCCTCTGGCTCTGATCAGCTGCTTCAAAAAAAAAAAAACACCCCTCCCGCCCCAGCCATAGGAGTCCATGAGTCCGGCGTCCTGAAAGGGGACAGGCGCATGCATATAGTTGCGGCAGCAGAGAAAGGGGGGGCAGTGCCCGTGCGCCCACAATGCAGGGGCCACCACTGATGGAGTGTGCATGTTCACGCTTTAGTTTCGTAGGTTTCCTCTGGAAACGTAATTTTCCTCCCACACTCAAAAAACATGCTGGTAAGTTTAGGGTGTCCTGTTTAAATTATTCCTAGTATGAGTACAGGGACCTTAGATTGTAAGCACCTTGAGGGAAGGGACCAATGTGAATGAATAGTATGTACAGTGCTGCATGCGGTGCCATATAATGCAAATACCTGTAATAAATAGATATCTAAAGTACAGCATTGGAACAATGTTGCATTTTTGTTTTTATTTGATTAAACTAGAGCTGAAGACTTGCACATATACTGTATGTATTTATATGTTTGAATTCCTGCTTAAAGTGGACCTGTATTTTTTACTTGTACTAGGCAAAATCAAAGACTCAAATTACTGTTTGAAGCATGTAACTTACTTTCATTCGTGCCATGTCAGTCCAGGCTGAGCAGAGTTGAAGCTTACACAGGGGCTGTACACACTCCATCAACCTCCATATCACAGTACTAATGCCTGGTGAATGTCATCAGAATTGCCGGGAGACATGGGGAATGTCACTTATTCCCCAGACATAGAAGTACAATGCAGTTATTTTAGTAAATATAAACTGCTAAATACCTTTTTTCATCAGCTGTATATAGCAGTCATGTGACTTCTATCAGTTCCTAGTAAAGCTTATAGTAGGAGTTTCCATACTGCACTGAGCTCTCCTATCAGGATCCATGACCCCTGATCCACCATCTGGACAGTGCTGATTGGCTCTATGCTGATCACATGCACTCTCCCTAGAAAAATAAAAAATAAACTTTCTAGCAATACACACCAAACTGAGCATGTGCAGCCTGACACCAAAGGCTCTGTCTTATCCAGACCTGTTCTGGAGTCAGTGGAGGAAGAGGCGGATCTGTGCAAACAGGATCAAGCAGTAATTTTACACAATGCACAGGATTAACCCCTTAGGTTCCACAGTAAGTATAACAAGCATGCTTTACTGCATATACAGACTGATTTTACTGTTGTGGGTTTAGTAACACTTTAAGTAGGCTGAGGAGTAACTGAAGGAGCTATCTTTCAGTAGCCACTTCTAACTGCAATCACCCACCAATGATCATGTTTACCTTGATTTCATGGTAGAAGAAGGATGCTGAACTGTGCACACATAAGAGTATGTTAGGCCATATAAACAGAGGATATACGTAACAAAGATCCTATGTTTCTGAATTTTCCGAAGTTCCTCTTTAATGCAACAAGAGATGGGTCTTGAAAATAGAGTAGGCAGTGCATATGCCCTTGCAAAACACACTGGCACTTTCAGTTTTAGTTTGAAAAGGTAGTCGTTTTCTTTACTGACTTCCTCCTTTGCAGCATATTGTTTGCTACAAAACAACAGGTGTCAAACATGATTCATTTAGTTTGCAGACTTTGCAAACATGGTATACCTAGATTTAGAAAAAAAATATTGTAATCAAACCTAAACATTTAAAAATATTAAATAGGAAAAGCATTTCCTTAACAGCTAAATTTAAATCTGACAAATGCAATGTTAACAAAGGCACTGTGAAGAAGAGTGCCTATGCTTACATCTATATGTGAAAAAGACACCCAGTAAAACTTTATGTTTGCCTGTAACCTTTGACTTCCAGACTCAAGGTCACTGAGCAGTTGTTTTCTCTACTCACTTAAGCAAATGAGATCTGATTTAAGACAGCACAATGGAGTCTTTAAGCAAAGTTTTAAGATTTAAAAAAATAGCATGGACTTTTTTACAGCATAAAGGTTTTTATGTACTGCCCTAAGATTTATAGATGGTGTGTGGATTAGTTTCAAATGGTAGAGTTTAAAGGATGCATCCACTCACCAGATTCTTTTTTTTCTTTTTTAGGGCTTTATTGCACATTTTTATTAAAAGATAATTCAGCTTACAGTACACACAAAAGTTTAGCCATGCAGGAGTTGTTCAGCATTCCTCTGCTAAGCAAATACACTTTCAGTCTTCTGGCTTTTTTTATTTTTTTGAAGCATCGCTGCTCTGGCCTCAGGCTTCAGGCCCTTGTCTGTATCCTCCATACAGTACTCAACTTCTTGTGCACACATGCACCATCTTGCAGCTCTCAGCTATACTGACCTCCAACATGCGGAGCCCACCTCTGTCTCCCCGGGTGGAGTCCAGAACTATTGTCAGCACCTATACTAAAAAGGGTTGTGTACAGTAAGGTTGCCAGCAAAACAAGGACCCAGGTTCGGAGGATTCATCCCACCCAAGTCTCTACAAATCCATCAGCCTCCAGGACTTCCTTATGCCAAAGCAAGTTCCTCGCCTTGTATGGATGAGAACCCTAAATTACACCATTGTTTCTCTACACTGTGTCTCAAATGTAGCTGTAGCAGTGACACTTTTGCAAGGTGTCCGCTATGTTTAAATTTTGTATTTTTTTCTCATAACAGTAAGAAGGTTCTGGGGGTTAATTGTGTAGGTTAACTTTGGCATCATATTGGCTGGGCTGTGTCTGGGTTCTGCCTGGTCATGTGTACTGTTAGGTGCACATGACAGGCTCAGAACCAGGCCTGGTTGGACGGTTTGGGTATCAACATTCCCCGGAGCCAATCGGCGGGTGCGTCTGGCCCCGCTGAGGAGTCTGGGGAAGGGTACTTTAGATGTTGGAGTCATGGGTTAGGGGTTCGTTTGGCCGGAGCTGCCTGTTCCTGGACCCGGACCGGGGTAGCCCCGCGAGGGGTCCTGGTCACGGAGCAAAGGCTGCCCCGCAACATGGTCAGCTTGGCTAACCCCATTAGATCTGCTTGGTCTGGGGCAAGGATCCATCTGTTCCCGAATCTCAGAACTGGCTGGTCCTAGGCGCAGTAACTAGGAGGATTAGGGAGGATTCAAGGCGTCCGGGTGTGCTCTCAACTTGGATGGGCACCGCAGCTTGTGTAAGCGACCAGGGGAGGACTCTTCGGAGGAGGGTCAACAAGCTGGCATCCCAAGAAGTGCCTGGTTGCTGGGTTGTCAAGGATACTGACGAATCCACACTTTCCCAGTACTGCCAAGGAGACAGAGAACGTTCCAGGTACTGAGGAAAGGTTCCTGTTCACTTTGCGTGCAACTTGTCTTCAAGGTCAGACTCTGCAAGTTCCGAATCCAAGTTCTGACTGCCATGATCTCTGGCTAGAGATTTCTTCAGCTTTAAGGCGCCCAGCTGCGAGTGGCTACTCTCTGGGTTTGCATTATAGACTTTCAAGTAGTCTGCAGTTCAAGGTGCCTGAGTTTCTCCACCCTTGCCCTCTGTTCCTATATGAGACTGTGTCTGTTGGATGTTACCCCTGCAAATAAAAACCTTTCTAAAGGACTTTTATGGTGTCAGTGTCCAAAGTCGTTGGGTATTAACCCTGGGAACCCCTAGACATGGAAGAACAAGCCAAGCAGAGGTAACGGGTAAGCCCAAATGTTAAGGCCGCCCCATCAAGGGTTATGGCCGCTACATAGCACATGCTAAATTGTGCTCCAAATGTCTATATACCTAATGACATGGCTCTAGCCCAGGGGTAGGCAACCTTTTGAAAAAAAATTCAAAGAAATTGAGCATGCCGATTTAATAACAAAAAAATGTAAACTTCACACTCTCAATCACGAAAAGGATTTTTTATAAAGTAAATGCTGTAAACTACTTTAGTAGTGAGAAATTAACATCCTGCACACTCACGCCTCAGATCAGCTCCAATTCATGCAACTCCACACTTCAGATCAGTCCCAATTTATGCACCTTCACACCTCAGATCACTGTACCCCCTTGCTCATCTGTCCCACCACTGTACCCCCTTGCACACCTGTCCCACTACTGTAACCCCCTGCTCATCTGCCCCACCACTATAACCCCCTGCTCATCTGCCCCACCACTGTACCCCCTGCTCATCTGCCCCACCACTATAACCCCCTTCTCATCTGCCCCACCACTGTACCACCCTGCACATCTGCCCAACCTCTGTACCCCCCCACTCATCTGCCCCACCAATGTTCCCCCTTTCTAATCTGCCCCACCACTGTACCTCCCTGCACATCTGCTCCACTGCCAAACCCCCATGCTCTTCTGTCTCCCCACTGAACCATCTTCTCATGTGTCCTAACAATGAATTTATCTGCTCATCTGCCCCACCACTGTACCTCCTGCACATCTTTCCCACCTCTGTTCCCCCTGCTCTTCTGCCCCACCACTGTAACCCCCTGCTCATGTGTTCCACTGATGTACCTCTTTTATCCTCTGCACATCTGCCCCACCTCTGTACCCCCCTGCTCCTCTGCCCCACCGCTGTAACCCCTGCTCATCTGTCCCACCATTGTACTTCCTTTCTAGTCTGCCCCACCACTGTACCCCCTGTACATCTGCCCCACCTCTGTACCCCCTGCTCATCTGTCCCACCAATGCACCTCCTTTCACATCTGCCCCAGCGCTGTACCCCCCCCCCCCCCCCCCCCCGCTTTTCTGTCCCACCGCTGAACCCCTTCTCATCTGGCCAAACACTGAACCCCTCCTGCACATCTGCCCCACCAATGTACCCCGTTGCTTTTCTGTCCCACCACTGTATCCCACCCTGCTCATCTGCCCCATCAATGTACCCCTTTTCCCATCTGCCACACCACTGCTCTTCTGTCTCACGACTGAATCAGCTTCTCATCTGTCCTAACACTGAATCCATCTGCTCATCTGCCCCACCACTGTAACCCGTTTTCTTATCTGCCCCACCAATGTACCTTCTGCCCATCTGTCTCACCTATGTTCCCCCTGCTCATCTGTCCAACTAATACACCTCTTTTCACATCTGCCCCACTGCTCTACCCCCCTGCATTTCTGTCCCATCACTAAACCAGCATCCTCCCAACACTGATGCCCCTGCTCATCTGTCTCACCACTGTAACCCCCTTCTTATCTGGCCCAACACTGAACCCCCTGCTCATCTGCCCCATCACTGTACCCCCCTGCTCTTCTGCCCCACTGCTGAACCCCCTTCTTATCTCTTCCACCACTGTACCTCCCTGCACATCTGCCCCACCTCTGAACCCCTCCTGCTCATCTGCCCCACCGCTGTACCCTCTTCTCATCTATAATATGCGGTATATTCAGAGTGGTGAAAGGAAGCAGAGATGAGACATCTGCCTGTCCTGGCAGACTAATCCTGCTGATCCACATCTCGCATCCAGTGCACGTGCTTGTATGTGACTTCATATACAAATGTATGGAATGGATGCGCAATGATGAGCTCAGGTCAGGGGCATTTTCTGAAAGCAGTGGGCCTGTGTGCAGGAACATCATTTGGGCTCCTGCAGCTGAAAAAAAGTGCGGCTCAGCAAGAGTTGGGTGTGTTTTTGTTTTTTTTAATCTTTATTTAAGGAATGCTGAATACACAAGTATGCAAGAAAAACAACATGACAATCATCTGTATCTATTATTAGGTATTCATAAGAACTCAAACAAGTCTATGTATGTTGATGTAATAGTAATCAAAGATCTGTCATAACGTACTGGTGAAGTTGTGGTTAAAAGATTTCAACCTGATTTATCTAGCAGATCAACCAGGACAGTAAGGGTAACCTTCTGTCTGGAAAGAAATATAAAAATAAACTGAACTTGGCAATAATAGACCTGTGCTGTTTATTTAGTATGACCAACTGGGTGGAGGGAGACCCTCCGGGGGGCAATACTAGCTTATCCCTATTGGTCAGATATCAAGGTAGAATATTTTAATAAACTGCATCTAAACGTCGTCTTTTGTTTAGAATAAATAACTCACTTCTAGGAACATGGGAGTGGTACCAAAATGGGGTACCGCAATCCAGGGGGTTTTCTTTTTTATGGGAAGAAAGGGTGAGTGACACCATTGGTGTCGCTGGAGAACGGAAGGGATAGCGATAAAGAGGAGCAAGAGTGGGGAAATAAGAGGAAAGGGGAGTGTGAATAAAGCTCTGGCAAGGCCGACGACCCACGGCCCCAATCCGTCTAACGACAGCCTGGTTAAGTGTAGGACTTGTATTCATCTGAAAATCGAAACAGATCCCAATGTGTCCAACGCGTGTTGTGTTCTTCCTCCCTTTCCCCCAGAGCTGCCGTAAGACTTTCCATCCGTTGAATGTCGCAAACCCTAGCAAACCATTGTATCTTGGGTGTGATTTTATTGGTGCTGAATACTGGCTGTGGCTTAAAGGGACACAGAGTGCAGGGGGTTCAAGTAGTAAGTGATGCAAAGGTTCAGGAATAATGTCAACAAAGTTCCCAGAACTGTCACCCGATTGTGGTTTTCTCAATCACAGTGAAATCCCTTCTTTCTGAGACTGGTAGTGGCAGCCAAGTGAGTCATCTTCCTCCAGATAGTGGGCAGAGCCAGCAGGACTGTGATTGGCTTAAGCAGTGGCCAATGTCAGTCCTCCTCATCCTCCTGAAAACAGGGACTGCCCTCCCCTAGCAGAACTACACCCAATCTCTTCCCCATTACAAGAGTTAACAATCGCAGCTACAGCAAACTTAGATAACCAAACATAGTTTCCCATCTTTTACAATGTGTGGGGGTACAGTGCCTCCCCCTCAGTGCAGGTGTGGTGTGGGGAACTCTGAAATTCAAATGCATTAGAGTCTCACTGACTTCCCTGTGCTGCTCTGCTGATGGGGAGGGAGTCGAGTGTCGGCAAAAGAGGCTTTGCGTGCCGCTTGCGGCACCAGTGCTGGGGGTTGCCTACCCCTGCTCTAGCCTATCATAATGGGTATAGGCCAGGAAAATTATGCTCTTCAAGTCCTCCAGCCCACCATTAGTACCATGTCATTCAACTCATGTACAGCCAATACTTCTAACTGCTAAACAATGGAATATTGCACTAGTTTCCCATGACCGATTGCTGCTACATTCATTACAGGGACCAGAAACAGTCATCCCTGTGCAGGTTTACATATGGATGTAGTTAAACTGGATGTTAAATTTAGTGGCTGTGCAGTTAGCGTGTCAGCCTAATGGTAATGAATATAATATTCTAATAAGCAGACTCTGAAAGAAGGGGGGGGGGGATCATAATAATATGCAGACTCATCCTTAAGGCCCCTTTCACACTGGGGCGTTTTTCATGCGGTGCGGCGCTAAAAATAGCGCCTGTTCACCGCATGAAAAAATCCGGCCCCATTCACTCCAGTGTGAAAGCCGACGGGCTTTCACACTGGAGCGGTGCGCTAGCAGGACGGTAAAAAAAGTCCTGCTAGCAGCATCTTTGGAGCGGGATAGGAGCGGTGTGTTCACCGCTCCTATACCGCTCCTTCCCATTGATTACAATGGGAGACCGCCGTAAAACCGCGGCAATACCGCGGTTACCGCGGTAATACCGCGGCTACGGCGGCGCTCTGCGGGGGGTGTTTAACCCTTTTTCGGCCGCTCGCGGGGGGTAAAACCGCACCGCGAGCGGCCGAAAACCGCGGTGAAAACGACGGTAAAGCAGCGCTAAATATAGCGCTGCTTTACCGTCACCGCGGCTCACCGCCCCAGTGTGAAAGGGGCCTAAAGCTCAATTAAATTTAAGGAGTCTAATTTAGTGCACAAAGTCAGGGATTTTGTAGGATTAGCGTCAGGTGTATGATTAACCAATTATACCAAGCTGGTATTAATGATCATTAAATTTCAAATGTAGGTTGAAATGCAGTCATTAACTGAAACAGAAACAGCTTAAAACTGGGTGAGGAACAACCAAACTCTGCTACGAAAGTCAGGTAGTAGAAGACAATTTCATGTTACAGGTCATACACCATAGCAAGACACAAGGTAGTTATAATGCATCAGCGAGGTTTCTCAGCAGACTGGGGTTTCAAGATGTGCTGTTCAAACCTTTTTTGAAGAAGCACAAAGAAATGGGGAACGCTGAGGACTGTAGCTGTTCTGTATTTGAATTGTGACAGTGGGTACAGGAAGAAGATGCCCGTCCACAATAAAGGATCAGGTTGGGATGGAGGCAGGTGATTTGGGTGTAACGTAACATTTTACTTAAGCCGGTGAACTTATCATTTAACCGCTTCCCGACCGGCGCACACACATATACGTCGGCAGAATGGCAGGGACAGGCATAAGGGCGTACAGGTACGTCTCTTTAAATATGCCGCTGTGCCATCCTGTGCGCGCCGCCGGTCGCGGGTCCCGCGGACTCGATCGCCGTGGGGATACCCGCGATCGTCTCACGAGGAGGACGAACGGGGAGATGCGGAAAAATATGTAGAAGAATACGTATCAGCCTAAACTGCGGAAAAAAATATTTTTTTTATATTTTTGGGGATATTTATTATAGCAAAAAGTTAAAAATAATGTGTTTTTTTTTTTCAAAATTGACGCTCTTTTTTTGTTTATAGCGCAAAAAATAAAAACCGCAGGGGTGATCAAATACCACCAAAAGAAAGCTCTATTTGTGGGAAAAAAAGGACGTCAATTTTGTTTGGGAGCCACTTCGCACGACCGTGCAATTGTCAGTTAAAGCGACGCAGTTCCGAATCGCAAAAAGTGCTCTGGTCTTAAGCCAGCAAAATGGTCCAGTCTGAAAGTGGTTAAAGCCCAATTGAGCCAGCACATAGGAGGGTCAGACCACGGTTTGCACCTGCTTTAATTACCAATCACTCTCCTTAATTTAACAGAGCTGTTGATTAAAGCAGTGTAATGGGGGTGTGTAGGAGACCTATGTAATGCAGCTATAGTTGGCACCTCATCCCTTTAAACCCCCGAACACATATGAATTACACAGGTTCTGAGACTTCTGAGACTAATTTAATACAGATAAGGCACCAAGTGAGTGCTCTGAATGCATGCCACACCCGGCGATACTCTGCAATACCCGGCGATACTCTGCAATACCCGGCGATACTCTGCCATACCCTGCAATACCCAACAATACCCTGCGATACTCGCTACGATCAAAGCCAGGATCGTTTTTTTTTTTTATTTCAGGCTTTCCAGCCTAGAGGTGAGATGTGAGGTCTTATTGACCCCATATCTCACTGTAAAGAGGACCTGTAATAAACAAAATTAAAGCCTATGGGGATTTTTAAGTAGCGAAGTTTGGCGCCATTTCACGAGTGTGTGCAATTTTGAAGCGTGACATGTTGGGTATCTATTTACTCGGCGTAACTTCATCTTTCACATTATGCAAAAACATTGGGATAAATTTACAGTTTTTTGTAAAGCACAAAACATTTTTTTTCCAAATAAAACACGTTCGAAAAATTGCTGCGCAAGTACCGTGCTAGATAAAAAGTTGCAACGACCGCCATTGTATTCTCTAGGGTCTTTGCTAAAAAAAAACATATATAATATTTTGGGGTTCTATGTAATTTTCTAGCAAATAAATGATGATTTTTACATGTAGGAGAGAAATGTCAGAATTGTCCCGGGTGCTCCAGAACGCCTGATGGTGCTCCCTGCATGTTGGGCCTCTATATGTGGCCACGCTGTGTAAAAGTCTCACGCATGTGGTATCGCCGTACTCAGGAGTAATAGCAGAATGTGTTTTGGGGTGTAAGTCTTCTTTCCAAAAAGGGGATGAGGTGGCAACCCTAAATGCAGCGTACACACGGTCGGAATTTCCGATGGAAACAGTCCGATAGGAGCTTTTCATCGGATTTTCCGACCGTGTGTATGCCCATCGGTCTTTTTCTGTCGGAATTTCCGACGGACTTTGGATTCTTAATTTTGATCGTGTGTATGCAATTCCGACACGCAAAATTCCGACGCATGCTCGGAAACAATTCAACGCATGCTCAGAAGCATTAAACTTCCCTTTTATAGTGCAGTCGAACGTTTTTTAAGGCGTGGTGTTATTGAACGTCGGAATTTGGTGTGACCATGTGTAGGCAAGACAGTTTGAGCGAAATTCCGTTGGAATTCCGTCGGGAAAACCATCAGAGCTTTTTCCTGACGAGAATTCCGACCGTGTGTACGCGGCATAAGTGTGTGAAAATAGGACTCTTTTAGTGCTGCCAGCGCAGGGTTTTTAACCATTGCTGCAGTACTTGGCAGATATATAATATATAAAAGAGGCACATTCATTCCTATAAATGCAGCCTGACTTCATAACAGTAATACATTAAGAGGGATCAATTGGGCAATTTGTCTGGGAAGGCTCTTATTTATTGAAGTCATGGTATATCTGGTAGTAGTTAGACATATTTAACTGGATTTATTTTTTTAATGTTGAAGACGTTTCTACTTCGATGACTGGTGAAAAGTCTTCAAAATTACAAAGCAAATCCAGTTGATTGTGACTACTACTGGTTTCTTACATCTTTTTGGAATGTTATTGGTGAGATATCTACCTAGCAAGGCATTGTATTTTGAGAGAAACAACACAACAATGTAATGACATCAATGTAACAATCTAAAATAAGGCAGAAAAAAATAAAAAAGGCAGATAAATGTTGTGTCATATGGCCAGGCTGTTGCAATATATGTACTAGATAAGTTACTAATGATATATGTGGTTACAGATCAAGGGAAGAGGACAGAACAATATGGAACAAGGAAGAGGCCTTGTGCTTGTAGTTTTTCCTTCGGGTTTCATGAGGACAACGTGTCAAGTACCAGGTGATAAAAATGTCAGATTCACAGTCATGGTATAGTAGCCACAAACTATAGATTGACATGTTCAGGCAGTCATGTTGTTACACCTGCTAGTAGCTCTCCTGGACTATCCTGGGGACTGGAGTAGAAAATACATCTGTTTCTGAAGCAGCTTGACATCTGGAATTGTTTATTCAGCCCTGAGTACAGCTATCCAGCTTGGCTCCTGAGTGTTTTTAGTGTTTCAAATGAAGCACCATCAGTCTATGATGACCTATTGTATAAACTGTTAGCGACTGATTCTAGACCTGACTTCATTTGACACAGTTAAATGCACCCTCATAAGACCGCAAGTGCAAACATTGCTTGCTGTGGGTACCTTCTGATTGTTTACATATTCATACAGCGTTTACTACATTTTTGGACCTCTGACACTTATCAAAAAGTGTATGGAAACCACATTTTAGTTTTGTGATTTTTTTTTTTTTTTGCCTTCTGTTTTTAACCATAAGGCCAATATGTAGTACAGGGGGTCCCCGGGTTACAAACAAGATAGGGACTGTAGGGTTGTTCTTAAGTTGAATCTGTTTGTAAGTCGGAACAGGTACATTTTTTAAGTGTAGCTCCAGCAAAAAAATCTATTTTTAAGTTTTTTATATAACATAGAGAAGGGTTGTCTCCCCTGTAACATTTGTTTTTCTGTCTGTGCCCCTGTTCAGAAGATTTCACCTCACCTTCTGTCCCAATGAAGATTGGATTTTGAAAATTTTGGGTTGTTAGGGAAACATGGACTGGTGATAAAGCATCAGTGGAGACACCTTTTTCCCATATTCACTCTTACAGGAGTGAATTTCCCTTCCTAGGGGTGGATTTCCTCTCACTTCCTGTTGTCTCTCTCCGTTTGTAAGTAGGAGTCGTTTGTAAGTCAGATGTTTGTAAGTCGGGGACCCCCTGTACTTAAACTAAACCTTTGCATTGACCAATCAACTGGCTTTTTCACAATATAATCAAAAAAACATTGCTCAAATTATGCTCTGAGAGGCTAAAAGGAAATGACCTGTCCTTTATCTTATGAAAATGTATGCTTGTATCTTATGACTGGATTCAGATACCACCAGTTCCATTTGAGTTGGGGGAGAGCAAAAGGATATTAGTCTGGAGATGCCAAAATATCCAACAGCTTCTTGTTATGCCTTGTACACACGGTCGGACATTCCGACCACAAAATCCATCGGATTTTTTCTGACGGATTTTGTCCGAAACTTGTGTTGCACACACACGGTCGGACAAAGTTGTCGGAAAATCCGATCGCTCTGAGGTGACGTAGAAAACGTACAACGGGACTACGTAGAGGCCAGTAGCCAATAATTTTCGTCTCCAAATTTCTTCTGAGCATGCATGGCACTTTGTGCGTCAGAATTCTCTACACACGATCGGAAAAAGTCTGATCGGATTTTGTTATCGGAAAATTTTAGATCCTGCTCTCAAATTTTTTCCGTCCGAAATTCAGATGGAAAAAGCCCGCTAGAGCCCACACACGATCGGATTTTCCAACAACATAGACCGATCTGACTTTTTCCATCGGAATATCCAACCTTGTGTACGGGGCATTATGGTTATTGTCTCTCCAGATGATCATAGGTACACCACAGAGAAACAGATGATCACCTATTATGATTAAATTCATAAGCATTAAGAAATAATAGTCTAATGTCCATAACATTTCATAATCTACCCAATAGACCTCATGCAATCGGGTGTTTGCTTTGTTCCTCTAAACGTCAGAACTCTTGGCAGAAGAAAAGCCCACTGCAGTCGTCTCAAGCATTTTAGCGTTAGGCCCCTTTCACACTGGGGCGGGAGCAGCGTCGGCGGTAAAGCAGCGCTACATTTAGCGCTGCTTTACCGTCGTTTTAGTGGAGTGAAAGAGCCAGATTTTTTCGGGCGCTATACAGGCGCTGTTTTTAGCGCTGTAGCGCCTGAAAAACGCCCCAGTGTGAAAGGGGCCTTAATGTATTCCATTGGCCAAAATATTTATTTGTTCTGGCCATTTAAATGTGTTTAGCTCCTCTCCTAAACGTGTTTTCCACGAGGTTTTGTTTTCAGCCTGTAATTGCTCTGCTTCTAATATGTCTGTAAACGCTTGTGTGCACATGGACACATAAGCTTACATAGAGGTGCTTTTACAGGCTGGGAAAAAAATGTCAAATGCCAGTATTTTTTAAGCTTTAATCGTAGCCCTATGTAAGCTCATGTAGCCATATTCCTAAGCGATCATCACAAGTGGGGTGATGAGACTGATTCTTGGAGAGTGTGTTGTGCGACTTGCTTTATCTGGGCTTGATATACCACCAGTCCGATTCATGCTTCAGAGCACGTTTAAGGCCCTGTTCAGGCTAGATTCACACTGTTGTGCGGAGCGGCTCACAGCAGGGGTCCGGTGTGTCCCTGTTCTCCATTTCAAGGATGAATCGGGCCTGAATTTTTGCCTGCATTTGGACCTAAAACAAAGCCAAAGACACACTGGACCCCTGTGCAATGCACTCCGCAGCCGCCCCGGAGATGTGTGAACCAGCTCCATTGAGAGCCGGTCACAGTCTCCTGTCATGCAAACTGGATGTGGAGAAATCCACATCCAATTTGCAGCAGTGTGAACCCAGCCTTACACTTGTGAAATGGGGTCATTTGAAGTTAGCTGCAGGAGACCTAGCAGAAGTTCCATGTGATTAGCTGCAGGTGGAAAGCCCCTTTGAAAGCAATTGGAAGCCAACAGCCCCAGCTATTTGCAGCCAATCACAATTCTGGTTTATGATCAGGATTTTGTGTTGTTTTTATAGTATGTTGGTATTGTGTTGGTTATTATTTGGGGTGGTGTTAGAGAATATGGTGTATTATTTGCATTTGGTAGTTTGATTGTCTGTTATTTTAATCTGTGTTATTTATTCTATGTTGTATTTTAATTGTATGGGTGTTTTAATTTGTTTTATTTGGTGCTAATGGCTGCTATTGGTAATTTTGTTGTGTTTTTGTATATTGTTCAGTTTATTGTTGTGATCTTGTGTTGTCTTTGTTAATTGTGTCTGTGTCTCAACAATTTCCCAATTTCCCTTTGGGATAATTAAAGCCTTCTGTATGTAATCGCTCATGCAGCAATTACCTGCAAATGATTAGCTCTGGATGCAGACTGTCTGTGACCAGGGCCGATCATCTGCAGGTAAAATAGAAGTGCTGGACCCAAAGATAAGTGTGATCTGATACAATTCACACTGTCATTATAATACACGATCTTTCTCTTAGGCCCCTTTCACACTGGGCGGTTTGCAAGCGCTATTGCGCTAAGAATAGCGCCTGCAAACCGACCCGAAACAGCTGTTGCTGTTCCTTCAGTGTGAAAGCCCGAGGGCTTTCACACTGAAGCGGTGCGCTTGCAGGACGCTCAAAAATGTCCTGCAAGCCGCATCTTTGGCTCGCTATAGGAGCGGTATATTTACCGCTCCTATAGCGCCCGGTCCCATTGAAAACAATGGGGGAGCGCGCCGAACCCGCCCGCAAAACGCCGCTACAGCGGCGGTTTGCGGGCGGTATTGACCCTTTTTTCGGCCGCTCGCGGGGGGTAAAAACACCCCGCGAGCTGCCGCAATGCGCCGCTAAAACGCCGGTAAAGCGGCGCTAAATATAGCGCCGCTTTACCGCCAGCGCCCCCACCGCTCCAGTGTGAAAGTAGCCTTATTGTCCAGTATTTCCTCCTATCACTGTAAGTACAACCCCTGATGGAGGAGATTTATTAGACCCTGAAACGCATAGGCTTTACCTACTAAGTTATGGTCAAGATTAATACATTTTACTGGACCATTTATAGACTTGTGGTGCTCTCTCATGCTTCACACTTTCATTGGAATGTTCATTCAGTGACACACCTATCCATTTAGTAGGGGAAGAGACGCTCTCTTTGTTTGGCCCTCAACGTAAAAGGACCAGTCTATTGTTCACGGCCATGACCCCACTCTACTAAGGTCTCTCTGGCCTCCAGCCTATGAAGTGCAAAAAGCTAAATACGGAACTTTCGAGGACTTATTATTTAAAGAATTTATAATTTTTAAAAATGTTTTTTATTTTTACACCTTTGCTAGAGAGCACAGCCAGGACCACTTTCTCTGTCAGAGATAAGGAATACAGTGATGTCCCCTCCCTGTCCATTGCCTGCTAATTGGACTGTAAAAACACATCACCACACTGTTAAAGTGGTACTAGAGACAAATGAAAAATGACATATGTGATGCATCTGTCACTAGGATTAATAAACCCATCTTAGTTTTTGTCACCTGTTGCACCTACTGATTTTTTTTTCAACTTCTGTTAACAGACCAAGCTGTATAGCAAAAGAGTAGTTGGAGGGTTGAGAAAATGCATTTAACTTTTGACAGGGGTGCTTACAATGGTCAACTTTAAATTATTTTGTTAAAAAAAAGGAAAAAAATAATCTACAATCCTATCCAACACTACTCTCGCCAGACAGTTCTGCTGTCCAAGGGTGTCTCCAGTGCTCCTCCATTAATAGAGGAGTCACTCTAAAGGTGGGTACACACTATAAGAAAATCGGGAAAAAAATGATTCCATACAAGGCGCGATCGTTCAGCAGCCGGTAGGATACTCGGCAAAGTCTCTGCCACAGACTTGTAGGTTACACTTTAGCGTCACTTGTTTTAGTTCTGGGTGTTACTGCTGCCGTTTTTCGTCAGCAATGTGAAGTTTTAAAACCGGTTCATGACGGCTTCCATCTTCCGTGTGGGCACCTGAAACCACACAGGCCCCATTTCTTCCAGGTTGCTGGCCCACAATGCCGACATCTCGCGAGATTTCGGAAGATGTGACCGAAATCTCGCGAGATTTCGGAAGATGCCCGCACAGACTCCTGGGATCAATGACACCAGATCCCAGGAGACAGTGCGGCGTGACGAGGATCCCCGCACAGACCCCGCCCACCCCCGCAGAGACAGAGGACAGGAAGTCATCGATTACAAGGTAAGTGACAAAAAAACACATTTCATTTAGTACTCTTTGCCTGATTTGGAAGGCAAAGAGATTTACTAAATGAAACGTGTGCAGAACCGCTTTAAGACAGAAAGTGTGTTACTGGCTGGATCGTCAGCTGAATATAAAGGAAACAATAGAAACTATAAACCAAAACAAATGCAGCCACAACATTTAAGGATTAGTAAACTGTCATATATTGCATCTTTGTTTTTGGGTTTATATACGCTATCATCAAATCTTCTTGCTCTGCTCACTCCTCCTATTTGCATGTTCCCTGTCAATGCAGACAGCTGAGTCTGATTGGTTCCTAGTGCTGCCGTTTCCTCTCCCAGTCAAAGTGCTGCTATTCAAAGGATGACATAGGCCAATATCAAAACATATTTGGTCACTTAGGTATTAGATGAACTTTAAATAGCTATCATACGGTACCAGGTTCTCTCAGCCGATCCGGCGATACCATATGAGGGATGATCCAGGTCGCGTCCTTCAACTAAGCCTCCAGGCTCCTTCAGAGAAGCCTCCAGGCTCCTTCAGAGAAGCCAGCCTTGCGCATGGCCTTCTCCTGAAAGGGTCCTCCCCTGGGGTACTTCAGTTGCTGGGCCTCTCCATTCCGATGAGACGGCACCGGACCTTCCTTGTATCAGTAGGCTCCGAAAGTCACTCGGGCCTACCCCTGCAGTTACATTGCCTCGGGCCTGTGCTATAAACATAAAAAGGGTGACAATTTTGACAAAAAAAAAAAACGATTTTTTATTTTTGCTATAATAAATATCCCCAAATTTTTTTTTTAGAAATCTAATTTCTTCATCAGTTTAGGCCGATATATATTCTTCTACAACAAAAATTGCAATAAGCGTATATTGATTGGTTTGCGCAAAAGTTATAGCGTCTACAATCTATGGGAAATATTTATGGCATTTTTATGGCATTTTTATTTTTTTTACTAGTAATGGTGGTGATCTGTGATTTTTAGTGGTATTGCGACGGACAGATCGTACACTTTTAACACATTTTTTGGGACCATTGGCATTTATACAGCGATCAGTGCTAAAAATGCACTGATTACTGTGTAAATGTCACTGGCAGGGAAGGGGTTAACACTAGGTGGTGATCGATTGGTGTTAAATGTGTGTCCCCCCCCCCCAGTGTGTTCTAACTGTGTGGGGGATGGGACTGAGTAGGAGGAGACATATCGCTGTTCCTACTTACTAGGAACAAATGAAATGTCTCCTCAACTCTGACAGACAAGAAATGTTCTGATAACAATGAATGCCGAGATGACCTCATAAGTCTGCCGCCACTCCTTGTCTCGTGATTAATCTCCAGCGATTGCTAAACATAAGGAACAATAGAGTGTACCATTTGGTAGTGCTCAATCACTGATAGCAGAGCAATGCTCCAAATCTGATGGATCAATCACTACTACAGCTGCATGTGTAGCGATTATTAGAGATTCTTTGCTGGGCAATTATGGGTGATGATGGCTAAAGCAAAAATCACCCACATGAGTATAAATCTTAAGCCAGCCATACGTGGATGGAAATTCGGCCAGTTCAGCAGGGACTGGCTGAAATTCGATCCATCTATTGGCAGGCTCTATGTACCCAAGTCGATCCATTGATCGACTTGGGTACAACCAGTTTGATTACTGTCGGTGGTGGAAGGAAAGCAAATCGAATCATTTACGGGCTGCCTTAAACCTACTACACACCAGCAGATTTATTTTTCGTTCATCCCAGCAGGGCTGAACGAAAAAAAAAACTAACATCTCAGGAGGAGCCGCTGTACTAACTATCCAACGTTAGTACAGTGATCTCCCCTGATGTGTTATTGTGTTCTGACAGAGAGGCGACCCCCGCCAGAACACTCAAACATTTTTCGGTCATTCCCCTTTGACAAAAGCCGGGCCGGCACCAGTACACACGGGGCGAATGCTGCCCGACATTCGGCCCGCGTATACTAGGCTTTAGAATGAATGGTCAGAAATTCAAATCCTTTAGCAGGTAAATCAGCTCCATTATGTGTATTGTATTTGTGTATCTAGCTGTTAGCCTGGAGTTCAGGTTTAATCCAGCACTTCAGTTGAATAGACTCCATGCTGAATTTGTTTGTTTTCTACTCGGCACAGAAGAGGGATGTAGTCTCGCTTTCAGAAAAAAATTCCAGTGCTTTTTAAAAACCTTTACAGGTTGTGTCATAAGTACTGCATCTGATATTTGACATTTTGCAAGCGATTGATAAAGCTGCCTATACATTAATAATTTTTTTCCTTCAACCAATGACTGAAAGGAAAAAAAAAAGACCGGATTCCCCTATTCACACATTAAATGTGGACCAGGGCATCTCTCCCACCACTGTGCTATTGTGTTCTGACGGCGGGACAACTTCCCCGCCGTCAAAACACACTGATCGGCGTTGCCAGCTATAGCCAGTGGCACTGATCGTTTGGAAAAAAACAGGATGGTTGTACAGAAGTCAATCAAATTTCAAGCCATGTGTGGCTGCCTTTAGCTCCTTGCAGATTTTTTTTTTTAACCACTCGTTTACTGGGCACTTAAACCCCCCTCGTGCCCAGACCAATTTTCAGCTTTCAGCGTTGATGCACTTTGAATGACAATTGCGCGGTCATATAACACTGTGCGCAAATTACATTTTTTTATTTTTTTCCACAAATAGAGCTTTCTTATGGTGGTATTTAATCACAGCTGGGATTTTTATTTTTTTCTAAACAAACAAAAAAAGATGGAAAATTTTGCAAAAAATAAATCATGTCTAATAGTTTGTTATAAAATTTTGCAAACAGGTAATTTTTTCCTTCATTGATATGCGCTGATGAGGCGGCACTGGTGGGCACTGATAGGCACAGTTAAGGCGGCACTGATGGGGACAGATAAGACGGTACTGATGGGCACAGATAAGGCGGCACTGATGGCCACTGATAAGATGGCACTGATGGGCCCTGATGGGTGGCACTGATGCCGCGTACAAATGACCGGACTTTCCAGCAGAAAAGGTCAGACGGAATCATTCCGTCGGATAATCCGATCGTTTTTGTTCAACAAATTCCGACGGACCTAGAACTAGAACATGCTTTAAATCTTTCCGACTGAATCAATGTCTATCGGGAAAACCGTTCGTCTGTATGCTGGTCCGACGGACCAAATTGCGACACAAGGGCAGCTATTGGCTACTGGCTATTGAACTTCCTTTTCTAGTCCCGTCGTACGTCATCGCGTTTGAAACAAACAGACTTTGGTCCCATCGTGTGTGGGCAAGTCCGTTCGGTCGGAACTCCATTGGGAAGACCTTCAGAGTTTATTCTGATGGAAAGTCTGGTTGTGTGTACGCGACATTATGGGTGGCACTGATAGGTGGCACTGATGGGTGGCACTGATGGACACTGGTAGGTGACACTGATGGGCACTGATAGGTGGCACTGATAGGTGGCACTGATGTGCAGCACTGTTGTTGAGGCACTGATAGGTGGCACTGGTGGGCACTGTTGCCTATTGCTAGGTGGCACTGGCAGGGGGCACAGGTGGGCACTGAGGATCTGGCGGCAGCTCGCCGTGATCGGGACTGATGTCCCTCTCACAGCCACGGGTGATCGTTTTTTTTTTTCTCCTCATGCTGTCAGCGCGAGGAGAAAAAATTGCAGATTACCCACTCTGTTGACATCACATGATCACCTGTCATTGGCTGACAGCTGATCACGTGGTAAGGAGTTGGGACCATTACTAGTAAAAAATAATAATAATAAAAATGCCATAAATATTTCGTAGACGCTATAACTTTTGCGCAAACCAATCTATATACGCTTATTGCGATTTATTTTTTTTACCAAAAATATGTAGAAGAATATATATTGGCCTAAACTGATGAAGAAATCTGTTTTTTAAAAACATTTTTGGGGATATTTATAGCAAAAAGAAAAAAATCGTATTTTTTTTCAAAATTGTCGCTCCTTTTTTTGTTTAACCACTTCAGCCCCGGACCAATTGGCAGCCAAAGGACCAGGCCCCTTTTTGCAATTCGGCACTGCGTTGCTTTAACTAACAATTGCGCAGTCATGCGACGTGGCTCCAAAACAAAATTGGCGTCCTTTTTTTCCCACAAAAGAGCTTTCTTTTGGTGGTATTTGATCGCCCCTGCGGTTTTTATTTTTTGCGCTATAAACAAAAATAAGCGACAATTTTGAAAAAAATGCAATATTTTTTACTTTTTATAATAAATATCCCCAAAAAATATATAAAAAAAAAAATTTTTTTTCCTCAGTTTAGGCCGATCGTATTCTTCTACATATTTTTGGTAAAAAAAATCGCAATTAGCGATTATTGATTAGTTTGCGCAAAAGTTAAAGCGTTTACAAAATAGGGGATAGTTTTATAGCATTTTTATTAATATTTTTTTTTTATTAGTAATGGCGGCGATCAGCGATTTTTATTGTGACTGCGACATTTTGGCGGACACATCGGACATTTTTGACACATTTTTGGGAAATTTGTCATTTATACAGCAATCACTGCTATTTAAATAGCACTGATTCCTATGTAAATGACAGTTGTAGTTAGGGGTTAACCACTAGGGGGCGGGGAGGAGTCAGTGTGACGTGTTGTGTTTTTTTTTACAGTAGGGGGCGTGGCTGTACGTCTGACGTCATTGATGGCGTTCCCGATGACAGGGAACCGCCGATCACTGACAGTCAGTGTAGGAAGCGCGGGGAGAGGTTTGTTTACATAGACCTCTCCCCGTTCTTCAGCTCCGTAACCCGATCGCGGGATACCAGCGGCGATCGGGTCCACTGGTCCCGCGGCCGTGGTCACGGAGCTCCCGACCGGGTCGCGCGCGCGCCGCTGGGGGCGCGCGCGCTCCACCCGGGCAGGCAAATTAAAGGGGACGTAAAGGTACGTGCTTTTGCCTGCCCGTGCCATTCTGTTGACGTATATCTACAGGAGGCGGTCGGGAAGCGGTTAAAGCGCAAAAAATAAAAACTGCAGAGGTGATCAAATACCACCAAAAGAGCTCTATTTGTGGGAAAAAGGACGCAAATTTTGTTTGGGTATAGCGTCGCATGACCGCGCAATTGTCAGTTAAATCAAAGCAGTGCCAAATTGTAAAGAGTGCTCTTGTCAGGAAGGGGGGAAAATCTTCTGGGCTGAAGTGGTTAAGCAACTCAGAATTTCTATATACTCTATACACATCATTGCATCTGAAAATATTTTATAAGATTTTAGCTTACATTTTTATGTGCTTTGTAACATTGTTTTTTTTTTTTTTCTTTTATCTTCATATGTTTTGTCTTAAAGAGGAGCTCCAGGCTCCCCCCAAAAAGTTTTTAAGTCAGCACCTATAAATACTGTAGCTGCTGATTTTTAATATTAGGGCACTTACCAGTACAGGGGAGTCCTCACCCGAGCCGATTCTTCAATCAGCTATCGAGTGCTGGCACCACTATCTTGAATAAAGGAAACTGGCAGTGAAGCCTTGCAGCTTTACAACCGGTACTGCACATGTGCAAAGCGCACAGGGCTTTGTGAATAGGCTGCAGTCTTCTGGGACATGTGAAGGCTGTGGGGGGAAGGAGGGGGGCCGAACTTCCAGTTCAGTTTGTCGTGGCATGTGAAAACCAGGTACCCGCTTCCCCCCTCCCCCAAAAGGTGTCAAATGTGACAGTGGAGGGGGGGAGGAGGCAGACAAGTGGAGCCTCTTCTCTTAGGTGCAGCTCTGCTTTAATGTTAAGAATGATGAAAAAAAGCCTGTTAAATAGTTTTCTGCATAAAACCTGCACTAACCAGCTTACACACATTTCCATTCAGTTGGGTAGAGGAAAGTTTAGTGGATAAATGCACCAAAATGCATCAGTGAAGACTGTCCAAAAAAAAACAAAAAAACACTTCTTTTCAATGCAGTAATAGGAAGTTGGATGTGAGTTAGACATGATTTGGGTGGCTATTGGACCCAAGCTTTGGATTCCCTATGATGAGTGCAGTATACAACAGGGAACTGTACAAGTGTGAATGGACTCTTTAGCATTCCGATTCCTTAGTCGTTCAAACAAAAATGATTTGCCACCATGATGGGCATTTTTTTCATCCAGTACAATAAAGTTTAACCAGTTGGATATGTATAGCTGTAAAATTTCCAACTCCAGGTAAAAGCTATGTTTTTGATTTTTTGCTAGCAATTGTATGGGGAATAGTTATCACCTCTGTCAGGTTTTTAGGGCTTTTTGTGTCCTTGCAAGGCTTAGTTTACACTTGGTTGGAGGATGGCGGTACAAATAGGTTACTGAGCAACTTTTTACTGCCCCCTTTTAAAATGGAGAGGCCAAAAGTGGGCGTGGCTTTATGGTTTGTAGGGTTGCACTCCCGCTTTTGGTTTAGCAAAAATATGTCTTGACGGGTACACTGAAGAGAGTGGTGTCAGTGGTAGTAAAAATACATTGTATTGTCTTGTCACTGGGAGTCAAATAAGTCCTATTTTGGTGTCAGTGTGATGAAAATACATTTCATTACATGTAAGTGGGAGTAACATGAGCCCCATCATTGGTGTCAGTGGGTGTAAAATAAGCCCTATATCAGTGTCATTCAGTGTAAAATAAGCCCCATTGTTGGGCGTAAAATAGGCCCATATTATTGTTGTCATTGGGAGTAAATCAAGCTTTATCATTGGTGTCAGTGGAGTGGGAGTAAAATAAGCCCTATCGCCGGTGGGAGTAAATTAAGCCCTATTGTTGGTGTAAGTAGGAGGTCAATAAGCGTCATTGTTGTTGTCAGTGGGATAAAATAAGTCCACAATCCTTGATGTCAGTAGAAGTAAGTATACACCTTGGTGTTCAGTGGATACTTAGTCTGATGATTGTTAGGTAGGACATCGGTCCACTTGACAGTCAGTGCTGGGATAGCTGTAATGGCAGAAGATAGAATGCAGATCCTTTCAGGACTCGACACCCAGCTGCCACTCTTCTGAATGTCCTGAATCCTGCAGGTCAGCCTGCAGGACACAGATACATTGGGACAGTATCCAAAACCCTGAAAATGTCCTGCATGATCCTGGACACTTGCCAACTATGTATTGCTGTTTGTAACCCCTTTGCAAAACGAGTTATAATCTTCCCAGGAGGGACAGAACACCCATTAAAACACTTTCTTAAGAGTGGGGGAAGGCTAGAACCTCCTTTTAGATTTTCACTGCTGTGTTTTCATTAGAGAGAGACCCTCACTACCTATCTCAATTACACTATTATCACAGGACAGGAAGTAAGGGAAAATCTCCCCAACGGTCTACAGACAGCAGTTCAAATCTGGCAGAGGTTCTAAACCTTTGCTGCTCTAAAACGAATACATCTACAGGATGTTAAAGGAACAGCAAAATGACTTATAGGTAAAAATAATAACTTAAAATTTCAGATATGCCAACCTAACAAACTAGTTTAATGTTAGAGAAAGATGTGTCAGTATTTCCTCACCTTCTATAAGTGTAGCACCACCCAAAATGTTTGTGTAGTGGTAGAACAGTACTTGCCAGATGCAGTATGTTTTGTCGTGCTGTAAAATAGAAGCATGGAACACTGGATGCCTTATAGCAGGGGTGCCCAACCAGTGGCCCGGGGGCCACATGTGGCCCGCGGAGCCCTCTGATGTGGCCCTCGACCTCCTGCTCTAAGATGTGGCCCAGATCATGGGTTGCCGACCCGCCAGCCCAGAGCAGCAGTTTTGTGAATGAAGCCGCTTGTAGTGGAAGCAAGTGGCTGCAGAGCAGAGCCACATAGGCCAATGCTTCCTGTATAGTGCCCGCTCCTGTCACAGGTGAAGTGATACCAAATGCACTCCACCTGGGACAGCAACAGCCAGCGATACCAGAATGGAAGACGGTTATTAAAGGTAAGTTTACTACTAAATTCACAGTATATATCTCTTTTGCAGTGGTTACTGGGCTGCTTTCAAACTGATCCACAGGTGCAGTGCAGCTGCGGGTTACCTGCATTGACCCATATACTTCTGATTTTACCTGCGGACTTGTTGAGCCTTCAGAAAGTGCGCCACACCTGCAGAATATAATAGAAGTTTACGGCAAAGTGCAGCAAACCCTCAGAAAATCCACAGGTTCACTGCGCCGCACCCGCGGTTTGGGCAAATCGCAGCACATCAGTGTGAAAGCAGCCTTAGGCCCCTTTCACATGATTGGTCCGACCCAATCATACTTACTATTCACCTCTATGGAGAAGCAGATGTAAATGGACTTGTGTCTGTTTACACCCGCCTACCTTAAAAAAAAATAAGAGTGGGGGAAGGCTAGAACCTCCTTTTAGATTTTCACTGCTGTGTTTTCATTTCTACGTATGTCAATTACACTATTATCACAGGACAGGAAGTAAGGGGGGCGAAAAAAATAGAAAGAGATCTGCCCCTTCCGCCTGGGCGAATCGGATTGGAGCAGAGGGCCCATAGAGTAGGGTAGGCTGTATCCGCTCATTGTGGCCCGCGACCAGTTACCAATTCGCTTAAGTGGCCCTCGCTCTTCAAAAGGTTGGGCACCCCTGCCTTATAGTAAACTGCAAGTTTTTAATAGCAGCTGCAAAATGTGTAAGAACAGAGGAACACAGCTAATACTTTATTGGACAGTATGTTTTGCCAGTTTCTGATTGACTGTCTGTTGCCAGCTGTTAGAAGTTGGCAAAGAGCATTACCCACTCTGCATTTTGCAAGTCAACATACAAAGTGATTGTTGTAGTCCTGGGGAGAAGAAGAGAGGGAAAGTGGACTGCAGAGATGACACTACAATTTAAAATGAAACATCTTATTCCCATTAAAGAATGGGGCCCTGACTGGGTCCCATGTAGTTAAAGCTATGTATCTTTTTCTGCTTTGCTAAAAAAAAAAACTTGTTTACAGAGCTCAATCACTTCAGCTAAAATTTAACCCAATAACTGAATATTCTTGGGTTAAACATTTCAATCAACATTTCAATCACAGAGAGAGCCTGAAGGCAGTCAACCTCTGCTTAGCTCTCACTTTTTAGTCCACAGCCCTCTGTACATTTAATGTCATGGGTACACCCTGTATCAAATTTACAGTATATACTGGGACAGTGAGAGGCCCTGCCACTGCAAAAATGGTTGCAGAAAGGACACAGGGTTTACACATATGCCCAGTGCAGAACCCCCGGAGTATCAATTATGAGCTTTCTCCATAGTTTGGATATTACTAAGTGCTTTGGGAGAGAGGAAATCTCCAACCCAATGTCCAGGTAAGGGCCAGCAGGCTGAGTGTGTATAATAATAGTTTTGGGCATAGTTCAAGACAGTTGTGTGTTCCTGTTAGGAGACAGAGGTGCTCCACTCATGTCCACCGGGCTGAGAGATTTGAGGCAGCTAAGCATGTCTGAGAAATACTGAGAGAGTCTGGCATAACTGGGACAACTAGGTTCAGGGGACTGAGGGTATCTAAAGTCTCAGGGGAGTGAGAGAATCTGGGAGGTCAGGGCAACCCCAATAGAGAGGCCAGTATACGTGCTTTGCAGCATTGCACATAATGTCTGTTTTGCCCCTTTCACACGAGCATCATCCGTCCAGTCACTTTTTTTTTTAAAGACAAAATGGATTAAATTTACATCAGCTTACATCTGTTTTTACATTCACCCGCTGGTGTCCCTAAAAACCCACCATGGGTTTTGGGGGGGTTCTTAGCCCCAAAAAAAAAAAATCTGTGAGGATTCCACCAAAATCCTTGCCAGATCTTTATCTGAGCATGCAGCCTGGCAGACCAGGAAAGGGGAGCGATGAGCATGCCACCACCCCCCCCCCCCCCAAATCATACCAGGCCACATGCCCTCAACATGTGGGGGTACCCATGTTGATGAAGACAAGGGCCTCTTCCTCACAACCCTGGCCTGGTGGTTGTGGGGGTGGAGGGGGGGTGCGTTATCAGAAGCTGTAAGTGAGTATGGGGTACATAGTACCCCTACTCATTCACTAAAAAACTACAAGTGTAAATAAACACACAACAGAGTTTTTGACAAGCCCTTATAAAAAAAATGTCCTTCAATGCAGATCCATCCTTAACCAGTTGCCGCCTGCCCACCATTAAATGACGGAGGGGCGGTGCGGCCCTCGTTCTGGGCAGACGTCATATGACTTCGGCCCATTTAAACAGGGTATATGCGTGCAATTGGGTGTGAGCAGCCCTGCACTGTCAGTGGTGGCATGTTTTTGAGATACAGCGCGTCACCGAATGTGGGTGATCAGCCATTGGGCATGGCTGTTTACCATGTGATCGGCCATGATCAAGTCCCGGCCAATCATAGATGGTACTGCCCACTTGAAGACGAACACTGCTCGTCACCGAGCATGGTAAACAGCTAATGACTGGCAGCTGTTTACCACGTGATCGGTTGTGATCTATCCGATCACAAAATGTAAACAGAGACCGGTAACTAGCTGTTACCTCACACACCGTTTCCAGTGTGAGGAGAGACGAGCCAGGGATCAGTGAGTTACCGATCTGTGTGTGTATTGTACTGCACCAAGCACACAAATAAAGAGAACCTGTCACATCGCCCCAATCCCCCTCCCCCATAGCACCTGTCACCCAACAGTCACATCAGTGCCTATCAGTGCTTATAAAGGTGCACCTGTCACCCATCAGTGCTTATAAAAGTGCACCGGTCACCGTCAGAGACTGCCATCAGTGACCGCCATCGGTGCACCTGTAACCCATCAGTGACCGTCAACTATCAGTGAACGTCACCTGCCACCCGTCTGTGACCCGTCACACAGCCCATCAGTGACCATCATCTGCCACCCTTCCCACAGCCCATCAGTGACCGTCACCTGCCACCCATCGCACAGTCCATCAGCAAAATGTCCAAAAATGTTTATAGCAGTTCTCATCAGATTTAAATGCCAATTCCGATCAAATCAAATTCAGCATTTGAACCGATCAATAATAGTGGATCGGCAAATGAATCAGAGGAAGAATGGGTCCCTCCTAAAAAGGGCACGGCGCTCTAGAAACCGGGCAGCTGCCAGCAATAGACCCTAGGATCAAATTCCCAGGCCCAGTACCAGCGCTTTACCCATCCACCTCCGACCGATGTTGGCGCTGCCAGACCAACAGGGGCTCTTTTTTTCATATCTATTGGACGTGTCCTCTAATAACCCCGTACTGGACAACTATTGGGGGGATGGGGAACCCCGTACTCCAACAACTATTGACCAGCCTCTTTGAGGCACAGATGCCGTTCACACCCAAATTTTTCCTATATGGCCTATCTCAACCGAAAATGACTGCACCGAGCAAAAAAATTACTCAGGCACATACTTACAGCAGCCCGATGTCAAATAGCCCTTAACTGGAAAAAGACTGTACCCCCATCCCAAGAGGCCCTGTACACTAGGATTAAAGACATTGAACTGATGGAAAAAATTACAGCCAGAATAAAGGACAAGCTGGACAACCACAACGCGACATGGGAGCGCTGGCATCTTCGGGAGGACACGCGATGAGTTGGCAGGTGAGCCGAGCAGGCGGTGTGTCATCCTTTCTAAATCCCACTCCTCCTTCCTTCCCCATCCCCCCTTTCTTCTCTATTCCTCCCTCTTCTTCCTTTCATTTCCTACCTTCACTCTCAGCCTCTCAATGTTAAGTCTTCCGTTTGTGTACTTCTTGCGGTTTACTTCACTAAGGTTAGGCCTGGTAACAGCCAAAGATACCGAATTTTTAAGGCTCCACCTTAAGACATTGTATCCAACTGTTATTGTTTACATGCATACCATGCCACTGTATTTACAGCTGCTGCTGATTTTTGCACTATTGTTTACTGTAAACCCCTTTTTTCTTTTGTTTGTTACTTGTGAAGACCACTAATAATAAAAACTGTTATCTGAAAAAGTAGACCTAAACCCAATCACTAGAAACCTTGTGTGAGCTTTAATATGTTTGTGTGATTCCAATAGCTGTTTTAATTTTATTTTAATTTTTTATTAAATAATACCTGGTGATCCTGCTGTGGCAGTCCTTGATCAGGTATCTCAATTGTGCCTTTTTATTGTCACACATGCCTCATATGAAGACTACAACTGTCTGTGCAAACACACATTTTGTGCAGGAATGTTTCACTATTGTCTTTATCAGGAAGCTAATCCTGAGCAATAATGTGCAGCTGATGATGGAGCAAGTGCATGCAGACAAGAAATGTCTGAAAGAGCTCTCTCACACAAACATTGAATTCTAAGGTAGCCTTTAATGCACATTAACACACCTATAGCGTTAATGAGTGTTTTAGACATGTTGCACAGGTGTTTAAGTCATGTCAGGCGACACTCCTCAAACGCCTTGTAAGATTTTTTTTCTCTTTTACAAGGCTAAAATGGTGCGTTTTAGTTCAAGTGAATAGAGACAGTTGCAAAGCGTCAACACCTGCTGAACTCTGCAGGCAATATTATTTTTGCCTTAGGCCCCTTTCACACTGGGGCGTTTTTCATGCGGTGCAGCGCTAAAAATAGCGCCTGTTCACCGCATGAAAAAATCCTGCCCCATTCACTCCAGTGGGAAAACCGGCGGGCTTTCACACTGGAGCGGTGCGCTAGCAGGACGGCAAAAAAAGTCCTGCTAGCAGCATCTTTGGAGCGGGATAGGAGCGGTGTGTTCACCGCTCCTATACTGCTCCTTCCCATTGATTACAATGGGACACCGCGGTGAAACCGCGGTAATACCGCCGCAAAGCGATGCTACGGCGGCGCTCTGCGGGGGTGTTCAACCCTTTTTCGGCCGCTCGCGGGGGGTAAAACCGCACCGCGAGCGGCCGAAAACCGCGGTGAAAACGACGGTAAAGCAGCGCTAAATATAGCGCTGCTTTACCGTCACCGCGGCTCACCGCCCCAGTGTGAAAGGGGCCTTATGGTGACACAAGGCATACCTCTATCTGCTCCCTATGCGGCCAGGGTTAATGCATCAACCCCTTCGCTACCGGAGGGCCTGTCACCTAACTAGGTACAACACCAACGACTGGTTGCTGTACCTGTTCTTTCCTTGCGGTTACCCATGACAGCTACCTCCTCTTTTCAGCCTTGTAGGTTAACCTTATGTAGTGGTGTTACGCATACCCCATAGTGCTTTAACAGACCCAGGTTTAGGAATATGCCAAGACCCAACATGCACCCCTTTTAAGAAGTTCAGACCACGCTCAAAGCAGTTGAAACAACTTTTACTGAAAGTTCAGTAGAACATGTAGAACATATACAACATGTATAACATTCAATAACGTCCTCATCCTAACTACACCTGATTGTGGCTTCCCCAGGTTATATGAACAGGTGAAGTAGTCCATACTTTGGAAGACTCCAAAGGAGAAGTCTGTGTCCTTGGGGTGTCCCAATTAATCTGCATCCTATAGGGGACCAGAGGTCCCAGCAAGCCTTCACACGTGCCCTGTCCTCTCTTAAGTATGGTGCCCCCTAGTATCCTGGCCTCTTTCCTCTTATAACCCACGGGAAGGAGGCTGGACCTTTAGAAAAAGCACACAAACACACTCAGGGTGTCTTTAAGCTAATACTGAGTAATAATGTGGTGGCGAAATATTAACTCCTTCCCCCTGACCTGGGCAGCCAAGTGCTAGCTAAACATACAGTAGACCACCTGCCTACACCTCTTAGCAATTTTAAGTGGCATTGATAGATGGTCAGGAAGCGATAAAAACGCAGCCCAATACCTGTGTGAAAGAGTTTAAAGAGTTTGGAAGAGATCAGGAATAAAGATGAACTTACTGTAGCTATCCTCCAAACTCATCTGTAGTCAAACCTGAACTTGCGCTCTTTTTTTTACCCTAATGAAATGCGGGCTGGGTCATTCCATTGTGATCATACAGTTTTTACGGGTGTCACTGAACTTCCAAGACAGTGTAGTACAGTTACGCAGGACCTTTATATTTTTTAATTATTGCTTTTGTTTGGATTTCAACATCAAACATTTTTTTATTTTTTTATAATCTTTATTTTATACATTTTTCCATTTTACACAACATATACAAAATCAGCAAATACTCCTCGATATTTTAACATTACATTTTAAATTGCACCTTGCCTACAATTCCTATATCTCTATACTACTTATAATTCCATGCTTATAAGTATTCTTTTCTTAATCTTAATCTTTTCTTAATCACACCATCATTGATTCCAGGGACTGCATCTTACTCATCACGCACACCCATTCCTCAATAGAGGGATCTATCGTTTTCCTCCATTTCCGGGCTATGATGTGCTGCTGTTAAAATTTGTCTTAAAATATATATTTTTATAGTTTTCATAGAGCCTGAGATCATTGACAAAACTGATATTAATATGTCAGGTTGTAAGCATTTCCCTGTTATGGCATGGTATATTTTATATATCTTTTACCAAAATATCTGGACCCCCGGACAATAATACCAAATGTGTGACATTGTGCCTTTTGCATTTTGACATCTCCAGCATACGTCTTCATTGTCCCTATTTATTTTATGCATGTCTACTGGACATCTATACCATCTAGCTAAGATTTTTTTATTTCTTTCCTGGTGTCTATTTGACAAAGATAATTTGTGTGTTAATAAAAGAGCTTTTCCCTCATTTTATTCTGGGGATAGTCATCCCCAGTTCTTCCTCCCACCTTGTTATATAGTTTAGCTCCTGTTCCCTATATTTTGAGATCAAATATTTATATAGTATGGATAAGACATGAGTTGGTCTTTGTTCTTGTAAAAGTATTTTTTCAAATTCTGTCAACGATCTAATATAGCATTTTTTGTCAAAAATTGAATGTATGTTTGAAGTTGTTGATGTTGCATCCAATTAGTCTTACTTTCTAGACCCAAAGAGTTCAATGAGGGGAGTCTATTCCCCACCAGCGTCTGGACCACCCTCACATCCTCATCTCTATGCCATTTTAAAAAGATTAAGGCTTCCATTGCTGGTAAAAACTCAGGATTACTAAATAGGGGAGTCATTGGACCAATATATGTAGAGCATGTCCCTCTCTTCATTAATCCATCCCATACTTTTAATGTTGTAGCTACCAGAAAAGGCATGTCCCCTTTGAGATGTCGATACTCTGTAGTTATCCATGGTAATGATTTCAGTTTTATGGCTGTGACATCTTCCTCCAATTTCACCCATTGCTTACAATCTGCATTGTGGAACCAGTCCACAATCCTAGATAAATTGCCGAATGGAGATATATTGAAAAATCTGGAAGAGCTAAGCCACCATCCTTCTTTGGCCTAATTAGCACATCTCTTCTGATTCAAGCAGATTTATGTGCCCATATAAAACTCCCTACGGCCCTGCGTAATTTAGGAAATATTGGAATTTTCTGAAATATATATAAACACTTTTGGCAATATATAAATTTTTACAATGTTTATTCTTCCCCTCCAGGATTTTTTAAATAGTTAATGCAGTTAGTTCCAGGGGTGGACTGACCATTCGGGCTCTCGGGCACTGCCCGAGGGCCCCATGCCACTAAGGGTCCCCATCAGGGTTGCCAGCCTCAATAAAACCTGGGACAGTATGTAAAAATCAGTTTTTTTTTTAAATCTCAAGACTATAGCTGCCCCACTTCTCCAGTACCTTTTCAGTGTGTGTATGTGTATTCTGTGTGTGTATAGTGTGTGTGTTTATTGTGTGTCTGTGTGTGTATACTGTATGTGTGTGTGTGTGTATACTGTGTGGCCCCATAATCTCCTATTGCCTGGGAGCCCCATAATCTTATCCTATTGTCCGGGGGCCCCATGAGTTGTCAGCCCGCCCCTGGTTAGTTCTATACATGACTAATATTAAACAGAGAGTAAGAGGAGATTCTCTAAAAGAAGAAATATTATTGCTTACACAGTAGTTATCAGAACAAGTGTCCCCTTGGTCAGGTCTGTCACCTTGAGAAATAAAGTCATGGTGTCTAACATTGATGGTTTTGATGGTCCCTACCTTTTGCTTTTTTCAAAATAAGTTTTAAAAAAAAATCAATCAATTTTTATATGTAATTAACTGCTCGGGCTATCCAATTAAGTTCAAATGTCAAAGCAAACATTCGCTGCAACAAAGCCAAAGTCTTGGAAATGGTAGTAAAAAACATATTTATTGCTAGATTCAATCAGGATATTGAAACTATTGTGTCATTAAGCAAACTGATCAATACATGCATGACTAGAAAAATGCTGGCCATAGACATGACGATAAACTATTGATTAATGTTTCAAGTAATCTTTTGCCCATATAAGCAATCATTTAACACAAAAGATCAAAGATCAATTTTTGTTCTATTTAGTTGGGTTTTCCTTTAGGCCTGAATATTTTTTAAGCTGAAAACAATAATTTAATAATTCAAACACCCCCCTCCCCAATTCGCACATTTCTGAACAATCATGTTGTCATGCATATAGGAGTTTGGCTATTTAGATATTTGTGTTTCTCATTTAATTCATATTAAAATAAATGTATAATAGTCTAAATTTATGGACCATCACAGCTGTCTTTGTTTAGAAAATGCTAGCCGACTGGCTCTAATGCTGGCCTTCTAGCTTTACTAGTTTCTGAAGCACTAACCTGGAACATGTATGCAGATTAGGAAAAGTATCCATTTAAGTCATTGATTTAAAGTGCTGAAGCAAAGATGTTCAGCATTGGAGCCATAGCAGCTTTAATGTTTTTCTTAATGCAGACCTTCACTCAAAAGTTATCCCCATCCCTAAGACTTTTGACGCTTTCTGGGTTTGCTTTTTTTTGTTTTTTTACAGGGAGTGGAAACACATTTTGACAGGTACTTGCTCCCTCTTCCTTAATTCTCGCCTAGGTGAGAATGACATGCTCTTAGGCTTCTTTCACACGGCTGATCCATTCAGATCCACCTGTCAGTTTTTTCAGGCGGACCTGAACGGATGCTCCATATGGTCTATGGAGCGTCGGATGTCAGCGGTGACATCCGACCCGCTCTGATCCGAAAAAGTGTGACGGAGGAAAAAGCAATTTTTCCATCCGTCATCGGATCAGATCGGATGACGACGGACTCTACGGTCCGTCGTCACCCGATCTCCCATAGGGCAGAGCGGCGCTCTGACAGGTCCGTCCCTGCGCAGTGTGCAGAGACAGACCTGCCATCTTCCTGCTCAGCGTAGATCACTTCGGTGATCCCCGCTGAGCAAGCGGGGATCTACGGGGCGGATCAGCACTGATCCTCCCTATGTGAAAGAGGCCTTAGGCATGCCCCTTGTCCATGTCCCCCCAACCCACAGCTTCCTGGTACACAGCACACATCCCAGGAGACTACAAGACCAGTCCGGCAACACCGTGCAATCTCACGCATGCACAGAGGGTAGTCAACTGTGACTCCTCAGGAAGTCACAGTTGGCACCCATATCCAAAATGACGGTGGCAGGGATCCACATCAGTAAGAAGAACTGGCTGTGGGAAGACAGCTCTGGACCCTCAGGCAATGATAAGTACCTTACTTTTAAAACTCAGCTAAATTGACTGCTAAATTGAATAAAAAAGACTGAAGTTCCACTTTAAAGTGGCTCTAAAGGCAGAATATTTTTACCTTAAAGTGGATGTAAACCCCAAATTTTATATTATTTTTTTGATGTCATAATGTAGAGAATAAGATTTCCTTTCATTTGAGCCCAGTCTTGCTACACAGATTTACTCGAGGCCTGAGCAATCCTCTTTTATTGTTCAGTTAGAGAAATCTTGACAAAGTCTTGAAAACTTTGTCAAAAACGCCCCATTGCTGTGAGTGACAGGTGATTTACATATCATTTACATATATTATTCTCTACATTATGACATAAAAAAAAAAAAAATTGGGGTTTACATCCACTTTAATGCATTCCCCGCATTAATGTAAAAAATGCTCCAATCAGCATCAATTAGCATTTTTTTTTTGCTAGAAATTACTTAGAACCCCCAAACATTACATTTTCTTTTTAAAGCAGAGACCCTGGATAATAAAATGGTGGTTGATGCAGCTTTTATGTCACACGATATTTGCGCACCCATTTTTCTGGGGAAAAAAAAAAACTTTAATGAATTTAATGCATACAAACACAATACAATATCCATTTTTGGAAACATATAAAGGATGATGTTATGTTGAGTAAATAGATACCTAACATGTCACACTTTGAAATTGCATACACCGTGGAATGGCAACAAACTACGGTACCTAAAAATCTCCATAGGAGACACTTTAAAAGCCTTTACATGTTACCAGTTTAGCATTAAACAGAGGGCCCTAGAATTATTACTCTTACGCTGATGTTCGCATGAGATTCCCATTTACATATGCATACAGGACCTACGTATGCGTTTGCATTTGCGTGTTAGCATGGAGGGATGGGGGTACTTTTTTTTAAAATGTAATTTATTTTAAACTTTTATTTACACTGTCCGATGTTAAAAGCTAATGTAACACCAAGTAAATAGATACCTAACATTGTGAGAAAAGGCAATCCGTGCCAAAACAATGTATGTTTCAAATTAAAATAAAACAATAAATAATTACGTGATATGTGATAACTCAATTATAAGTAGCGCCGCCGTGTACACACTCACAGTGCTTGGCTGAACGTCACTATCGGCTCCTCCCTTCTAGACGCATTTCGGCCAATTACAGGCCTTCCTCTACTACTGGAGGTTTATATGTGAATTTTAAAAGTTTTATCTTGTAAGTGTAACTTATCTATTTGGGGGCTTGGAATAAATTGGTATACAGAGTACACTATGGTCTCTATACTTGTTATTTTCATGTCCTGAACTCTTGAAATCTTGAGCAAAGCTGGGTGGTGGTTTGTTTCCTTTGGATGCAAGTGTGCAGCTGTGCTGAGTTACCATTAGGAAAGAGCTATCGGGATTATCCACCATTGATTGGGAAGAGGAAAAGAGAGCAAAGGACTCGTGGGGAGATCCGCTTACGTGTTTTGAATTCATCTGGAGGGTGCACTCCTTTAGCGCGCATTTTTACTGGTGGTGGTGTGCACTCCTTTAGAGGACGAATAATCACAGTGGTGGAATTGTGTGGAGACACTGGGCATAAGAAGAGTTTTTCATTCACTTTTACTTTATTGGATGGACTATTTATTATTTGGAATTTATTGAGATTAGGAAATTGTATCATTCAGATACCTAACATGTCACGCTTTAAAATTGCTTACACCTGTAGTATGGCGATAAACTACGATACCTGAAAATTTCCATAGGCAACACTTTAAAAGCCGTAACAGGTTACCAGTTTAGAGCTACACAAGAGGTCTGGCACCAGAAGTATTGCTCTCACTCTGACGTTCACGGTGATACCTCAAATGTGTGGTACAATCCCAATTTACATATACCTGCAGGACCTACATGCGCGTTTACCTTTGAGCATGGGGAACGGGGCGCTTTAAATTTTCTTTTGTTTTAATTTTATTTCAATAAATTTTATTACACTGTACCTTTTATTTATTACATTTTTTTATTAAGTATATTGAATAACATCCTTTGTGATAAAATGGACCGTGACAGGTCCTCTTTATGGGGAGAACTCACCTCTGGCCTCCAAAGCATCTGATCAAACCAAGATACAGTGTTGCATGACCGCGCAATTCTCATTCAAAGTGCAACAGCGCTGAAAGCTGAAAAGTGACCTGGGCAAGAAGGGGGGAAACTGCCCGGTATTGAAGTGGTCAAAGCACGTTAGGTGGAAAAAGAAAAATTCTAGGGTCTGATAGTTTCCAAACCCTCTTATATTGATAGATTAAATGTATTGTATTTGCTCTTTTTCAATCACCTCCATCAAGAGCAGAATTAGCATTTCTCATCTAAACAGTTCCTTTTATCATTGTTTACATGCAACCAATGAACTTATTGTTCTTCATCGGTGTCAGCCTCGATTACTGAGATAACACTGCAGGGTAGCATGAAAACAACAGAACATCTCTAAACAAATCCATTTTAAATCACATCAAGTTGTTTTCTTAAGGCCTCTTTTTTTTCAGATGACTGTTTCACGGATATGCACACTCACATTACCTAAGCATGTATGTTCATGTTATGAAGGACAGACAGCAGACAAGCAACCTTATCTTTGAGAGAAACAATAGTGCTCTGATGACTAAACCCCATCTGGGAATTATTGGCCAAGGATGTCTGCTGGCACCAACGAGCGTAATGACCTCTCATGTCTGTAGATGCCTATACACAAAGGTGACAAAATGGGGTGCTCTATAAATGCTCCCTGTTATCTGAGAGAGATAATGCATATTGCATCCAATCGTTCAGTACACTCAATCATCAGCTGTGTTTTGTGCCACGATAAACTAAACATTAGCGTTCTTCTTTCTGTTCAGTTTTTTTGTTATCAACCAGTAGAGAATCTACTGTTGGGGCTTATGTTTGTGCTTTTCCACAGCCCTCATTTACATCGCAGTGTTTGCTGTAATTAAAGTGATTGTAAAGGCTCATTTTTTTTTTAAATTAACAAACATATCATACTTGCCTCCATTGTGCAGCTCGATTTGCACAGAGTGGCCCCGAACATCCTCTTCTGGGGTCCCTCTGCGACTCTTGCGGCTCCTGTCCACATTAGATAACCCCCTAGGAGAAGCGCTCTCCCGGGGGGGGGGGGGGGTTAACTTGCAGGGCTCCAGAGTCCAGCATTTGTGCCCATAGACACGAATGCCGGACTCGCCCCTGCCCCCGACGCCTGCATCATTGGATTTGATTGACAGCAGTGGGAGCCAATGGCTGCACTGCTATCAATCTAACCAAGAGAGCATCTCCGCCGGGTGAAATTCCAGGGCTCAGGTAAGTAAAACGGGGGGCTGGGGGGCCGGTGACTGCCAGAAGTTTTTTCACCTTAATGCATAGGATGAATTAAGGTGAAAAAAACACGAGGGTTTACAACCCCTTTAACATTATCAAACTATTTATGTGCATTACCAGTCTTAAAGTGCAGCCAAAATAACAAAGCAGAAATCAGATCAAGAGACATAGAGTCAGAAGGATGTGTCTCATATGCTGATGCTTCTTTTTTAAATTGAAATCCTTCTCTGTCTGTGCCCTCCTACTCCCGCTGCCCTAATCTTCTGGTGTAGCAGGGGTTATTAGAACTAAGGCCCCTTTCACACTGGGGCTGGAGCTGCGTCGGCGGTAAAGCAGCGCTATATTTAGCTCTGCTTTACCGTCATTTTAGCCGCGGTATTCGGCCGCTAGCGGTGCGGTTTTAACCCCCTGCTAGCAGCTGAAAAAGGGTTAAAACCCCCCGCAAAGCGCTGCCGCGGTATTACCGCGGTGTCCCATTTATTTCAATGGGTAGGAGCGGTATAGGAGCAGTGAATACACCACTCCTTCACCGCTCCAAAGATGCTGCTAGCAGGACTTTTTTAACCGTCCTCCGGCTTTCACACTGGAGTGAATGGGGCCAGATTTTTTCAGGCGCTGTACAGGCGCTATTTTTAGCGCTGTAGCGCCTGAAAAACTCCCCAGTGTGAAAGGGGCCTAAGGGGCTGTCACATGCTCTCATCAAGAGACCCTGATTATGCCCACCTTTTCTGCCCAACTGCTCCATTCATAAAAGCAGTACTACAGCTTATATGAATCAGGATCTATGAATAGAAGATGAGCAGATGATTGATAGGTCCACCCCCTTCATCTATATAACCTTTTTTATTCAAAGAAGCTGTAGTGCGGCTTTTATGAATGGAGCAGTTGGGCAGAAATGGTGGGCATATTCAGGCACTCTTGATGAGAGCAAATCACAGTTAAACAAAATCTCCTGCGCTCAACAGTGGTGCGATGGCAATGGGAGAAGCCTGGAATTCCTATGGCTCCCAGTACACGCACAGACCTTGCTGCCCTCCAAGGGTCAGGGGATACCCAACGGGAACAATATAAAAAAATGAAAAGAGGGTGCATCAACCTTGCCCATTACCCAAGTAATATTTATTAAAATCAAAAAGAAGGAAACACTCACAAACAAGTGGATAGTAAAAGCATATCAAAGTCTACAATGGACAAAAAGCAACCAGGTCACCAGGACTGTGTCCGACACGTCGGAGGACCTTCTAGATGGTTGACGCGTTTCGAGGGGAGAGCCCCTCTTCCTCAGAGCTCTTGATGAGAGCCTGTGACAGCCCTTTAGTTCTTTTAACCCCTGCCACACCAGAAGATTACAGCGGTGAGGGTGGGGGAGACATGGAAGGAGGAGGATTTTAACTAGAAAGAGAGGCATGAGCACAAAGGACTGTAAGTTATGTTCCTTGCTGATTTTCCTGTTTTTTATTTTGGCTGCAGACTTTAACTGCACCCAACCCACATAGACAAGGCATTTTAGTGTGTCCTAAAGCACAGATGTGAATGTTCTGTGCGATATGGGAGACTACGTTGTATAAAATAGTGCATGCTACAGTGATTCACACTGACACCTAATACAACATGCATTAACATGCAAAAAAGCATGCACTTAAATGCTTAAAGGTTGTCAATGAGCCCTGATGATGGCTATATATACACTATTTTCCTTTACACGCACATGAATTTTAATGACATCCCAGTCTTAGTCACTAGGATTCAATATTGAGTTGGCCCACCCTTTGCAGCTATAATAACTTCAACTCTTCTGGGAAGGCTGTCCACAAGGTTTAGGAGTGTGTCTATGGGAATGTTTGCCCAATCTTCCAGAAGCGCATTTGTGAGGTCAGGCACTAATGTGGACGAGAATGCCTGGCTCGCAGTCTCCACTCGAATTCATCCCAAAGGTGTTCTATCGGGTTTAGATCAGGACTCTGTGCAGGCCAGTCAAGTTCCTCCACACTATATTAACAAAAGTATTGGGCCCTCCCTCCAAATCATTTGGTGGAGGGGGGGTTGTGGTGTGGGGTTGTTTTTTAGGGGTTGGGCTTGACCCCTTAGTTCCAATGAACGGAACTCTTAAGGCGTAGGCATGCCAAGACATTTTAGACAATTTCATGCTCCCAAATTTGTAGGAACAGTTTGGGGATGACCCATTCCTGTTCCAACATGACTGCGCACCAGTGCACAAAGCAAGGTCCATAAAGACATGGATGAGCAAGTTTGGGGTGGAGGAACTTGACTGGCCTGGTCCTTACTTCAACCCAATAGAACACCTTTGGGATGAGTTTGAGAGGAGACTGCGAGCCAAGCCTTCTCCTCCACATCAGTGCCTGACCTCACAAATGCACTTCTGGAAGAATGGTCACACATTCCCATAGACACATAACAGCCTTCCCAGAAGAGTTGAAGCTGTTATAGGTGCAAATGGTGGGCCAACTCAATATTGAACCCTACGGACTAAGACTGGGATGACATTAAAGTTCATGTGAGTGTAAAGGCAGGCATCACAATACTTTTAGCAATATTGCGTACGTGTGTGTATATATATATATATATATATATATATATATATATATATATAGCAATTTTGAAAGCTTGACTTCAGCTTTTGATTGAAATTTGCATGGTATTAAACAGTCCCCAGCAATCGCCAGCCATGGCTTCAGTTTTCTTACTGTTTTGTGTGATTTTACTCAGTGTCATACAATGCATAACAAATCTTGATTATTTACTACAGTCTCTCCTGTCTGTGGATGACAATCTCACAGCTCAGCATCACACCATTGCCATCAAACCTTGGAGATTCACTGCTGCATCGGTATCCACTTCTGTGGGTGAATAGAGAATGTTGCTGGATCAGCAGTCAATATGTAAACCATTGGAAATAGCTGACCCAGTACTATTGGTGTGCTTTCCCTAGTCCTATTCAGATAAGCTTGGGGGAACCCTTTAACATGAACTGTTTCTAAGGGACATCAGAAGAGCTGAGTAAATCTGTCTTCAGCCTCTGCTTCATGCCTACAGTTTGCAGCTGTTTCAGTTCTGCAATTATGGCCCTGGGGACACAACTGACCATGGGACTGCACTTATGGGGGACTGAGCTTCCCCTGGTGAAGTGCTAGTCAGTTCTTCTCAGTTTCCTTGCTTCACTCTCACTGCTCATTTCACTATGAATGTAGAAACTGTTCTGTTCAACATCAGACTTGTGCCTCTCAGGTGTGCAGAGCTACCACCTGGTCCTTGGTTTACACGTTCATGAAGTTCTATTGAGTGAACATGCTGACCTCAGCCACCTTTGGCCAAAAGGTATTTTAATTGGCTGTGTAATCCCTTGCACTTACTACTACCTAGCAGTTGCCTGTGAGGAGTAAATTATTTTCCTTTGCCATTTTTTGGGATTGCTTTGTGCAACTAGTAAAAAAGTTTACATAAGGCCACCCTACACAGAAGAGTACCTAAACTTTCTTTTCCCACTACCTGCACCAAACGTCTGCTGTCTCTAACTGCTATCCTGGCAAAAAAAAAATCGTTTGTGTCCTTCCCACTACCAGGTATGTGGGATTCCTAGCCACCCGCTGTGTGTTGTGGTTCCTTCTTCTGGCCCCTATGTTACTACTCTGGTCTATATGGACATAGGAGGCAAAGGAAGGAACCATGGTGCACAGTGGGGAACCAGGCATATGACATTCCCCAAAGTATTCAATGCTAAAGATTTTTACGCCAGCATATCTTGTCAAGGCAGAGGACATTGGCAAAGTGTTAAGGAAGTCTAATGCCGCGTAAACACGACCGGTTTTCCCATCGGAATAAACTATGAAGGTTTTTCCAACGGAATTTCCGCTGAAACTGTCTTGCCCACACATGATCACACCAAAGTCCGACGGTCTAGAGCGCGGTGATGTTACAATGCGTACGATGGGACTAGAAAAAGGAAGTTCAATAGCCAATAGCTGCCGTCTCGTACTTGCTTCAGAGCATGCGTCGTTTTTGGTCCGTCGGAACAGCATACAGACGAGCGGTTTTCCCCATAGGAATTGATTCCGTCGGAAAGATTTAAAACAGGTTCTATTTCTAGGTCCGTCAGAATTTTCGAAAAAAAAAAAAAGTCAGATGAGGACCACACACGATCGGAATATCCGATGAAAAGATTCCGTCTGACTTTTTCTGCCGAAAAGTCCGACCGTGTGTACGCGGCATTAGTCCTTTACATTGCAGGGTGACTTTTTGTAATACTTTAAAGCAAGGCCTCGCTGACCTCTGCAGCTTTTTCCTCCTCCACTCCCCCAGGACATTGGTTCTGTATTGTACATAATGACATTGGAAAGGCCATTGCTGGACAAGCCACGAAGAGGAGCGGCTTCATGGGACTGGTCCTACAACAGGGAAGAAGACTGCAGATGTGAGAAATTAGGTATTGCTGCTGATTCCTTTCTCAATATGAAAAACTATTTGCACTTAACCCTTACAGTGCCAGTGGACAGTACATTATTGTCATTTGCAGACTAGAGTTTAGATTTAACAACTTGAGCTCCAGAAGGTTTTACCCCCTTCATAAGCAAAGCATTTTATGCTATTCGCATTGCGCAATTTTAACAGGCAATTGCGTGGTCATGCAACACTACGCAAATTCCATTTTTACCATTTTTTTTCCCACACAAATAGAGCTTTCTTTTGGTGGTATTCAATCACCACTGGTTTTTTTATTTTTTATTATATAAACGATTTTGAAACCATATACCGTATCTCACAAAAGTGAGTACACCCCTCATATTTTTGTAAATATTTTATATCTTTTCATGTGACAACACTGAAGAGAAGACACTTTGCTAAAATATAAAGTAGTGAGTGTACAGCATGTATAACAGTGTAAATTTGCTGTCCCCTCAAAATAACAACACACAGCCATTAATGTCTAAACTGCTGGCAACAAAAGTGAGTACACCCCTACGTGAAAATGTCCAAATTGGACCCAGTTAGCCATTTTCCCTCCCCTGTGTCATGTGACTCGTTAGTGTTACAAGGTCTCAGGTGTGAATGGAGAGCAGGTGTGTTAAATTTGGTGTTATCAAATCTCACTCTCTCATACTGGTCACTGGAAGTTCAACATGGCACCTCATGGCAAAGAACTCCCTGAGGATCTAAAAAAAAAAAGAATTGTTGTTGTACATAAAGATGGCCTACTCTAGGCTATACGAAGATTGCCAAGACCCTGAAACTGAGCTGCAGCATTGTGGCCAAGACCATACAGCGGTTAAACAGGACAGGTTCCACTCAGAACAGGCCTCGCCATGGTCAACCAAAGAAATTGAGTGCACGTTGTCAGCGTCATATCCAGAGGTTGTCTTTGGGAAATAGACGTATGAGTGCTGCCAGCATTGCTGCAGAGGTTGAAGGGGTGGGGGGTCAGCCTGTCAGTGCTCAGACCATACGCTGCACACTGCATCAAATTGGTCTGCATGGCTGTCATCCCAGAAGGAAGCCTCTTCTTAAGATGGTGCACAAGAAAGCCTGCAGTTTTCTAAAGACAAGCAGACTAAGGACATGGATTACTGGAACCATGTCCTGTGGTCTGATGAGACCAAGATAAAACTATTTGGTTCAGATGGTATCAAGCGTGTGTAGCGGTAACCAGGTGAGGGGTACAAAGACAAGTGTGTCTTGCCTACAGTCAACCATGGTGGTAGGAGTGGAATGGTCTGGAGCTGCATGAGTGCTGGGAACCATGAATGCCAACATGTACTGTGACATACTGAAGCAGAGCACGATCCCCTCCCTTTGGAGACTGGGCCGCAGGGCAGTATTCCAACATGATAACGACCCCAAACACACCTCCAAGTCAACCACTGACTTGCTAAAGAAGCTGAGGTAAAGGTAATGGACTGGCCAAGCATGTCTCCAGACCTAAACCCTATTGAGCATCTGTGGGGCATTCTCAAACAAAAGGTGGAGGAGCGCAAGGTCTATAACATCCACCAGCTCTGTGATGTTGTCATGGAGAAGTGGAAGAGGAGGACTCCAGGGGCAACCTGTGAAGCTCTGGTGAATTCCATGCCCAAGACGGTTAAGGCAGTGCTGAAAAATAATGGAGGCCACAGAAAATATTTACATTTTGGGCCCAATTTGGACATTTTCACTTAGGAGTGTAGTCATTTTTGTTGCCAGCGGTTTAGACATTAATGGCTGTGTGTTGAGTTATTTTGAGGGGACAGCAAATTTACACTGTTATACAAGCTGTACAATCACTACTTTACATTGTAGCAAAGTGTAATTTCTTCAGTGTTGTCACATAAAAAGATATACCGTATTTATCGGTGTATAACACGTGCCGGCGTATAACACGCACCCCAAGTTTAGGAGGGAATATTAAGGAAAAAAACTTTTAGGAGGGAAGTTTAAGGAAAAAAACTTACATTTAAATGTCTATCATTGCAGCCTTGTCCAGTGTCCATCTGCAGCCTTGTCCATCATTGCAGCCTTGCCCAGTGCCTTTGCAGCTTTGCCAGTGCAGCCTTGCCAGTGCAGCCTTGCCCAGTGCAGCCTTGCCCAGTGCAGCCTTGCCCAGTGCCTTTGCAGCCTTGCCCAATGCAGCCTTGCAACATTTCTCTTCTAGTTGCAGCACTGCTGATTTAAAATTGGCGCCGAGTGGAGAGGACGAGCGCTGACAACATACCGAAAGCCGCGTGTATTTTCGGCTAGTCTCGGCTCCTCTCGCAGTCCCGCCCACCTCCACTGATTGCGAGAGGAGCCGAGCGCCCACAACATACAGAAATCCGAGTTCGGCTAGTCTCGGCTCTGCTCAGTCAGGGGCGGGACTGCGAGAGGAGCCGAACTCGGATTTCTTTATGTTGTCGGCGTTCGGCTCCTCTCGCAATCAGTGGAGGTGGGCGGGACTGCGAGAGGAGCCGAGACTAGCCGAAAATACACGCGGCTTTCGGTATGTTGTCGGCGCTCGTCCTCTCCCTTTTTAAAAAATCAGCAGGAGATCAGCGGGGATCGGCGTATAACACGCACCCACGATTTTCAGGGGAAAAAATTGTGTGTTAAACGCCGATAAATACGGTAATAAAATATTTACAAAAATGTGAGGGGTGTACTCACTTTTGTGAGATACTGTATATATATTTAACTTTCTGCTTCAAAACATATCCAATAAAATAAAAAATAAAAATCGAATTTCTTCATAAGTTTAGGCCTGCATGTCTTTGGTAAAAGAAAAAAGTCCCAATAAGTGTATATTGATTGGTTTGCGTGAAAGTTAGAGCATCTACAAACTATGGTATATGTAGCACCCTCTATCTAGTGTGCTAGTGTTGGGTTGAATCTGGGTCAGGGTGAATGACTCAGGGAGGCTAGATGACTCATCAGGCAGCACCTCTGGTCCCCCCCCCCCCACTTAAGGAACCTTAGAGAACCTGGAAGGGAGGCTTGGAGGAGCTGCCTGGAGCATTGAGTAGGGCCCAAGCAAATGGGCTGACAGGGGGTAGGCCCCTCTTAAATACTCAGGGTCATCCTTGCATTGCTAAGGAGGCTGTGGGTAACCCCCTAGTCTGGGGGGGTTGACCTTGGGCCTGGCGCTCCTCTTACAACACACAGAGGAATCCTGTCCAGAGGCATGGAAGCAAGACTGAGGACATTAGGAGCCAGCGAGCATGTCCAGGAGGTCTCCAGGAGAAGTCAGCTGGGTGGGCTGGTGAGTGTGCAGTCTGGGAGGACTGTGGGATGTAGCAAGAAGGGCTAGTGAAATGGGCTGCTGCATGCAGGCGGGCTGGCAAAGCCTGAAGAGGTGGTGCTGGTATCAGTGCTAAGCCAAAGAGCAGGTCCCAGCTATTAATCATTGATCAGGACCTGCTGATCGATTTGTGTTGTACCGAATCACAGCACTGATGGGGTAGCGGGCATGTGCGCGGGTACGCCAACTATCACATACATGTACATAATCTGGTGCAGAGCGGTTGTCCTGCCACCGTATATGTGCATTGGGCAGTCTGCAAGCAGTCAAGGCTCATGACAGAAACACTGAGATCCTTCTCTGAGTCAGCCATGCCCACACTGGTCCCTCCTATCAACCAACTTTTCAGCATTCTAATCTCTAAAGTAAACGCAGAGCAGGTGGTCCTGGAGGAAAGAACAAAGCTAGCTGCGCTACAGAGAACTAACTTGAATGTTAGTGTTTTTGCTTTAAAATTTTAGGATGAATTTCTTCAAAGTGCCTGCAGATAAATAGGTCAGTTAGGGCTTTTAAAGCTCATTAAGGCCCCTTTCACACTGGGGCGGTGCGGGCGTCGGCGTAAAGCAGCGCTATATTTAGCGCTGCTTTACCGTCGTTTTAGCCACGGTATTCGGCCTCTAGCAGGCGGTTTTAACCCCCGCTAGCGGCTGAAAAAGGGTTAAAACCCCCCGCAAAGCGCCGCTGCAGCGGCACTTTGCCGGTGGTATTGCCGCGGTATCCCATTGATTTCAATGGGTAGGAGCAGTATAGGAGCGGTGAATACACCGCTCCTTCACCGCTACACCGCTACAAAGATGCTGCTAGCAGGACTTTTTTTTACCGTCCTGCTAGCGCACCGCTCCAGTGTGAAAGCCCTCCGGCTTTCACACTGGAGTTAAAGGACCCGCTTTTTTTCAGGCGCTATACAGGCGCGATTTTTTGAAAACCGCTTATGTGTGAAAGGGGTCTAACTGCTTCTTAAGAATATGTACATGAATGTCCTTAGCTAGATCATGGGTTTACTTTAGGAGCCCTTTCACACTCACAGCGCCCAGGAGTCAGTGCCTTCATTTTAGCGGTGCTTTTCAGCTGCTAGTGGGGTGCCTTTAAACCCCTGCTAGCAGCCAAAAAAGGGTTAAAAGCGCCGGCAAAGCACCGCTGCCTATTGATTTCAATGGGCAGGGGCACTTTAGGAGCAGTTTATACACCGCTCCTAAAGTGCCTCAAAGAAGCTGCTTGCGGGACTTTTTTTGACGCCCTGCCAGCGCACTGCTCCAGTGTGAAAGACCTCGGGCTTTCACATTGGAGTGACAGGAGAGGCGCTTTGCAGGCGCTATTTTTAGTGATATAGCGCCTGTAAAGCACCTCAGTGTGAAAGGGGTCTAAGGCAATGGTTTCTAGGGTTACGTAAATCTACCCTTTAATTTGTTAACATATCCGGAGGCTTGCTGGCTGCAAAGGAGGGCATAGCCCACAAGGAGGAGCGGGCTAAGTTTTCTGTTTTCTTAGTGTCTTGCCTTCTTATGGCAGGGCAAATATTCAGTGTTCTGTGGCCCTCAGTTAACTAGTGAAAAAAAAAAAAAGTATATTACAGTCCCAAAAAAATATCCTTTTTTATGATAAAAACATGACAAATGATTGATGCAATGTGGTATAGCAAAGTCAGACTGGGTTCACACTATTGCAAATTGGATGCTGGTCTCCCCGCATCTAATTTGCCTGTCAGGAGATTATGACCGTCTCTCTCTATGAAGCTGGTTCACACATCTCCAAAACGCCTCCGGTGCGAATTGCACTGGGGTCCTGTGCGTCTTCTGTTCCCTTTTAGTTTCGAATTCAGCAAAAAAAATTGGGCTGAAATCGGACCTGAAACAAAAAAACAGGGACGCACCGGACTCCTGAGCTGCTCCGTGCTGCAATGGGAACCCAGCCTAAATGTAATCCAGTTTGTGTTTGGATATTCATCGTATATTGACGAACATGATTCTGAAATTGTTTGACCATTTCACACATTGATGAACCTTTGCCCATCTTTACTTCTGAGACACAGATTCTCTAAGATGCTCTTTTTATATCCAATCATGTCACTGACCTGTTGCCGATGACCTAATTAGTTGCAAAATGTCCTTCCAGCTCTTCCTTGTTAGTACCACTTATTTTGCCAGATTTTTGTTACCTTGTCACAACTTTTTGAGATGTGTTGCTGCCATCAATTTCAAAATTACCTTATTTTATTCTTAAAATGGTTCATTTTCTCAGGTTAACTATTTGATATGTTTTCTATTTTTATTGTGAATAAAATATGCGTTTATGAGATTTGTAAATCATTACATTCTGTTTCTATGTAGATTTTACACAACATCCCAACTTTTTTGAAATTGGAGTTGTACATCACAGCATTTGAATTTCTTTTCTCATAGCTTGTCTTGCTGCATGTTCTTTTTAAAACATTTGAATGACTTGAATTAGACTGACACTCTACTTTGCATACAGTAGTCAAGGAATTTGAGGATGCTGATGGACGGGTAAATAATATAAAATAAGTAGTTCAGAAACATGCTTTTGAAATACACCCGATTTTAACAAGATTTGGAGAGCAGTACTTCCATCCAGGGATGGCTACATTTAATTAACCTGGCTATAGATTTGCCCGAAGGTCAGACAATACTAATGATTTCCTTGACTGCAGCTGTTTCATAGCAGAGGCTCAGTTGTGTTCATCAAAGACACTGGTGTGGTGTATACAGTGTCTTACTTCACCTAGTTGCATAATAAAGACATGTGTTGATATCCAACAAACATGTTTACAAGACCTCTACTGGTTAATGAACTTTACATTTTCGTTTAGACAATTCAATGCTGGGGTTTTTGTGGTCCTGTAAGCACAGAACCTTTATTCATTTGGATGGTGCTTTCTTAGTTCTCACACAATGCCCAACTAGCCTCCATTCACACTTGTGTGACTTAACTACTTCATGCAAATTAACGTACCTGTACGTCTGTACTTTGGCGTTAAATACCTGGGTTATGGCGGGAGGCTATCTTCTTTACGATAAAAGTGGTCTCTGCGGCGGATTTGCTGCAAGATCACTTTTATCGGGGGCGGGAGAGGGGCCCCCCTCTCCCGGTGCGCTCCGGTCGTCTCCACCGCTTAACGGACCCGCCGGTAGCGGCAAAGACCATCGCGTCCACTCCCCTCACTGCCTGGATGCCGAGTGAGGCAAAGATGGCCCCTGCTCGGCTCCATAACATTGGAGGGCGGAAGCGACGTCAAACGTCACTTCCGCCCAATGCTCTTTAAGCGCTTGCTGACCGGCTCCTGTAGATATACGTCAGCAGATTGGCACGGCTGGGTAAAGTAACATACCTGTACATTACTTTAAATTTCCCGCCGTGCACGCGCCTGCCGCAAGCTCCGTGACCGCGCCTGCGGGACCCGTGGACTCGATGTCCACGGGTGCCCGCGATCGGAGCTGAAGAACGGGGAGATGCCAATGTAAACACAGCATCTCCCCATTCTGCCTAGTGACAGGACACTGATCGTCTGCTCCCTGTCATCGGGAGCAGCGATCAGTGTCGTGTTACTGCTAGCCCATCCCCCCACAGTTAGAATCACTCCCCAGGACACACTTAACCCCTCCCCCTGCCCCCTAGTGGTTAACCCTTCACTGACAGTGACATTTTTACAGTAATCAATGCACTTTTATAGCATTGATCGCTGTATTAATACCAATGGTCCCAAAAAATTGTCAAAATTGTCCGATGTGTCCGCCATAATGTCGCAGTCACGATAAAAAAAAAAAAAAAAAAAAAAAACGCTGATCTCCGCCATTGCTAGTAAAAAAAAAAAAAAATCATAAAAATGCCATAAAACTATCCCCTATTTTGTAGACGCTATAACTTTTGCGCAAACCAAACGCTTATTGCGATTTTCTTTACCAAAAATATGTCGAAGAATACGTATCGGCCTAAACTAAAAAAAAATGTTTTTATATATATTTTTGGGGATATTTATTATAGCAAAAAGTAAAAAATAATGTGTTTTTTTCAAAATTTTCACTTTTTTTTTTTATAGCGCAAAAAATAAAACCGCAGAGGTGATCAAATACCACCAAAAAAAGCTCTATTTGTGGGGAAAAAAGGACGTTAATTTTGTTTGAGAGCCATGCCGCACGACCGCGCAATTGCCAGTTAAAGTGACGCAGTGCCGAATCGGAAAAAGTGCTCTGGTCTTTGGCCATCCAAATGGTCCGGGGCTTAAGTGGTTAAGGGGAAAAAAAATATATATTTTTTTTAATGACAATTACATTTTTTTTTTTATTGCATTTTAGTGACCCCAGATCTCACATTTAAGAGGTCCTGTCATGCTTTTTTTGATGTTTGCATTCCTTGTAATAGAAATAAAAAAGTGACCCAAATTTTTTTTTTTAAAAGGACAGTGTAAAAATAAAAAATAAAAAAAAAGGTAAAATAAATAATAAATTTTTTTTGTTTTAATCGCCCCATCCCGCCGAGTTTGTAAGCAGAAGCGAACGCATACGTACTGTAATTCGCACCCACATATAAAAACGGTGTTCAAACCACATGTGAGGTATTGCTGTGATCTGTAGAGCAAGAGCAATAATTCTAGCAGTGGACCTTCTCTGTAACTCAAAACTGGTAATCTATAGACATTTTTAAAAGTCGCCAATGGAGATTTTAAGTGCCAAAGTTTGTCGCCATTCCACAAGCGGGCGCAATTTTGAAGCGTGACTTGTTGGGTATCAATTTACTCGGCATAACATTATCTTTCACGATATAGAAAAAAATTGGGCTAACTTTACTGTTGTTCTATTTAACTCCAAAAAGTGTATTTAAAAAAAAAAAAACAGCGCTTGAAAGACGCAAATACAGTGTGAAGTATTGCAATGACCGCCATTTTATTATCTAGGGTGTCTGGAAAAAAAAAAAATAATATATATATATATATATATATATATAGATAATGTTTGGGGGTTCTAAGTTATTTTCTAGCTAAAAAAAACTGTTTTTAACTTGTAGACAACAAGTCTCAAAAAGAGGCTCGGTCCTTAAGTGGTTAAAGTTGCAGCAACTTCAAAGTAGTTCATGCACTACTTAGATCTGACTTTCATGCAACTTGAGGGCCATAGATATCAATGTTAACACTCAAAAGTTGCATGAAAGTCGTACCTGAATGTTATACAATGCAACAGTTGTCCATTATCACTGGTCAAAGTTGTATCCAAGTTTCACCCATCCAAAGTTGCATTAAAGTTGCACAAAAGTCTGCGCAACTTTGGGGTCGTACACGTGTGAATGGAGTCTAAAGTTCCATATTCATTTACGACTAAAGTCAGACATAAGTGATAGTTTAAAAACCAATATACAATTGTATTGTATATAGTTCCAGATTAAGTATTATATGTTAAATCGCAGCAGAAAGAAAAATAGCACTATTTTATTTACTCGCAGACATATTATTGAAGAGAGATTAACATTTATATAATATTTTTTTTCGGATTTGAGAAATAAGAAATGTCAAAACATACTGTAGATGCATTTAGGCTAGGTTCGCATCTTTGCATGCTAGGAACGCATACAAAATCCTGTGCTGTCCTGACACGCACAGAAACGTGCTGCCTTTTAGCAGACATGCAGCTGGCCATTAATTGTTAATGAGTCAGGGGTTTCTTTACCTTGTTTCTCGTGCGTAGGCCAGCCCATTGATATTAGTTGGCTGCCCTACAGGCAACGCATGGAAACGCGTCTACGCTCGGTTGCACCAGGTGTGAACTAAGCCATATACAGGTACATCTCAAAATATTACAATATCATCAAAAAGTGAATTTATTTCAGTAATTTAATTCAAAAAGTGAAACTCATATTATATAGGATTCATTACACACAGAGTAATATATTTCAAGCATTTCTTTCTATTAATTTTGATGATTATGGCTTACAGCTAGTGAAAACCAAAAATTCAGCATCTCAGAAAATTTGAATATTGGGAAAAAGTTCAATATTGTAGACTCATGGTGTCACACTCTAGATCCAGCCCTCGGGCTTTCACACTGAAGGAACAGCAACAGCTGTTTCGGGTCGGTTTGCAGGCGCTATTCTTAGCGCAATAGCGCTTGCAAACCGCCCCAGTGTGAAAGGGGCCTAAGGGTCCTTTCACACGAGGCGGATCAGTGCTGATCCGCCCCGTGGATAGCCGCTTGCTCAGCGGGGATCGCCGGAGCGATCTCTGCTGAGCAGGAAGATGACAGGTCCGTCTCTGCACTCTGTGCAGGGACGGACCTGTCACAGCGCCGCTCTCCCCTATGGTAGATCGGGTGACGACGGACCGTAGAGTCCGTCGTCATCCGATCCGCTCTGCAGACGGATGGAAAAATAGGGTTTTCCTCCGTCTGCAGAAACGGACCATAGCGGGCACGGACGAGATCGGGTGTCAGCGGATGTTCATCCGCTGACACTCGCTATCCCATAGGGATACATGTATGTCTGTTTTTCATCCGAAAACAGAAGGATGAAAAACGGACATACGGTCCGTCCGTGTGAAAGAGCCCTAAAGGTTCCCTGAGCCTTTAAATGGACTCTCAGTCTGGTTCAGTAGGTTACACAATCATGGGAAAGACTGTTGTCCAGAAGACAGTCATTGACATCCTCCACAAGGAAATTAAGTCACTAAAGAAGCTGGATGTTCACAGAGTGCTGTATCGAAGCATATTAATGGAAAGTTGAGTGGAGGGGAAAAGTGTAGTAGAAAAAGGTGCACAAGCAACAGGGATAACTGCAGCCTTGAGAAGATTGTGAAACAAAGGGCATTCAAGAATTTGGAGGAGATTTACAAGGAGTGGGCTATGGCTGGTGTCAGTGCTTCAAGAGCCACCACACACAGACATATCCAGGACATGGGCTACAACTGTCACATTCCTTGTGTCAAGCCACTCCTGAACCAGAGACAACGTCAGAACCTTCTTACCTAGACTAAGGATAAAAAGGACTGGACTGTTGCTCAGTGGTCCAAAGTCCTCTTTTCAGGAGAAAGTAAGTTTTGCATTTAATTTGGAAATCAAAGTCTGGAGGAAGAGTGGAGAGGCATAGAATCCAAGTTGCAGGAGGTCTAGTGTGAAGTTTCCAGTCAGTGATGGGGAGCCATGTCATCTACTGGTGTTAGTCCACTGTGTTTTATCAAGTCCAAAGTCCTTCATGCTTCCCTCTGCTGACCAGCTTTATGGAGATGCTGATTTTATTTTCCAGCAGGACTTGGCACCTGCCCACACTGCCAAAAGTACCAATACCTGGTTTAATGATCATGGTATCACTGTGCTTGATTGGCCAGCAAACTTGCGTGACCTAAACCCCATAGAGATTTAGTGGGGTATTGTCAAAAGGAAGATGAGACACCAGACCCAACAATGCAGACGAGCTATCAAAGCAACCTGGACTTCCATAACACCTCAGCAGTGCCACAGGCTGATCACCTCCATGCCACGCTGCATTGATGCAGTGATTCATGTTAAGGAGCTCCGACCAAGTATTGAGTGCATACTATACTGTACATGGACATACTTTTCAGTAAGCCAACATTTCTGTATTAAAAATCATTTTTTTTTTTATATTGGTCTTATGTAATATTCAAATTTTCTGAGATACGGAATTTTGGGTTTTCACTAGCTGTAAGCCATAATCATCAATATTAAAATAAAGAAAGGCTTGACATACACCCCTCACAGTACACCCCTCACATTTTTGTAAATATTTTATTATATCTTTCCATGTGACAACACTGAAGAAATGACACTTTGCAACAATGTAAAGTAGTGAGTGTACAGCTTGTATAACAGTGTAACTTTGCTGTCCCCTCAAAATAACTCAACACACAGCTGTAGTACACCCCTAAGGGAAAATGTCCAAATTGGTCCCAAAGTGTCAATATTTTGTCTGGCCACTATTATTTTCTAGCACTGACTTAACCCTCTTGGGCATGGAGTTCACCAGAGCTTCACAGGTTGCCACTGGAGTCCTCTTCCACTCCTCCATGACGACATCACGGATCTGGTGGATGTTAGAGACCTTGCGCTCCTCCACCTTCCATTTCAGGATGCCCTACAGATGCTCAAAAGGGTAGAGGTCTGGAGACATGCTTGGTCAGTCCATCACCTTTACCCTCAGCTTCTTTAGCAAGACAGTGGTCATCTTTGGAGGTGCGTTTGGGGTCGTTATCATGCCCTGCGGCCCAGTCTCCGAAGGGAGGGGATCATTCTCTGCTTCAGTATGTCACAGTACATGTTGGCATTCATGGTTCCCTCAATAAACTGTAGCTCCCCAGTGCCGGTGTTCTGACAAGAACAGTCCGGCTATCACCAAGTGTCCGCTGTGTACTGCGCATGCGCAGCGCATGCGCAGTACGGAGCAGAAGGATTTTCGGAAAATATCCGAAGATAACAAGCGCCTGCACCGTTAGTCGATGTGTAAGCCCCACCATCCAAGTGGACATAGGGCTACACAAACTTAGAGGGCCCCTCGCGGGCTCGCCACGCTTCGGGCACGGCCTCGCTGCGCTCGGCTCTTTTATATTCTAACTCTATGTCCACTTGGATGGTGGGGCTTGAAAGTGGACTCACGGCGCAGGCGCGGTTCATCTTCGGCAATTTTCGGAATCTTGTAGTGCTGTGTACTGCGCATGCGCAGTACACAGCAGACAATTTCTGATGGGGACAGAAAGTGATAGTACACCGGCAGCACTCATGAAGCCCCAGACCATGACACTCCTACCACCATGTTTGACTGTAGGCAAGACACACTTGTCTTTGTACTCCTCACATGGTTGCCGCCACATACACTTGACACCATCTGAACCAAATGAGTTTATCTTGGTCTCATCAGACCACAGGACATGGTTCCAGTAATCCATGTCCTTAGTCTGCTTGTCTTCAGCAAACTGTTTGCGGGCTTTCTTGTGCATCATCTTTAGAAGAGGCTTCCTTCTGGGATGACAGCCATGCAGGCCAATTTTATGCAGTGTGTGGCGTATGGTCTGAGCACTGACAGGCTGACCCCCCACCCCTTCAACCCGTGGTCGAGGCCTGTTCTGAGTGGAACATGTCCTGTTAAACCGCTGTATGGTCTTGGCCACCGTGCTGTAGCTCAGTTTCAGGGTCTTGGCAATCTTCTTATAGCCTAGGCCATCTTTATGTAGAGCAATAATTCTTTTTTTCAGATCCTCAGAGAGTTCTTTGCCATAAGGTGCCATGTTGAACTTCCAGTGACCGGTATTTGAGTGTGAGAGCGATAACACCAAATTTAATACACCGGGTCCCCATTCACATCTGAGACCTTGTAACACTAACGAGTCACATGACACTGGGAGGGAAATGGCTAATTGGGCCCAATTTTGACATTTTCATTTAGGGGTGTACTCACTTTTGTTGCCAGCAGTTTAGACATTATTGGCTGTGTGTTGAGTTATTTTGAGGGGACAGCAAATTTGCACTGTTATACAAGCTGTACACTGACTACTTTACATTGTAGCAAAGTGTCATTTCTTCAGTGTTGTCACATGAAAAGATATAATAAAATATTTTCAAAAATTTGAGGGGTATCTCACTTTTGTGAAATACTGTATATCATTCTGTGTGTAATGAATTTATATAATATATGAGTTTCACTTTTTGAATTGAATTATTGAAATAAATAAATTTTTTGATGATATTCACATTTTTTGAGATGCACCTGTATATGAAACCAGCATGTATACCAATTTTCTTTAAAAACAAAAACAGAATATGCAATACAACTTTGCAATACATTCACATTAGAAAAAAAAAAAAGGAAACTGTGTGATGCGCTGAAACACACATCACACTACCTCTTCATTGCAACTTACTGCAGACAAAACTGTCTATTGCCCACACACTAAACTGCTCCAGTTTAGTGTGCAGGCAGTGTGAACAGACCGCTTCCCGACCGGCGCGCGACAATGTACGTCGACAGAATGGCACAGACAGGCATGAGCGGCGGTCGGGACCCCCTAGAGTCTGGTCGCGGGTCCCGCGGACTCGGTCGATGCGGGGATACCCCCGATCGTCTCACGGGATGGCTGAATGGGGAGATAAGGAAGTAAACAGCATCTCCCCATTCTGCTTAGCAACTAGTGACACCGATCTCTGCTCCATGTGATTGGAGCAGAGATCAGTGTTCACTAGCTCACAGCCACGCCCACCCACAGTTAGTAACACGCCTCTAGGAACACTTAACCCCTACACTGCAACCTAGCGGTTAACCCCTTCACTGCCAGTGTCATTTACACAGGAATCAGTGCATTTAAATAGCACTGATTGCTGTATGAAGCTATTTTGCAAAGAAGAATGGGCAAAAAGTCACTCTCTAGATGTGCAAAGCTGGTAGAGACATCTCCAAAAAAACTTGCGGCTATAATTGCAGCGAAAGGTGGTTTTACAAAGTATGGACTCAGGGGGGCTGAATACAAATGCACGCCACACTTTCACATAATTATTTGTAAAAAAAAAATTGGAAACCATTTATCATTTTCCTTCCACGTCACAATTTTGTGCCACTTTGTGTTGGTCTATCATATAAAATCCCAATAAAATACATTTAATTTTGGTTGTAACATGACAAAATGTGGAAGTTTTCAAGGGGTATGAATATTTTTCAAGGCACTGTACATACACTTTAACTTAATTGTAAAAGTATTTATCCGAAAGACTCAGAGGTCATGTTTCATTAGCACAGCCAATCAGATTTGCCATTTACAAATGTAAAAATGAGCAATACTAACTGAAAAAATGCTTTACCTAGAGTAAATGAACAAGAGCAAGGATAAATCAGTACAAAATGCATGCATTATACATACATAGAGGTTACAATCCCTCAATCTATCGAGTTAAAATTGATTCGCGTTCGATGCATATAATGGGATCCAAGCTTGCCATGCACATTAAACACTAATTTATTACCATGTTTCCAACTTTCATGCCATCTTTCATGTTACACCATATTTAGGGTGTGACATGGAACATGGTGTGAATCCACATCCCATCCGCACATCTTACACGAATGGTATAGTTTTTCTCAGCATTCTGTATATTTTCTTATTCAATATCTGTAAATGGAAAAACTACAAGTCCTATCTTACACTGTGGCAGAGCTACTTGTAGTTCTCAATTGAACACAACTGTGATGGCGCCACTGTACTTGTAGTCCATTGAATACTTCCGTAAGCTTATTAACCGAAGGTCCATACCTCCTGGGGTGTGGGGGCTGGTAAAAAGTCCGCAGGAGCCTGTACATGGATTACAGTTACAATGCCTTACAGTTACAGGTTCCAATGCAAAAAAAAAAAAAACTAATAATAAATGCACATTTTTCTTTCTTCAATGTATGTGCATTTTTTCAAATGTTTATTTCCACATTTTTCTTTTTTTTTTACACAAACTGAAACTGTTTCTGTGCCTTCTATAAGATGCACCAGGGAATGCATATGCCACAGTAATTAAGATGAAAAAATAAACTAATGTTACTAGTTTGGTAAGCAATGAAATTCACTTGCACTAAGGTAAAGCCCCATACAGAATGTTGGGAAACATTTGCAGGTTAAAAAAATATGGTCTGACATTCTGCCCATGTGTAGGTCAGTCTGTCCGATGGAAGCCGGACGCTTGGCTGGCTTCTGTTTGATGAGCATGCTGGTAAACCAGCAGCCGAGCGACTCCCAATCAGTGCTTTCCGCCAATGGCAGAGAGCACTGGTCGTAGTGTTCTGGCGGGAGGGGTGGGGTGGGGAGCGTCTCCCTGTCAGAACATAACAGCTCAGTGGGGGGAGATCGCTGAACTAACCTTGCAGGGTTAGTACAGCGGCTCCGACCGGAGCTGACAGTTTTACAGTTTTAATAGTGTGTACCCGGCTTAAGTGTCATGTCAATAAACCTTGTATGCTGTGCTGTCATTGGGAAAGCAAGCAGGATATGTATGAGTTTGCTTATCACTGAAATCTCTTTTCCAAGCACCAGTGTATGAAATCTTGTATGCCAGCCAGGGGCTGAACTTCTGTACAAACGTTCTACAATATATACTGTTTACTAAGGTTTTTCACGTCAAATTTTTTACAGTCCCTGTTAACGATAGCCATTGGCACTTAGGCCCCTTTCACACTGGGGCGGGAGCCGCGGTGACGGTAAAGCAGCGCTATATTTAGCGCTGCTTTACCGTAGTTTTAGCTGCGGTATTCGGCCACTCGCGGTGCGGTTTTACCCCCCGCGAGCGGCCGAAAAAGGGTTAGAGACCCCCCGCAGAGCGCCGCCGTAGCGGCGCTTTGCGGCGGTATTGCCGCGGTGTCCCATTGAAATCAATGGGAAGGAGCGGTATAGGAGCGGTGAATACACCGCTCCTATACCGCTCCAAAGATGCTGCTAGCAGGACTTTTTTGACCGTCCTGCTGGCGCACCGCTCCAGTGTGAAAGCCCGCCGGCTTTCACACTGGAGTGAGTGGGGCCGGATTTTTTCAGGCGGTGTACAGGCGCTATTTTTAGCGCTGTACCGCCTGAAAAACGCCCCAGTGTGAAAGGGGCCTTAATGTGGTTTTATAACTACATGGCATTCACATTTAAAATGCTAACAGTGGTTAGAAACACCCAAAAACATTTTTTAGGCATGCAAGGTCTTATCTGGTATATGGTAGGACACTGAGGCATATATTACATAGCAAACCACACTTGTTGTTAAATATTTATATGCTATAGCCTGTGCATCCTAGGGTTGCCATCTTTTCTTCAAGCCAAACCCAAACACTTTAGCGGAGCACAGCATGTTTTCTTTTTTTAGTATACACTATAACATTGTTAAAGAGCTGGGACACTTTTTGGGTTGGGTTCCCCAAGGAGAGTAGTAATCCAGCTCAGTGCGCCACAGTGAACAGTGAGCGTGGCCAAATTTTGGCTCCATTCACACCTAGGAGTTCCGGATTGCGATTCCGCCTGCGATTCCCGATTCACCGCAAATCGCTGGACGCGCTCATGATCTTGTTACTTTCAATGGCACCCCAATCGCGGTGCAATTTTGCAACAATTGTCGCCCGACAAATTGCTGCAAAATCCTGCAAACAAAATCGCGGGATACCGGTCGCCAAAAAGACGTTTCTATTCTGCCTGCGATCTGGAATACCTAAGTGTGAATGGAGCCTGTGAGTCTTATGCACAGAATGCAGGGGACAGGAGTATATAATGCATATTAGGAGTCATGAGTACAAAACAAAAAGAGTGCAGGAGTCAGGGGTTTGTAATGCACAGTGTAGGGCTAAAAAGAGTGCAAAATCCCCTCCGCGAGCAATACTCTCTTCCACTTTACCCTTTCATCAAAAAGCCCCACTCCCTCTCCTGCAAAAAGTCCAACATTATTCTTTATGCTCACCCTCCAGCAAAAATCAATTCTCCCCCTCCCAGAACAACCCCGCCCCCCCAAAAAAAATCTTCTTCCACAGCACAAGTCCCCCCTCTACTATCCCCTAAATCCCCAGTACTAGGACAATCCCCCCTTCTTCCTTATTCCAGCACTTATCCTCACCCTCTCTTAATACAAATCATGTTCCTCCCCTACCAGCACAAATCCTCCTTCCCCCCAATACCCCCAGGGTTGCCTACGGGGGGGGAACCACCGGGCCTCCTGTAGGGGGCCCAAGCACACAGGGGGATCGGAGTGGCGGTGCGGGGGACAATTACAGAGGAGAAAAACTGGGCAATAGGAGCAGCGTGGATCGGGAGAATGCTGACAGCGGACTTCACAGACTTTGATATGCCTACCGCTCTGACATGTGTGAGTGCAATGCAGATTGTTTGTTTTGAAACATTTAATTAACCACTTCAGCCCCGGAAGGATTTACCCCCTTTCTGACCAGAGCACTTTTTGCAATTCGGCACTGCGTCGCTTTAACTGACAATTGTGCGGTCGTGCGACGTTGTACCCAAACAAAATTGACGTCTTTTTTTCCCCCACAAATATAGCTTTGTTTTGGTGGTATTTGATTGCTATAATAATTATCCCCCAAAAATATATACATTTTTCCTCAGTTTAGGCCGATATGTATTCTTCTACATATTTTTGGTAAAAAAATAAAAAATAAAAAAATAAAATTGCAATAAGCATATAATGATTGGTTTGCGCAAAAGTTATAGCGTCTACAAAATAGGCGATAGATTTATAGCATTTTTATTATTATTATTTTTTTTTACTAGTAATGGCGGCGATCTGTGATTTTTATCATGATTGCGACATTATGGCGGACACATCGGACAATTTTGACACATTTTTGGGACCATTGACATTAATACAGCGATCAATGCTATACAAATGCATTGATTACTGTAAAAATGTCACTGGCAGTGAAGGGGTTAACACTAGGGGGAAATCGAGGGGTTAACTGTGTTCCCTGGGAGGTGATTCTAACGGAAGGGGGAGGGGACTAACTAGAGGAAGTGACAGATCGTAGTTCCTAGCTAATAGGAACACACAATCTGTCACTCCTCTCAGAACAGGGAAGTGTGTGTGTTTAGATACACTTGTCCCTGGTCTGTGTCTCCTGCTCACGATCACTCGTGGCCAGTGGTCATCATGACCATCGGCCACGAGCATCGCACCCGGGCACGCGCACGCCTGCTATCCCAACCCCGCGAGCTGACGTATAGCTACGACGGCTTGCGTAGGGAAGCCAACCTGCTGCAGTATAACTGCGATGGCTGGTTGGGAAGCGGTTAAAGGAAAAAATACTGCACCAGCGGCTACCTGCCGCTTCTCTCTCTCCCAGTTTGTCTCCTCTGTAATTGTCCCCCGCACCGCTGCTCCGATCCCCCTGCAGTCCGGGTCCCCCTGTGTGCTTGGGCCCCCTACAGGAGGCCCGGTGGTACCCCCTGTCGGCAGCCCTGGTGTACGGGCATGAGGCAGAGGGAAACCTGGGCACATCATTCAAATCCCAGATTGTCCGGGTCAAAACCGGACAGGTGGCAACCCTAGTGCATCCGCACACATCATTATAGTGCATTATTAACACCATAAGGAAATGTTTTGCTTGTCTGGTATATGCATACATCTTTTGGGTGCATGCTGTTGTGGTGTTAATGCGTGTCATTTAAATTTTTTGTAATGCATCACACCACAATTAACAGTAGAATGAATGGGAAAACAGCACAATATTTTCACACATTGCAGTAATGCAACAGTGTGAACCCAACCTTGGGACCCATTCACGCTTTGCCGCTCTTTTGTGTTGCGCTAATGCACAGGTCTAGCGCAATACAGAAGTGTGATTCAGCCCTAGTAAATCAAGATATCAATGATTTATGTACTTTTACACCTCTTTGTATCTCAGCCTATTACATGGGCAACACAGCGGTTACGTGGTTAGCACTTCTGCCTGGCAGCACTGTGGTTGTTGATTCCAATCCTGACCACAGCACTACATGCCTGGAGTTTGCATGTTCTACCTGTGCCTGCGTGAGTTTCCTCCCACACTCTAAAGACATGCTGGTAGGTTAATTGGCTCCTGTCTAAATTAGCCCTAGTATGTGTATGAATGAATGAGAGTTAGGGACCTTTGATTGAAAGCCCATTGAGGGCAGGGACTGATGTGAATGTATAATATACTGTATATAAATTGTTGACACTACAGTAAGTACCTGTAATAAATATTACATGGTAGAAACTGACACTGTTATGTGAGCATAACTCTAGTATTCCACATGTAACATCCCACCATATTTAGATACTGGGCCTCGTTTACACTTGGGCAGAGACCTCTGCAATAGAAATATCTTTAGCATAATAAGCCTTGATGAACAGCAGACTACCGGGAGGGCATCAGCCCTCCAGGCTGGGATATCCACCTCTATGATAAGGACCCCTTATTTTCCATCTCAGGTATTTATACCCCTCCCAGTCACCATCTGGGCACCTCTCCCCAGGGATTGTGATGCATAAATATTTAGCTGTTGATTTGACTCTCCCAGCCCGCTTGCCCATCTGTTACATAGTTATTCGGGCTGAAAAAAGACACAAGTCCATCCAGTTCAACTAATAAAAGGAAAACAATTCTGATGTTAAAAGCAGTATTAACACACGTTTTGTTAGAAGTTGTGTGATCTGTGTAAATTTAAGATCAGATATAATTGGCTGTGTATACTCTTCTAAATTAGTAACATAAAAACAATAAGCAGAGGTCATAGGACTTTAAATGAGCCATATCACTTCAAAATACTAATACAAAAACATTTCATGCTCTCAAAATACATGATACAATGTTGTAGTCGTAGGGCCATTGATAAGCCATAAATAAGAGCTGACATATAACATATGATAGTTGAAATAAAACCATGGTGAACAATTACATGGTAATATTGTAAAAGCAAATACATGATGAATATAAAATGTAAGAATCACACTGTCTTGACATATATAAACGCTACGCGTTTCGTGGATCCTGTCCACTCATCGGGAGTATCATGCCAAAAATATCTGTAAATATAAGTAGTAGATAAAAAATGTATAAGGCTAAGAATTCCCTATATTTGGCAGCAAAGGGAAGATCTTGAAGAGACAAGAGGTCTGATACTTACATGTCAGCTAAAAACATTGGCCCAACTTGTAAGATGGAAAAGAGGGATGTCAGACACAATGTCTGACCTGGGGCTGAGGCAAGAACAGCTCGTCTAGACCAGGGAAACCACCAAAGAGCAGGCCAGGTTGTCAAGAAGTAATCCATATGGAAGAAGTGAGGAAGCACATCTAACCTGCACTGATCGGGAAAATATATACATCTGTAAAATTATGTACAGTATAAGTGAGTATGGGGTCTTCTGACACACATATATTTTGTGCACATTCACCAGTTTCCCTATGGATATACAGTGGTGGCATTTTCATTCTTCTCCTATCCACCTTATTTGGATTTTCCTTATTTTTTCCTTACTACTGGCTTCCTTACTTATGGGTTTCCTGGGCAGCTTGAGCAAATTTTCTAGAAACCTAAACGTTTTTCTTCATACACACACACACACACACACACACACATACATTTATATATATATATATATATATATATATATATATATATATATATATATATATATATGTATATATATATATATATATATATATATATATATATTAAGGCTATTACTGATTACAATTTTCAAGTTAAATTAATAGTTTTTTTATCGATTAATTTACTAATTTTGATTAATTATAACGCACATACAGATCCAACTACTTTTAGCTGATCTCCTTGCAATGCAACTCTGCATTAGTCGGTGGTAAATGTGGTATACACTATATACAATCACCCGTCACTAGTTAGTTTCCACAATCCATGACTTAACTTCACAGTTCACACAAATACGTTTTAAATTCAAACTGTAGCACTGACGTAAGTAATTTTTTTTTACACAGTAGCGTGACAATCCCTCCACCTCCGGTCTAACTAATCACTCTCACCTTATGGCATGGACCCCTGTGCAAACAGGTGGTCATGCAAGTGGGGCGGGTATCAAAAGGGTTAACACAGACCATAAACTTATTTATGGCTTATCAATGGCCCTATGACTACAACATTTTGTCATGTATTTTGAGAACATGAAATGTTTTATATTAATTGTCCAAATAACATTTTCTACTTTTTATTTTTATATACGTTTTCGATAATTTTTTTAAATTTAATTCCTCATTTAAAGTTACTTGTTTTTATCTTTCTATAACAGGGATGGAGGCATATCATGGTGGTTATGGCAGATCACACCTTATTTCTCGTACTCGTCATATTGTTGTGTAATGTTAAAGTTCTTGATATCTATAGTTTAAAAAGGGACTGGCTTAAAGAAGGCATGATATATTTTTACATAGTTGCCTAATACCTATGTATATACCATAACTGGCTGATTTCCTAAAAAGCTGGATATCGTTGAAGTAAACACTGCTACTACAGTGATCTCCACTTGCTTCTGAGTCCCAGCCTGATGCATTGTCAACACAGGAGGTTGGACTTTCAGAACGGATACCATTCAGAGAATACTTTGCAAATGCAATGCGTTTACTGATTGGACAAGGTGGGGAGGCGATACCTAAAAACACAAGTACATACATAAGTGTAGTTGCGCAACACATATTAGTTTTCCCCATGCATAGCTGAGTTAGAGTAAAAGGACCATCTAGGACCATCATTTATAGTTAAAGCTGATTTCAACATTTCCTGTGACTTTAAAAAGTTTGTTTGGACCAAGCTGGTCCAAAAAAAACAATTTTCTTCACAAAGTGCAGTGTCTCCAAGCACTGTATAAACTGCTATATACAGTACACAGTTCTGGCTGTGAGAAAGAGACTTCCTGTATCACACCCGAAACAATATACAAAGCTAAATACAAAGCTTCCTCTGATTGGCCGTGTCGGAGAGAGTGTGACATCATCAGCCCGATTCTCCGACGCAGCCAATCAGAGGAAGCTTTGTATTCATTCACACAAAGCTGCTTATGAATGGCTAAGAGCCCTCAAGTGACTGCATTGTTCCTGTGTGAGATGGGAAGTCTCTGTTTCACAGCTGGAACCCAGTACTGTGAACTGTTTATAGCTGAAGCTACATGCAGCCCTGGTCCAAATGAACTATTTAAAAGTCACAGGAAGCATGGAAATCTGCTTCAACTTTCAATGAAGACAACACAAAATCACAATAACGAAAGGAAACAAGACACAATAACAACAATAAAATTACCAAATAACACCAATTAATACCAAATAAAACTAAATTAATTATATGTGGTTTATTCTATAAACCATACCATCCTATTAAAATACTACATAGAATAAATAACACTGATTGAAATGTTTATACTGAAAATATTAATTTTACAAATTCTTCAGCAAATATCATGTGACATAAAAATGTGCAACTTCCATCCTTTTTTTTTTTTTACAGGTCCGCTGCTTTCAGAAAACATATATAGTTTTACGCATTTTCATTTGTGTGAAAAGTGGTACAGCAGCAATGTCCTGTGAAGCCAAATTCTCAGGGTAGAAAATCACCATTGTTTATAGTGATAAGCTGCACTGTGAGGCTGAATTCACACCTTTGCTTTTCGCCTGATGCATTTTACATGTAAATCAATGGAAGTGAAACAATGCAAAATACATTATTGTAAATTGATGTGTATTGTGAGGCATGTTGCTAAACAATGACAAACGTATGCTCCTGAAGTATTTTTTGTTTTCTATCTACCGGTAATTCAGATTGAATTTCAAACTTGGCTAATCAATTTTCTCATCTTCTGTGTTAACCATGAGTTTTATGTGCTGGAAAAAAGACAAGGCTTCATTCAAATGGGAAAATAAGTGCACTTAATAGACACAGTTTTGTGTTTGGCTCTTTCATAAGAACCAACACATGCAGGACAACTTTCATCAAAGGTTCCTCTATCTGTGTAATACATCACGTCCAGTTCCTCCATTTAGTCTAAGTGGTTATTTCACAAATAGGCCAGTTGGACAGAGACCTAAATGTATATACAGTGGTGTGAAAAAGTGTTTGCCCCCTTCCTCATTTCCTGTTCCTTTGCATGTTTGTCACACTTAAGTGTTTCGGAACATCAAACCAATTTAAACAATAGTCAAGGACAACACAAGTAAACACAAAATGCAATTTGTAAATGAAGATGTTTATTATTAAAGGTGAAAAAAAATCCAAACCATCATGGCCCTGTGTGAAAAAGTGATTGCCCCCTAAACCTAATAACTGGTTGGGCCACCCTTAGCAGCAACAACTGCAACCAAGCGTTTGCGATAACATGCAATGAGGCTTTTACAGCGTCCTGGAGGAATTTTGGCCCACTCATCTTTGCAGAATTGTCCTAATTCAGTTACATTAGAGGGTTTTCGAGCATGAACGGCCTTTTTAAGGTCATACCACAACATCTCAATAGGATTCAGGTCAGGACTTTGGCTAGGCCACTCCAAAGTCTTCATTTTGTTTTTCTTCAGCCATTCGGTGGTGGACTTGCTGGTGTGTTTAGGATCATTGTCCTGCTGCAGAACCCAAGTTCGTTTCAGCTTGAGTACACGAACAGATGGTCGGACATTCTCCTTCAGGATCTCTTGGTAGACAGCAGAATTCATAGTTCCTTTTATCACGGCAAGTCTTCCAGGTCCTGAAGCAGCAAAACAGCCCCAGACCATCACACTACCACCACCATATTTTACTGTTGGTATAATGTTCTTTTTCTGAAATGCAGTGTTCCTTCTACGCCAGATATACTTGGACACACACCTTCCAAAGAGTTCCACTTTTGTCTCATCGGTCCACAGAATGTTGTCCTAAAAGTCTTGGGGATCATCAAGATGTGTTGTGGAGAAATTGAGACAAGCTTTGATGTTCTTTTTGCTCAGCAGTGGTTTTCTCCTTGGAACTCTGCCATGCAGGCCATTTTTGCCCAGTCTTTTCCTGATGGTGGAGGCATGAACGCTGACCTTAACTGAGGCAAGTGAGGCCTGCAGTTCCTTGGACGTTGTTGTGGGGTCTTTTGTGACCTCTTGGATGAGTCGTCGCTGCGCTCTTGGGGTAATTTTGGGCGGCCGGCCACTCCTGGGAAGGTTCACCACTGTTCCATGTCTTCGCCATTTGTGGATAATGGCTCTCACTGTGGTTCGCTGGATTCCCAAAGCTTTGGAAATGGCTTTATAACCCTTTCCAGACTGATAGATCTCAATTACTTTCTTTCTCAATTGTTCCTGAATTTCTTTGGGTCTCGGCATGATGTGTAGCT